>OY728153.1:1079592919-1080792919 GCA_963277665.1 Viscum album | reverse complement strand
GAACCTTCTAGCTCAGTTGGATGAACGTAGTGATGGAGCAATCTCAATCAGAATCTTCTTTCATCGTAAATGATGCTTTTGTTGTAATTAATGTAATATATGGTCCTGTCTTCTTTTGGGTGTAGAGAATGATGCTGTAGTTATTTTTTGAACTATATTTTAAGGGGTATTGAATTTTTAAATTTCTTAATGTTATTGATGTAGAATTGTGCTGTTTGTTTTCCCATGCTTCATTTATTTGGGTTTTTTATTTTTTTTTGTTTCAATATTTATTTCATCTTGATAATTAAATGTTTTTTGGAGTCTTAATATGGTAGGGAGGAAAAAATGGGATTATATTGTGATGAAACCAACTTCCAGGTGTTCTCGATGGATAAATTTCTTGTTTTGGCTCTATCCAACCCCAGTAATAATAGTTGGTCAACTTGGATAGTGGTTCATGTAATATATGCTCTTGAAGATCCCAAACAGATCACGTATAGTTTCTTTGACTATTTCAATGTTAGAGGTCGTGGGTTTTCTTGTCGATTAGTGTTTAAGAAAGTGTGATTCTATTATTTGTAAACTTTTCATTGTTGTTTGAACTAGTTAATGTTTTGTAATGTTTTCTTTGGATGTATGAATTCTTTTGAGGGTGGTCACATAGTTTATTTTTGGAATCTATAGATCCTAGTTTTCAATGGATGAAAGCGTTGGTTCATTTGTGTTTAAGTTTTCTGGTTTTGTTGTGGGCTTTAGTTCACCCTCGCTTTGGTCCGGATCAAGTAAATCTTTTGGGAAAATCTCTGGGCATAAAGTGTCATGGTGGGAAGAATTGTCACACTCCGAACTGAAAATTTTCCCTTATTTTATTTATTTTTGAGCTCCTATTCAATTTTATTCCTTTATGTGTGGTTTTCTATTGAATTTGATGTTTTTGGTCATGCAATACGTGTCGCATGGTTAAGGAACATGATCTACTAAACTATGTGGTAAATATACGACAGATTCTATAGTTTTTTATAGATCCAACCACATGGTTGGTGCACAGTTTTCAAAATAGTGGGGCCTGCCCATGCAGGTTACTCCATGAACCCAGAAGAGATCACACAACAGGCGTACAGTTTTCCAAACCGTGCGACCCAAATCACGTGTCAATGAGTATTTTTTAAAATTTAATTAATTAGATTTAAAATCAAAATAAAATTAAAATAATTAAAAACCTAATCTATTCCCCACCCCAAACTTGAACTTCCCCCCTTTCCTCATGTCATGTGATGCACCCCCAAGAACTTCTTGGCCATGCATGCTCCCCACTTTTGGCGAGCCTCCCCTCTCCACGAGTTCTACCCAATTTCTTTGGGTTTTCGGGTTAGCTCACCTTGGTAAGGTTGATACTCCTATCTCCTTGTGTTTTTTGGTGATTTTCCACTCTCCCCATGGATCCTATCATTTTAACCAATACCATATGCCATGGTTGATCAGATTTTTTTCTTCTTATTTCTATTTTTAGGGTGTGTGGTGGGTTTCCCGTGTCTTCCTCATGCATGTTTCAGCATCTTCTGCCAAAGGAGAAGTGCTTTAGTCCATTTCGGTTCATCCACCACCATTTTTGGTTGATTTATTTTACCATCTTTTGTTGGTTTCAATTTTATTTAGATCTTTTTGTGATTTTTGTACCCCTATAGGTTAATTAGATAGTTTTGTGGCTCCTCAAAGGGTTTCACACACAAGCGTAGGAACACACACACACACACGGATATATATATATATATATATATAAATAATCCTTACACATATTAACTCATTTTGTGAGTATTTTTTTCATTGGATTAAGAGGTATATATATTGGTGTTTATGTGCATGAAATTGGGGAGCGATCGTTGTTAAAGAAATCAAGTTCTGAATTATTCGACTTCGTCAGCTCCCTTTTTATGGTAGGTTTCACTATGAATTAGCCTTTAAATTAAAGAATTATTGATTTTATTCTTTTTGAAACCTTATTAAATGCTAACTAGCGTTATATTAATTTCATAATAAATGTATAATATGAAATAAGGTTAATTGATCTTTCTGATCGATTCCATGAAACTAGTTTATTAAATGTGAATAAAAAGTGTTTATTAAATATCCTGGTTAACCATTGTAAGTAAATTGTGGTTTTTAAATAATGGCTTAGGTTTCAATGTATTTGGGTTTCTCAATTATATTTCTTAAATGGGGTTCCAAATGGTTTTGAGATTGTAAGTAGTGTTTATTTGATTCTTTGGAGATGATTTAGCATGTGTTGGTTCTTTAGAAATGGTTTAGTGTTAAATGGTTTCCTTAAGCCCATTTAGAACTTTTATAAAATAAGTTACTTTGAAAACTCTCCTTAGGTTTCACCTATTTCCCCATTGGATGTTTATGGGAATAGGCGGTCCTCTGATGGGAATTCTCTCATGTGTTTTTGGTTTATAGGGAGTGGGAGAAAATCTCGTGGAGTGATTTGTGGGGGACTTTTGTGTGTGTTTCTTATGTGTGATGCATGTATCTGTAATGGATTTCTTGTTTCAAATTGATGAATCACCCCCTTTTTTATCTGAACATGGGAACCTCACATATCGAGCGAAATTCCAATGAATGAATATTTCACTAGTTTAGGTTATGTACTAGATAGTGGCCCATATTAGGGGGATAATTTGTTATTTTTTCTATGGTATTAGGCCCCTCGATTACGCCAGGTAGGGAGAAAATAAAGTGTTTGGGAATTACGATGTCATCAAGTAGGGCATTACTTCATTATGAGTCACATGTATTTTATGTTCTATATAATTCAAGAGCTCTTATGCTCTCCCTTGTGTTTTGACACTTGGTTCTCTGCAGAGGATGATTGAGGTGCATTTTTTAGTTGGTCACTCTTTCTTTCTATTTTCCATTTACCTTGTGTGATCATTTATTTGACTCTATGATTGGTGCATCGCTTTTCTAAAATTTATAAAATAGTTTAGAAATGTTTTTGTAGAATGGTTTTGAAAATGTTTTACACTTCTTTATTTAGAATCCCTCTTTCTTAAAATGGTTAAAGATTACTTCTTGAAAAAGAAACAGGTTTAAAATAAAAAAGTCCAATGGACCGTTATTAGCTTTAATCGGAAAATGTGTAAAAAAATACTTTTATTTACTATAGTTCCAACCTAAAATTTTATTTCTTTAATTAAAAAAATGCATTTGGGAATAGATTACTTTGGCACGTATATTGAATTTTAATACTCATGCATATACTTTATTCTTTTTTTAGTATCAGGTGTAGGTTTCACCTTGATATCGATTGATGTGGGTGATGATCTATCTTGGGACTGGGGAGTGAACCACATGATCATGTGGAGTTAGTGGTCATCAAGCTTGATTAGTTTTATTTTTCTATTCTTACTTCGTTATTCTGTTTGGTTTATTTATTTTGGGCTTATCTTTTATTACCCCGCTTCCTATTTTATTTATATTGGGTGAAATAATTTGCATAATCAATATATCGATTCCCTTGGTGCTTATATATAGCCCGAGAGAAACAAGAATGCCTCTCAGGCCATATCACAGGTCAGCTTGGGTGACCGGTTCAGGGTCGACCTGTGTTGGTTCGTGATATGATGCATGAAATTGTTTTTGTATTTTTAATTTTTAAAAGATGAATTTAAATTGAAAAAAATTATTTAACATGAAAATTAAGATGATCCAACCATAAAATTAAAACAGATTATATCATTATATATTTATATGTAGGTCATGAAATCTTGTAATTGGAATTTCTCTTGGCAGTTTTGGAGTTTTGTATAGATATGTTAGGGATCAGCTAGACATGATGTAGTGATTGATCATATAAGAAATATAAACATGGAGGAGAAATTAATATTGTATTACCATTATTATTTATTTGTAAAATATATGACCTTTCTTTTAGGAAGTGGATATAAAATGTTTCCCAGTCATGCAATTAGATAGGGTGTCCAAATAGGCCTCCTTAAGAAATCCTCTTCTCTTAAACTGATTCACGTTTTGTTGATATTTCATTAATTCATACCCATTACATGAAATTTCATTATCAAAATTTTGTATTTTTTGTTAATTAATAAATACCTATGAGCCCCCCTTTTTTTATAAAAAAAATCACACCCCATAACTCGGGTTTTAGTTCATTTTGAAACTATCTGCATTAATGACTCATTTAACAGCATATTGTACATTTCCTCTATAAATGAATTGTACTTGACTCCATTCTAGAATTATCATATGTAATACTCATCTTCAACACCCAGGGAAAGAGAAATATAAGATAAGGGTGAGCTCAGACACTTATTAAATGGTAAAAAATATGAGATATCAATCAAATCCAAATTTTATCCACAAAGAAGATCGTAAAGAAGTAAGTATAAAATGAACATATAATTATGAGAAAATAATCAGAAAATAATAATTGAAAGAATAAGTACCATGGAATATAACATAACAATAACATGAAGTTGTGGAACAACATTGGAATGTGGAAGATACATAATCATATAAAATCATAAATATATTAAGGCTCTTTCCCTTATCAAATAATGTACAAAAATGTCCCATAACAGAGTGTTCTTGGACAACCTCTAACATCCGAAACATATCATCTCATGATATATAATCATTAAAAAATACATTAAATAGCTATATAGTTATGGTATCACATTTCACATAATAATATAACTATACATAATTGTTCCACACAAACATAAAAATAATAAAAAATTCATCATATAATTAATGTTTAAAAATAAAATGAGTTACATAAAAATTTTCACAAGATATAGATAAATCATTTAGATAAAGAAAGTGGATGATTATGTGAAATAAATATTCCAATGAGAAAATAATAAACATCCAAAGAGTATAACATATGTGGGTATTAACATAGATAAAAAATTATTTAGAGGAGGATAATAAATTGTGTAAAAATCAAGAACAAATATCCATTTCATTTTATAATTATTATTTTAAAACAAAGAGATCATGACTAAATGATTTAAAAAAAATGAAGGATATTGGCTATTATTTTTTAAAAGATCAAGTAATAGGAATATTTTGTATGTAATATCTATATTGAAGAGAAAATAATTTTTATGGAGATAGTGATTGGGTGAGAAACATAAGGAAAGATAGATAAAAATATTTCCCTCCCAACTTTATAAATAAATAAAATTAAATAGGAATAAAAATTTATAAATTATAGAAGTAGATAAAAAAATAGATAATACATATTTGAAAAAATCTAAATTATATGGATATAAAATAAAACAACTACATTCAAAAAATTGATAAAGAAAATTCCTCTTACAAATTTTATAATATGCGATGTATGAATTAATAAAAATAGAAATGGAAAAAAGACCTTTATATAAAAAAATATCTATTGGAGAATATAAATATGTATTAAGAATAAAAAATATATTTAAATTACTTAAAAAATGTATAGGCACTGCAAATATAAAATAAGAATAGATATTTAGAGTGAATCTACTTACCTTTACTTCCAACATCCCCAAACATGGTCTCACTCCTTATATAATAAACACAGAATTTGTAGTCAAATTTTTCAGAACCTTATTCATATAAATTAAATTTTATACCAATAAATTATATCTATTTATTACATATTTATTAGTAGTTATAGATTATTCTGATCATCATATGTTAGTAGTTTTTATTTCTTCATTCTAGTTTTTGTAAGAAGATTTTGATCACCATTCATTAATAATTACATATTTTACAGAATAGTCATGGTACAAGAATCATAATTTTATAATTATTTTTAAAGCCCTGTATTTATTTTATATAAAGTATGAGTATTATTTTCAAAGATGAAATTAATAACATGCTTGTTCTAGTTAACTTTAACAATAATACTAAGATACATTATAATGACAATTCATTCAGGTGTTACCAATTTAGAATTATAATAATAATTTAAATTACCATTTAATATCATATATGAAAAATATTTGTGTGTTTATACTTACCCATGATGTAAATGATGAATACGACATATCATCATTCACTTAGGTTGTTGAACTGACCCAAACAAGAAAATTCTATATGAATAAGCAAGTATGAATATAAAGTTGTGTTACTATAATATCATTTTTGTAGAAGACTAATATTATCAATAATAAATTATTAGATTGGGGAATATTATTTAATAATATTTGATATTAGAAGATAAATGTAAAAGATATATGAAATGTCATTACTGACTTTGATAAAATCACAAATCATAATGAAATCCTTCAAAATGAAGGATTTATGCCTCTTTATTGTGACTAAAATCTATCAAACATGAGATAATACCTTAAAGAAGTGAATTTTTTTAAGGATTAAAGTGTAAAATTAACTAATTTAGTTGTTTAGATGGGGTAGAGTAGGGGTAAATTTGTAGATGATTTAGAGGTATATATTTTTCAATATTCATTTCTTAATAGATTATTTTTACCTTATAGAGTGTTGTACCATTTTGATAATTTACAGACTTAATTCATTACTCACCCTAGTAACTTATTTTTTTAAAAAAATGAAATTGATCCTCATACCTTAATTTGATGCCATGATTCAAAATATAAAATTCATTTCATCTAATTAAATATCTAACTATGAAAAATTTATCATTCAAATAAAAATACATAAAACTTTAAAAGAAGAAAATTTTATTATTTCGTTTCAAATATAATGAATGATAATATTTTAGTTATTATAATTTATTATTTAATTAAAGGATATTAAATATTTATTATATTTTGTGAATATATGATTTCTAATAAAAGTATTATTTATAGAAAAAGTTTATACTTCAATTACAATAATTTCAATATAACAGTAATCTATATGTAATGACCACATATCGAATAACTATATTAAAAAAAACATATATCCAATAACCATATAATGGTAATATTTCCATTTTATATTCCTATATACAAACTTATATACTTCTATAATATTAGTGTATCACATTTATTCATTTATCACTAAAAACGTATAACATATTTCTAATTATTATTACTTGTTCTACAGTTATAGTTGATGGTATTATTTTCATTGGAGATCTCAAGGATGAATAATTTTAATCCATAATATATTTTTACATGTTATTTTATTATTTTATTTTTTAAATTATTTTTAATTTCTTTTTCATAGGATATTATTTCTTGTTTAATTTCATGTGTAAATATTATACACAAATATAATAAATCATTTCTGATTTTTGTTTTGTGTTGCATATGAAACAAGTTTTTTAATACATTCAAGGGAAAAAAATTGAGGTGTTATATTCTAACCCCTTAAAAAATTCTATTGAAATTTAATATATCAAATGAAAACATATGTATATACCTTTTTATTATTATATAATCAAGTTTCCATATCTCTTACTCAAGCTTATGATTCCACCAAAGAACTTTAACCAACTAAGTGGTCTTATTTCAAAGTAATTTATCGTTATAAACCATGAAATCCACTTGTTATTCCATATGAGAGAGATTATATTACATTTATATAACCTTTATGTTATATACATGTGAAAGATCTAGTATGTACTTCCTCAAAAGTGATACATTGAATACATCAGTCACCTATGAGAGGTTTAATGGATGTTCAAGATGATAACAAATTGTCCCCACTTATTCACGAGCCTCAAAGGGGATGATGTATCTAGGGAGAAACTTTTTATTTTTCCCAAATATCATAACCATATTCCATGGTAATATTAATAGGAATACTATTTTTTCAACCACAAATTCTAAATCATGCTGAGAATTATTTGTGTATCTCTTCTGTCAAATTTGTGATACTCTTATATGTCATTTAATGGTTTGAATATTCTCTTTCATTTCATTAGTATGACCTAAACCTAATATATTTATCTCTATAACATCATCTTAACATGCTATATTTTTACTTATCTTTCCACATAGAGCCTCATATGGTGACATTTTAATGCCTGAGTGGAAGCTATTGTTAAATGAGAACTTTATCAATGGAATATATTGATCTCAACCTCCTTTAAAATCCATTAAGAAAGATCCCAACCTATATTTCAATGTATTAATGATTATTTTTTTATTGACCACCAGTTTGAGGATGATTTTTCATGATAAATATTATTTTCATATTAAATTATTATTGAAGGCTCCTTGGGAACATTTAGGTAAACCTCAAATCTCAATAAGATACAATCGAAATTTGAACTCCAGGTAGCCTCACCGCTTATTTTATGAATATATTGGAATGTTGATCTAGTGAGTAATCCAATCACATAGTAATAAAGTGTGCCAAATTTTTATGTTAATAAACTATAGCCCAAATGAAATTGTTTATTTTATAGGACTTGGGAAGACCTATGACACAATTCATATTGATATTCGTTTATTTTCCTATGCGTATGGGTAATGGTTACATCATATACTTATACTATAGACGTTTTTCATTTACTTGATAATATACCTTGTACTGTGGTGTATACTCTACAATCTCCCTCTTCATAATATCCCACCATAAATTGTCCTTGTGATGTATATACATCTTTTTTATTCCTTGATTAATAGGTAATACTGAAATTTGAAAATTATCCAACAACTCTTTCTTTAGATCTGGTCTGAAATGAATAGAGATTCATTATTACAATCCATTAAATCTATTATTTTTAAGGTTAAAATTTGAAAAATTTAAAAACATATTTTAAAGATTTATATCTTCCAATTGTGCCTCCTTGATAACTATATGAAAAAATAGTAGAGTAATAATTTGGTAAAGGTATTAATTCTTCCCATACCTTATGATTTCCATGATCGTCCTTTGAACATCCATGATATTGAGCCTCTTTAAATCCACAACATGGATAAGAAAGCATGATATTTTTTTGCGAGGTAGAGGATACTTATTCTTGAATTTGATCTTATTACATTTACAGTTATAAATGAGAAGACAGATTGATCAATCCCTCTTCTTAATAAATAAAACCGGTGCACCCAATGGTGTAACACTTGGTTATATAAAACCCCTATTAAAATTATCATTTCATTTCTTATTTAATTCAGTTATTTCAATAGGTTTTATTCTATAAGGGAACTTCAATATAGGAATAACACTATATATGGGATCAATTGAGAAGTCAGCCTCATGATCTGTGGTAAGACCAAATAAATATATAGGTTATATTTCAATGTATTTCCTTATAATTATAATATCCTTAATGTTGGGTTTTTACCTAACCATTAGGGCCAAAATATTCATCATTATCAAGTTTTAAAATGTATATAAGGGAAGTATTTATTAATTACGATTCATAAAAATACTTAAATTGATATATGAGTATAGGATGATTGGAAATAGGAAATGATATTTTTCTATCTGTAAATTTATATGAGTTATATGTTTATAGAGACATTCATTGCCTGATATCACATTTAATTCTACCAAAGTAAGAATAATAATATTTTCATGAATTATGTTTCCATAAATGTCAAATAGAGAATAATTATTTTATTATTATACAATGATCACAGAACTAGGTGTTTTTTATCAATAAATAAATATCAAATATTTGATTTTGTGAATCAATTTTCATATAAAAATTTGATGATAAAAATGAATTCAAAGATAAGAAATAAAATAATATGTATTATATTTTAAAATAGATAATAAGAATACCTATTAGAACCTCATTTTCATGATTTATTTTTAAGTCATTTTCTAAAACCAAAATGGTTAGTGTGAGTAATAAATAATAATATCCTAAATAAATAATCAAATGAATATGAAATTCAATACCAATATTTATTAACCTATATCACCTTTATTTTATTCTATGAAACTATTGGGTCAACCCATAAAAATTTTAGTTTAACATTGGGTTACATAGGATTTTTCCTCTTATAATCCATTACATATTCCCAAAAATTATCTAATGTGACAACAACAAATCTAGTAAACCAGGGTTGATGGTGAATTTTTTTACAATGGAAAAGATACTAGTTCTCAAATATTAGAGGAATTATTATTTTAGTAGCCTTAGAAAGTTAGATACATACATGATAATATTTTTTAAATTTTTGGATAAAGCATAAAAAAGTAATAGAAAACATCCATCATCCTTGATCCCATTAAAGTAATTATTCTTAACAACCTAGGTAAATCAAACAAAAAATAAGGATAATATGAAATGATTTTTTTAGGGTTATGTACAGTTTATGTTATCATGATTAGATAATTAATAATCAATATAAAAATGTAAATAACTAAAAACACATTCCATTTAATCCATAACTTGAGAATGGAAGACGCCCATGAATAATATCAAATAAAAAATTTCATGGATAATAATAAAAAAATTCTCAATGAATTAAATTATTTATATTGGACGTCATGATCTCAGACATCATGATATCTATATCATCAATACTTTGTACGAATAAAATTTAAAACTATTGGTAGGTATACAACAACAACCTATTTAAATTTCCCAATAAATTTGTTTCATGAGACTTGTCGATGTATTGAGGATCTATACATAACTAAGCCCCACCCATCACTGAATGCCCAATTAATTCATAAAATAGATAATGATAAACTTTATTTAAAAACAATATTCTTTATCAATAAATTTTTATATTGAATACAAGAAATTGAAAATAAATATTTTTCCTCACAATAAAATGACATTAAAAGTAAAATTCCATATGTAGAAATGATTTAATGTTTAATATATAAGAATATCCATGATAAATAATGTTGATATTTGAGGAGAATGTCAACTATAATTTTCACTAGAAATTTAATGTTTAAAGAGAACATTAATGACCACGAAATTAATAAGAGGTAATAGATAACCATCTGTTCATTAGAAATATAGGTTTTATAATAAAATCATGAATCTTGGAAGAATAATGGGAATGTAAGTAAAATATTAGAATTATATTAAATAATTTTTTTTTCATTTTAAAATCATTTAAAATATTTATAAGAAGATAAACTTTTTAAAAAAATTACAACTATTGGGAAGTCCAATATCACCATATATATTAAAAACATTTATTTTTAGTTTCTTGTAAAGGGTGTTTAAAAAAGACCTATTAAAAAATTATAAATATTATTTTAATACCTTTTAAAAATTCATGGAAATTTAAAATATCATTTATAAATAATTTGAGAATATAATAGGTCTTTTTTAAAATAATTTTTTAAAAATTTTACTTGAAAGAAAAGTATATCTGATTAAAAGAAAAATAAAAGTGGTTTTTATTTTAAACATTTATTTTCTAGATTCAAATAAATAATATAGGGAAAACAATATGAAAATATTAAAAATACTTAAATATATAGTAGATAATAAAATTATTGGTGATTATTATGGATAAATGGTAAGACTCCATCTGTGAAAATAAAAGAAATCCTCAAACAAAGTGAGATTGTGAAATATATTTTTACTACTTTGGTAAATTTTAAATAATAACCCCTTAAATGAATATTATTTAGTAGAAACATAAATAATAACTAATAAATAGGTATTCATGTTAAATACATCAAGGGGTTAGTATATATACAACATAAAAGTGAATATGATTATCATAATTATTTTGTCTAAATGGATTGTAAATGGAGATGAAATCTCTCACCTCACACTTTCCTTTAGTTGAATGTGATTTAAACCCCTACATAATGGTTTTAAAAAAATGTTTTTAATTTATACCTGAATCATATTAATTCTTATAATATAATATATGTTATTATTATAATATAATATATGTTATTATTATATCATCTTTTCACCCGATCCTTGATGATATTTCTTACTACCATTTTCTGAGTTATTAACTGCTTCATTTTCTTATGCATCTTTTATCATTGAAGTTACAGTTATTATGAATATGATGTAGTTACATAATTTCTAGAATCATATTAACTTTATAAATATTATATTTACTCAATACATACATTTTTATAATCATTCATGAATTTTGGACATGGAAAAAGAATTGCATCACTTTATGAAGATGATATGCCATTCATACACACGAGCGACATTATCATTTTTATAATGGTGAAATGGTAAAGAAGTGGAAGATATATTATATTTAAATAATAATAATTATTTCATAATTATCAAATATATTCATTGGTTCCATCATTACGACTATACATGTGAGTCAATACTGGAAAACAAATGACATCAGTTCATCTTATGGTAGTCTGCCACACATGTGAGTGATGATTTTGTTTCCCATTTAATAGAGAATGAGATGAATTAATATTATTTAAATAAACATAATATAATTTAATTATATGGGAGATACTTTTGTTATTATATTTCATGTTTTGGTACATAATTTATGGGGGTAAAATAATAAGTAAGATGAAAGAGCTTTGTTATGATGATTACCTTCTTTTGAGGATACCTCCTTTGTATCTCTTCTCGAGGGCTTTGGGGATGGTATTTTGGGATAAAAAGTAGTTCTAGAAAGTGTATAAGTATTATTTAGAACACTTTAGTTTGGTTTGGTGTAGGTATATTTCTCAATGTGGTTCAAATAAGAGAAGCGAGGTGTTTCCTTTTATAAGTGGGGGATAGAACACACTGGGAATTTTATAGAAAAATAAAATATATTAATGTATTACTCAATATATATGGATAAAAAACGTTCCATTTCATATTTTTAGATGATATAGGTTATAAATAAGGATAAAAAATACAAATTAGATATATTTTAATGTCATTTTAACCATTATCTCTTTTGTTTAACCCATAAAAACCTTTATTAACCATAATAATAATGATAAGTTTTTACTACCTTTATTATTAATTATGGAAAAAAATGAATGGAGAATCATTAAAAATATAGAAATTATGATTAAAAATATGTAACCCATTTTATTAAATTCAATTTATATAATTGTATGAAATTAATTTAATGTTAAACCCGTAAAACGTCATGAAAATGATTTTTTTAGAAAAATGTATTTTTAAGTATAAAAATGTTTTTAAATAAAATAAAATTATAAAAATTATACCAAATAAAACAATTGCATTATTAGTAATATAAATTATTAAATTTTCCTTTATTTTTTTTAAATAAAGAACTTTTAAATTCATGAAATGAAAAGACAATTTTCAATAAAAGTATGTATTTTTTACTATTTTTTGAAAAATCAAAATTTTATGAAAAATATAAAAAATTCCTCCTAAGATAATTTTAATATAATAATTTTAAAAAATAATTTTATTTTAAAAAAAATTACTAAATATGGTAGAAATTAATTATATTATTTTCCTACCAGAAGAAATACAAATATTTTTGGAAAAAGATATATTTTTTTAATAATAAAATGACTAAAAATAATTGATTGTTCATATCCTAATATTTAATAAATTTTTATTGAATATACACTTAATTTATATTTCAAAATGTCTTCAATCATATTTATACTCACCATGTTAATTTCTAGGTTATCATAGTCATATTTAAATAATAATATATCATGTTTTGATTAAGTTTGGTGTTGCACACTGTATATGATATCAAACATAATGTTATCTTAAAATATAAGGATACTAAATTCTTCCCTCCTATAAACTTTTTTCCCTTGACATTTTCATGGATATTACCGTTTAAACATATATTGGTGGTTCTTCATCATCACATCCTTAGTTTCCCACATTGCTTCCTCTATTTTATGATTTCTCCATAGTACCTTTACCAGTTTAGTCGTTAGATTACACAATACTTCTTATCTTATATCAAGAATCTTGATAGGCTCTTCTCCAGAATATATATCAAGTTAAAATTATATTTTTTCAGATGTAAGAACACGTGTTGGGTCTGCAATGTACTTATTTTATAAAGATATATGAAACACATCAGGTAATTTAGTGAGGCAGGGTGGAATTTATAAATGTTAAGAAACCACTCCAATTATTTATAAAATTTCAAAAGGTCCAATATGCCTCAGGATTTGTTTCCCTTTATTAAAAAACCTTATAACACCTTTCCATGAAGATACATTCAATAAAACATTATCACCTACTTTAAATTCAAAATATTTCCTCTAGTTATTATCATAAATATTTCTAATGATTTAAAAATATTTAATACGAGCCTGGATATCCATTAACTTTGTCATTTTTCCCTCAACATGTTCTGGGGATACAAGTTTACTTTCATCAAATTCATCTAAAAAAGATGAGATATAGAATCTATTTACATATAATGATATATACAACACTATTTTAATACTTTAATGTGAACTATTATTATTGGAAAACTCTACCATGGGTAAATAATGATCCCACATACCTTGAAAGTCAAGTTATAAAAACCTCAATATACATTCTAATGTTTGAATAGTCTTTTCTAATTATCCATCAGTTTTAGGGTGATAAGTAGTTTTAAAATAATACTCAGTATTCATATCCTTCTGAATATTTTTTTATAATTTTCATGTAAATCATGGGTCTGGTTGAGATAAAATTAAAAGAGGATCACAATACAGTCTTAAAACATCATTAATATAGAGCTTTGAATGGTTATCAAATTGTAAATCCTCTCTTATATCAATTATGCGTGTTGACATGATAAGGTGATCAATAATAACTCATATTGTGTCATTACTTGTAGGATTATTTGGTAAATCTATAATAACCTAGATTTTCCTAGACCTTTCCTTGTGAAAATCTAGTGTTTAGGTTGTTCTAGGAGGAAATGGTGGCTCATTTCAGGAGTTTTCCAAATTTTTTGTTTTCCATCAGTAACTCAGTGTGTTGAGATCAGCATGTCAGTGCATCGATATGTCATTGCATTATCATGTAAGTGAATCAGTATGTCAGTGCGTTGGTGAGTTGAGGGTGTCGATATCGGTGATTCGTGGGCATCGACGTCGGTTATTTGAGGGAATCGACATAGGTGAGTTGAGGGTGTCGATAACGGTGAGTCAAGGGCATCAGTGTCAGTAGTTCATGGTGTCGGTAGGCCAGTGCATCAGTAGGTCAGGGCATCGATAGGTCGGGGTGTCAGTAGGTCATTGCATCGGTAGGTCGCATCAGTATCTCACACATTAGTGGATCAATGTTGGTGACACACTCATTGGTGAATCATTTTTGGTTTTCCCAATTTTTCCCAGTTTTCCAATTTCACCCCTATTATATGTTTTCTCCCTGAAATGGTAACCAATCAACTCACATCCATGTGTTGTTATATCTCCACCATTTCTGAGGGGAATTATTAAATTCCCCATATCTTGTAACATTATACCAGCCTTGTAACCGCCAAGCCATGTATTCAACCCACGATTTTATTTTTATGAAATTTTAAATCGTCTCCCTAATTTTTAGGATCTTGCCTTTTTCATAAATAGATATATCTTCCTTCCCTCTTCTTTTTCATTTTCCTTGGTGTGCCTAGAGCCTTCCTCCATAGACTAGTGGTGCTCCTGTGATAGATCCCATCTTACTCAGTTTTATTGGTGTTCTTACATGCTACTCGTGCAATCCCATGTTCTTGATGCAAAGAGGATCTTTGGCCGCCTATTATTTTGGTAGTAATTTCTTATTCCTATCATAAAATTTTCATCATGGAGGGTGGGTGTACTAATTATTCTTAGTGAAGAACATATAAATTATTTACTTTAAAAAAAATAAGATGGGAATACGATCAAAAGATAATGGGATCAATGATAATGGGATGGGAGTAGTTTGATGTGGATCGCCTGTTTTATCCGTTATCCTTGTGATCTATTGTGGCAGTAAAGCCTTATGAGAATCATGGTCACTGGTGGTCTTTTCTTGTGAACTGGTATTCTATTTTGGTTGTTATGCCTTGATAAATGGATGTAACATGAAAACTGTTTAATCACTTATATTTGGATTATTTAAAATCATTCCCCAAGATGAAAACCCTCATGTGATCACCCATGTTTATCAAAATGGACTTAATGAACAGTTTCTATCAAATATGAATATGTCCTACTTGATAGGTTTGGCTGAGTATTGTTTTTTTGGGATGTGGTTTATGTTAGTTTTTGTTAGCATAGTATGTGGGGTGGTACAAGGGAGGTGTGATAGAATCTTATTCCTAGAGATTTATTGATTGTGGAATGGATAAATGTGTAAGTAGTATGACTGCCTTTGTTTGTGTTATGGCCAAGGAGCAACATTGGGCAGTGGGACGAAGATGTTGTTATGAACTTGTTATGCAGTGGGACGAAATATGTGGATTGTTTGGGAAGAGGGGCTGTAGGTATGGGTTGAGAGAGAAGGATTTTGTGGTATAAGTTTGAATAACTATAGTTGGAAATGGCTGCACAAGTGTTTAAGAATTTCAGGGGTTTGTGAAGTGGACTCTAAAGCTGGTTTTATGCTATTGTGAAGTGGGACTGTAGTTTGGTTTTTCATGTTGTTATTGATATGGTTATGGATGGTAGTTTCCCAGTAGTTATAGAATATATTAAAGTGAATCCATTAAATAAATGAATGGAATGCGGTTAATTAAAAGGGTGTTTGGTTATGCTTTGGCATTAACTGTTGTGTGGTTGTGCATATAGGGGTTGTGAAAAAAGTGGTACTGGTGGGATTTGCTGGCTGTTTTTTTAAACTTAGAGGTTGTATTGAGTGTTTGATTACCTATATGTATGAATTTTAGTTCATTGTGATTTCTATATTCACCCCACCCTTGTTGAGAACCATGTGCCAAAAACCTTCATTTCATGGGTTAGGGTGTCTTTCCCAACGTATTGATGAGAGGATGGATGTATGGTTACTGAAAATCTTCCTCAAACCCTCTTCTGAGTTCTTACCACTCAAGCATATCTGGGAAGGGTGTAATGGATTGAGTCTTTCCACATTCCAATAACATTTGGGAAATGGTTTGTCATGGGTGAGAGGACTTGGTGTTTATAGGCCAAGATTGTTTTCCAAAGTGTCTTTGGGATGAGGCCCAGGTGTCTTCGGGTGAGTGGTGTAATTGTTGGAGCCCATGTGTCTGTGGTGGGATTGTGTGTGGTTTGAGGGCCAAGTGTGTATGGATAGGTTGTGGCAGTGGGACTATGTATGGGGAGAGTGGTAGCATCAATACACTAGCTATTAGGGATTAGGAGTTAACTGGTGGGAAGTGGTGCGGGGTACCCAAATATCGATGTGATTATACTACTAATTTACTTTCTTGCATTATTTGGTGAGCATTCTATGGTGTGGCTAGGATAGTTAGTATTCCTCGATAGGTTCTTTGAGGTTCTACTATTTTCTCACAGGGGCATTAGTATATTCCTCCACTTGTGCATGGGTAGCATTAGTTTCCCTATTGAGTATACTCGTATGCTCAACCTACCTATGTCAAAACTATTTCCTGGTTTCTAGGAGGACTTTCAAAAACATGTGGGACCTTACTTCCTGGGGTATATGGATTGGCTACTGTCTCTACCTAGTTTTTTTCCATTTGGTACTTTTCCCTTGGAGTTTTTATTATACCTTGTATTATCTTTACTTTTGCACATGCTTGTGGGAATGGGTTTTGTATTCAATTTTACTTTTTTTATTACGATTTGTTTGGGATTTACCATATTATCTCCCGATCATGTTCAATAAAAAGGTTAATGCCTTCTATTTCTATGTGAAATTCTATATTTTTGGTTCCAGTCGCCACTCTGGGGCCTATCAAAGGTGGGACTCATGGGTTATTATCTCTCCATCAACTTGAGGAAGGCAGGGCGCGAAGCTTTTATTTCCCTTACCTCATCTTGATGATGGTGGGTCATGACAAAATGGTATCAGAGGGAGGTTTTTGGAGTTTGAGAGATAGGTTGGGGTTCATAGTTAAGAAAATTGATGATTGTATGGGATGGTAGGGAAATGGTGTTAGGTAATCTAGGAACACGAAATAGGTCAGGGAAGACCAGTTAAGACATTAGATTTTAGCCCCCAGTGATCTGATACAAGGACACTGGACTTATTGAACAACCAAGTGAGGGCACACTGATTGTAGGGTAGAGACCCTAGGAAATTTACATGCATCATAATGACTTGTGTTCATGCGTGTCTTGGGTATTTTTAGAATTTAAAATAAATTAACAGTTAAAATAAAATTAAAATAAATTATGCCCACCACTCGAGCTTAGGAGTTCCTCATTTACTTATTTAGCTATGGCACTCGACCATTTCCCCCATGTGGTACGAGCAGTGGAGGCCCGACAGGTTGACCCTATTGATCAACAGAGGGATAATTTAGAAGAGGAAGATGACCAGTGGAAGAAGACACTTCATGCCTTCCAACATCAGACTCTAGGGAATTATAAGGGCAGCATCTCATATATGGAGATGGAAAGTTGGATCGAGGAGATGGTGATCGCATTTAGCTTGATCTCAACTCAGACAATGTATTGGGTTCTTTTGGTAGTGATCCAAGTACAAGGAGAAGTGCGTCAATGGTGGATTCTTTACCTCATAGAGAGGATGGAAACTATGGTCTCATGGGATGACTTTGAAAGGGAGTTCCAAGCAGAATTATTTTCTTCCTTGATGAAGGCTATGAAGAGGGAAGTGCTAATCTTCTTCTAATAATGAAGTATGTTGGTGAGGGAACTAGAGATCAAGTTCATGGATCTCTTATGCTTCACACTAGATCTCTGCCTGGATGGGGAGTCCTGAGTGAGATGCTTAGAGGAGGAACACTGCACTTCTCTTTAGTATGGTGTTATTCCTTTAACTCTATTAACATACTAAAGGTTCATAAGAAGGTTGAGGTGTATAAAGGATGCACTAACTTGGAGGTGTGCTATGATAGGGGAGCCATATGATTTTTTCAAAGGGGAAATCCATCAACAGCTGGTCTCTTGAGTTAGTGCGTTCTAGTTTTTGGCCGTCAGGGAGTAGGCCTCAGTAGTTCTAGGTCTGATCTTCTGGTCCTTTCCATTTCCTTATGGTCCTGTGACTGAGGTGATTGATCTATAGAACCCATGGACATCTTCAAAACTAGTTCCCAACTCAGACTCAATGGGGTGTGGGTGGCCAGGTTCAACGCCCACCTTAGAAACAACAGTTTCTTGTTAGGCCCATCCAATAGCAGGGGCAACAAGCTCCTAATCCACTAAGGGTAGATGGTGTGATAGGTGGCCGACCATAGGGAAATCCTCTTAGATTTTGACCAGGGCGTGGTCGGGGAGGCGGTCGACAACAGAGAGGTAGAGTAGCTAGGTGTGGACAATTTTTTTCCACAGAGGTAGTAGTTCTAGCAGGGCCACATGTTGTTCAAGGCATGATCAATCTTTTTAGTACTTTCACATATGTTTTGTTTGATTAAAGAGAATCAAACTCCTTTGTTGCAGCCGATCTGGCCCCTTCTTTGTGACTAGACATAGAGATAATTTTTATGAAACAGGTGTTGAGTCTGCTAGTTAGAGGTCAAACCTGTCTATGTGATGTTTTTCAATGATGTAGACTGATGTTGGGGTTGCTTTAGTCCAATGGGGATCTTCTTATACTACAATTACACCCATACAATGTAATCCTAGGCATCGACTGGTTGTTTTATATGAATCATATTATCGGCTGCTTTTAGAGAAGATTCACGTTCTCAGATGTTGGTTTCCTGAATGTAGCTTCCATTGGAAAGTGAAGTCGTTAGAAGGAAATATGGAGTGTGGATCATCTTCCCTCATTGTTGGATGAGCTGGTAGTGGGATCAAAAAATATAGTGAAGGTGGATGTTCCATGGGTTGTCAGTGAGTTTCTGGATGTATTACCTGAAGAGTATGTAACTCTACCCCCTAAACATGACGTTGAGTTTGTAATATACTTTTAACCTGGTGCCCATCCAATTTTGATGGCACCCTATCGAATGGGGCCTTTTGAGTTTCCTGAGATGTGGATTAAGGTTGATGAACTCATGAATAAGGGTTTTATTCATCCAAGTGTGTTGTTTTGGGGTGATCCAGTCTTGTTCACGAAAAAGGGGGACGATATTCTAAGACTGTGCATAGACTATTAGAGACTGAATTATGTTACAGTCAAGAACCGTTACCCCTTCCACGGATTGATGATCTTTTTGACTAGTTAAATGTGGAATGATGGTCTCTAAGATCGATTTATGGTCTAGATATCACCATTTTTGGTTAAAGGAGGGTGATATCCCAAAGATTACTTTTAGGTGTAGGTATAGTCACTTCGAGTCACTAGTGCAGAACACATTTTTTACATCGGTTATTTTTCATTTTTTATGTCGGTTTCTAGATGACGTTAATACGTGCGACGTTATAAATAAGGGTTTTGACGTCGGTTATTTAAAAACCGACATCAAAAACATAAAATTGCGATTATTATCACGTCAGTTATTTTAGAACCGACGTGATAAAGAAAATGGGAAGGGTTTATCACGTCAGTTATTTAACAACCGACATGATAAAAGGCCTGGAAAATGGTTTATCACGTCGGTTATTAAACAACCGATGTGATAAACAGGGGCGAGGGGGGTTTATCACGTCGGTTCATATATAACCGACATGATAAATTGGGGTGAGGGGGGTTTATCACGTCGGTTATATAAGAACCGACGTGATAAACTGGGGTGAGTGTGGTTTATCACGTCGGTTCTTATAAAACCGACGTGAAAAACCAGGGGAGGGGGGTTTATCACGTCAGTTATTATATAACCACCGTGATAAACCGGCGGGCGGTGGTTTATCACGTTAGTTATTGAATAACCAACATGATAAACCATTGTCTATGCCGTTTATCAAGTCGGTTATTCAATAACCGACGTGATAAACCATTGTCCATGCCTTTTATCACGTCGGTTATTAAATAACCTACGTGATAAACCATTCTCCAGGCCTTTTATCTCGTCGGTTATTAAATAACCGATGTGATAAACTATTTTCCAGGAATTTTATCACATTGGTTATTAAATAACCGACGTGATAAACTAGTTTCTAGGCATTTTATAACGTTGGTTATTTAATAACCGACGTGATAAACCCAATTTTTTTTAAACAGAATGTAGTCATCTTCTATCCACTAGAATCAACCAGAAAACAAATCAAGAAATCATACCACAAAAACAGAAGTAGATCAAAATTAAGCATGTACATAGATAACATATAAAACTTACCCCTTAGACAGCCCCCACCCTCATTTATACCCCATGGACAGCCCTCCCCCACCCCGTTGGAGCCCTCACCCTCATATATACCCCCTGGACAGCCCTCCCCCACCCCATTGGAGCTCCCACCCTCATGTATACCCCTTGGACAACCCTCTCCCATCCCATTGGAGCCCTCACCACACTCCTGGACTGCCCCCCGACCCCCGGACACCCCAAACACCCCTCGACAACCCCCCACCCACCTGAACAGCACCCCCTCACCCCCTCACCCCACTTGACAGCCCCCACCACACCCCTGGATAGCCCCAAACACCCCTGGACAACCCCCCACCCCTGGACAGCACTCCCACACCCCTGGACCGCCTTCCCACACCCCTGGACATCCTTGCCACCCCCAGGACTGTCCCCCCACCCCACCGGACAACCCTCCCAGACCGCTGGACACCCCCCAACCCCGCTGAACACACCCCACACCCTTGGAACCCCTCCCCCACAGACCCAAATCCATACCAGGAAAACAATCAAAAGTAGACCAAAACAAGAATTAGAGAAAAATTAAACATTCACTTATATAACATTCAAAAAATACACTGTCAACTTCAAAAAAAACTAAATCCAACCTAAACAACTACCAAATACACAATTAAAACGACAATATTCAGAATTACATTTTACATTACAAACAACTAAAATTCGATCAAACCTATAAAATAATTTTACCACTCCACTTGTACGTGTTTGATGTCTTCAGCAGTATAGGGTTGAGGGTCATCAAAAAGCTACAATTGAAAAAGAAGATAGTTAATGTGTATAATGAATAAATCAAACTGAAATATTATGGCAAAGTTTAAGAGGAAATCATACCAGGTCAAAATTCACAACTATCCCAGTTTTTATTCTTTAATACATAAATCTTAACATATAATATCCGTATTCGATGACGCCTTGTTGTTCATGACAATTCTGTTTGAATGAGTGTAAATTCAATATATTATTTTTATGTAATAAATCAAAAAGTAAAAATTATAAATGGAAATTTACCTTCGCATTTACATATTTGATCTTTGCAGTTCTTTTCTTTGTGTTTTTTCAAAAGTAGACCCATGCATTGTTAGAAAATAATACGAATGGGGTAAATTTAAAATTCATTATAATATATAAATCTATTGAGAAATTGAAACTTACTTTTCCAATATATTCTTAAAAATTTCCCTCACATCACCATGAACAGAGCATATCCAATAAAGATCATTCTCCCTTGGGAAAAAAATCCCTAACATCCAATGATCACTGATAAAATGAAATTTAATGTTAGTGGTTTTTTATGTTAAAAGATAATTAACTCTTCGAGAGAAATGTGTTTCATACCTCTCACAAAAAGGCATCATCCAACATTGTGTGATTATATTCTTTTCAAATCTTTCAGCAATATAAACCATTATTTGTTCCTCATTCAATGCACATGCTTCAGGGGAAATCAATTGCGGGTCCATGAATCCATATACATCTGTCAGCTCATTCCTCTCACAAATTTTATAAATATACCTAATACAAAACATACATAAGTATAAATTTTTATTAAATATAACGCAGGGAAAAGGTGTTAAGACTTACATGGAAAAAAATTTCACCACGTTGATGCCCAACTTATCTCCAGTAACAAGCTCCATGATATCAGTTTTTGTAATCCCCACACTTATTTCACGTCCACAAACAGGAGATTCCATTGGAAACTCATAAAAACCCAAAAGCAAATGTGAATATCTTGAAAATCTGTCAAGACCGCTAGAATCTGTATCTGATGTCATAGCATGTTGTCTTTGTTGTTGTATATATAGTATTTCTTTACCTTTGAAGTATTCATGTGAATTTTTTTTGAAAAATATAGTAGTTTTCAAATGATAAAACAACTTTAATAAAATAATAAAATAAAAGATATAACATTCATAGCTCTATGGTAATGAGTCGAAGAAGTCTGGATGGCCAAACTAAAAAATGGCCGATATTCTGTCCAACTGTCGCCACCTCATCTGTAGGTATTGGTACCCTATCTGATCTATCTATAATATCCTATACAGTGACCCTCTGATTCTCTACCTCTAATTGTTGATGATGAACTGTATCTCCTATACAATATACCAACCCGTATGCTACTATATGATGTTGAGAATCATAAACATACAACTCGCAATATGTAGGAATCTGCGGTGGAGGCGTAGGATAAAAAATGGGGTCCGCAGGCTGAGGTGGGGGAGTGGGAGCTACTGGCGGAGGTGGAGGATAAATAATGGGGTCTGCAGGGGGAGGTGGAGGAGTGGGAGCGGTAGTCTGAAATTTTCTTTGCATTTCTGCAAACATAGACTGCACCGAATCTCTAATCTTTTCCTCCATCGTCGCATTAATATTTTGAACTTCAGCCTCCAATGATTCTATTTTTTTTATAAACCCCCTCAATGTTAGAAGTTGAAGAACGTGGAAACACTTTTCTTACCGATATACCTACCGTATATCCTCTTACACGACCAGGATGTTCGGGCCTTCCCAATGCTGCAAATAAAATATCTTCCCTCCCAGTAGCTATAAATTTCCCCTATGAACTCTTCTCCTCAAGAGAGTCCTGTATTAATTAATTGAACATTTCTGTAATGATTGAAACTTATATGAATAAAAAAGTTAACTTAAATAAATTAAATAGATATCTTACAATCCTCTCAGCTATGATTCTCGATTCTTCCAAAAGATATTGCCCTTTTTTTCCCTTCCGAGCTCTCTTCCATTTTTCATGTCTAGATGGAGGGGATGGAGGGGCCACCTCTCCAGATCTTGAAGACTCAGCTCTTATTTGTTGAAAGTTTTCCGCCATCATTTTTTCTTCAAATAACGCATACCCTCCCCGAGATAAACTATGAGGGTATACATTTTTAGATTGGATCTCCTGATGAGCTTTCCTTGTTTGCTGTAATTTAAGAATAAGAAATCATTAACAAAACATTAATAAAATCATTTATATAAGAAAGTTTATAAAAGTTTACATTTCCCTTACCAGAAATGACTCTTTTTTCCTACTTTCAAAAAACTGTCTCCATGTGTCTTCATCTATAATAGGATATATACGACATGGATTGTCATGACTCCTATGACCATAAATGAAATCAGATGAGAGGGTTGATTTGAAATCCCTCCATCTCCTGGAAGCCAACGATAAGCATTTCTTCCTGACTCCTCCAGTGTCAGGAATATCAAATGTCATCTAATAAAGAAGAGGTTAAACATATTATATATACTAGAAACATTAAAATAATGGTCAAACAATGACAAAAGATCTTACCAAAATAATCTCCCACAAATGAGAGATAATCGCTTTATCCACACCTCTCCAATCGTCATACAAAATGCTTACTTTGGTCTTAGCCTCAGTTGCAACAAAACTCTTAAAATCTTTGGCATTCGGACCTCTAGGAATATCATCATCATCAAACTCAATGACTATCCTCTGATCCTGCGTACGGGCAAGTGATAATTTTGGTAAATGTGTGCACCCACGTTTACCATCCTTTGACCTCTTTGTTGTAATAGGAACATGTGAATGTTCATCCCCAGAGGTTTGACCAGCAATATGCTCCTCTCCAGAATCATGTGGTTGATCATCTAAATGATCTGTCATTATCCTTCAAATCTAAAAAAAAATGTCAGTTCACAAATATACAAATTTAAATATTTTAATACTACTGTAATCAGAAAATAGAAAAGTGTACTAAGTTACATAATAGTAAACATTGGTAATATGGTAAGCATGTTAAACAGTGGTAAAGATGGAAAATATGGTCAATATGGTCAAGATGGTAAAAATGGTAAAAATGGTAAACCTGGTAAACATTGTAAACATGGTAAAGTAATTGTCAGCGAACGAAAATAAGCATTTTAAAATTCATGTAATTGTTATAAACATGATAAAGTAAACTAAACAAACTTAAAACAAACAAAAACATATACTTATTTTATTTTAAAAAATGTTTTAATAAATAAAAAACTTACAATATCTAACATTTATGGAAAAAATAAATGTAAACAAGAAATAAACATATATTACCTATAATTTTAGGAATGTAAAAATGGATTGTTTTCCCAAATTCCTTCGTTGTGATCGTTCCTTATGGCACAAACTATGTTTTCAACATGATCATCATTATGTTCTGTTAATATTTCCATGGAAGTAGGGATCTCACATAAATCAGCATATTCATCAAGTTCATCCTCACCAAAATATTGTTTTTTCCCTTGTAAAACAACAACCCACTGCATATCTGATTGATCTACTACATAGAAAATTTGTTTTTCATGTGTTGCCATTATAAAAGAATCAGTTGTTTCTTCCACTCTATTTAGATTAACAAGTGTCATTCCAAATTCATCATGTCTGACACTGTTGTTACCGTTAAACCATTTACAGTTAAAAACGGGAACTTTAATTTTAAAGTAATCAACCTCCCATATGTCTTCAATCACTCCATAATATGCACTTGATGCAGAAATTGGGTTTTTGTCCTTAGCACTCGAAAAATGCATTGCTTCTGCAAACACCAATACACCACTATTCTGAACTGCACTTCTGTTGTCATGATCTTTTATATGAAATGTATAACCATTAATGTCATAACCGGACCATGTTATCACATTTAAACATGGACCACCCACTATCCATTTTAATGTCTCTGATACATCTGATCTACCAAGCAAAGTCTTTTTAATCCATGATAAAAAAGTTTTGTTGTGCTTATTCAAAATCCACATTTCTTTCTTCTTTGGATGACATTGTTTCAACTCATTAATATGCAATGTGATATACAGTTGAGCATCAGCTATGTTATTCAAGATGTATGATTCTAACTTCTTCATCTGTTCAGCTGACAATGATTTGACTTTCAAGCCGCGAATCCCCTTTCCCTCATTATTAACTCGTTCATGGCGAGATGGAGGCAAACCTATGTGTTGTGACATAGCCAAGTAGCTCGTACAAAACTCTGCTACCTCCTCAGAAATATACTTTTCAATAATGGAGGATTCAGGTCGATATAGATTTTTAACATACTCCTTTAATATTTTCATATGCCTTTCAAAAGGATACATCCAACAAAGATATACAGGTCCACAAAGCTTTATTTCTCGAACCAGATGAATCATTAAATGCACCATTATATCAAAAAAAGTTGAAGGAAAATACATTTCCAATTGACAAAGTATAAAAATTGCATCCTTTTCCAAAATGTTCAAAGCATTCACATCAATCGCCTTGTTACAAATTGAATTGAAAAAATAACACAACTTCATTATAGTATTTCTGACATGAATGGAGAATATTCCACACAATGCAACTGGTAGAATTTGTTGCATCATGACGTGACAATCATGTGATTTCATACCTATCAACTTCAAGTCCTTCAATGAGACAAAAGTTTTTACATTAGAAGAATAACCTTGAGGCACTTTGGTATCATGAAGACACTGACAGAAGCTAATTTTCTCTATCTTCGATAATGTATGACAAGCCGAGGGAAGAAATGTTCATCTTCATTTAGGAGTGGGAGCTAACTCCAAACGTATTCCCATTGATAGTAAGTCTAATCTTGCATTCAACCCATCTTTAGTCTTTCCTTTAATATCTAACAATGTTCCAATCAAAGAATCACAGATATTATTCTCCACATGCATGAAATCAATATTATGTTTAACTTCATGATACCTCCAATATGGTAGCTCAAAAAAAAATTGACCTTTTCATCCAAATATGTCTATCATTACCAGATTTCTGTGTATTTCCCAATGTCACATCAAGGTTTTTCACCCTCTCAAAATAAAGATCAGGGGATAAAGGTTTTGGAGCAGTATCAAATTCTTGTGAGCCATTGAATGCCTTTTTTAGTCTTCTATAAGGGTGTTCCATAGGCAAAACCTTTCTATGACCCATGTACACTGTTTTCCTCCCATGATTCAATTGACAATATGACGTCTGTTGTTCGCAAATTGGACATGATTTATTCCCTTTAACACTGTATCCAGACAAATTTCCATATGCTGGGAAGTCATTTATAGTTAACTGAAGCACTACATGCAGTTGAAAATATTCCATTTTATAAGAATCATACACCCTAATACCATCAGCCCATAACAGTTTCAAATCATCAATCAACGGTGACAAGTAAACATAAATATCATTACCGGGTTGCTTTGGACCAGAGATCATTGTACTCAACATGACATACTTGTGCTTCATACAAACATCAGGAGAGAGGTTGTAAATTACCAATAAAACAGGCCATGAACTATGTGTGCTACTGAGTGTTCGGTATGGATTCATTCCATCTGTGCACAACCCTAGTATGAGATTTCTAATTTCATTTCCAAATATAGAATACAACGCATCAATTTTCTTCCATTGTGGACAATCAGCTGGATGACGTATTTTTCCATCACATACCCGCTCTTCATCATTCCATCTTAACCTTTTTTCATCATGTGAATTAGCAAATAAAGGTTTGAAACGATTAATTATAGGAAGATACCAAAATACCTTTGATGGGAGCTTTGTAATCTCTACACCAGATTGTGATTTTTCTTTCACCTTATACCGTGACGTCCCACATTTAGGACACTCTGACAGAAATTCATATTCATTCCTATATATAATGCATTCATTCGGACAGACATGTATTTTCTTGTATCCCAATCCCATCGGGCATAATATTTTCTTGGCTTTGTAATGTGAATCTGGAAGATCGTTATCTTTTAGAAGAATGTCTTTCATCAATTGTAGCAGCTCTGTAAAACTTCTGTCACTCCATCCATGCTTCGCCTTCAGGTTAATCAATCTTAACACCGCCGACAAAACCGTAAAATCTGTACAGCCAGGATATAATGGTTTTTCAGCATCACCATATAGACGCGCAACTGTCGGTTCTATCTCAATTTGTTCTGCTACAATATCGTGAATCATTTCTTCAATTCCATCGGAGTTACCATCTTGCGAATCATCATCATCAGTGACATTCCATCCAGTTTCACCATGCCAAATCCAAGGGCTATAACTCGGAATAAAACCATGACAAATCAGATGATCTTTTATCTCTCTACTTTTCAACTTCTTCATATTCAAACATTTCAGGCATGGACAGAAAAAAATGTCACTACTTGGAACATTTTGTTTTGAAAATTCCAAAAAGGCATCAACACCTTCCTTAAATTCATTGCTCATTCGATGTGCCGTAATCCAACTTCGACTCATTATTACCTATAACAAATATCAACAAAAAATATATATTTTTAAGATAAGACAAATATATGTTTATATGAAAAAATCATAATTTGAATGTAAAAAAATTTAAAATATAAAACAAATCTATAGGTATTTAAAAAAATATGCTTGAATATTATTTTTAAAACAAAATATAGTTAGATATAATAGTTTTAAATTTCATTGAATCAATGAAAACCATGACGCCTACATAGTTTAATATTGATTGTGGTTTTGATGTTTTAATATATTAGATAAACTACCTATTTAACATGTTATTAATGGTTTCTGTAGACCCTAAATCCATTTGGTAAATATTTTCACACAATTATAAAAATCAATGGAAGTGTTTTTGGGATGAATATGTTAAATCATTTGATTTTGATGTCCCATATTCTATAACAAAAGGCAATGTGGATACCAAATCCCTTAGTTTGGTTTTTTATTCTCAAAGGGTTTGTGATGAAAAAGAAGAGTATAAGTTGATGAATATGATAAATAAAATACAACTATATTTTATTTATGGTTATGATAGAATGAATTCATACCATATCATTTAGGATCTTCTCCCACCAAAAGTAACCCTCCTCAGTTCGAAATGAATAAATTTAGATAATTATGCATGAATTCATACATGTATTGTTGTACATAAACCAAAAAGAATATTATTAGTACTAAAAGTAAAACTAGAAAGAAACAATAAACTCTATATACTCATGAAAGCTACTCCACAACACTTCCATGCTACTAACATCTATTAAAACTAAAAATTGCTTTTAAAAACCAAAAACATTGTTTATATTTATGTATGGTGGGCATAACATGTATACATAGTAAGATCCTCCCTAAAACATCTCATGAAAATGTCGAGGAAGCACACTAAATCCCTATGAAAAAAGGAATCTAAATCATCACCTAAACAAGGAAAAATAGTTTCATATACTCACTATGGATCACTCAAAAAATAATTCATATAAAAAAACCTTTTCGTATAAAAAATTATATATATATATATATTAAAATTAAGGTTCTCGGATACCACTTCTCCACTAATTTTCCTCTCACACCCCAATGCGCTACTCCACAACACTTCCATGCTACTAACATCTATAAAAAACTACAAATTGCTTTTAAAAACTAAAAAAATTGTTTATATTTATGTATGGTGGGCATAACATGTATACATAGTAAGATCCTCCCTAAAACATCTCATGAAAATGTTGAGGAAGCACACTAAAGCCCTATGAAAAAACGAATCTAAATCATCACCTAAACAAGGAAAAATAGTTTTATATACTCACTATGGATCACCCACAAAATAATTCATTTAAATAAACCTTTTCGTATAAAAAATTATATATATATATATATATTAAAATTTAGGTTCTCGGATACCACTTCTCCACTAGTTTTCCTCTCACACCCCA
This sequence comes from Viscum album, assembly GCA_963277665.1. Lineage (NCBI taxonomy): Eukaryota > Viridiplantae > Streptophyta > Magnoliopsida > Santalales > Viscaceae > Viscum > Viscum album. Next base: position 1,080,763,085 of record OY728153.1, on the reverse strand, counting down.
ATGCTAATGTCATGGTCTCACCCCACCCATAAATCATCCTACACCATGTGAAATTGCATCACTTCCATCAATGAATCATATTTATCCTAGATTATCTCATCACCATCTTACCAAAATAGTAATGAGGTGCATACTTGGAAACCACTACATCTTGTTTACATTAAATGTACAAAAATCACAAAACATAATTATAGAATATCCGTGAAAAAAAAAGAACGAAATAAATTCGTGGAAGCTTACTTGAATGTTGCGAGTTGAGATGATAGATCCGAGAGGAGTGAAGAAGATAAACAATAAAGCCAAAATGAGTTTAACGTAGGTCGATTGACGAGCCGATTAGGGTTACCGCGCGAGAGAGACAAGCCGGCGGACTGTCAATCGAAAAATCGTAAATGACAGTCCACATGGCTTTAATTTCTTTAAAAGTTTTATAACATTGGTTATTATATAACCGAAGTTATAAACTATTTTTTAAATTTATAACGTCGGTTATTTTAAAACCGACATAAAAAAGATCCCGCGCTTTGGTTTTTTACATCAGTTATTTTATAACCGACGTAAAAATCGAGATATCTACGGGTTTTTATGTCAGTTATTTTATAACCGATGTAAAACCCCCCCGTGCAATTGTTTTTTATGTCAGTTAATTTATAACCGATGTAAAAAATGCGTAGATATCTCGTTTTTTACGTCGGTTATAAGATAAAAAACGTAAAAAACCAATGCGCGGGGGGTTTTTTTACGTCGGTTATTTGGAAACCGACGTAAAAAACCCGATATATACGCGTTTTTTACGTCGGTTATCAAATAACTGAGGTAAAAAACCAAAGCATGGGGGGGGTTTTTACGTCGGTTATTTTATAACCGATGTAAAAAACCCCGCTCTTTGGTTTTTTACGTCGGTTAATTGATAACCGACGTAAAAAACGCGTAGATATCGAGTTTTTTACGTCGGTTTCCAAATAACGGACATAAAAAACCCCCCGCGCATTGGTTTTTACGTCGGTTATAAGATAACCGATGTAAAAATAGAACATGCGCGATTTGTAACATCGGTTATTAAAATAACCGACGTTAAAAATCTACTCACCGCATTTTTACGTCGGTTATATATAACCGACGTAAAAAATGGTGATGTAAAAAACGTTTTCTACACTAGTGAGTTTGTGGTCATGCCCTTCGGTGTCATGAATTCCCCAGCCATGTTCATGGGGATCAAGAACTATGTTTTCCATGAGTACCTGGACTGGTTCATCATCGTGTTCATTGATGATATCCAAATCTACTCAAGGTCAGAGGAGAAGAACGATAGGCATATGAGGACTATCCTGGAAGTCCTATGACACCACCATCTCTACAGAAAGTTTTCCAAGTGAAAAATATGGATGTGAGAGGTGCACTTCCTTGGAAATGTGGTGTCTCAGTAAGGGAGAGCAATGGACCCGTCAAAGGTTGAAGCGGTTGTTTCTTGGGTAGCACCCAAGAACGTTTTAGAGGTTTTTAGCTTCCTTGGTATAATGGGATATTATATGAGGTTCATACCCAACATCTCTTGAGTTCTAGAGTCATTGAAAACTTTGAACAGAAAGGGAAATACCTTTATGTAGAGTGAGAAGTTTCAGATAACTTTCAACTGTCAGAAGGGGAAGCAAGTCAGTGCCCCAGTTATTAGTTTTCTAAAGGAAGGAGTGTTGTTTGAGGTGTTCTATGACACTTCTAGCCTAATCTTGGGATGTTTACTGATGTAGCTGTGAGGAGTAATCTATTAGGGGTATAGGCAGTTATGTCCTCATGAATGTAACTATTCCACCCATGAACTCTAACTTGTAGCAGTCATGTTCGCATTGAAGTTGTGGTGTCATTACCTCATCGGGGAGTGCTTTTTGGTCTTCACAGATCATAATAGCCCGAGATATATATTCTCCCAGCAAGACCTGAACTTGAAATAGAGAAGGTGGATAGAGTTTCTATAGGAATATGACTTTGAGATCGTCTGCACCCCAAGGTAGGGGAATTTGGGGACTGATTCCTTGAGTTGGAAGTCACATAAGGAGATGGTTCGTGAATCCACAAATTCTTGGAAGGGAATGGAAGTGTTGGATGTTGTACACCTGGATACTGGGGAGAACAGTGGTAGAGGCTATCTATTTCAGATAACAGTGAAGTATTCCATTGTTTTGGTGGGTAGAGTAGACTTAGTGGGGAGACTCTGAGGTTGACGCGTGATCGTGCAGCCTAGGGTGATGCTCCTGGGGGATGGTCAGAGGATATTCGAAATTGTATGTCGTTCTATGTGGAACTGTTTTTTCCAGTGGAAATGTGTGAGGCAGTTCTCCGTGGGTTTCATAGATCACCCCTGTTAGTGCATCTCAAATTTTATAAGATGTAACGAGGCCTGAGGGAGCAGTATTGGTGGCCCGGGGTTAAGCAGTTAGTGGCGTTGTTTGTGGAAAGGTTCCTAGTGTGTCATCTGGTAAAGGCCGAACACCATGTTCATGATGGTCTACTACAACCCTTGTATGTTCCTGAATGGAAGTGGAATGAAATCTAGATGGATTTCATCACATGATTTTCTAAGGCTCAGGGAATATACGATGCTCTTTGGGTAGTAGTGGACCGATTGACGAAGTCAGAACACTTCTTGGCGATCAATGATTAAAGTATAGTAGATACCTTGGAAAAGATGTATGTGGACGAGGTGGTGTAGGTACATGGAGTTCTAAGATCCATTATATCAGATCGGGATACACATTTTATGTCGTGAGTCTAGAGGGTATTGAAATATGATTTTGGCATGCAGTTACGCCTTAGCACTGCTTTCCACCCTCAAACAAATGGGAAGACAGAAAGAACCATACATACATTGTAGGATATGATGCGATCATGTGTTCTGGACTTAAAAGTATCATGGGTATGACACTTTCTCCATGTAGAGTTTTCTTACAATATTATCTATCACTCTACCATTAGCATGGCATTGTTCAAATCCTTGTACGGAAGACCGTGTTGTTCATTCATTTGCTGGATAGAGGTAAGGAAAGTAGCCCTTCTAAGAATATAGGTAATACATATCACAATGGAAAAGGGTTAGCTTGTGTGTGATAGGATAAAGGCGGTAAAGACTGATATAAGTTGTATACCGATCATAGTAGTATTCCCTTGGAGTTTGAGGTAGGGGACCATGTTTTCATGAAGGTTTCCCCTCGGCACGGACATCAGAGTTTCATTATGGGAAGTAAGATTTTTCCCAGGTTAATCAGACCTTATGAGGTGTTGGGACGAGTTGGTGAGGTAGAATATTAGCTGGAGTTTCCACCATGGTTGGAGAAGATCCAAGAAGTCATCGATGTATCTTAGATCTGTCAGTATCTACACGATGACTCCAACATCCTTGACTGGAGAGTATTGGATATCGAGGACGACGTGACATTCATAGAGAGACTAGAAAGAATCAAGGATCATGAGGAGAAGTTGGTGCATGGATGGACCATTCATTTGGTTCATGTTTTATAAAGGCATAGTGTCCACATGGAGAGTACTTGGGAGTGGAAGGCATAGTTGCGTGCCTAGTACCCAAAGATGTTTTGAGTTTTTCTATTGTGTTTTACTTAGTGTGTTGCTTATGATGTATCGTTTGACCTCATTTTCCATACGATAATTTGTTTCCCTATTATATGACTATGTGAAAAGTCTTTAATATGGGGAGGGTAGAACATGATCCGAAATAAATAAGCATTAATGAAGATGTGATTAAACCTGTACAGGCAAGTCAATGTCACCCAAAGTGAATAATATGTTGATCTGGAGGAAGGAGCTCCCTAACCCATATTCCTGGATAATGTGACCTTTAGTTTTTGTGTGGTTTTATAGGTTAGTGTGGGGAATTAGTTTTTACATAGTTTTTCAGGAGATATATGTCAAGGAGGTTATATGGGATATCAAGGTTTTCACTCTATATTTGGAATAACACTAGGTGGTTTGCTCCTAAGAGTTATCTTAAGGGGTGGTTGTTCGAAACCCTATCTTCTAGTTTAGTTTTTACTTATTGAATATGATAATAGTAATAGAGGTATATTATGTAAGAATATATATTTTCATAGACTTTTCCTTGTGAAAATATTGTGTTTACGGTGTTATGGGAGCCAAAAATGGCTCATTTAAGAAGTTTTCCAAATTTCTAGTTTTCTATAGGTAACTCAGTGTATCAGCGTTATCATGTTAGTGAATTGGCATGTTAGTGAGTTGATATGTCAGTGCATTGGAATGAAAATTTATTAGTGACTCGAGGGCATTAACATTTGTGAGTCGAGGGAATCATTGTCAGTGATTTGAGGGCATCATCATCTGTGAGTTGAGGGTGTTAGTTTCGGTGGGTCAGGGTGTCAGTAGGTCATGGTGTCGTTAGGTCAGGGAATCGGAAAGTCAAGGTGTCGGTAGGTTGAGGCATCAGTAGGTTGTTGTGTTAGTAGGTTACATCTGTAGTTCACTCGTTAGTGGTTCAGTATTGGTGACTCACCCATCAGTTATTCATTTTCAGTTTTTCTAGTTTTTCCCAGTTTTCCAATTTCACCCATGTAATGTGTTTTCTCCACGAAATGGTAACCAATAAACTCACAACCGTGTGATGTTATGTCTCCACCATTTCTAAGGGGAATTATTAATTTCCCCGTATCTCATAACATTCCACCGGCCTTGTAACCACCAAGCCACGTAGTCAAACAACGATCCAATTTTCAAGAACTTTGAAATTGTCTCCTTGATTTTTAGGATCTCATATTTTCATAAATCAAGATATCAACCTTTCTTATTCATTTTCATTTCCCTTGGTACCCCTAGATCCATCCTCCCTCGACTAGTTGTGATCCTATTCTAGAGCCATTCTGCTTAGTTTTCTTGGAGTTCTTCCCTACGGGCCATGTAATACTTACGCCTACGGGCCTTGTAAGGGTTCCACCTCACCCCTTGAAAGGTGGATTATCACAAATCAGTAAAAAATTAAGGCCTTCATGCCATTGGATGGAAATATAGCACTAGTATACCCATTTCCATTTCATCGAATCCAAAAGAATGAAATATCTTCTCAAGAGAATTATTCCATTGCTTAGAGACCACACGAGTTTTAGTTCCAATAAATTATGGGGGATTAAGTATCATGAAATGATACAATTTATGAGAATTAAATTGTTGAAAACTAGGTTTCTCCATTTGGGGATGGTTATTCATCATAACCAGAGTAATCTACCCTAATATGGCTATAATCGGTTCATCTCAAACACTAGTTTTATTAACTTTCTCAATAGGCCAATTTATACATTGGCCATGAGTATTGATGTCAATGTTTCTACCATTAAACATTTCTAAATAATGGAATATACTGAATTAGTTCACAATATTATGAATTATAAATTATAAATTATAAATTATAATTATAATTCAAGTGTAACAATTAATATAAATTTAAAATTTATTTATTATTATTATCAAAATAATAATGATGGTTTATTTGGGAATATCATTAAATAATAAATATATTTTCAAATAATTCCTAATGGTATATAAATAATATGTAAATTAAACAAATAAATACCCTAGAGAGTGTCAAACTAGGTGTGTAGAAAGGCATGTTTTCATACACAAGTGGAAAATTTATTCAAATCCCAATGCAAACTTTTCATTGTTATTACCCCTAGATACAACTATTCCAAAGACACATCCAATTTTAATATTTATATAGGGATATAATATATTTTAAATACCATTTAATCTTTTACTTAATAAATTATTAGGATGCTCTTCTATACTTATCTTCAACATATATCACGGGGTTATGGTCCTTAATACATGTTTTCCTAAATTTAGCTCCTAGGGATTATGTTAAACATCATCTAACAATGTAGCACACAAATACTTTACAATATATTTATTTTATAATAAATTTAGTTTCATCAATAACCTATGATGCACACAACACCTGGTTTTAAAGAAATGTGATACTCAATTACAAAAATTATTTAAGCATGACCATTTAAGGATAAAAATAAAATTAGAGGGAATAAATAGGACAATAATAAATTTTGAACAAATATAATTTACACACCTAATTTTTTTATTTATTAATTATAAATGAAAATAAGAATTATTTGGAAGAAAAAGACATGTTTTTAGAAAAACTGTATTTTTTCTAAATGACAGTTTAGTTACGCTTTACACAAATGATTTAAAATAAATTTTTAAAATTTCAGAATATTTTTTTATAAAATAAATTTCAATTTTTAAATCATAATATTAAATTTATCTTAGGCTGAATTCTTTTCATATTTTTTGAAAAGTTTAATTTTTTTGGTGAATAGTGAAAAATAATAAATTTTAATTTAATACTACTTTTTCATATAAATAATTTATAATTTTAAATTATATTTATAATTGGTTTTAATGTGATTTTTATCAATTTTATATCAAATAATAAAATTTAGTTTATTTGAATAATATTTATATGTAATTTTTTTATCAAAACTTTTTAAACAGTTGAAAATTTTCTCTTTGAAAAAACCCACTTTCTTGTTGTGTTTATGGGATTAATTTTTAATTAAAATTTTCCACTTATATGAATGAATTTTTTAAAAATTAATTGCATATTTTAAATAATAATAATTTTTATTATCTAATAATATGAACTTAATATTTTACAAAATTTAACAATGAAAAAAATAAAAATTAATTATCACTATTCAGGTAAAAATGGATTTACTGGGGGGGGGGGGTAAACTAAAATGACATGGGATACTTAACAAAAAATAAAATCTTTTTTTTAAATGTATTTTTACCCTATAATGTTTAAGGATCTAGAATAATAAATTTTTAACCTTTGTGTAATGTGAAAATCATGATTACCCCTTTTTTTAAAAACAATTAGAACTGTTCCACTCACCTCACTTATAAAAGGCTGCCCCTATTATATCTTATTCACACCTCCACACCCTATTTTTTCATCCAATACCTGATACAATAACCTCCCAAATTCGGTACCCATATCATATAATCCATAGTTTTGTTGTAAATCTATTATATGAAGAATTTTGGTGTAAATTTAAGGTTGTTACATGAAGAAGAGTTAATTTTCTTCAACAAGTGTTTTTATTTTATTTCTTCATCCAGCTACTTAAAATATTATTTAAACATGATGATATAATAACATAATTTTATTAAAAATATACTAATATATTATTATATTAAGTTCATGACCTAAAAAAATATCAACTTCCATTGAATGGTTTATGAAATCATCATCTGTGTGTAGGGCGAACTACCACCTCACAAACTGATGTCATTCATTTATTCCTTTAACACCTCTCATGGTTGGGTATAATGTTGGATGTAAAGTAAATATATTATATATATAAAATAATTAAACTTATTTAGTCATTATATTATTTATATATATTTTTTAGTTTCTATTTCATTTGGGATACGATAAGATCGCTCATTTATACGGCGACCTATCGCCACATGAAGCGATGTGGTTTGTCTGTCACTAAATATTTACATGGAAGGAGATAAGGAAACTTTTCACAATTATATGTGATATAAATGAAATAATTATTATATTAATTACATATTCATCATTATGAAAAGATAATATATCATTTTCATTAATACATTTTCACTCACTTAAAGATTATAACACCGTTCATGTAGATGTGGACTATCGTCTAAACGAAGCGATGTAACTATCATATTATCACCATAACACTTGAATGATATATCTAAATATTTTAAACAAATAATATTATATAATTATAATTATATAAAGTAAAAATATTAGCTACCTACCTTCCATAATGATCAATGATAAATGGAAACATTACTCATGCATACATACGACCAACCATCACCACGCTCGTAACATACATCATTTATCAAAACCATACTTCATGAATGGTATGGAATGTATAATCGATGTATAAATATAATAATTATTTCATGATTTTTATTCTGGATATGGTGAAACTATATAATATTCATAAGAACTAGAACATTCATGAAAAAGTTAGAATGAGAAAACAACGCAATTAACACCCGAAATAATGAAAATAATGAATGGTTATTAAGAAACGAGTGATAATATGTTATAAAATGATAAAATATGATATTATAAATATTAAAATGGTTGTAGAATTATTTAATAACATGTTTACATCCACTATAAACTATTTGAAATAATGTTCATCCAAAAAGAAGCGTGAAGTAAGAGACTTTGTCACAATTTCCCATCATTGAGATATATTTTATTATTGTGCACATAATTTATTTTATATGGTTTACATACATCCCATTTTATATTATGTTGTATTTTCACTTGTTTTATGTGTGTTTACATTTGATACATATAATATATTCATGAATTAATTCTCACTTCAATGTTATGATCATTTTAAGGGTTTATTTCAAAATCTCATTCTAATAGAGATTGTCTATTATTTGATAATTGTCTAATAAACCCATTTAATTTTCTCATACAATGGTTATTCATGATATTTTAATGTAATAGTACCATTTAAAATCATTTTTATACTTAAAATAATTGATTTTTTTAAGAAAATAAGACTTCATTTCTCTCTATAGTCGGAAATTAGTTTTCTTCCAAAACCATGTCTTCTAAAAATGTTTTGAAGAATGTTTTTAACTTTTTCCAAATAATTTATTGAATAAATGTTTAACCATTATGAATTTTTAATTTTTTTAAATTACTCTTCACATATTTTTAAAAATAAGGAACATTTTTATTTTATTAAAAATGTGAAAGGAATCCTTTTTTATCATACTATTAATGTAATAAATTTATATCCATCAATAAAAATAAATATTTTAAAGACTAATTTACAAATATAAAATATTATTTTCAAATAAAATTATATTAAATATGTATTATGAACATTTTGTTTTAAAAATTTATTTTCAAAATAAAAGAAAATTTCTTCACAAATGTTTCCAAATAAATTTTTATGGTATTTATATTCATCAAGGAAAAAACCCCTTTATTATTACATCAATGGATATATTTTAGATTTATACAATCCTTATTAATTTTAAGGATGGTTTATGAAAATTTTGATCAAGATAATTATTTAAATTCACTTTCTTGATTCATTTTTGTAGTCATTAACTTTCATTTGAAATATTCACTTTCAATTGATCATTGGAAATAAAATTTCCACTTAAAATACCTATCACTTATCATTGATATGTTAATTTTTTAATATATATATCATTTTAACAATTGGTTTTCTACATTGAATGTTTTGTTTTTTTATTTGCTAAATATTTATATGTTCATTTTATTTACTCAATTTGATTATTTTATGGCAATGCATATTGCTCATGAATTAAATGGACTATAAAAATACATGAGGAAGAATTTAGACATGAAATGATGGGTGGGGGATGATTATAGATTACCCATAGATGCATCCATATGTCTCATGGTAAAAACTGATAGGCTATTATTAAATTATTTTTTTCATATCGTTTTAAATTTTATTTTATATGGTCTTGATGCAGGAGGTATCATATTCCTAAGACATGACATCCAATAATTAAGCATTTATTTCATTAATAATCCAATTATTATTATCCTTGATATTTTCACAATTATATTATCTATGTTTACATTTTTTTTAACACCAAAAACTTCCACGGTACGTTTATCTTTGAATAATACAATAACTTGTGTTGTACAAAACTTCAAGTTCAAACACACCACAACCAATCAAACTAGCTATTTTGAATATTAATACCCACTTTTTAAAATTTTATAAATTTTTTCTTTCAAAATGGACTTCATTTTTTGATTCGGAATATCAAAATTAGCTTAGGGTGAATTTTTGGTATTTTTCTGAAAACTTTCAATTTTTGATAAATAGTGAAAAACACTGAGTTATTATTTAAAACCGCCTTTTTATTTAAATAATTATTTATTTTATATAAATTTATTTTAGCTCAAAATAGATAAATAATACCTATATAAGTTCAATGTAAATCATTAGAGTCATTTTATAATAAATTTAGATATATAAAAATTTTATCGAACTTTTACCGTCTTTTACCCACCTCCTATGAGAATATTAAAATTTTCATAAAACATAATTTTAACACTTCTATGAGTTGAATTTCAAAAATCTAAAAGACATAGTTAATATTATTAAGTAATATGTGTTTCAATGAGATGATTTTTTTTGGTGAATAGTAACTTTCGACTTTTATTTACCACGGTTAAAAGTAAATAGGGTAATTAAGGGTAAAAATGATATCATAATTACCCTAACAGATTTCCTAATTCTATTGGATAAATATAATTTAAAAAAAACCATAGGAATAAAATATCATCCTATTATGTCCACTTTTATTAGATTAGAACATGTATTATTATTTTATTTAAAGAAGAGTTAAAAGAGTTAAATTCAATGTTTAATAACTAAACCATTTTTAATATAGGGTTACACACAATATAAATTAGACTATGAATATTTATTAGAAATATAAAAAAATTCCTACATGATGGTAATTTATTAATAATTTTTAGACATTATATAATTTATTTTATTTACAACACAGTAATGATGTAGTAATTACCTTATTAATAAAATAATAAAATAATTGATATTATAAATCTCCAAATAAATTTAAATTGAGAGTTATGATGAATTAAACTACTTTTATAGGTTAATATGACATGTTAGGGTTGGTTAAATAAATTTTATTCTAAGTGATAAAGTTTATATGGCTTTAAAAAAAATAAAATACTAAATAATTTCAAAATTGACATAATTGAGTTTTTAAAACGAATACTATATTAATAATTGATATAATATTCCTAAAAATCTAAGGTGTGGTCAAAGGACTTAGATAAGGTTATATATATTAATAATGAACCACATTCGGTTCTCTTATCTTATTATAGAACATTTATTTACCATATATATAAAAGTACAAAGAGACATGGTAAATGTCAAACTATTTAACTAAGAGTTAAATCTAAAATATAAGGTTAATAAGATGACCTAAACCTATCTAAAAACTACTTGTTGAGAGGTTTTAGACCCATAACCACATTATTCTCTAAGTAATACATTTTGGAGACACTATAAACAGAGAATTGTTTTATTATAAAATAATATTTCATGCTTTTCCTAAAGTGACTCTCACCTCTCTTATAAAGGTCCATTTACCATTCTCTTAATTTCACACCCCCAAATCCATTTGGATCTACCAAAACCTGCCCAGATATCCTCTCAACTTACCTAAATTAATCCTAGAGGACTTTATTTGATCAGAAAACCAACCTAAATACCCCTTTTGATCAACTCAAAAGGAAACACCCGAAGAAGAGGAAAATATTTCATCATCGCTTTCATGTTATTTTCTTCTTCCACTTCCTCTTTATTAATTGTTTCCATTATAAAATAATAAATCCAGTATCTTATATATACTGTGATGTTATTAAAAATATGTTACAACCACATTCATTATTTTATCCATCATATGAATGACTAAGTCACCATACGTGCGTACGTATGGATTACCGTCTCCATGTCGTGATGTAGTTTGTTATTCAAACAATTCATTATTTGGATGGGTATAATAATGAGTATAACTGATGTAGATAATAAATATAACATGTTAATGATTCTTTATATTTGATATACCATCCAATTACATATTATTTCTCCATCAATATAATGATATTTTCACTCGTGCGTACGTACAGATTACCATCTCCACGAACGCGATGAGATTCATTCCCCATCGTAATCACTAAAGAATAATTTTCATTTTATGATTTAAAATAATGTTTATGAAAATAATATAATCATGTATATAAATAAAATACATCCAATCCATAACAATCATGGCTTACATAACCAAGCATATAAAGGAAAACGAATCAGCTAACACCCGAAACAATGATACTACTAAAATATTATTAACAAAGCAATGTTAGAAAATCATATATGATATCATATTTACGTATATGGTTATTGTATAATTTATTAACAATTATTTAACTTTTATACATGAATTTAAGGTACTATCAACCAAGTAAAATTACAAGGTAAGTGTTAATTCCACAATCTCTTTATTATCCGAGGTTGTTTTTATATAAGTAGCTACTGGGACCTCTTTATAATCCACATCCATGTTTTCTTAAAACATTATTTCAAAACATTTTTACTATCTAACAGAAAATGGGTTAAATTCATTTATACCCTTATTTGACCTTATATATGTTTGAAAGGAATCTTTCCCTTATTTTTCAAACAAGGTACTTTATAACCTTTTAGAAAAAATTAAGGTAAGAATGTTTTTTTAACTTATACGACGAGTGCGGATATTTTCCACCTTTATAACATCATTGAAGATTCTCTTACAATCTTATAAAAACATTTTCAAAATAAATGTTTTATTTTATAATTATATTACTTTAAAATTATTTCAATATAGAAAAAGATATTTCACTAAAAAAAATTAGATTTCATCTATGTCAATTTCCTTTTGATGGATTTTAAGATTATTTGAAGTTGATTTATTATGATACAAATATTCCATATTGTATTGAAGGTTTTGTGATATGTTTGACTGTGGATGTGTTATTATTATACCATTCATGGTTTATGGATAAATTATTGACATTTATTATGCTAGTTTTAATACAAATTTTTATGTTTTGTTTAAACCTTTTCATATGAGGAATGCCTTGAAATTAGTAAGTGATGGGTGAAGCCTGCTATAGCCTCTTGATGCATCGATAGGTATCATGAGACAAACTAGTTTCTTGGCACAAGGCCATGGAAAAATCTTATTTTTAGTTTTCGAACAAGGCCTTGACTATGTGGTTATGAATTCCGGCATTATGCATTCCATCATTATTAAAGTGGCTATTTATATAGCATGTGATTATTATACTAGTAGAATATCCATGTGAATAAGTAAATGGAATTATTTGATTTTATATTTTCCATATTATAATTATGTTTATGTTTAAAAGGATTTTTTTTTAGTCTTATACATTTCCATAAATGTTTATGCTTATTTTTGAAAGTTTCCACTAAATTGTTATCCTTAATAAGAATCTGAGCTCACCCCTTTCTATGTTTTTTTCTCATGATGTGATGAAGTATTTTATGGATGACCTACAAGGATAGGATAAGGATATAAGTTTGTTCAAAAGGGGACAAAATGTTGTTGATGTTTTTATTTCATGATGTAATGTAAAACTTATGAATGTATCTAGTACTTCCAAGGCTACTAAACTAATCGGTATTTTGGGACATGATTTTTTATATCATGTCAATGTTATGTAATAATGAAACAACATTGAGAAAATGGAGTCGGGGCATTATAGTTGGTATCATAGGAATTTTAGTACAAACCTTGGAAGCTATATTTAGAAAAACGCTGATTAGAGAAGATTACCCTAGGATAGACTTTAAGGATTATTATAGAATAAATTCCTTGAATTTTGGTACTATAGAGATTTTGTGAGTTTTCCATGCAATACATCCATGTCTGAATACAAGAAGGTAGTGGCGGATCTGGCACAAATGTACATAGGTGTAAAACCTGAAAAAACTGCTTTGATTTAGACTCGTATGGGAACTGGTGCACGATAACGGGCCTTGCTTCACTCTTGGTTACGACACTCTCGGGGGATATGCTTAGGATAATTCTCACTTTCATTACAAACCATTATGAAAGGTTTATGAGTATATACTTCTTCAAAGAATTTTTTTTATGATTATGGATTATATACATAACCTGTTCAATTTATGTTAAGTGTTTTACAAGTTTGGAATTATGTATTTCAATTTATAAACTAATATAGTGTAGGAAATTGTTTAGAAATGGTGTCTAGTTGAAGGAATGGAAACCATATCAATGAACGTAATCCATGTAGGGATTTTCCTATTACTCAAGATAATTATAGAGGAGCTGGTGAAGCAACTGGTGCTGATCAGCTTATCACTATACTAGGATAACTCACTCAGGTTATGAATAATAACCTTACCCGTATGAAGCAACCTAATCCACAACACGGAGGATCAATGTTAGACCTCTTCATGAAACAACAACCACCAACATTAAATGGGAGTAGAAATCCATTTGTAACTGAACAACAGATAAATTCCTTAGAGAAATATTTCATGCTTTGGGGAATAGAGAAAGGGAAAAAGTTGTCATGGAATTTTATCGCCTCATGGGAGATGCAGATCAATGGTGGTCATTTATCCAAAAAACAAATAAAGATGAAGAAGTATCAAACATGGAATGGATGGAGTTTAAAGAGATTTTATTAGAAAAATATTTTCTCGTGACTATCGAGTGGATATGGAAAGAAAATTTTTGAGTCTGAGACTAAATGAGGATGAGAATGTCACAAAATATGAGTCCAAATTTAAAAGGACAGCATGGAATGATTCAAATTATATACGTAATCCAAGGAGTAATATTGATCGATTATTTGATGGGTTAAAACCATTTATCCGGCAAGAATTAGTCTCACAATACTTCTTATCATATGAAGATATTATCTCATATGCTATCAAGACAGAAAAAGAATTCTCTATGTCTTATGACTTTAAAGAAAAGAAGGAGAAGAAGAGATCTACTGAACACTCTAGAAATAAAAATAAGGGGAAGAAGGGAAAATTTAAATATCCATCCTATAGTAAATGTGGGAAGAAACACCGCCGTACTTGCCTGAAGGGAATGAGAGTCTGTAACAAGTGTGGTGAAAAATGCCACCAAGCTCATTATTGCAAGGGGAAGAAAGAGGCTATCAATTTTGAATGCTACAATTGTAGAGAAAAGAGGAATTATGAAAATAGATGTCCAAATCACCAAGGAAACTTACCCTAGAAAAGGCCAAGGGAGAAAGTCCAAGCTTATGTGATCACTACTGCTGAGGTTGAATCTCCAAAAGACACAATGGCTGGTAATTTAATAGTTTTTTCAAGTTTATCCAATGATTTATTTGATTCTATATCATCGTATTATTTCATATCTTCCCAGTTTGCTAAGAAAATTAGATATTTCCAATTTCATTTTACAAAGGAGTGGTCAGTAAAAACTCATAAGGGAAGTATAATTGCAACAATGTTTTGTGAATCAGTTCCCATTAGGGCATATAGATGTTCTTTATCTATGGATCTCATCATCATACCCATGATTTAATTTGATATAATCCTTGGTATGGATTGGATTTCAGACCATGATGCGAAAATTTATTTTAAGAATAAGGAGGTTACAATTTTTTATGAGGATAAGGAGTACCTAATATTTATAGCAGAAAGGTCACCACTTGATTCTTATCTAGATCTACCCCCAGTATCTCTACTAAATTCAATTATTGGGGAAGAAGAGAATGAAATAACTATGGGTGAGGAAAAGAATGTTCGAATAGAGGATGCAACTATTGTGCAATAATATGTTGATGTGTTTCCAAGGGATTTACCTGGACATCCTCCAAAATGAGAAATTGAGTTTTCCATTGATTTAATTCCTAGTACAAGGCCCATATCCAAGAAACCTTATAGAATGGACACTATGGAATTAGTGTAACTAATGAAACAACTAGAGGAATCAAGTAACAAGGGATTTATTCACTCTAGTGTTTCTCCATGGGGGCCCCCTGTCCTTTTTGTTAGAAGGAAAGACAGATCTATGAGGTTTTTCATTGAATATAGGGAGATCAATGTTATAAAAATAAAGAACAAGTATCCCCTACCTCGCATTAATGATTTATTCAACCAACATCATGGATCTCAATATTTTTCAAATACTAACCTATGATATAGATATCATCAGTTTTTTGTAGAGAAGGAAGAAATTCTGAAAACAGCATTTGGAATCAGGTACGGGCATTATGAGTTTATAGTAACGCCTTTTTGATTGATTAATTCACCCTTTATCTTCATGGATCTAATGAATAGAGTTTTCAAGGAATATCTTGATGACATTGTAGTGATATTTATTGATGATATCTTGGTATAATCAAAAATCTACGAAGATCATGAAAATCACTTGAAAACTATTCTGAAAACCCTTAGAAGAAATGAATTATATGGGAAATTTAACAAGTGTGAATTCTGGCTTCAGGAGATTTCTTTTGTTGGACATATTTTCTCTAAGGAGGAATCTATGTTGATCCTTCAAAGACCAAGGTAGTATAAGAATATCCAACACCGACAAGTATAACTGAGGTACATAGTTTTATTGTTTTAGCAGGTTATTATCGACGTTTCGTCTAGAATTTTTCCCGGTTGGCTAACCCATTAACCAACCTCACACGTAAAGGGGTTAAATTTTTTTGGACAAAAGTGTGTGAAAAATGTTTTGAAGAACTGAATAAATGATTAGTCAATGCTCATATTTGGAATCCACCATCAGCGAACAATGGGATTGTTATTTATAGTGATGCTTCAAAGAAAGGACTTGGTTGTATCTTTATAGAGAATGATAGAATAATTTCATAAGCATCACGATAGCTAAAAATTAATGAGCAAAACTATCATATTCATGATATTGAGTTAGCAGCTATAATCTTTGATCTAAAAATATGGAGACACTATCTCTATGGTAAAAATGTTAGATTTATAATGATCACAAGAGTTTGAAATATATTTTCTCATAGAGTGAAATCAACATGATGCAAAGAAGATGGCTTGAACTACTCAAGGATTATGATTTCACTATACAATACCACCCGGGGAAGGGAAATAAGGTGGAAAATTCTTTGAGCAGAAAGGATAATGATGTTTTTAACAAGATGAGAGTTAAAAGGATATAATATATATGGATCTAATAAAGATGGATATGGGAATAACCATGGAAGGTGAAACATCAATGCTTTTTCAAATGGTTTCCAAAAAATCTTTACTGGAAAGGATAAAGAGTTCTCAGACTGATGGTGAGGAGTTTCAAAAGAAGATTAAAGCTGTGAATGATTGAAGATTGAGTGACTTCATATATAAAGATGGAATTTTGAAATTTGGGAAGAGACTTTGTGTTCCTAACATACCTGATCTAAAAAGGGAATTGTTGGATGATGCTCATAGCTTCAATTTCTCTATAAACCATGGGAGAACCAAGATGTATAGAGATTTGAAGGAACATTTTTGGTAGGACCACATGAAGAGGGATATATCTGATTTTGTGTCAAGATGTATGTTTTGTCAACAAGTGAAAGCTGGTAGGCAATAGCCTAGAGGATTAATGCAACCCCTTCCCATACCAGAGTGGAAAGTGGATAATATTACGATGGACTTTGTCCTGGGGATACCAAAGACTCCTAGAAGGAATGATTTAATATGAGTCATTATTGATCGTCTTACCAAGTCAGCACATTTTCCTGCTATAAGAGAAGATTTAAAACTTGATCGTCTGGAAATAATATATATTAATCAAGTTGTAAGATTCTATGGCGTACATCTATAAATCGTTTCTGATGGTGATTCCCTTTTTACATCCAGATCCTGGAAAAGTCTTCAGAAATCCCTGGATACTGAACTTCGTTTGAGCACTTCCTACCACCTTCAAACCGATAGACAATCAAAATGGACTATTAAAAACTTAGAAGACATGTTGAGATCTTGCTCACTTGACTTTCAAGGTATGTGGGATCAATATTTATCTATTGTATAATTTTTCTATAACAATAGCTTCCATTAAAGTATTCAAATGGCACCATATAAAGAATTATATAGAAAGAGATGTTGTACACCAACATGTTGGGATGATGTTGGTGAAAAAAAAACATGTAGGCCCAGAACTTGTTAAGGAAATGATGGAAAAGGTGAAGGTTATCCAAACCCACATCAAAGTATCTCAAAGTAGGCAGAAGAGATATGCCGATAACCGAAGGAAGGATTTGGAATCTCAGGTAGGAGATCATGTTTTCTTGAAGGTATCTCCATGGAAGGGAGTTATATGATTTTGTAAGAAGGGTAAATTAAGCCCCAGGTACATCAGACATTTCGAAATTCTATAACGAATTGGGGATGCAGCTTACCATTTGGAAATGCCGCCAAGTCTCTTCAAATTTCACGATGTGTTCCAAGTATCACTATTGAGAAAATACATTCCGGACCCAACACATGTACTCACATATGAGGAAATTGAACTGAAACCAGATCAGTCTTATTCTAAAGATCCTGTCAATATTCGTGAAACAATAGAACAAGTGCTGAGAAACCAGATGGATCCTCTGGTAAAAGTTCTACAGAGAAACCATAAGATGGAAGAAGCAATGTGGGAACATAAGGAACTTATGTTGAAGAACCACCTAAATCTTTTTATGTAATAATATTATAGAAATTTTGAGGAAGAAATTATTTTAAGTAGGGGTGAATGTGACACCCCAGGCTTCCATGGTACATTTCCCCTTTAATAATACAATAACTTGTGTTTTACGCAACTTCGAGTTCAAACACACCATAACCAATCAAACTAGCCATTATAAATAGTAATACCCACTTTTTGAAATTTTATAAATTTTATCTTTCAAAATGGACTTAATTTTAGGATTAGGAATATTTAAATTAGATTAGGGTGAATTTTCGGTATTTTTCTGAAAACTTTCAATTTTTGATGAATAGTGAAAACACTAAGTTATTGTTTAAAACTGACTTTTTATTTAAATAATTATTTATTTTATTTAAATTTATTTTAGGTCAAAATAGATACATAATACCTATATATGTTTAATTTAATTCATTGGAGTCATTTTATAATAATTTCAGATATATAAAAATTTTATCGAACTTTTTACCGTGTTTTACGCACCTCCTAGGGGCATTTGAAAATTTGCATAAAACATAATTTTACCCCTTCTATGAGTTTAATTTCCAAAATCCAAGAGACATGGTAAATATTAGTAAGTTAAATTTCATCCAATAAGTTGAAAATAATTTTTGGTGAATAGTAACTTTCGACTTTTATTTACCACGGTTAAAAGTAAATAGGAAAATTAAGGGTAAAAATGATATCATAATAACCATAACACATGTCCTAATTCTATTGGATAAGTATAATTTGAAGAAAACATCCTTAGAAATAAAATACGATCCTATTTGGTCCACTTGGATTATATTAGAACAATTATTATTATTTTATTGAAAGAAGAGTTAAAAGAGTAAAATTCAAAGTTTAATAACTAAACCATTTTTAATATAGGGTTACAAACAATATAAATTTGACAATAAATATTAATTATAAAGATAAAAATATTTCGTATATAATGGTATTTTATTTATAATTTTTAGACATTAAATAATTTAATTTATTATTGACACAATGATGATGCAGTAATTACCTTATTAATTAAATATTAAAATAATTGATATTATAAATATACAAATAAATGTAAATTGAGATTGACGATGAATTAAACTAATTTAATAGTTTAATATGACATGTTAGTATTGGTTAAATAAATTTTATTCTAAGTGATAAAGTTTTTATGGCTTTAAAAAAAATCAAATACTAAATAGTGTCAAATTTGACATAATTGAGTTTTTAAAACAAATACTATATTATTAATTGATATAATATTCTTAAAAATCTATGGTTTGGCCAAAGGACTTAGATAAGGTTATATATATTAATAATGAACCACGTGGGGTTCTCTTGTCTTGTTATAGTAATTTTATTAACCATACAATATAAAAATACAAAGAGACATGGTAAATATCAAACTATTTAACTAACAGTTAAATCTAAAAGATAAGGTTAATAAGATGACATAAACTTGTCTAAAACCTATTGGTTGAGTGGTTTTTGACCCATACCCACCTTATACTTTAAATAATTCATTTTCGAGCCATTAGAAACTGAAAAAAATTTTATTGTAAAATAATATTTCAAGCTTTTCATAAAGTGACCCTCACCTCTCTTATAAAAGGACACTTCCACTTCTCTTAATTTCACACCTCCAATGCCATTTGGCTCAGAAAAAACCTACCCAAATGTCCTCCCAACTTCACTCACTTAAATATAGAGGCTTTACTTTTATCATAAATCAAACTTAATGAGCCCTTTTGATCAACTCAAAAGGAAACACTCGAAGAAGAGGTAAATATTTAATCACCTCTTTCAAGTTCTTTTCTTCTTCCACTTCCTCTTTCTTTGTTGTTTCCATTATAAAATAATAAATATAGTATCTTCTATACACAGTGATATTATTATAAAAATTTCACAACCATATTCATTATTCTATCAATCATATGAATGAAAAATTCAACATACGTGCGTACGTATGACTTACCATCTCCACGTCGCGGTGTAGTTTGTTATTCGAACACTTCATTTTTTGGATGTGTATAATAATGAGTATAACTGATGTAAATAATAAATATAAATGTTAATGATTCTTTATATATGATATACCATCCAATTATATATGATTTCACCATAAATATAATTATATTTTCGCTCGTGCGTACGTACGAATTACCATCTCCACGAACGCAATGAGATTTATTCCCCATCGAAACCATTCAAGAATAATTTAAATTTTATGATTAAAAATAATGTTTTTGAACATAATATAATTCTGTATATGAACTATCCATAACAAACATGGCTTATGAAACCAAGCATATAAAGGAAAACAAATCAATTATCACCCGGAACGATGATACTACTAAAATATTTTTAAAAAGAAATATTAAAAGATCATATATGATATCATATTCATGTATATGGTTCTTTTATAATTTAATAAAAATGATTTAACTATTATACAGGAGTTTAACATACCCTCGACCAAGGAAAAGTACAAGGTAATAGTTAATTACATAATCTCTTTATTATCCGAGGTTGTTTTTACGTAAGTATCTACTGGGACCTCTTTATCATCCACATCCATTTTTTCTTAAAAATGTATTTCAATTTTTTTTACTATTTAATAGAAAATGGGTTAAAGTAATTTATACCCGTATTTGACCTTATATGTTTTGAAAGGAATCTTTCCGTTGTTTTCCAAACAAGGTACTTTATGAACTTTTCGACAAAATTAAGGTAAAAATGTCTTTTTAACTTATATGGCGAATGCGGCTATTTTACACCATTACA
Source organism: Viscum album (assembly GCA_963277665.1). Taxonomy (NCBI): domain Eukaryota; kingdom Viridiplantae; phylum Streptophyta; class Magnoliopsida; order Santalales; family Viscaceae; genus Viscum; species Viscum album. The sequence goes on along the minus strand of OY728153.1, from coordinate 1,080,741,959 downwards.
ACATCATCGTAGCTTCCCTTACAATATTATAAAAATATTTTATAAATAAATTTTTTATTTTATAATTATATGTATTTTAAATTATTTTAAAATAGATAGAGATATTTATCTGAAAAAAAGTTATGATTTCATCTATGTCAACATCCTTTTGATTGATCTTACGATTGTTTGAAGTTGATTTATTAAGATACAAATCTTTCATATTGTATTGAAGGTTTTGTGATATGTTTGAGTGTGGATGTGTTATTCTTATACCATTCACTATTTATAGATAAATTATTGACATTTAGTATACAAGTATTAATACGAATGTTTAGGTTATGTTTAAACATTTTCATATGAGGAATGCATTGGACATAGTAAGTGACGGGTGGATCCCGCTATAGATCCTCGATGAATCGGTAGGTCTCATGAGAAAAACTAGTGTCTTGGTATAAGTCCTTGACACAATCTTATTTGTTGTCTTGGCACAAGGCCTTGACTATGTGTTTATGAAGTCTGACATTATGGAATTCATCATTATGAAAGTGGCTATTGTTATTTAATGTGATTATTCGACTAGTAGAATATCCATTTGAATAACTAAATGGAATTATTTGATTTTATCTTTTCCATATTATACATAAGTTTATTTTTAAATGGATTTTTTAGTCTTATACATTACCTTACATGTTTATGCTTATTTATAAAAGTTTCTACTATATTGTTATCCTTACTGAGCATCTGAGCTCACCCCTTTCTATGTTTTATTTTTCACAGGATGTGAAGAAGTATTTTATTGTTGACCTGTAGGGATAGGATAAGGATATAAGTGTGTTAAAAAGGGTACAAAATGTTGTTGATGTTTTTATTTCATGATGTAATGTAAAACTTATGAATGTATCTAGTACTTCCAAGTCTACTAAACTGATCCGCCTTTCGGGACATGAATCATTTTATCATGACAATGTTATGTAATAATGCACCGACTCTGGGTAACTGGGTTCGGGGAATTACAATTTTATTCTCAGATTATTGATTTAATGGAATGTTCAATGTCCCCTGATCTATAACTTTCTCACATGGATGAAACAGGTGGGTTATGAGACCTCAAGAATGCCTCATCATATGCTAGAGGGTTACAACTAGAATTCAGGGTGTGATATGTATATAGTGGGGATACTATTCTATTTATTATAGAGTTACAACACATTGGAAATAATCATAGAATAATAATAAATAAATATCTGATTTTAGAAATAATGGAAATAGTATAGTAAAATAAAACCAATGATAAGGACAACTAAATAATATAATAAATAATAAAGGAATAATGTAATTTCATGTTGGAATGTATCTAAAATTCATGCTAGAAGTAACATAATTAAATGACTATAATTCTCAAATAAATATTCATAATTCCCTATTATCAAACCCTAAGTCGGTCCGGTCTCCAAACTATAACCTATCCTAAATGTAAAAAATCAATAAAAAGGTCTTTTTCCATTATCCAAACCAACATCTATATAATTTTCTTGAGTACGAAAATGAAAAGTCAATAGGGTGTGAGTATAACTTAGTTGGTTGACACTATCATGTCTAAAGATAACCAATATGATAATAAGGGTTTTAAATAATTAAATAAACAAGTGTATTAATTAATTAAACAATTAAATTAATACCATATCAACTAGATTTGACACCATGTTGGAATATATCTGAGCATGTCCCACAACCATGCTAACCAAAACCATATAACCACGGTAAAACATAACCTACTTAGGTACTAATCTGGAATTTCTATGAGCATGTCTTATTTTCATTCCAACCATAAACTTATAACCAAGGTATATAAATTACAAAAATCTTGGTCAAAACTAATATATAAGTGTTTCAAAAATTAATAAAGTTCTATCTTGGTATATAATCATTTATGAATTTGTTAAGGAAAATCATGGTATATAATCATTTCAATATGTCTTAGAGACAAGCCTGCTATATAATAATTCTATCATGACTTATATCCAATATTGGTGTATAAGCATTTCATTAGGTAAACTAGAAGAATTCCCCATATAAAAATTTGAATAATTAAACTGGTCCAACATCCCATATAAGAATTGCAACATAGAAATCAAAACATTTGTCATAATAACAAGTATATCACAATATCACATCATAAGGCTCAATGATTAATTAGGAAAATTAAAATTCATCATTCAATTACACATTTCAATTATCAATTGGTCAAAACCAATAAGATTCCAGTTATCTTAATAAAAAACCCAATCCAAGGTGAACCTATATCCAGAAATCACCCAAAATATATTTTATGCTAAAAAACATTAAGAAATTAAACAATTCATTTAAAATAAAGGGTTATCTCACTCGAAAATTATCTAAAAGACTGGTGAAAATCTAATATGATCTAAAGGGACTTTAAGGAATAATGCAATTCATCATTTAATTTATTTGGTGCATGATATGTAAGCGTAATTTCAATATAAAACAAAATTGAGAAAAATAAAACCTTAGGGTTAAGGTTTAGTACCGTACCTTTATCCGGTGAAGAACTCAATTCTTACAATGGAAAATGCCAAAAAGTAAGAAGGTGTAGATGATTTCCAGAGGTATCCCAGATCATAACTAATCAAGATCAAAACCAAAAACATTCATAGTCATGATATTACAATGTAATGGATGAAGAGAACATGGAGAGAAGGGAAAACCTAAACCAAACCACTTACCATAAAACATATATGATATCAAAATGTCTAATTATAAGATAGGTTCTTCAAAATTTCTTGAAATATACCGTATGGTCGAGAAGAAGAATATTCATGTGATTTAGAAATAAAATCAACCACACAAAACTATTTTAAAAACCTTATTGGGAAATTATATGATGTGTAATATAGTTAGACATTGTGTATTTATTTTTATAAGGATATAATAAAGCACCCATTTTTTGGAATAATATTTAATTATACCAAAAAGAACACTACGTGTATTTCTTACACAATGTTTAAAAATACAATCCCTATATTTCTTGCACGACCTATGTCTGGATGAGTTTACACAACACTTAATACCTTTACACGGCATGTAATTTTCCCACAGAAAACCTTCAGTCCCTCTTTCCTTGGATAAGGATCCAAACACCTCCAAATCCTTATAAGCCTGAAAACCCCTCCTAAACCCATTTAAAAATTTATAATTGGAATACATTAATTCAAGAAAAAACCCCAAACGGGTCCTTACATGGATCCTGTCTAGTATTATAATGTTTCATCACAACCAAAGTCTTCATTTATTCAGAAAATTTCTCCAATGATGAAACATGACCACTATGGTTTAAAGTTGAGAAAAAACTGGACCTAAAGATGTTTATCAAAAAACATAGAATGTTATGTACCTAAAAAATGATGGGATCTTAAAAACTCCCCACCATATAACAACTCATCCCTAAGATGCTCCAAGAATCACTATGTGGTCTTGGTGAATAAGTTTGGACACAATGATCACATAGTATACTCTCTCTCCTATGTCTCCTCCTAAATTCACCTATGATGCCACTACACTTAAATTAAATGAATCTCTCTAACATAGAGGTAATTATCTCTATGGTCCATAACCTGTATCATATTCCCCTCAAAGTATTCATCAACACTAAGCTTGATGGCTATTTCATATATCACTTGAGAAGGGTCTAGGTAATATCTATGATGTTTTAATACATGAAACACATCATTCATGGAACTGCTGCATTAAGGGATAGATAAACAGTATGCCACTAGACCTACCCTATCCACTATATGAAATTTCTTGACAAAACTGGGTGCTAGAATTCCTTATTTCTTGATATGAAATTACACAAATTTAAGACACCCAAAGAAAAAAAATGATGACCAACCTTGTATTCCATAGGTCCTATCCGATGGTCATCATATTATTTCTACCAGATATGTGTGGTCACCATCCACTGGCTGATTAATTGAACATGATCAGACATCTCCCACACAAGACTAGCCCAATAAGCATTGACCCAACTACCTCCAACTCATAAAGAGGCAAACATCAAAACCTATCATATAAGGACTCAAAGGTTTCCCAATATATAGATTCCTATAAGCTATTATTATATGAAAATTCCACAAGTTCTATATGCTTCTTCCATGAACCATAGGAATCTAGAACAAAGGCTCCGAATATATCCTCTAAAAATATTAATAGTCCACTCATATTTACTGTCAGTCTAAGGATGATTGGTCATATTCAAAAGAACTTACAATCCTAGATCCTTTTGAATAAACTTCTAGAAATGAGATGGAAATTAGGATATATATAAAAAATGAAACTCCTCAAAACATCATGCAATTGAACTACCTCACACACATAAAGACCACCCATATCATAAAATGTGAAGGTCTCCCTAATAAGAAATAAATAGTCTACATTCATCATTCGATCCACAATCACCGATACAACATCATTATTTCAGGTTTTCCTATGAAATCCTATCAAAAATTCCATTGTGACATCATCCCATTTAAACTCATGAATAGGTATTGGTTGCAAAATACCAACTACCCTCTGATGCTCAATTTTAATTTAATTAGAAGTGAAACATCTCTCCAAAAATCTGGTTACCTTCTTCTTCATTTCTGACCACATGTACTATCTATATAAAATATGATACATCATTTTCAAACACTAATTTACTTCCCATCTAGAATCATGAAACTCTTTCATTATATCCTTAAGAAAAACTGTAAGAACCCATACTCATCCACGTAAATGAAGAGAATTTCCACTTATAGGAGACTAACTTGATGGTGTCTCCCCACCATATAAGTTGTCTCTTAGAACTAATCCCTCCAGATTAGATAACTACTAAAAATGATCTAGTCCAAGAGAACAAGTATAACAGATGTTAAATTTGGAGTTACTTGTTTTTGAAACTTTTAAACATCTAAATGTATATCCCCAGAGAGGGACATTATCCTCCACTCAGCACAATACTCATGTACTACCTCTTTCTACATATTTTGACTCAATTAATTGACAATGTAGTTTACCTTACCCAGTGTATAATCCAACTCAAATAAGAAATATAGAAAACACTCTACCCACCTACTATGTCGAAGGTTCATGCCCTATTAAGAAACGATGTACCTAAGGTTCTGGTATTCTATGTATATCCCAAACCTCTCACCCATGAGATTATTCCCCAAGCATCTCAGGGAATATACCACTTCTGATAACCCCAAACCGTGATTTGGGTAATTCCTCACATATAGTCTCAACTGTTTGATGCCATAAGAAACCACTCGATCCATGTGCATAAAAAATTCTCTGAGTCCAAATAAAGATGCATCATATTACACTATATAATCTTTTCCTGACATAGGTAATGTGAGTATATGTTTTGAGTTAAACCTATATTTTATCTCCTAAAAATATATCTTGCAAGTATTTGACCAAACAAAATTCACTCCTTTCTTGGTCATCCTAAGCATAAGTGTTTACAAATGGGAGAAGTCTTGGATAAAGAACATATAATAACCTGATATACCTATAAATATCTTAATATCAAAGGCATTATTGGGATATTCCTAGGATAATATGTCAACAACATTATCTAATTACACTAACACTCCATCCTATGAGATTATATGGCTCAATAAGCTCACTTTATCAATCCATTAACTGCATTTTGTTAGCTTCGAATAAAGTTGATGCTCCCTCAATATACTCATGATGATGTCAAGATGTTTTTCTTGATCGTTTGTTGACTAGGAGTACACTAATATTTCATCAAGAATAACAACCTGAAACTTGTCTAGAATATGATAAAGACCCAATTAATAAATTCCATGAATACCACTGTTGCATTAGTCAAACAAAAAGTCATCACTATAAACTCATACAATCAGTACTTACTCTTAAAAGAAGTTCTAGGTATGTACAATTTTTTCACCCTCAACTGGTGGTATCTAGATCTCAGGTTGATCTTCAGGAAGATATTAGCACCTCTCAATTGATTGAAAAGATCATTAATGTATGGAAGGGGATATCAGTTTTAAACCATCATTTGGTTCAATATCTAAAAATCCACACACAAACATAATGTTCAATTAGCCTTATTTTCAAAGAGAACTAGAGAAACCCAAGGAGACGTACTTGGTCATACAAAACCATTAGTTTCTAGATCTTACAACTAAACTTTCAACTCTAGAATATCTTTTGAAGACATACTATAAGGAATGATAGAAACTGTTTCTACTCCCAGCACAATTATATTGCAAACTTGATCTCTCTCTCTCTTGAGTGGTAAGCCACATAACCCATCCATAAAAACATCCTAAAAATGGTCTACCACTAAAGGAAAATAATCCTATTGTATTCACCCATCATCTAGAGTAAGACTCACTGTTAAAGATGTGAGATAGTATAATCAGAACTAAATTGTTATTTCATGACCAACCTGATGATCCCACTCATCCTGATGAGAATAGTCATCTCCATATATAGATAGAAAGGTAACTCAACTATGATAATAGTTGATATAATATTTATATAGAATTAACCAATCCATACCAAGAATAAAATTGAAAATAATCATTTTTAACATGAATTGTTCTTAAAATCAATGGTAACCACCATTCTATATAGAAAACACCTTTCAACATTTGATATTATTTGACTGCACTCCCAACTATGGGTCAATGGTTAAAACACCATCCCATAATTCTATATCCAAGACAATGATATTTACAAAAAGAGTAGATAAATAAGAATGAAATTATCCTGTATAAAAAAACATATGAAAGGGTAGATGATATAAGAGTTTTACCTCTAACAGCAGATGGTCATGCATCCACAATAGCTAGAGTAGTTTACATAACATGGAGCTGACCAACCCCTCTTCCCTAGGATCTAGACTGAATCACCTGAGTTGTACCCTATACCTAGAACTATCATTCCTAAGTGGGGGAACCACTGCCCCTATCTCGACTAGAACATCATATGGAACTCCAACTACCTATCAACTGAGAAGTATTTGAGTCCTTCGCAATCCCTAGAACCTATCATGTTATCGTACCACTGCTCTAATAACAAATTACACAATAAAACATATATAGGTTTCCCAGTATAACTCAAGAATGACACTCCAAATTGGGGTAAAAACACTAAGGATATTTGTGACCTATCTTTCCAAACAGATATAACCATAAAAGAACATAGTCCTAAGATAGATTCCCTTTACCCTAATTTCTCTGACCACTGCTTCCCTAGAAAAACTATTGTAACAATTATTCATTATATTAAAAGAAGAGATTATAGTTTTCCAAACGAAAATAGCCTAACCACTGCTCGAGGCCTCTAACAGATTATCCTTGATGAAGAGTTCCCGATTTATCACATATGTAAAAATGCACAAAAAGAACACATTTAGATGTGACCTAATCTTATTACAAATACCAACCTAAAAATGACATGACCATGAGTTCTCATGAGCTTCTAAAGGCAGTGCAAAGTGATACAGGTCTGTGAAACACTCAAAATTTTCCTGAAATGAAATGAAATCCCATTTCAGGTGCATGAACTCATGATCCTTCTCATACCTCAACATCTCAGGATATAAATGGATAAGGAACATTTTTTCAAATTCCTTCTAAGTTGAATCCTCTTGATTCCCTTATTTCTCTATAATGTTTCATAAATGATTGAATGGTCCAAGAAGCATATATGTAGAAATATTAACGTCTTATCTTTGGGTGTCTCAATATTCTTAAATAACTTTTGGAATTAATCGATCTATAACTCAGCTGCTTGGGGGCCTCCCTCTCTAGTGAATGTAGAAGGATTATACAATTGGAACTCTCTTATCAGATTAGACCAAAATTATTCGATCATATGTTGGTTACCCAACTTATACCCCTTTGTAGAGTCATCCTAATGTTCCTCCAAGAACTCAATAATCTCCTCCCAATATTTTTGAATCAGCCTCCCGAGGTGAGGGATCTACCTCTCTTCATTTTACTCAACCACCTATTTTATGTTGTGGCCCTTAATTTCCATTTTTTATTGTTTGGGTATGTTTTTAAACATACCTATTAATTAACTTTTAATTTATATATAATGATAGTGTAAAGACCCGTAAAATTCAAGGGAAATTTTTTTCATAATTTTCTTTAGAATTTTACAAGAGTGCGGTTTCAGACAGCACCTGATTCCGAGGCCCGGAGTGCCCGGAATCAATTTTCGAAGTCTGGCTCGGGTACGTTCAGTGAACGAACGAGCGAGAATTCCTAACTTTTGATCCGGTGCTCGGAATTGAAATCTGAGGGCACCGATGAACTCGCAGCGCTGATATTTTCTTAAAGAGACCTTTTTGGAAGTTGCGTTTGTTGCGGGTCGAAAGTTAGTTTTGGGAGAATTATAAAAAGTTGAATAAAAAAAATGTGGAATTTTTTTTATTTTACTTTTGTTGGTTAACTCCTCTCAAAGGGAGTTAGGGGTGGGACCCACACCCACTTAACATCCCTTGAGAGGATTAAGTGTGGTGGGGCCCACACGAACCCTAAACTTTACATCTTCTCTCAAACTCCCTTAACCCCTCTTTAATTAACATGACAACTTGTTAATTAATGTGGAGTTATCTCTTATTTGAATTTCAAACCTTTGAAATTCTTTTGTGAATAAAATAAGACTTTATCTTATTTTGTTGGGTTAGAACTCTTTAGCCATCTTGGAGAGGTTGAGAGCTCTTCTTCCTTCTTCAAGCTTTGACGAAGAACACTCAAGTTCCGACGAAGAACGCTCAAGCTCCGACGAAGAACGCCGCTCCTCCCTTCTTCGTCTACCGTGTCAACGAAAGGGAACACCACTTCTTCCTCGGACAACCTTCGTCGGCATACGAAGATTCGCCAACGACGTATCTCTTCGGACGTACCTCATCGACATCGGATTTGACGAACGACTACCGCGACGCCCGACCTCCGTGACGTGTTTTCCGCGGGACGTTGACAAATCTTCGAACCTATACCCAAGGTAGGGGTTGTTGTTTTTTGTTTATTTATTTATCTTTGTTCGTGGTTCATGCATGTTTAATGTAAGGATTTTTAAGTTTTGTTTTAACGTGACGGGGCCGGACCGCATAAACACGGCCGAACCCCTCCTTCGTTCTTGGTGTTTATTTTGTGGATGAATCAAGGTGGCGTGGTGCCGTCGCACCACGCGGTTATTCGCCCAAATCTTTTTGCGCGGCGCCGTCGCGCCGCGCCGTGGAAGAATCATCAAGAACGCGACGCCGTCGCGCCGCGTCAAGGGGGAATCGAAGGCGCGACAGAGGGGCGCGGTGCCGTCGCACCGCGCCAGACGATGAACATCGCGGCCGGTTCCGGGCCGCGGCGAGACAGGAAGACCGGCGGCACACCGGGCCGCCGGCGTCGGAAGCCGGAAAGGGGACCGGAAATTTTTCCGGTCCGGTTGGAGAAAATCCGGCCGGCCAGGTGGCCGGCCGGAAGGTCAAAGGCCGGGGGAATTAAATTCCCCCGGCCAGCTCTAAAAAACCCCCCCTCTCTATGAGGGGGGCGATTCCTTTGAGGGGGGGCAGGCGGCCCCCCATTTCCTGCCAATCAAGCCCCCCACGTTGGGGGGGGGGGGGGGCGGTTTTGCAAACAGGCGCGGCTAAAAAGCCGCGCCGCCTCCCAATCAAGCGGGGGGCTTTGCCCCCCGCGTGCTGCCTCCGTGCGGCGCCAGGCCGCCGCGGCCGCCGCGCCGCCGGCCGGCCGGCCGGCCGGGCCGGGTCGGACCCGGGTCGGGTAGACCCGGTTTGGGTCGACCCGGTTCGGGCCGACCCAGGTGGGGGGGGGGGGGGGGGGGGGGTGGGGGGGGGGGGGGTCGGGCCGGGTCGGCCCGGACCCGGACCCCCCCTTTTCGGATCAGTTTCGGTCTTTTGGCCATAACTTGAGCCACGAACCTCCGATTGACGAACCGTCTGCGGCAACGCGATCCTTGGATCGAGACGGTCGTTTCGGTATATCGTACTCAGGGTTTCGGAATACATTGAGTTCGGCCGGGTTGGTTTGTTCACGAAACCAACCGGGCCTTCGGAGCGGAAACACTCATATCTTGAGCTACGGACGTCCGATTGACGTGCCGTCAGCTGTGTTGTGTTCCTCTTAGTGAGACGGATCTTTTGGCATACTCCGCCTGAGGTTTGGACGCAGGTGCAGTACGGTCAGGTTGGTTTTGCCTTAAAAACCAACCGGGCCCCGGTGACGAAAATGCCAATAACTCTCAGACCGGGCGACCGATCGACGCGCCGTCTGTTGCGTTGAGTTCTTGTTGACGATACAGAACTTTTGGATACATCAACTCTGGTCTTTGTGAAATTTGATGTATCAGCCTCTCGGCTCGTGGAGCGGACCCTCCGAACGAGCTTGCTGTGTGCGGGAACCCTAGTGCTGGCTGCGACTGCTAGTGTGACTACTACTGCTGCTACTGCTACTGTGACTGCGACGACGACAGTACAGAGATCCTGTGTGGATTCGACGACGACGACTACAGCACTCAGCGATCTTACGTGGATCAGTGCTACAGGTCCTGTGTGGGCCCGATCCTGTGTGGGTCCGATCCTGTGTGGGTCTTTGCGCTCAGCGGTCCTGTGTGAACCAGCGCCTACAGGTCCTGTGTGGGCCCGATCCTGTGTGGGTCTTTTGAGGGGGTTAGTTACCTATCGATCCTTCGTGGGTCCGACGACTTAGATGGATCAGAGATCATCTTTATCGTCTTCCGAAGAAGTATACCTATGTGAGCTGAATCCTGTTGCTTTCCTGTGTGGATTGTGTTGTGCAATCCTGTGTGGATTACGTTTTGCTTTCCTGTGTGGAATACGTTTACTTTCCTGTGTGGACTGAGTTGTACTTGGGCTCGGAGGTTGGAGCGTATTTGAATTTGATGACTTAGGTATATGTATGGGCATATACCTAAGCTGTGTCGGTTGTTACTTCGTGATTGCACCTTTCTTCGTGGTTATCCTTTGTGGATTTGAGAGACCTTCAGGGGTCTCGGGGTCCCTACTGAGTAGCTTATACTCACCCCTGCACGGGCATTGCCCGCACTACGTTGTGTTGGTTGCAGACGACGGACAACGTTGACCTTAGCTGAGGCTTGCAGAGCGGGACGGTACCCGGAGGTGGACCACTGGGCGGGACGTGCTCGGAGCGGACGGCGGGACCCGTGGAGCAAAGGAACTATCTGTACCCACCCTTCAGGTGAGATTTCCAGTGGACAGCTCGGTGTAGTGGCTTTTACCTTTCAGTTGCTGTTTTCCCTTTCGAGTTGTACTTTACTTTCAGTTTGGGTTTGTATACTGGCCCATTTACTTTTCCGCACTTTCAGTTGTACTCTGCTTTTGATTAGTGTTTACTTTCCGCTTGCTTACTCTGTGGTGTTTGTTTACTTTTCAAAGGCAATGCCTTCCTTTTTTTTACCGGGATTTATGCCTTGGTGCTAGTCGCCAGCCCCTGGCCTATGGAAGGCGGGCTTGGGGTAGTCATGGCACGGACCCCGAGGGCGGGTCGTGACAAATTGGTATCAAAGGAGTTCGGTTCTACCGCGAACTCTGATCTTTTCTATGTGAAGCAATAATGTTTAGCGTATTGAGTGTGGTTATCAGTCCAGGGAGTCCAGTGTTGGTGCGGCGGCCGACGTATCCGTACACCAGGACCCTGACTTCTGATTTCCGACTTAATGCACGAAAACATTGATTGCGTGTGTGTTTCAAAGTTTTCTTTGTGATTACCTATATCAGCTCACCAGGTATACTGTTATGACCGTGGCGCACCTGTTTCCTTTTCAGGATGGCCCCACGACGGCTGCCAGCTAGGGTTCCGAGAGTCGAGCGTGACGACAGCCCACCGAGCGACGAGGCCTCGGTGCAGGGCCCTTTGTCAGCAGTGGCACCGGCGGTAGCTCTACCCGCCGAGCCCCCGATGCTTCCAGCAGCAGCCGCTGACGATGCACGTCGCCTCAGCGCACTGCATGAGTTTCAGCGCTAGCGACCGCCCAGGTTTCACGGGGAGACGGATCCCCAGGCAGCAGAGGACTGGCTGGAGGCAGTAGTACGAGTGTTTAGGCTAGTGAGGACACCAGCAGACCTCATGGTGATCCTCCCTGCGAGCCTACTACACGCAGCAGCAGGACGATGGTGGATCTTGATGCCCCAGGTGCACGATGAGGCATCTCTACATTGGACGGACTTTGAGAGCCTCTTCCGCTCGGAGTTCTTCCCAGCCACCCTTCGTGCGGTGCGTATCCAGGAGCTTCTACAGCTGCGGCAGGGCAACATGACGGTCGCTCAGTACTCGGCGAGATTTACCGATCTCTCGCGCTACTTGACCGACATGGTACGAGACCCATTCTTCCGGGCCCGGACCTTCGAGCAGGGTTTGAGACACGAGATCAAGGCATCGCTGATCTCCCTCAGCATACCGACTCAGACGGGAGTACTGGAGCGGGCCCTTCTGATCGAGAGCTTCCTTGCTGAGTCTACACCAGCACAGAGACCCACCGTAGGGCGGCACGTGGCAGAGTCATCTGCAGCAGGCAGTCGACGGATGACTCAGGGGTCCAGGCAGACCAGACCTTCGGGCAGACGACCTCAGGACACTGGCTCAGCAGTGCGGGGCACACATCGATGAACCAGTCTTTCGAGAGGCAGACAGTGCTACTCGTGCGGCGGGCAGGGCCACATGGCTCGTGACTGCCCGACCCGCAGTGCCGAGGAGCAGCAGTCGGTTGAGGGACCACCGAGGCAGAGGGTCGACCGTGGCGGTCCGCAGGGAGGAGGCGGACGAGGCAGAGGAGCTGGACGAGCAGCCGGTGGTGGGCGACGCTTTGAGGCTCTGCCACCACCACCACCCGGAGGTCCACCCCGACCACAGGGAGCTGGCGGGCAGAGATAGGCACAACTCCAGGCAGCAGAGGCCTACGACCACGGCGCACCTGAGATGATTCGAGGTACTATCTGTGTCTACTCCACCCCTGCTGTAGTTCTTATAGACACAGGAGCGAGTCATTCTTTCATAGCCGCTGCCCTTGTTCGGAGCTCGGAGATTCCGACAGAGCCGTTGGCTCGATCCTTACGGCTAGAGACTCCTACGGGAGTAGACTCGACGATTACGCACTGGTGCCGGTAGTGTGAGCTTACTCTAGGAGGCGAGAGCTTTGGCTGGGATCTTCTTGTAGCAGCGTCGAGGCCTTACGACGTCATCTTGGGCATGGATTGGCTATCTACGGTCCATGCACAGATTGACTGTTTTAGGCGCAAGGTGCAGTGTGTACGCACCGACGGGAGCAGGTTCACCTTCACCGGCGAGAAGGGAGCCTTAGCAGCACAGGATGGACTTCCGCGGAGGAGAGGACATCCCATCACTCATCAGTTGGCTAGCCTTATCCTTGGAGCAGTTGACATGCAGAGTCCTGTTTTTCCTGGAGTGGTGGATCAGTTTGCGGACGTTTTTCCCGACGATGTTCCAGGGCTACCTCTTTGCAGAGAGGTAGACTTTTATATTGACTTGTACCCCGGGACAACCCCGATATCCACTCCAGCATATCGGATGGCCCCCGCTGAGCTTCGAGAGCTACGGGTACAGTTGGAGGACTTGCAGGGCAAGGGGTTCATCCGACCCAGTGTTTCACCCTGGGCTTCCCCGATTTTGTTCGCCAAGAAGGCGGACGGGAGCTTGATACTTTGTGTTGACTATCGTCGCCTAAACCAGGTGACAGTGAGGAACAAGTATCCGCTACCGAGGATTGATGACCTCTTTGATCAGCTCAAGGGAGCACGGTGGTTCTCGAAGATAGACCTCAGGTCAGGCTATCATCAGCTCAGAGTCAGAGACGAGGATGTGCAGAAGACGGCTTTCAGATGTCGGTATGGACACTATGAGTTCTTGGTTATGCCTTTCGGTGTAACCAATGCTCCAGCAGTGTTCATGGCTCTCATGAACATGATCGTTCAGCCATACCTCGATCGGTTTGTTGTGGTCTTCATCGACGACATTCTGATTTACTCTACGACAGAGGAGGAGCACGCCTATCACTTGCGAGTTGTACTAGACACACTCCGAGAGCCCCAACTTTATGGTAAGCTCTCGAAGTGCCAGTTATGGATACGTGATGTCCACTTCTTGGGACACATTATCTCTGAGGCGGGAGTTGAAGTGGATCCCGCGAAGATTGAGGTTGTGTTAGCTTGGGAGCCACCCAGGAGCGTGACTGAGGTTCGGAGTTTCTTGGGAATAGCTGGATACTATCGGAGATTCGTGCCAGACTTCTCTAGAGTTGCGGCATCACTCACAGCTTTGACGAAGAAGGGGAAACCCTTCGTGTGGTCAGACAGATGTCAGCAGAGCTTCCAGGAGCTGAGACAGAGATTGACTAGCGCACCTATCTTGAGGTTGCCCGAGGAGGGAGTAGGGTACGTAGTCTACTGCGATGCATCAGGGACCGGACTCGGATGTGTTCTGATGCAGGAGCGGGCAGTGATCGCCTATGGATCACGTCAGTTGAGGCCGCATGAGCAGAACTACGCTACCCATGACCTGGAGTTAGCAGCAGTGGTCTTCGCTCTGAAGACATGGCGACACTATCTGATGGGCGAGCGCTTTACAGTCTTTTCTGATCATCAGAGTCTCAGGTATATCTTCTCTCAGAAGGACCTGAACCTGAGATAGCAGCGGTGGCTCGAGTTTCTCCAGGACTATGACTTTGAGATAGTCTATACTCCTGGGAAGGGGAACGTAGTAGCCGATTCCCTTAGCAGGAGGACGGGCATTCAGCTACTTGAGGAGGCGACGGAGCAGCTAGCCTCTTTGCAGTTATCCTTCATGGATAGAGATGGAGCAGCCTTCCTTCAGTCTCTCACAGTCACTCCTCCACTACTGCAGCGGGTCAGGGAGGTACAGCGTGGGTATGCTGACTGTGAGACACGGCGTGTACAGATATCCTCGGGACAGGCACCTGATGGTTTCTCCCTTGGAGCAGAGCACGACATCCTTTTCAGAGGACGTACCATGGTACCAGTCGCTTTGCGAGAGGAAGTGCTGATAGAGTTTCACACTTCTCCTTTGGCGGTACATCCTGGAGTGGCAAAGATGTACCGGGACCTCAGACGACAGCACTGGTGGCCGGGCATGAAGAAGGCAGTAGCAGAGTTCGTTTCTCGATGCCTCACCTGCCAGTAGGTGAAGGCAGAGCATCAGGTACCAGCAGGCTTGGTACAACCCTTGGAGGTTCCGGAGTGGAAGTGGGACGGCATATCTATGGACTTCGTGACTGGACTTCCACGCACTTCCAGAGGTCACGACTCCATCTGGGTGATTGTTGACCGACTCACCAAGTCGACACACTTCTTACCCATTAGAGAGCAGGGCTCAGTGGATAGCTTGGGACGACTCTACGTTCAGGAGATTGTGAGGCTCCACGGCGTGCCATCATCTATCGTATCCGATCGAGATGCTCGCTTTACTTCCCGGCTTTGTAAGGGGTTACAGGAGGCGTTCGGGACGCAGCTACGTCTGAGCACAGCCTTTCACCCTCAGACGGATGGTCAGACGGAGAGGGCCATTCAGACTCTTGAGGACATGCTCCGCGCATGTGTCCTCGACTTTGGACGTAGCTGGGAGGACCACCTACCCTTGGTAGAGTTTGCGTACAACAACATCTACCACTCCACTATCGGGATGGCACCGTACGAGGCGTTGTACGGCCGACCTTTTAGATCACCTTTGTGCTAGACAGACCCTGGAGAGTCAGCACTGGTGGGACCGGAGATGGTCCAGGCCACGACAGAGAAGGTCCAGGTCATCCAGGAGCAGATGAGGACAGCTCAGAGCCGGCAGAAGTCATACACTGACAGGAGGCGGAGGCCACTGGAGTTCGAGGATGGCGACCACGTCTTCTTACGGGTCTCACCTCGACGTGGTATTCAGAGATTTGGCCGATGCGGCAAGTTATCTCCGCGCTTCATCGGACCCTTCCAGGTCCTCAGCAGGATTGGTGAGGTGGCTTATCGCCTGGCTCTACCACCTCAGTTGCACCGGGTGCACGACGTCTTCCACGTATCCCAGCTGAGGAGATACATGCACGACCCGACGCACATCATTGACCATGGGGAGCTTGACGTTGACGATGGGGCGACTTTTACAGAGGTCCCGGTGGAGATAGAGGATCGACAGGAGCGGGTCCTGCGTGGGTGATCGATTTCTCTTGTGCGCATCAGATGGAAGCACGGGAATCTCCAGGAGAGCACATGGGAGCAGGAGGCTCAGATGCGTGCTCAGTACCCTCATTTGTTTCCCTAGTTTTTGATGTATCTTTACGGGGACGTAAAGCCCTGAGGTGGGAGTAATGTAAAGACCCGTAAAATTCAAGGGAATTTTTTTTCTTAATTTTCTTTAGAATTTTACAAGAGCGCGGTTTCAGACAGCACTTGATTCCGAGGCCCGGAGTGCCCGGAATCAATTTCCGAAGTTTGGCTCGGGTACGTTCAGTGAACGAACGAGAGGGAATTCCTAACTTTTGATCTGGTGCTCGGAATTGAAATCCGAGGGCACCGATGAACTCGCAGCGCCAATATTCGCCTAAAGAGACCTTTTCGGAAGTTGCGTTTGTTGCGGGTCGAAAGTTAGTTTTGGGAGAATTATAAAAACTTGAATAAAAAAAATGTGGAATTTTTTTTTATTTTACTTTTGTAGGTTAACTCCTCTCAAAGGGAGTTAGGGGTGGGACCCACACCCACTTAACCTCCCTTGAGAGGATTAAGTGTGGTGGGGCCCAGACGAACCCTAAACTTTACATCTTCTCTCAAACTCTCTTAACCCCTCTTTAATTAACATGACAACTTGTTAATTAATGTGGAGTTATCTCTTATTTGAATTTCAAACCTTTGAAATTGTTTTGTGAATAAAATAAGACTTTATCTTATTTTGTTGGGTTATAACTCTTTAGCCATCTTGGAGAGGTTGAGAGCTCTTCTTCCTTCTTCAAGCATTGACGAAGAACACTCAAGTTCCGATGAAGAACGCTCATGCTCCGACGAAGAACGCCACTCCTCCCTTCTTCGTCTACCGTGTCAACGAAAGGGAAAGCCACTTCTTCCTCGGACAACCTTCGTCGGCATACGAAGATTCGCCAACGACGTATCTCTTCGGACGTACCTCATCGTCATCGGATTTGACGAACGACTACCGCGACGCCCGACCCCCGCGACGTGTTTTCCGCGGGACGTTGACAAATCTTCGAACCTATACCCAAGGTAGGGGTTGTTGTTTTTTGTTTATTTATTTATATTTGTTCGTGGTTCATGCATGTTTAACGTAAGGATTTTTAAGTTGTGTTTTAACGTGAGGGGGCCGGACCGCATAAACACGGCCGAACCCCTCCTTCGTTCTTGGTGTTTATTTTGTGGATGAATCAAGGTGGCGTGGTGCCGTCGCACCACGCGGTTATTCGCCCAAATCTTTTTGCGCGGCGCCGTCGCGCCGCGCCGTGGAAGAATCATCAAGAACGCGACGCCGTCGCGCCGCGTCAAGGGGGAATCGAAGGCGCGGCAGAGGGGCGCGGTGCCGTCGCACCGCGCCAGACGATGAACATCGCGGCCGGTTCCGGGCCACGGCAAGACGGGAAGACCGGCGGCACACCGGGCCGCCAGCGTTGGAAGCTAGAAAGGGGACCGGAAATTTTTCCGGTTCGGTTGGAGAAAATCCGGCCGGCCAGGTGGCCGGCCGGAAGATCAAAGGCCGGGGGAATTAAATTCCCCCGGCCAGCTCTAAAAAATCCCCCTCTTTATGAGGGGGGCGGTTCCTTTAATGGGGGGCAGGCGGCCCCCCGTTTCCTGCCAATCAAGCCCCCCACGTTGGGGGGGGGGGGTTTGCAAACAGGCGCGACTAAAAAGCCGCGCCGCCTCCCAATCCAGCGGGGGGCTTTGCCCCCCGCGCGCTGCCTCCGTGCGGCGCCAGGCCGCTGCACTGCAGCGCCGCCGGCCGGCCGGCCGGGCGGGCCGGGTCGGACCTGGGTCGGGTCGACCCGGTTCGGGCCGACCCGGGGGGGGGGGGGGTCGGGCTGGGTCGGCCCGGACCCGGACCCCCCCGTTTCGGATCAGTTTCGGTCTTTTGGCCATAACTTGAGCCACGGACCTCCGATTGATGAACCGTCTACGGGAACACGATCCTTGGATCGAGACGGTCGTTTTGGTATATCGAACTCAGGGTTTCGGAATACTTTGAGTTCGGCCGGGTTGGTTCGTTCACGAAACCAACCGGGCCTTCAGAGCGGAAACACTCATATCTTGAGCTAAGGACGTCCGATTGACGTGCCGTAAGCTGTGTTGTGTTCCTCTTAGTGAGACGGAACTTTTGGAATACTCCGCCCGAGGTTTGGACGCAGGTGGAGTACGGTCGGGTTGGTTTTGCCTTAAAAACCAACCGGGCCCCGGGGACGAAAATGCCAATAACTCTCAGACCGGGCGACCGATCGACGCGCCGTCTGTTGCGTTGAGTTCCTGTTGACGATACGGAACTTTTGGATACATCAACTCTGGTCTTTGTGACAGTTGATGTATCAGCCTCTCGGCTCGTGGAGCGGACCCTCCGAACGAGCTTGCTGTGTGCGAGAACCCTAGTGCTGGCTGCGACTGTTACTGTGACTACTACTGCTGCTACTGCTACTGTGACTGCGACGATGACAGTACAGAGATCCTGTGTGGATTCGACGACGACGACTACAGCACTCAGCGATCCTACGTGGATTAGTGCTACAGGTCCTGTGTGGGCCCGATCCTATGTGGGTCCGATCCCGTGTGGGTCTTTGCGCTCAGCGGTCCTGTGTGAACCAGCGCCTATAGGTCCTGTGTGGGCCCGATCCTGTGTGGGTCTTTTGCGGGGGTTAGTTAGCTATCGATCCTTCGTGGGTCCGACGACTTAGATGGATCAGAGATCATCTTTATCGTCTTCCGAAGAAGTATACCTATGTGAGCTGAATCCTGTTTCTTTCCTGTGTGGATTGTGTTGTGCAATCCTGTGTGGATTACGTTTTGCTTTCCTGTGTGGAATACGTTTACTTTCCTGTGTGGACTGAGTTGTACTTGGGCTCGGAGGTTGGAGCGTATTTGAATTTGATGACTTAGGTATATGTATGGGCATATACCTAAGCAGTGTCGGTTGTTACTTCGTGATTGTACCTTTCTTCGTGGTTATCCTTTGTGGATTTGAGAGACCTTCAGGGGTCTCGGGGTCCCTACTGAGTAGCTTATACTCACCCCTGCACGGGCATTGCCCGCACTACGTTGTGTTGGTTGCAGACGACGGACAACGTTGACCATAGCTGAGGCTTGCAGAGCGGGACGGTACCCGGAGGTGGACCACTGGGCGGGACGTGCTCGGAGCGGACGGCGGGACCCGTGGAGCAGAGGAGCTATCTGTACCCACCCTTCAGGTGGGATTTCCAGTGGACAGCTCGGTGTAGTGGCTTTTACCTTTCAGTTGCTGTTTTCCCTTTCGAGTTGTACTTTACTTTCAGTTTGGGTTTGTATACTGGCCCATTTACTTTTCCGCACTTTCAGTTGTACTCTGCTTTTGATTAGTGTTTACTTTCCGCTTGCTTACTCTGTGGTGTTTGTTTACTTTTCAAAGGCAATGCCTTCCTTTTTTTACCGGGATTTACGCCTTGGTGCTAGTCGCCAGCCCCTGGCCTATGGAAGGCGGGCTTGGGGTAGTCACGGCACGGACCCCGAGGGCGGGTCGTGACAGATAGGCCCCAATAAATCTCATTAATACCTCTCATTAATCTTTATTTTCACCCATTACACTGCTGAAATTGTCCTATGATTTTCAGTATAAAAAGTAACTGATTTCCCCCTTTTCTTTTTAATTGAAGAACTTTATTTGTATTAATTATTTTTAATCTAAATTTGTTATATTTTCATTAATTTATGAATACCCATATACTATCATGTTTGTGTCTTAATAATAATATTTCATTTATACCCTCCCATTATAGAAATTATCTAAACCGTTACTATACCTAAATTTATTAAGGGATATTCCTTTTATTCTATTAATTCAAGAACCATATTTATGTAATTCACTTTTTCATAAAATTAATATTGATGAGATACTAGCTTACAATTCCCTCTTTTTTATATTATTAATTCTAATTGATGAGTTAACCCTTTTAATCTAATTAAAACCCCCATTTATCTATTTTTTACCCCCATTACACTACCGAAATTATCCGGTAACTTTTCGATTCCATGTTTTTATTCAAGCTCCCTCCATTTTAAATGTCTAAAAATTCCCAATTTTTTTCGATCATGTTTTGAAATATGCATTATAATATACATTTCGCTTCCAATTGATGAGATACCCCTTTTTATTTCAGTGAACCATTTTATAAATCTTTATGAATTGTTATTTGGCTGTAAAAATCTCCTTGCACTTTTCCATGCTTGAAATTTGTGAGGTGTATACCCAAACCCATTACCACTAAAGTGTATTCACCTAGTTTTACCTATACTTCATCGATTGTTTAATTCCATTTATGTAACCCACATTCCTTAATTGTGGGTTTACATGTGATGAAAATGGATTCTATGTCGAATGATCTATGTGAACAGTTATGTATGTACATGATATAAAATTGACAGGTGTGCATAGAATTATATAGAACTCCAATTCATTGGGTATTGTTTTAGTCTCATGATAAGTCATGAAAGAGATTAAGGAGTGAACCTAATCCATCATGAGATTTTTTCTACCATGTTATGATATCATGGTGGTTATCCTTGATATATGTTTAGGATTTCATGTTTAAAGTTGTTTCAACATTCTCATGATGCCTTTATGTTACCGTCATGACCCATCCTAGTGGGGCCCCTTAAATGACTACTCGTAGCTTGCCTCTAATTGGCCTGGGGCTAGTGACTAGCACAATGAAGGCATATCCCAAAAAATGGAAGTCAATTTCCCAAGTACCTAGAAAAAAAACACACACACACATGTCTAGAGGCCAAAAATTATGAAATGTAAAAATAAGAAGTAAACAAATTAATTCATGCACTATATCCCAACCAAAAGAGTAAGATAAGAAAGTAAAGTACATAAAGTTAACTAGTATAGAATTCAATCCCACCAAAATAAATGTTTATAAACCAAAAATTTTAAAATATATACAAAGGTAATGGGACTACTGCTCAAATCTATAAGAACACCCTAGCCTACCTGAACTCACAAATCTCTTTCCGATCATGGTCCACCCAGGACTATGTCAAAATGTCGTTTGTCTATATAAGACATGACACGTGAGGGAAAATCCTAGGTAGGGGTATTTAAAACAATACTCAGTAAGGTGACCCAAAATCACAAAGGAATACCACAAAAGAAATACCACATAGTAAATACCATAATTGAAATACCACAGAAGAAATACCATAAAGGAAATACAACAAATTAAATACCACAAAGTAAATACTACACATGAAATACCATGAAAAAAACCATTCATGAAATACCATGAAGGAAATAGCACGAAGAAAATACCACACAAGAAATACCAAGGAATAACACAGTCATCTCTATAAACATATATTTCCATGGCCCACATATAAAGAATATCTAGATATACCTTCTCCAATGGAACACATAGTCTCTATGAGACACACAATCTCAGTAAGACACATAGTCTTTGGGATTCACACAATATCCCTGAGACACAAAGTCTCTATAAGACAAAAAACATTTGGGAGTCACACAGTCTCCATGATACACACAGTCTCTATAAGACACACAATATCTGGGAGTCACACAGTCTCTATGAGACTCCTAGTCTCTATGTCACCTCCATCCACATGATTCCTCTCAAGGAATGCTTGTTCCAGGAGAACTTATTACACAATCGACTAGTTCTTATTCAAACTTATAAAAAACATTAATTAGGCTATCTAAAAAGTATTGTATCGTTTCTAGGGTCCCAATTCCATATATATTTTTCCAAACAAACAAATGGTTTGAAAATTATGGGTGTTTGGAAATTTGGAAGGGGGTCTATCGCCCGTGGTGGTCGACCACCCACTCTGAACGATACAGTAGTAAACTATGATGTGGCAGCTTGAGCTACCAGGAAGGACAACTCTGACCTAGCTACCCCGGCCGCATCATAGCTTGGTCAACCGTGGCTCAGTCGGGCCACATATGTCTCACCCAACCTGGGGTCTGACACATCCCGCTAAGCCTTTCCCGCTTCGGTAGGGCCCAACCACATTTCCGACTGGCCCGACCCACTCACCCGACATGTCCCATTTCCAAGTCCATTCCATGAAGTTTTCCACCACATTCATGGCTATGCCACACCATTTCATGTGGCCTCTATGCTCACCGGCTCCGCCGACTCCCATGTGGCAGCTGCTGCATTCCATAGCCACCCCCATTACTTCCGCAGCCCACCGCTCCTCCTCTGCTGGTGAAAACTATGAAATAAAAACTACACTTTTATCATCAGGTCACGAGCTACATCTATCTCACCTCAATTTATCCTTACCGTAAATTTTGGAGTTTGATCATGTTCAGTGCCTCCTGGCAATTCGAGTCACGAAAACGAGGGTCTAACGATGAAGAACACCATGAACAAGGGAGAGAAGAATCAAAATAATTTCCAAAGGACCAAACCACAACCTTTATTTAGGTGGGCTTAAATTAATTTCTGTTAGAATGAAGAACGAAGAACAAATAATGACAACGATTTATATCCCCTTAAAAAACTGCAATCAATCCCATCAACCACGAATGAAAGAACTACAGGTCAACCTATTTTGGAGTTTTCCTTCTTTCATTGTTGTATTCAAGAATGGGTAATCTTGAAAAAACAAACACCCTACCTCAAGTTTGATCATTTGTGGACGAGGAGTGGTTTTTTTACTATCGCTGATGAGATCCTCCAACTCCGTTGGCACGATGATCCCCGATTTGATCTTCTATATATCATCATTTATTGGGGAGGGTTATTTCTCCATGATTTAGAAGAGTTAAAGGGTCATGGAGATAACCCTGAATTCTCTAACAATGGATTATTAAAAACGAAATGGCACTTCATCGTTGTGTAATGTTAAACAAAATAAATTTAAATTTTTTTATTCTTTAAAACGTCCAAAAATTACTTTTCACAACCAACTCATGTCGGTTGATGTTGTACCTTGACTAAGGCAATGTTAATATGGTAAACACAATAGTTCCCTTTGATTTCTAATCCAAGAAATAGTTTAGAAGTTATTCCACTTTTCCATGAAAACTGCATGTGCGTGATATTTAATAATTTAATATTATTCAAACAATTGTTCTAGGCACCCCATGACTCAAAATTATGTCATCTCAACACCTAGTCTCCAAATCAATCCATATAATATCTAAATTAAATACATGTAAAATATGAGATATTACATTATCCCCAAATTGGGTCCTTACATAACTAAAAGCCAAATCAAAAGGAATACTCAAACAAATGAGGGTACAGAGCATGAATCTAAGCATCCCTCTCCCATGTTCTCTCATGGAGATTCCCATGCTACCACCATAAATGCACCAGAGTAATCAACCACCCATAAAGGAGAATCTCTTGTCTATACTTGATATCCACTGGATTCTCAGTAAAATTCACCTCCTTGTCGATTTCTAGATCTCCCTAGTTAGTAATGTGTTATGGATCATGAACATACATCCTCATCTATGATACATGAAAGTCTTCATGCACTCACTCTAACTGGGGTGGTTGTTCTAAGAGGTATACAACCTCACCGACTCTATGTAGAATCTGGAATGGGCCAACGAACATCATAGATAGCTTTCCGCCTGACCAAATATCCATAATCTACATCGAGGTGAGGCCTGAAAGAACATGTGTTATCCTTCCTCAAACTCAAAAGGCCTCTGTCATCTATCAACATAAGACTTTTGATGGATCTGTGCAGTCTTCATCTGCTCCTGGATGATTTTCACCTTCTATGTAGAAACCTGCACCAATTCTAGGCCCATGAGGGATGAATCTCCTAGGACCGTCCAGTAATGTGGGGACCAGTAGGGTCACCCATACAAGGCCTATAATGGTTCCATACCGATGGTGGGATGGTATATGTTGTTTTATGAAAACTCCACCCAAGGTGATTCTCCTAACTGCATAAAAAATCTAGTATATAAGCACATATCATGTCCTCCAGAACATAAATTTTCTACTTTATCTGCCCAACCATATGTGGGTGAAAAACTATTCTCAAGAATAACTGAGTTCCAAATGCCTCCTATAAATCATTCCACAACTGAGATGTAAATCGAGCATCACATTTTGAGATTATTGTTGACGGAACTCTCTGGAGTCAAAATATCTCTTGTAGGTAGAGGCATCCCATGCTATATACTGAACTCTACTCACAAATAGCTAGGAAGTGAGATGAATTGGTGAGTCAGTCAAAGATCACCTAGATGGTATCATTTCCCCTAGATGTATGTGGAAAAATCATAAAAAAGTATATCAATATCCCATCCCACTTCCATTATGTAACCTCTAGGGGTTAAGTCAAACCGACCGGAACCCAATGCTTTGGGTTCATGTTCTGGCAAGTGAGGCATCGAGAAACAATATCTACAACTCCCTTATTCATTCCTGACCACCATTAATAAAGCTAAAGGTCCTAGTACATCTTTACTATACATGGATGTACCGACAAAGGGGATGTACGAAACTCCCTCAAGACCTCCTCCCATAGCTCCACTATTACTACTATGCATCCACTAAAAACAATGAATTGTTTGCCACCTTTAAAATATCCATCCATGGCATACCCTATGGAAATATGACCACATAGAGTTTTGTAGTTGGTATCCCCAAACCATGCCTCCCAGACTTGCTGTAATAGTGGAGGTGTGACAACCATATACTGGAGGTAGGTTTCTCCATTTCCATCCACAAAGTATATATCTAATGTGGCCAACTGCTCTGATACATCATTCAACAACTGTTAACTGAATCTTCTATTGAGAGACTCTTCCACTATGTTCCCATTCTAAGGAGTATAGATAATGTCAATTTCATGGTCCTAGATGAATTATATCCATCACCTCAATCTCAAGTTCATATCCTTTCGAGAGAAGATATACTTGAGACTCGTATAGTTAGAGTAGACGTTAAACCTATCACCGATTTGGTAGTGTGGCCACATCTTCAATGAGAATACTACAACTGCTAACTCAATATTATGGGTCACATAGTTATGCTCATGTGGTATCAACTAGTATGAACCATAGGCAATCACTTCATTCCCCTAAATCAGGACCCAATTAAATTTGGTTCCCGATTCATCACAAAACACGACGTACTTGGCTCCTTCCTCTGGATATCTCAAGATGGAAGCACACTTCAATCTCTATCTCAACTGCTAAAATATCTCCAGGAACTTCTTTATCCCCAAAAATGGATGACCCTTTCATGTCAAAGATGTTAATTATGCTACTAGTCTGAAAAATTCCTGTAAAAACCTTTGATAATACCCAACTAAACCAACGAATCTACGAACCTGGGTAATTGTCTTGGGTGGATCTCAAGAAAGAAACATCTAAATCTTCACTAGATCCACTAAAACTATAGCCTATAAAATGACTTGTCCTATAAAATGAACCTATTGAATCCAGAACTGACACTTAGATAGCTTCCCATAAAGCTGGTTCTCTCGATGTGTGTCCAGGACCATCCGAAAGTGTCTTGCATGCTCCACCACTGATACCGAGTACACTAGGATGTCATCAATGTAGAAAATCATGAAAAAATCTAGTTAAGGCTGGAATATTCTGTTCATGAGTCCCATGAACACTTTTGGGGCATTCTACATGCCAAAAAGAATCACCATGTACTCGTAGTGGCCATAACGACATCTGGAAGACATCTTTGGTATATCCTCGTCCCATACTCAAAGATGGTGATAGCCAGATCTATGGTCAATATTTGAGAAACACTGCACCCCTTTTATCTAATCAAATATTTCATCAATCCTCAGTAGTGGATAGTTATTCTTCATCGTCACCTAGTTCTGGTTCCGGAAGTCCACACATAACCTCAAGCACCCCTATGTCTTCTTAAAAATCAAAACTACAGCTTCCCAGGGTGAACACTAGGTCTCATGAAGCCATTACAGTAAAAGTCCTCCAACTGTACCCTCGTCTCATGAAGATCTATGAGGTCCATTCAATATGCAGGTTTATATATTAGTTCCATTCCAAGTTATATATCAATGATGAAGTTTACCTCTTCATGGGGAGTTAATCCTAGAACATCTTCAAGAAATAGGTCCTTATACTCCTCCACCACTGTAGGAAAATGGTGAATCATGTCATCCATTACACAGAGCGTCAGGCTAGCCAGCTAATGAGTGATCGAATACACTCTATAATGTGTGAGTCCATCCTACACTTCTTGGGTTTCTTTTTCACTGATAAAGGAAAACATGGTCCCATAATTGCGGACACACCACACTATATACCTAAAATAGTCCATCTGATAATGGTCTGTGGATAACCAGTCCATACCGAGAATGATCTCATAAGGCCTTGACACCACTACCAAGAGATCCCAACTGAAAATCCCACCTTCAAGAGTAAGGTCACACTATCGGTACCAATGTGTGATTATCAAATATTCTCTTATGGGACTCTCTAAGAATAAGGGTCAAGTCAATGGCTAAACCAGAATCTATGAGTCTCAAATAAAGTTTGTGGTAATAAAATAATGACTAGAACCTTTGTCTATGAAAATTGAAACTAAGGTAAAAAAGACATGGATTGTATCTCTAATCATCCCTAGAGACCTAGGGTTGTAAGTCTCCATTTCTTAATGATGGACTCATCCTTATCCACCAGCTCCCTGAGCCTATCATGGACCACTTGGGGGTAGAGGTTGTAGTATTTTGAACCTACTCTCACCTCCTACTACACTGTATGATCCTCTTCCACATCCTCTTCCCTTTATACCACCCTTCTCCACTCTGTGCCTCTTCCTCGATGACCCCTCAACAATCTCTTGATCGGCTATATGATGGGTTTAGAAATCACATGCTAGATGTCCCCTACCACTGCACTTGTAACTTATCCTACCCCTCAATAAATTTGATCTGCCCTAGGATCCCTGTACCAATGATCCTATGCCCTGGGATCATCCCCTGAAGTGCATGGCCCACTTGGGTCCCTGCGACTACCGTCGGCTACCTGCTGCAAAGGTCTCAACTACCTACTACTGAGGTCTCAACTACTTGGTGTTTGTTAGAAGCTCCCACTACCGGTGGATTATCTTCTAGAAAACTCTCCTCCAGTAGAGGTCACTCATGTACCCCAACATACGTAGTAATGTTA
This sequence comes from Viscum album, assembly GCA_963277665.1. Classification (NCBI taxonomy): domain Eukaryota; kingdom Viridiplantae; phylum Streptophyta; class Magnoliopsida; order Santalales; family Viscaceae; genus Viscum; species Viscum album. The sequence continues at coordinate 1,080,714,525 of OY728153.1, read as the reverse complement.
AAGGATATCATGGATGCCCTAATCTCTCAGCATAGGCCCTGCTCATTTGTTCAGGCCCTAAAGAACTGTTCTTATAACATATTCATGGAGTAAAAAAATCCCAGTAAATGTCACATAGTACCCCACCATAGTCATACTACCCTATAGTAGATGTAGAAGCTCATGTGTGCGCATTGATCACAATGTATCTAGAAAGAACTCATATCTGAAGAGACTCTAGAATTCTTACCAATAGAGAGTCATTTAATCGGGTGTCTGGGTCATTAAGCTCTACCATCGCCTTGATGATCTTTGAAAAGATTCGTGTCAAGGAATTACATATAGTCAGAAGGCATCCTTATAAAGAGGAAGTCATGTGCAACTTCTTCCATCCAATCCTCAACTACCTGAGGGTATGGGTCATGTTGACAACCGGTAGTTCAATGCCTCTCGAACTCATGGAATTCACTCAGTTGGCGTACCTCCACATCCATTAATGGTGGTAGTAATTGCTGCTTGATGGGTAGTTGTATTGAATGAAAACCATTGAGAGGTATTATCTATAGTACATTCCCCTATACTGACGCTGCATCGCTAGGTGAATCATCCTCTTGATCACACAATGAAATCCTAGCTGACTATCTTCCTGGTGGAATATTGTAATAAAATAATATCCACCATAGTCGATAGGGTATATCAAGAGAGATTACTCAATAAGGACATAGAATACACAACCAATTCCTATATGATGCATGTACCATTTTTTTACCTTCAACTATTATTTTCATGTACTGAGTTAAAAATCCTAAATCAGAGTCCTGATGTATGGATATGTCGGTCACCACACCAACATTGGATTCCTTGAACTGAAAGCCGAACTCAAAACACATAACACTATTTCCCCAAACCAAACTCATATATTGTTGGTCCTAAGGTAGAATTGACCTTCTTTGAAACCACACTATCATGATTCATCCTAGAGGGGCCTGTGTCATGACTACCTCAATCCCACATCCAATAGGCTAGGGGATGGTGAATATAATTGAGAAGGAATATCCCATATATGGGAGGAATTTTCCTAAGTACCTGGACACACACACACACACAGACACACTCCTTCAAGCCACAAATGCTGTAATGTAAAAATACAAAGTAAAAAAATGCATGCATACACTATATCCCAACCAACAGAGTATGATAAGAATTTAAAGTGCAGTAAAGTAAATTGTGTTAAAATAAATCCCACAAAAAAATTTGTAAACCACAAAGTCCATCCTATAGAAAAAGGTAATAGGACAGTTTCATAAAGCCATAAGAAAACTTGGGCCAGCCTGAACTCACAAATCTTTGTCCAGTCTTGGTCTACCTTGGACTCTATCTAAAAGTTACTCATCTACACAAGACACAATATATGAGGGAAAATCCCATATAGGGGTGAGTTGAAAAATACTTAGTAAGGTACCTTAAAATCATAAATGAATACCTAAAGGAAAATAACACATAGTAAATACCACAAATGAAATAGCACATAGGAAATACCACAAAAGAAAATACACACAAGAAATACCAAAAAAGAAATTCCACACATGAAATACGATGAAGGAAATACCACCCAAGAAATACCAAGAAGGAATATTATAGTCATATCTTTAAAGATATAATCAAATGACCCATATATCAAAAATATTCAGATATACTATCTCCAATAAGACACACAGTCTCCATGATACATACAATCTTGGAAAGGCACCCAGTCTTTGAGAGTCACACAATCTCTATGATACACAAATTCTCTATAAGAAACACATTCTTTGGGAGTCACAAATTATCCATGAGAAAAACATTATCTATAAGACACATTGTCTTTGTGAGTCACACAATCTTAATGAGACACCTAGTCTCTATGGAATAGCCACCCGAAGGATTTCGCTCAAGGCATGCTCGTAATGGGAGAATCTACTCCTTATCCCATTAGGTGGTATGAACACTTTAAAAAACACCCAATAAGTATATTTCAAAAGTACCATATCATCTCAAGGGTCTTAATACCGCAAACTATTCATCAAACAGAAACATGATTTGAATGTTAAGGATGTTTAAAAATTAATAAAGGGGTCCCCTGGCTCATGGACCGACTAGGAGGTCGATCCACCGACCGTGGCGGTCGACCACAACCCTGCTACTACAGTCGAATGATAGCTTAGATGACTATGGCTCGGTATGGACACACGGGTCTGAACCGTCCTGCAGAGTCCCCCCCCAGTCTGTTGGGTCGAACTGGCCCACCGGGCATGGACCCCTTTGCCTGGTCTCGACCCACATTTCCAGCCCGACCTACTCGCCCGACCTACTCGCCCGACCAGATATTTTTCCGGGTCCAGCCTACACAGTGCACCACCACTGTTCGTGGCCTCCACATCCCATGTGGTGCTATAACGCATCCTGCAGCCTCTGGGCATGTCAGCATTTCCATCTTCCACATGACCACCACTACGAACCATGCAACGTTGAAACCACATCCTGTGGTCATAGTTGCTGGCGTCGTTCACCGAGTACACAATTTTCATGACCCACCACTCATATTTCATTCACCAAAACTCTGAAATAAAAATTTCTTTATTATCCTAGGGTCATGAGCTACATTGATCCATCCTTGGTTTCATCCTACCTCCAATCTAGGGTTCTGATGTCATTCAAAGACTCCCATTAATTCAATCTATGACTATGAGTGTCCAACGATTAAGAACGCCATGAACAAGAGATAGAATAGGAATAAACCTAATCATTTTTTCATGTTGACCTCAATTGTTTCCCATTAGAATGAATAATGAAGAAGAAATAATAAAAAATATTGATCTCCAATTAATATCCAACAATTAAGGCCATCCTATAAGACCGACTGAACATCAGATCAACCTGTTCGTGGGTTAGTCAATGTTCATCGTTGAATTAAAGCATGAGGAATCATGAAGAAAACAAATTCACTACCTTATGTTTGATCGATCACTGATGAGTAGTGTTTGCTTTGTCATTGTTGATGAGATCCTCCAACTCTATTGGTGAAAAGATCCACAAACTGATCTTTGATCCTTCATATTTCATTGGAGAGGGTTCTTTCTCCATATTTCAAAGGAATTATAGGGTTATGGAGATAACCTTGAATTCTCTGAGAATCTATTATTAAAAATCAAATATCGCTACATCATAATATAACATTAAACAAAATAAAACATAATTAATTTATTGTTTAAAAATTCCAAAAATTAATTTTCATAACCGACCCACACCGATCGATGTTAGGCATCACCTAAGGCAAGGACACTACTCTGAACACAACGGTTCCGTCATATTTCTAATTTGGGGACCCATTTTGATGTTATTATGCCTTTTCAATATAAATGTGCACGCGTGCTATTTAATATTTTTATATTATTCAATCAATTATTTGGGAACCAATTGCATCTAAATAGAACACCCTCTTAGTACCTTCTCTCGAAATCAATCCACATAATATCTCAAAAAAAGACATTGAAAATCTGAGATATTATAGTTACCATACTATATCATACATTACTGTTCATGCTTATGATCTTCACCCCTTTAATGTTCCATTTAAATTCCAATTTATAATCACGAAATACATTCTTAATGTTATTCTTTATTTTATGTTTAATTATTGGGATTTATAACTCATACCTTTATTATATCTGTACCTAGTCTATCCCATGTATATTTAGAAGACCAATTACTTGTTTGTTAACTTTATGGTTATTTTCAATAATTTGTTTGAATCTAATGTTCAATATGTTATGATATGTACCTAATTACCAAATACACTATACATATCGATCTTATTGGTTGTATTATGTTTATTATTATGTAATAAGTCAAGAATTAATTTTTGATAATGAAAAGGATTTTCGTACTATAATTGGATGTGGTTCTAGACCAAATTTACCAAACGGTAATAACTCCGAAAAGGGCACATTGGAATTAACTCAATTGTAATCTTGTGTTTGAAAATGGGCCTCACCATAAACCCATATTTACAATACCTATATATATATTCTTAGGATAATTCACATATTATTTACAAACCATTATAAAGGACTTGAAAAAAAGAAATCCCTAAAGAAACCATGTTTAAGATTATGAGATTAAGAGTGCATGAAATTTAATTTTGGATAAGTGTTACACCAAATTTTGAATTTTAGATTTTCATTTAAAATTCAAATTATAATGAGATAATCTAGAGTATTCCATTTTCCATAAATTTTTACTAGAATGAATAAGGGTATAAACACTCATAAATAATGTAGAGATTTCCCTGCTAAGGAATCCAATACAGATGGAATTTGAATTGATCCAATTAAGGCTATATTAGGGAAGCTTAATCAGGTTATGACAAATAGACTTTCTCTAATGGATAAAACTATTCCATAATTATATTATCCTATGTTGTATATATTTTTGTTAAATTATCCCCCATAATTTAGGGTACTACTAATATGATGGAAAATGAGTAATGGATTATGTCTCTGTAGAAGATAGTTATGACCTTAGGATGTAATGAAAAGGAAAAGTTTACACTTGTTGTGTATTATATCAAAGTAAATGTTGATAAATAGTGGTCGGTGATCCAAAATACTAGGAAGGAAGAGGAAATATAACTCATGTAATTGAAATATTTTAAGGAGGTATTTAAAAAAAACTATTTCCCCCATGAGAAACAAAATAAATTGAATGGAATGTTCTTTATATTAAAGAAAAATGAATAATAAATTATTTTGGAGTATGAGGATACCTATATATGGTTTTCTAGGTATGATATTTATTACATATGCAATATGGAGTATAATATTGAGCATTTATTTGATGGTCTTATGAAAACTCTTAAAATAGAACTTGTCTCCCAAACTTTATCATAATACGAGGATATATTGTATTGTGTAATCAATATAAATAAATAATTATCAATGTTTCTTGGATTTAAAGGGAAAAGAGAGAAGGGGGATGATAGAGAAAAATTGGATAGAGGGAATAAGGGAAAATATGATTTTTTCTACATGTGAATACTGTGGAAAGAAACACCACATTACTTTCTAACAGTGAATGAGAGTTTTCTACAAGTGTGAAGAGAAATTACAGAATGCTAATGAATGAATGTGTAAAGGAGAATCCATAAATTAACAGTTCTTTTATTATAGGGACATATGGAACTATTCCAACCAATTCCCCAAGAATAAAGAGAATAAACCTTAGAATAATCCAACGAATGAAGGTTAAGCTTATGCAATTGATACAGCTGAAGTGGAATGATTACTATTCTTGTGTATTTGGATCTATTAAATATTTTGTAAAAGCATTTTAATTATTATATTATCATTATAAAAATAATTAATCTTATAATTATTTTACTATAGTAGTTTTTATTTAATTATTTTAGAGCATGTATTGAATAGTACTAAGAAAAGTGATTCAATGGAAAGTCGATCTTTTTAGAAACACGTGATTAAAGAAATAAAACTATTAATATGTGGTACATATTTAGATAATAATAAAAATTATATAATTATGGGATAGTATTAGTGACTATGAAACTGGTTATTTATTTCATGGTTTATTCTATATTTCATAAAGTTTATTGTATGGTTTGATATATGGAATATATTCAATAACCTGATATTTTAGTTCTGGATGCATGTATGTTCTCATTAATGTTTTATGATGATTAAGGTGTTCAAATATTTGGAATGAGACATTAAGAGCAACATTATATTTCATGGGGAATATAAGGTTGATTTAGATACCTTATTTCAAAAATAATGGACATTGAATTTGGGAAAACCTATTTTGGATGGGCTTTAATGTTAAATATTTGTTGAATGGATTAAGTTGGACTTTTAGTGTTATTATAAAACTTTTATAACCATTTTGGATTATTAAATATAGTAAGAATAAATTTTACTCTATTATAGATATTATGATATGTTAAAAGGTAGTTTTAGTTCTTCAGGAATAAAAATTAATCTTGGATATTCATTTCATGTAGTAAAAAATGAAGTAGAAAGTGATCAAAGAATTTCCATAAGATGCAATTGTGCCTAGGAAAAATAAAGATATCAAGTAAAATAATTTTCATATTTTTTAGTCAATATTATAAATTAATTTATCAACACTAGGAAAGGATATTGAAATAATAAATTTATCCTAGTAACACCATCTCTTATGAATCAGATGGTCCCTTAACACATTACATATTTAGGGTTTTGTGGTTGTTAACCTTCTCTTGATCACCCACATTATTTTGATCAATGATATATATCTCACTATATTTAACCTTGGGATTTTTTATTATATTCAATGTACACTATTTAATTTTCTACTTACTTTATCCAACTTATAGACCTATTTATGTGATTATTATAGTTGACCATTGATCATTTTATCTTTGGAAAAACCTGCTTTATCAGCATGTCTTTGGGAATAATTTTAAATTAAAAATTTCCACTTATATGAATGGAATTTATAAAAATGGATTAAATATTTATGATAATAATAATTTTTAATATATACTTGTTTGAACATAATTTTGAACCGTAACAAATAGTAAAAATAGGATAATTAATTACCACGGTTAAGGTAATAATGGATTTACCAAGGGGTTAAACTAAAAATACATCTGTTGAAAGTTTATAAATAATTTTATAAAATATATTTTATGGCCATATATATACCCTATCATGTCTAAGTATTGATAATAATACATTTTGACCCTTGTTTCATGTGAAAAATGTGGGTATACCTTTTTCTTTTCAAAAATTACAAGTGTGTCACTCAACTCAGTTATAAAATGCCAACAACTCTCCTATATTATTCACACCATAAAACCATTTTGGTTCAGAAAATATCTACCCAAATCACTTAAAAAATTACATACCATATTCTTCTAATCCTAATGTTTGGAATAAATTTATCCTTGGAAGGATTTTGGTGGAAACTAAAGGAGGTTACCCGAAGAAGATTTAATGTTCTTCAATGATCATTTTTATATTGTTTCTTCCTGCATGTTATTTAATTATTATTAAAAAATAATTATATAATAAACTTATAATATTACATACAATTAAGTGTTTTAATCATTATGTAATAACCAGAAACCATACCTACTTACATCAAATGGGTTTCAGAATTGTCATTCGTGTGTACAACATACTACTACCATGTGAACCGATGTCATTCATTTTATCCATTACCACCTCTCACAGTTGGGTATAATGATGGATATAAATTATATATATGATATTTATAAAATATTTTTTACAAATTTATTCATTATATCATATATAATTTTTTTAAATTCCATTTCATATGGGATACAATAACATTTGTCATGTGTACTACGGACTACCACCTTATGAAGAGATACGATTCATCTTTGACTAACACTTTACATGGAAGGTGATACAGATAAAGTTAATGAATAAATGTGATATAAATTACATAATTATGATATTAATTAAATATTTATCTTTTTAAAAAGATTATATATATTTTTATTTCTTACCTTTTCATTTAATAAAAGATGATAACTTTATTTGTGTACATGTGGACTACTGCCTTCACAAAGAAATACAACTCAATTTTTATAACCACACCACATGGATTTTATGTATAAGTATATTTAAAAAAAAAAATGGTATTATTTTCATTATGTAAAAGTAAAATTTTATAAACCTTCTTTCCGCAATTATCAATCAAAATGGAAACGTCACTCTTGCGTACGTATAACCTACCATCTTTACGATCATAACACACTTAATTCATTATAAAAATCTTTCATGAGTGGTATTAAAACTATAATTTATGTATACATATGATAAATATTTAATTATTATCATTTTATATGTGATTAAATTATATTAGTTTTACAGGAATTAAATCCTTCATTGAAAATCATGATTGAGAAAACAAAACAATTAGCACCCGAAACAATGAAAATAATGAAATGCTATTAACGAAAGGGTGATAATATGTTATAAAAGGATAATATATGATAGTATAAATAAAAATATTGTAATATTTTATTTTAATAACATGTTTAAATCTAATATACAGGATGTCAAATCGCATTTAACCAAAAGGAAGCGAGAGGTAAGTTACTTTGTCTCAATTTCCCATCATTAAGGAACATTTTATTATTATTCACATAATTTCAGTTATATGGTGTATATACTAAAAATTTTTCATGTAAAATCATGATTAAATAATAATTCATGTCATTTTATGCTTTAGTTTTAATTGTTTCATCAAAGGGAATTCGACTTAATAGCTTCTAAGTGGTAAATAATTTCATAACTCAATTTGTTTTCATTAGGTTATATTACTTTTCACCATCTTTAATATTATAATATTATGTGTGTAAGGAATTTATATTATATTATGTAGTATTTTTACTTGTTTATTTTAATTTATTGTTTATATACAAAATCTATTTAGTTATAAATTGTCACTTTATCATTATAGTCATTGTTAGGGTTTTTTGACAATCTCATTCTAATCGATATTACTTATTATTTGATAGTTTTCCAACAAACCCAATTAATTTTATCGTAATATGGTTTTTCATGATATTCTAAAGAAATAATACAATTTTACACATTTTTTAATTAAATTTTTTGATAAAATGTTTTTTAAAAAACCCGACTTCATTTCCCTCTCTGGTTAGAAATCTATTTTATTCCAAAACCATTTTTTCTAAAAAAAATTTAGAAAATATTTGTAACATTTTCCATATTATTTTTTAATATATTTTAACCGATTTTTAATTTTTAAATTTTAATGGATTTTTCATTTATTTTTATAATAGTCTTATTTTTATTTTACTGAAAATGTGAAATAAATCATTGCTTTAACATACTCGGCATGTACAGAATTTTCTACCATCATGACCACTCAATGTTTTAAAACATTCTTTGAAATTTTATATGATCCTTTTCAATGAGAATTATTTTAAATTTGTTTCTGTGAATTTATCATTTCAAAAAGTTATTTTCAAAATAACAATTACATCTTTCCAAAGAATGTTTTCAATGTACATTTTATGGTATTGAAATTAATCAATGACAACAACACTTATTATTACTCTAATGGGTATATTTTCAATTGTTGCTATCTTTTTTATATCTATGTATGGTTTATGTTCATTTTTAACAAGTAAAGTATTTAATTTCTTGTTCTTGACTTATTTTTTAGTCATTAAATTTTCCAGGAAATATTAATATTATTGTGATCATAGGACATTAAATTTATCATGATGACCCAAAATATTTATCTTGGATATGATGATTTATTAAATCCTAAATATTTTTTATATACAGTGTTCTCCAATAAAAGTTATTTTTTTACCTGGGGAAATATTTATAAATTCATATTATTCAATGAATATAGATTTTTTACGATATGTCACATTGTTCGGGAATGAAATAAATTATTTGATATATGAGGAAGGCTTTGGACATGTAGTGATGGGTGGGTCTAGGTTATAGATAAACCCCCAATGCATTGGTAAGTCTCAAGAGATAAATCTGTATGATAGAATAAAATAGGTTTTTACATGTATTTTTAAAAAATCTCGTGAAAGGTCTTGATGGTAGAGCTATCGCATTCTGGAGACATGATGTCCAATAATTAAGCATTTCAATAATTAAGAATTTAGTTATTATTATCCCGGATATTTTCAAAATATTGTTATATTTGAATTAATTTCATGCTTCGATTATTGATTAAATGGAATTAATGATCAGTTATTTACCTTTCCATATTGATTATTCTTTATCTAGTTATGATAGTCATGTTACAAATTAAATGGAATTTTTTTCAGTTATTTATATTTTTATACTGATTATTCTTTATCCTATCATGATAGTAAAGTTATTTAAATTAAATTTTTATTTAATTATTTACCTTTCCATGTTGATTATTCTTATTTATTCAAAACATATTTTTATGTATGTAATACTTATCAACACGATGATATAACCCTTATTTTTTTCCTTTCACATGTATATGATGAATAATTCTTAGAATGAGTTTTAAAGGATGCTGTTATTTTTATTTTGTTACATATTATGTTTTATTTTATATTAAAAATATAAAATGGGTATCATGTTTGTAACTGTTTCTCCAAAACTAATAAATTGATTGGTCCTTCTAGATTTGATCTATTATATATATACCAATGTAATAAAGTAGGTATAGTCTGTAGGTTACTGGGGGTTAGGTTACTACAAAATACCAACTACAACAACCTTGAATCCAGTAACCCATATTAATTGGTTAAATTTCTACACTGTCATAGATATAAGAGGTAAAATCCCAAATTAAAATTAAATTTAGTATTCTTGGAGAGAAAGATAAAAACAACATACATATTTTTCATTGGGGATAAAATATAAAACATATTAATGTAAAATATTCAACACCCTTGAATTCATTCAAATAATTATTCTTCATATCTAGAAGAAAGGAAACAAAATAATGTGAGATAAAATGATAATTAAGGGTTATGTACAATGAAGAAAATATTTATTATATAAGGAGGAATCAATATGAAAAGGTAAATAACTGAAAAAAAAATAAATCTAATCAATTACTTGAGCATGAAATGAATCCATGGATAATATCAAAGAAAAAATATCATGTATAATTATAAATGAAATATCAATGATGGAAATGATTAATATCGGATGTCATGATCTATGAAATCATGATATATATTCCCTTAAGGCCATATCCTATGAATGTTTGACACTACGGGTAGACATACACTAGAAACCCATTTAAATTGGAAAACATATTAGTCTCATGAGACCTGTTGATGCATCGAGGGTATATCTATATGTGTTCCCCACCCATCACTTCTTATCCAATTAATTATACATATATTGAATGATCAATTAAATTTATAAAAAATATTCCTAATCAATAAATTTCTATATTGAATAAAGAATACAAAATATCAATACTTCTTGATTCTGTAAAATTACTTTCAATGTAAAATACCATATATTAAAATGATAAAAGGTCTAATAAATAATCATATCGATGATAATTAATATGAATATTTAAAGTAAATTTAATGAACAATGATCAAAATAATTTTAATGTTTTGAAATAAATTTAACTACCATGAAATTATTAAGATAAAAGAGAAGAGTATTTTATTATCAGGAATATAGGTTTGGTATTAATTTCATTTAATTTTGATGAACAAAGTGAATGCTAGTGAAATATTAAAATAAATCTTTATAAAAGTGTTTTCATTATAAAACCACATAATATTTGTAGAAGAAGTTATTTTTTTATAATATTTATGGTAGTCAGGAAGTCCAGGATCGTCGTATGCATTTAAATATATTCATTTTGAATTTTTATAAATGAATTAAAAAAACCCCTATAATAAAACAATATAAATAATCCTTTAATACCTATTAAAAATTCAAGTATAACATAAAATTTCATTAATAAATCAGTTGATAAATAATTGGGCATTTTTAATAATTTTTTTGAAAAACATGTAGATGGATCAAAAATATATCCGATTAAAAGATAAATAAAATTACTTTTTATTTTTAATATTTATTTTCTTGGTTCAATTACCTAATATAGGAAAGGTTTGAATAAAATATAAAAAATCCTTAAATATATAAAGTATAATAAAATTATTGCATCTTATGAAGGATAAATGATAAGTTTCCCTCAGTGGAAATATAATTAGTCCAAAAAGAAAGTGATATTGTAAAATATATTCTTACCACTTTGGTAAATTTTAAATTATAACCACTTGAACAAATAGGATTGAATGGAAACATTAATAATCATGAATATGTAATCATTCAGGTTAAATATATTAATTGGGTAGTATGTACACCACATAAAAATGAATAGGTTCATAATAAAAAGTATGTCTTAATGGAGCCTATATTGGGACGAAATCCATTACCTCATGCTTCCCTTTAGTTTATCATGATTTATCCTCATGTATAAGGATTAAAAACAATTTATTAATTTATCCTTATAAAACTGTGAATATCTTCATGGGGATATTCTTGTTGCTTACACTATACAATTTTGGGGTTTGGAATATTTAAATATGATGGGTGGGTCTTCTCTTGTGGTGATAGATTTTTTGGGCCCTCAAGTTCATTTTTTTTATTTTTAATCTATACCTTCTAGGACTTTGGGTCATACATTTGGCCGAAGTGATGATGGTATTAAAATCCATTTAGGTTACCCTCATCCCAGTTAAAAAGGGTAAAGTATATAAAACTTTTATGGACTCTAGGATTAGTGGCATATATTTATATCATATTTCCACCCGATCATTAATAATTTTTCATTATTACTATTATTATGGGTGAATTGTCTAATTTTCTTATGCATTTTTATCATGTATGTTCTACTTCTTGTCAATAATATATAGTTACATCATCTAATGAATGATACTAAAGTTATACATATCATATTTACTCATTATATTCATTTTCATAATCATTACCTAAATTTGGACATTGGAAATGAATCACATCACTTCATGGAGATGGATGGTTGTACATATGATTGAATGAAATTATCACTTTCTTAATAGTGAAAGGGTAAGGAAATATATTTCATATTAAATTTATAGAATAAATATTATATCATAGGTATCATATGTCTTCATTTTTCCATTATTATTACTATCAATGTGATTTAGTGATGAAAAACTAATAACATCGGTTCATGAGGTGCTAATTTGTGGTACAAATGAGAGATGGATTTATTTCCTATCTGGTAGAGAAAAAGATGGTTTTGTTTCCCATTTAATGAAGAATGAGATGGATAAATATTATGTAATCAACATAATATCATCTCAGTATATTGGAGAAAATGGTTTTATTATATTTTAATTTGTTGTATATAATTGAATGTGTTAAAATAATAAGAAAACTGAAAGAACTTTGTTAGGATGATTACCTTCTACTAGAGATATATCATTTTTTATTTCTTCTTAATGGCCTAATAGATTTTCTTTTTCTAATTTTGGAAGCTCTATAATGTGTATAAATATGTAGGGAAGATATTTTAGTTTTTTTTGGTCAAGATAGATGTCTCAAAGTGGTGTATATAATAGACGGGTGTGGTGTCCTTTTATAAGTGGGGGAGAGTACACTCTTAGAATTTTTAAAAAGAATAAAATATATTATTTTAATACACAATAAAAATAGATCCAAAAACACTATTTATAAAATTTATCTGCTATAGTGTAAAAATAATGTCCAACCAATAGATATTAGACAATTGTTTAGGTTATTTTAATCTTTATCCCTTTAGTTTAACCCATGATAAACCGGTTTTAATCTTAAGTACAATGATGAATTTTTACTGTCTTTACGATTCATTGTGGAAAAATATAAAGTATCCTCATTTAAAAATTCTAACAGGAAGATTAAAAATATATAATCCATTTTATTAACTTCAATTTATATAATTAGTATAATTTAATTTAATGTTAAAATTGTAAAAAGAGATAAAAACAATTTTTTTAGAAAAATGCATTTTTATAAATAAAATTCTCTTATACCAAATTCATGTGTAAAATTTAGTTCAAATACAATTATTGGATTAGTAATAATATAATTTAAAATATTTTTCTTTGAAACCATAACAATAAAAAATTGAACTTTTACTTTCTTGAAACAAAAAAGGCAGTTTTCATTAAAAGTCTTTATTTTTCACTATTCATTAAAAAATCACACTTTTAAGAAAAATCCCAAATTTTCTCATAAGATAATTTTTATATGATAATTTCAAAAACTATATTAATTTTTTCTAATAAAATTTCAAAAATTTTGAAAAAATATTAATATTATTTTCCCATAATAAGAACTAAAAGGTCATTTTTGGAGAAGACGTATTTTTTAAGAATAAAATGACTACAAATAATAGAGTGTTCATCTTGTAATAACTAATAAATTAATATTTAATATAAAAATAATTTATATTTCATAATGTGGTTATTCTTATTCATACCTTCTAATTCAGAAGCTATGTTATAATAGTCATATTTAAATAATCATATTTTAGGATTTATTTATGCTTGGTGTTGCATGTTTTATACGCTATTAGATACAATGTTATTTTAAAATATTAGGATATTAAAACTGAACCTATATGATACCAAATCATATGAACCAATGATAAAATAATTAAATTATACACCATTATTCTTGATTATCCACCACAAGTCAAAAATAAATCACACACCCTATATCCAAAGGTTTATTACCGTTGGAGATTAGCTATATAAACATCTTATTTTATAACATAACATATATTTTTTCCAGAAATGTATCACACTTGATTACCTTATATACATATCATTTTTAATATACCTTTTCATTACCTAGTAAATGAGAAACATTAGATAATGGTTTATTAAGCACTAAGAAAGGGGTAAAACAAATGATATAGCAATAAAATACACAGAGGTAGTCATACAAAAGATCAAAAGGGAGTAAGAATAAAATTAATATTTAGGTATGAGAATATAATAATAATAAATAATAACTCAAGGAATAAGAACCAAAAAAAATAAAATGAATCATAAGATAAATCTATGGCATAAAATTTTAATATTCAACAGAAATTAGCATAAAAAATCATAACATATGTTGAATATCTCTACCAATATTATCATCACATAGTGGATAAATATGTCCATTAACATAATAGACTATGGTAACATTACATTTCCTATGACATTTCACCTAATTAGATATAATATTTACCAAATTCATTATAATTATATATAATTTCAAGAACTCATATCACATAATGATGAAACCATACACATGTTTGCAATATGAAAATGAACCAATTATAAATCCATCATATCACTATTAAATAGTGAAAATAAAATTTGTTAAAAACTATTTTCATAAGGTATAAAGATAAATCATCTAGAGGATAAAATTGGAAGATTACATGAAATTATATTCCTAGTGAATGAATAAGAATCATCAAAAGTTTATAACATACAAAGGGTATTAAAAAAACTAAAAAGTCATTTAGAGAAAGATAAGAAATTGTTTAAAAATTAAGATGAAAGTTGTTTGCATCAAAAAATAAATTTTAAAAAAATATTATGAATATACGATTATAAAAATTATGGATAATGGTAATTATAAATTCTAAATAATCATTGAATCAGAAAATATTGTTTGAAATATTCAAAAAGAATATAGAAGAAAGCAGTTGGAGAAAGTGACCAAACTAGAAACCTAAAGGAAGAGATATATAAATATTTACATGATACCATCATAAGTAACTCAATGTTAATGGAAAATATGTAATAAATATTATAATTAGAGATAATTATATAAATAAATATATTTATTCCATGAAACAATATAAATAACATGGACATGGAAGAAAGAATTCAAACTAAAAAGGGAGATAGTGATAATTAATCATACAGATGTCGTAGTAAGTGAAGTATGAATTAATACAATGAGTAATTTTAAAAATAAGTTATAATACCCAAAGTAATTATGTTATAAGAGAAACTAGGATTAAAAAGATAAAATATATACAAATTCTATAATCTAATTTTATACATCGATTTTCTAAAATAAGAAGAGACATTGAGAGAGAATCCACTTACCTTTACTCCAAAATTCATTGAAAATTATATAACATCATTTATAATAAACATAGAATTATTTATCACCTATTTAAAAACCATATTAATATCTATTAAATTTTATAAGACTTAATTATATATACTAATTACGTATATAGTTGTAATTTATAATTAATTTTCATCATCTAATGTTCGTATTTTTATTCATATCATAATTGTTTTAGTATATTTATGTTTGTTTTTTAAATTAATTAAATAAACTTTAAAATAATATATTCTGGGCCTAATTTTATTAAAACGATATTATAAGATGTTCACCCAATTTTTTACTTCAAACACTATGTTGAGGTCATGGGGGATTACCAGGGGGTAGTGGAACCCTATGTGGAAGGATAAGGGTTTGTCGGTCGAAGGCCCCATAATTTGTTTTTTGAAAAACAACATGAGCTACAATAAAATTACTGCTATAAATTTCACAATTAGTTCATCAGAAAAATAGGGATAGAAATTTAGGTTTTTTATTTATTTATATTTTCTAAAAAAATTAAATTTTCATGTGAGGTATATATAGATACAAAAAATATAACATTTTTATCAGTGCATATACAGAGCCAAAAAATTTATTACACACAAATTGTTTTTTCCCACTCAAAAAATTACGACACACTATATTTAAAATAATAAAATATGAAATTATCCACTAGAATTTTTTATATTTCTACATTATATAAAAATAATTATAACTCTCCCTATAAATTTTGATTTGTTTCTTCTTATTTAATTGGAGGGTATTCTGATCAAACCAAAAAAATCATTGTGTTCATATTTTCTCCCATTTTAATTTTTTAGTATCTAATTTTAATAACACTATATAACTATCATGGTACTAGAATCATATCGTACCGATGAATTTTAATCTCAATGTTTACTTAATTTAAAGAGTAATTATGGTTTCTATGGGAAAAATTCATAATGCCCTCGTTTTGAGTAACTTTAAAAACAACAATGAGTCACCTAATAATGATAATTAGTTTAAAAGTCACTATTTAAGAATAATAATAATAACATAAATTCCCCATTAATATCATATATTATACTTATATAAGTTTTTATACTCATCCATGGTGGAAATGATAAGGATGGTATAACATCATTGATATAAGTGGTTGAACTTTCTCAAACAATACCATACTATATGAATGATTAATTATAAATAAAAATAAAAATTATTATAATACCATTTTTATAGAAAAATTATGATTATAATAATAACTTATTAGATTAGTTAATAATATATACGAAGAGAATATATGATAAGATAAATGGAAAAGATAGAGTAAAACTCATTTCTTACTTTGATGGAATCACCTCTCATAACAAATTCCTTCGTAAAGAAGGATTTATGTCTATTTTTTATATGTTTAAAATAGCTCCTGAGAATGGTTGAGTAATATATAGGATGAAAATATGGTATGTATTCAAGCAGAAATCATACTATATAAGTATTCCAGAATGGGAAAAGGAGAGGGTCCTTTTATAGATGAGTTTGAGGGGCATATTTGATGTTCCACATTCCTTAACAGTTAATAAATGTCATGGTTGCATAAAAATTGAACCATTAGTGGGAAAAATAGTTGTAAAATTTCCTCCATAATTAATATGTTTATTTTTTTAATAACATTATACAATAATTTTCCATTATTCATTTTTTTCCATTTTTAAAAATGTCCAACTTAATTCATTATCGACCCCCGATAACTAATATTTTTAGTAAAAATGAAATCGACCACCATAACTAATTTCAATGTCAGTATTCCAAATATAAATTCCCTTTTATAAAAAAAATATATAAATATGATAAAATCATATTATAAATTAAAATACATAATACATTATAATAAACAAATTTTCAAGATTAAAAAAACGCTTATTCAAGAAATGATCATATTTTACTTTGTATCATTCCTTAGATATGTTGTGGTTTTTAATACTTTTTTTATAAATTATAAATATATAATTTTTAAAACATTATTCTATTCCAGATAAGTGTTATATTTGTTTATTAAAATTTCAATATACTTATTAGCTATATGTAATGACCATACATCCAATGAAAATATAAACAATGAACATATATCCAATGATCATACAATAACCATATTTAACATTTTTCAGTTCATAAATTTAATGACATGGATTTTTTTTGAATTTAATTTTATAAATTAATTGGGAAAATTACGAGACCAGGTGCTGAGGCGGTGTGTAATTTTAAGGCCTGATGTTTTTGGAATAATTCCTTGAAAATGATATGTTTTTAATATAACTTGCACGTATATTTAATTAAAAAGTGGAATATATTTTATGTGGGTTCCCAGATCAGAAATCCAATGGCACAATTGAGCTCAGAATTGCTCCATTAACCCAAGGATAACCTATCTTTGGACAGCTCATGTCATCTGATGAAAAATTCACCAAGGACATAACCATAAATAAAATAGTTAAATAATTTGTTTTTGTTTTAAAATAGAAATAACTCATGAATGGTTAATTGTAATAGAAATATGAGACCACCATTGATTTCTTAATGTGGTGTTTTACTTAGGTGAGTGATAACATTGATCGACACAGATTGGCTGCGAAAAGTATTTTTTTTGATGTTTTATAGAATAAAATAAATTAAGATTTATTTTATTTAACATTACGCAACGACACAGTGATGTGTTTTATTTTTTAAACATTGTTAGATAATTTAGGTTTATCTACATGACCCAATAATTCTTTTAAGGCAATGAGATAGAGCTATTTCAAACAAATAAAGACATATCGGTGATCAGATTGTGGATTATTGCGCCAATGGAGTTGGAGAATCTCATAAATGATGGAAATGCAATTGTTCCTCCACAAAGTCTGATCGAAACTAGATGTAGGGAGTTGTTTTCTTTATTATTTTCCATGTTTATGAATTCAATGTCAAACGTGGACCAACCCCTTAATAGGTACATCAACGGTTTGATCGTTCCTACAGGATGGATAAATTTTGAAGGGTTCAAAGGGGAGATATATATTTGTGATTATCATTACTTATTTATTTGTTCTAATGAGAATGGATCAACGAAAATAGGAACAAAGGCCGAGGTTCATTCCTCTAGGTATTTTTGTGCTTCTCACCTCCCCTGTTCTTTCTTTTCTTCTCTATTGGACCCTCTTGTTCATGACATGACTTTTTGGGATGCCTTGAATGTGATCGGACCCACAGAGTATTGAATAGATGAATTAGAGAGCAATGATGTGTAGAGTGAGACCCGAAGATCGTATAACTGGATGTGTTTTAAAAAATAGAGCAATAGAGAAAGAATGCCAACCTGCAGAGGTACAAGAGCTAGTGACTAGTGGAGCACGACAGCGTGGCATGCTAGTGACGCGTGGATGGCGGCACACCGACATGGAGTGTGGTTCCGCCATGGAGGGTTCCCATGATGACTATAAGGCCATAATAAATTTGGGGTAGACAGGGGTGTGCAGACACGACAGACTGACCGTGTTGAATGTAGTGTTGATGCATTGACCATGGAGGCATGTGATCGAGGTTGGCCACGCGCATAAGACCGAGCTAGCCCCTGTGTGTGGAGGCCAAACCATAGGAGCCAGTCTACTACAGTGCCACAGAAAACCCAATGATCTTGGCCATGAATGAGATTTTCCCACACATATCATGTCTTGTGTTGACGATCCATGGTTTGATGGATTCCTACATGTAAGAGGAAAAGGTGGCACATAGAGAGACCAAACAGTGGATGTGTGCTCTTACAGCTTCAGACAGCTGTCCATTACCTTTCCCTTTAGGTAGGGTTTTCTATGGATGAGTTTCAAGAACGTTTTCATTCACTTTTACAGACTCTTTCTTCTAGTGGGATTTTATTCAAGACCTATTTACATTCTTGTTTTATATTTTCATACTCTATGGTTGGAATCTTAGTGTATGCATGCATTTTTTACTTAGTGTTTTTATGTTTCATCATTTTGGTCTTGGAGATGTGTGTGTGTGTACAATTACCTAGGAAAATTCCTTCCATTTGTGGGATATGTGTACTCGGTTCTAGTAACCATCCCCTGGACTATTATAGGTGGTCATGGTGTAGTCACGACATGGGATCCTATTGGAGGGTTCATGATGGAGTGGTACCCTAGAATGTTTATTCTACTTTAGGGCAAAGAGTCTATGAGGTCAGTTTTGGGAGATGGTGTTAAGTATTTTGAGTTTGAATTTCAGGACATCAAGTCCAGTTTTGGTGCGGTGGATAACATATCTATACACCAGGACTCTATAAAATTTCATTTCATCTCGGTACATGAAAAAACTAGTTTTAAGAGAATTAATGGTATATTTATCATATAGGATTTGGGTGTGTTCTCATGTCCTTCTTGAGTGATCTGACCATGTATACTCTAAGGATCATGGCATCCCTTGTTTTATGATAGGATGACTTAGTGTAGATATCCATCCAATATTCTATTTCATGATCAAAAGGGAGATCCTCTTAGTGGAAAGACATTGTTATAAGGATTTGTACTAGATATGAAACCTATTAGTGGTGAACCAT
Organism: Viscum album; assembly: GCA_963277665.1. Taxonomy (NCBI): domain Eukaryota; kingdom Viridiplantae; phylum Streptophyta; class Magnoliopsida; order Santalales; family Viscaceae; genus Viscum; species Viscum album. The sequence goes on along the minus strand of OY728153.1, from coordinate 1,080,694,260 downwards.
CCATACCACCAACTATAGAGTGTCTCATGGTAACCGTAGTACCAGTGAGTGAGGAGTGCAGGTTGAGCACACATAAAAAGTTTCAATAGAATAGACCCATCAGTTTCTGAGGTGATTCTGACACAAATATGGCTAAGGACCGACTTGTGGCAGTGATATGAGTTTTCCATATAGTTAGGACACTGATAAATCATATGGTTTTTCTTTCGGTGAGCCTTCTATATGGCTTAACAGAGTGATGGTGGGGTCTAGTTTCCCAATATTATGATGAGGTGACTCTTCCATGGGTAGAGTTTAAGAAACGTTTCATAGAGGAGTTCTCACCCTATGAGCTTAGGGATACCCGAATATAGTAGCTTCTATATCTCTGGTCGGATGACATGTCAATATTGAGGTGTCATTGAGGAATACCAACCTTTCAAGGTACTCGATGGATACGATACATGAACAATACTTAAGAAATTATACCTTTGAGCGAGTGATGTGTAGGGATATATGATCCAACATTACCGCTTTTTGGGTTCCTACCTATGATGAGGTGCTAGGGTGAGCCTTTGTGGTTGAGTGTTCTTTGGATGGACAGATACAACCAGTGGTAATCAACAATGGGTAGTAAGGTGCAAAGACCTCAGTAGCATGTAGCCAGCAACATTCAAAATGATCAAAGAGAGTCAGATGCTTAAAGAGATGATCAAAGGGAAGCTTGAGATAGATGGAGGACACACATTGTTACTAATTTCATGGTCGATGGCATCTGTCATGGGATTTCATGACCCATCTTATAGTCGATCAAGAGACTATTGAGGGACCATAGAGGCAGAGACATCAATAGGAGTAGAAATATATATAGGGAAATAGACATGTATGAGGAGCTAAGAGAGTACCATGAGGTTGTCCATGTTTCAATATGTTACCACCACCACCCCTGGTGATCCACAACTGGCTCAATGAGATACTAGACATGGATGAGGCCAGCTGCAGACGATGGGATATTATGACCCTGATGCTCCAGGGATGATACAAGGTATGATCTATGTCTTTTATACCTTACCTATAGTTTTAATATACATAATTAATAGTCATTATTTTAATTATAGGAATATTTTTCAAAACTCAGAGATTCTGGTGGAACCATTGAATTGACACTTAAAATTATGGTCTCCTACAGGAGGATATTCAATGATCACACACTAGTGATGATATTGAGAACTTACTCTTGGAGGTGATAGTTTTAATTAGGATATATTGGTAGTAGTGTCGAGGCCTTAAAACGCCATTATCAGTATGGACTAGTTATCCACAATCCATGCCTATATTAACTATTTTAGGAGCAGAGTGTGGTGTGTTTACAGTGATGAGACCATGATTTCCTTTATTGGTGAACTGGAAATGGAAGAAATATAAGATGTAATTACTCATAGGAGGGTGTAGCTGATTAATAATGAGTTTGATATTCTCACCCTCGATGTATTGGGTAATATGAGTCCTCAATTTCCTATAGTGGTGGAGGATTATGGGAACGTCTTTCCTGAGGATGTTCCAGGATTAACTCCTCACAGGGAGGTAGAATTCAACATTGATCTATAACCCATGAAAACACTATTATTTACACCTATATAACGGATGGATCGTGCATATATTTTTTTAGTTGAGGGTGCAGTTGGAGGACCTATTGAGGAAGGGCTTCGTTATACCCATTGTTTCACCATGGGTAGCCCTAGTTTTGTTTTCCAAGATGGAAAATAGGAGCTTGAGGTTATGTGTGTACTTACGGTGCCTTAACCTAGTGACCCTGAAGAATAAGTATCCACTACCGAGGATCAATGACCTCTTCGATCACCTAAAAGAAGTGAGGTAGTTCTAGAATATTGATATCTGATTTGGCAATCAACTGCTTCAAGTACGGGGTGAGGATGTACCGAAGATGGATTTTAGATGTTGGTTTGAACACCATGAGTACTTGGTGATTGCCTTTGGCATGAAAAAAAACCCAACCATTTTCATGGGACTCATAAACAGGATATTTCAGCCTTAGACTGGTTTGTGGTGGTCTTCATTGATGATATCGTAGTGTACTAGGAATCCGAAGAGGAGCACACACTATAGTTGAGGATGGTCCTAGACATACTTCGAGGGAACTAACTTTATGAAAGATCTCAAAGTGTCCATTATGGATTCAAGAGGTCCATTTTCTAGGACACATCATTTCATAGGTAGTGGTTGTAGTGGATCTAGTGAAGATAGTTGTAGTTCTGGCTTGGGAACCCCCCAAGAGTGTTACTGAGGCATAGAGTTTTATTGGTTAGGCTCGATACTATCAGAGGTTTGTTTACAACTTTTCCTGGATAGAAGTATCCATGAAATCTTTTAAATGAAATGGATTTCTTTTCTTGTGAATGGTGAATTTAGAAGAGAGTTCTAAGTAGTTCAGGTAGAGCTTGAAGAGGGATCATATCTTGAGATTCCCAGAGGTGGGTTTTGAATATGTGGTGTTCTACGATGCAACAGGAAACAAACATGGTTGTGTCCTGATGCAAGGGAAAGTGGGGATTTTCTATTGTTCACAACAGTTGAGAAAACATGAGAAGGACTATCCGACCCATGATCTTGAGTTGGCATTTATAGTCTTCTTATTGAAGATGTAGAGACACTACCTTATGGTCAAGAAGTTTAGCTTATACTATGGCCATAGTAGTCTCAAGTAGGTATTCTCTCAAAATGATATAAACTTGAGACAATGGTGATGGATATAGTTCTTCTAGGACTATAACTTTGAGACTCTCTGTACTCCTAGGAAGAGGAACATGGTGGTAGATGGTCTCAGCAAGATATCGAGTTCACAACTAATTAATGAGGCATCATAATAGTTGGCCTTAATGAAGATATAATTTGTGGATGGATATCGTGAAACTTAACTCCAATAGATGGTTGTAACATGTCCAATCTTATAGTGATTATGGGAGACACAGCTCGGAGACACCGTCTGTGAGAAATTATGTTCTCAGATGTATGCCGGGCATTCCTCTAATGGATATTCAAAAGGTTGGGAGCACATCATTCTTTTCAGAGGATGCATAGTAATACCTGTGGTGTTACTAGGGGATGTTTTTTTGGTAATTCCATACATAACCTTTAGCGGTACATCTATGTATGGAGAAGATGTTCCAAGACCTCTGATGTCAGTTTTGGAGGCTGGGAATTATGATGGAATTTGTAGAGTTTGTGTCTCTATGCCTCAATTTTCAACAAGTGAAGGCCACACACCAGGTTACAGTAGGTTTGACACCACACCTTATGGTAAAATAATGGAAGTGGGATGAGATATATATGGAATTCATGATTGACATAAAACATACATCTTGGGGACAAGATACCATTTATGTTATCATTGGCCGACTCACCAAGTCATCCCACTTACTAGCTATTCAAGAGAATATTTAAGTAGAGTGATTAAGACACGTATACGCATAAGAGATAGTTCGACTCCATGGAGTTCCATCGATGATTGTCTCAGACTATGATTCTCAATTCACATCCTGGTTGTGAAAGGGATTTTAGGAGGTGTTTGGGACTCAAATATTCTTGATCATAGTGTTTCAACCATAGATGTATGACCAGACTGAGTGGACCAATCAGGTTCTAGAGGACATGTTATGTGCTTGTATCCTGATTTTGGCCATATTTGGGAGTATCACCCATATCTGATGGAGTTTTCATACCACAATCGCTACCATTCCACCATCATTAAGTCACCATTCAAGGCCTTATATGAGTGCACCTACAAGTCACCATTGTTTTGGATGGGCCATGGAGAGTCAACCGTCATTAGATCAGTGTTGGTGCATGACAATACAGAGATGGTTTAGGTCATCCAGGAGCGGATGATGACTACATAGAGCCGTCAGAAGTCTTATGCTGAGCAGAGACTGAACCCTTTAGAGTTGTAGGAGAGAGATTATGTGTTCCTCAAGGTCACTCCTCAACACTGGATATAGATATTTTGATGGGGTGGAAAGCTATCTCTGAGGTTCATCACACCTTACATGATACTATATAGAGATGGAAAGGCGGAGTACCATTTAGATCTACCTCCGCAGTTAGAGTGGATGAATGATATCTTTCACATGTCACAATTGAGGAGTTACGTGTATGACACCTCACACATCATCAATTGGGTAATGACGGACATCGATGATGGGGATACTTTTGAAGAGTACCTGATGATGATAGAGGATAGATAAGAGAGTATTATTTGTGGAAAACTGATAGCTCTGGTGCACATTTGGTGGGAGAAAAATAATCTCCATGAGATCACATGGGATTGGGAGGCTCCAATTTGTAATTAGTACCCTCATCTTTTTTTGAGTAGCCCTTGTTTTGGATTTTAGGGACATAGATCCTTAAAGTGGGTAGAATTCAAAGACTCTGATTTTTCAGATTTTTATTTTAAAAAATTAATTAGAAAAATTCAAGACCAAGAACTGAGACGATGTGTGATTCCAAGGCCTGATGTACCCAAACCAATTTATTGAAAAATGTTATGTTTTTAATAGTGCTATCACACAACTTCCCTTAAAATGTTAAATGTCATTTTAGAAAGTTCCTAGATCAGAAATCCAAGGTCACTGTAGATCTCAAATTGGAAGCTTTATACTAGGAATGACTTAACATTGGTCGGTGCTAGTCATCTGAAGAAAATGACACCAAGGATGCAACTGTAAATAAAATAATGAAATTATTTTATTTTATTTTAAAATCCTAATAACTTTGGAATGGTGACTCAGATTTGAAATATGAGACCACTGTTGAGTTTGAAATGTGGTGTTTTCCATAAGCAAGGCCTAAGATCGACCGACATAGGTCAGCTATGGAATGTAAATCGTGGATGTTTTAAAAAATAAAATAAATTAAGATTTATTTTATTTAATATTACACAGTGATTTGGTGCTGTGTTTTATTTTATTAAACCTTATTAGATAATTCATGTTTATCACCATAACCCTATAATTATTATGAGGCAAGGAGACAGAGCTCTATTGAAAGTCTGATGAAGGATCAACGATCATATCATGGATCATCACACCAACAGAGTTGGATGATCTTGTCAATGACAACAACATAACAGTTCTTCATCAATGAACGATTCATACTATAGGAAGGTCTTTGTGTTATTGGAGATTTTCCCAATTATTTAATTCAATGATGAATGTAGGCCAACCTACAGACAGGTTGATCCACGGTTCAATAGTTCCTGTGGGATGAATAATTGTTGTGGGGTTTAAAGGGGAGATATATCTTTGTGATTTTCCTAATCTTAGATCCTCATTCTAATGAGAATGGATTGAGGCCAGCATGAACAAAGGTCAAGGTTCGTTCCTATAGAAAATTATGTACTTCACCCCTCCCCCATTCTGGGTGTTCTTTGTCATTGGACCCTCATAGTTGTGACTCAACTTCCTAAAATACTCCAAATGATATCGGTCCACAAGAGTGACATAAAGATGAATCAGAGCCCAAGAAAGTGTAAATTGAGACCCAAGGATCATGAAAGTAGCTTTGTTTCAAAACAATTGAGCAACATAGCAAGAAAAATGACGAATAGTGGTACATGACGGTGCACAAAGGTGTAGCGTGCTGATGCCGTATGGGAGGAATCTCAACCTCATGGAATGAGGTTCATCCATAAAGGCTGAACATGGTGACAAAAAGGCCAAAGAGCATGAGGGTCCCATGAGGGTGTGCAGATGCGGTGGACTATGTATGGTGGACCAGATCAGCCCCCGTGTGTGCGGGTTAGACTATAGGAGCCGGGACACTCCAGTGGCCCAGCGGGCTAGACCAAATAGCCTAGCAAACCCAACAGATCGGGCCAGACCGGTCCCAACTGGCCGGGCCAGAATGAGCCCAGTGGTCCAGGTTCAATGGGCTGGCCCTAACTGAGCCCAATAGACTAAGTTGGGTCGACCAGATCCATGTCAAAACCTTTTATGAAAATAGGCATAACATACAAGATGCGTGTCTGTTTGATGATCCATTTGTGCTGTTGATACCCTTGCGATGAGACTATGTGACTTACTAAGACTGCATGTATTACGAAGACTCCATGTCTTACTGAGTCTATGTGTATTATCATAACTGAGTGTCCCATCTGGACTACATGTCTTATTGATACTGGGTGTTTTTTTGATTGCATCTGATGAACCTATTTTGTGTATTATAGACTTCTACCCGTGTGAGTTGAATATATTATTTATTTGTGGAATACATTGTGTATTTATTTATTATATACCTAATTAATTTTATAGTGGTATTAAAATATGATTTCGGGGTGTCCTAATTAGTATTTTCTTACTCACCCCTATAAGGGATTTGGTTGCACGTGTTGTGTCTTGTGCAGACGATCGACACTTTAACGAAGTCCTAGGTGGACAAAGACTCGGTGGTGCTTAGAGAGACCAGACATTCGAGGTGTGCTCCTATGGATTTAGAAAAATATCCTATACCATTGCATTTAGGTGGGGGTTTTCTATAGATGAGTTTCAGGAACATGAGAATTCAATTTTACAAACTCTTTCTTCTGGTGGGCATGTATTCTGTCCTAGTTTACATTATATTTTTCTACTATCAGACTATGTGGTAGGTATCTTAGTGTATGAATGAAATGTTTACTTAGAGTTTTTACATTTCTGTATTTTGGGCATGGAGATGTGTGCATGTGTATAGGCACTTGGTAAAATGCCTCCCATTTGTGGGATATACCTACTCAGTGCTAGTCACCAGCCCCTAGCCTATTGAAGGCGGGCTTGAAGTTGTCACGAAACGGACCCCTCTGGGATGGGTCGTGACAATGTATTCAAACATAAATTCTTATATAATATTAATCTATCATACTCTATAATTTATCTCTCAAAAGTTCTAATATATTTTTAATTGTTTACATTAATTCAATTGTAAAACTCGACATTATGATTTTCATGGGTGATCACAAGGAAGAATACATCAATCCCACTATATAACTATTTATTTATTGTTTTATTTCTATTTTAATTTTTTAAATTATGTTTCATTTATATTTATTTTAATATTATTATTTATTTGATTTTATTTGGTAATATTATAACCTAATGAAGTAAGTTATTGTTTATTTTAGTTCAATGTTACATGTGAAACAATTTTTTCAGTATGTTCAATTAAAAACAGAGTGTGTTCCAAATTTATTCTCAATAATAATGCACAAAATTCTTGTGTCTATATTCAATATACACTGCAAGAGTAAAAGTTCCATTGTAGGATGTTTAATACTGATACATAAATTATTTCTCCATAGGTAATGGTCTTGGTTAAATCAATATTTCCCTAATATAAATTTAATTTTAAAAAATGGGGGGGGGGTTATAAAATGTAATAATTTTTTATATTTTTGAATAAAGAGAAAAAAGTGTTAAAATATTGAAAAGGAAATAAAAAAAAGAGTCTTTAAACTTTAATAAATGATGAGTGGAGGTTTTTTGGTATTATCATAGATTATATAAAGTATAATTAATTGTTTTTTGGAAATTAATTAGGAACATAATATTATCCACCATCCACTCTATTGAGTTGACTAACACTAGTATAAAAAGTATTTATAACATCAGATTTTTCACATCAGTTTTTTATAATCAATTTAAAAAAAGACATGTTTTTATCTATATCACATTAGTTATTATATAACATATTTGAATAAGTGAGGTATGTCACTTTATCATTTCAGTTATTATTTAACCGACATGAAAAAGTGTCCTTTTCAAATTAGATGTCATATAACCGACATCAAAAGAAATATTTTTAATACCGATTTTTATATAAATGAAATTATATAAAATTTTAAATTTTATGAATCATCTATTATAATCATTTTGGGGCTACCCAATATTTCAATTTCAAAATTGTTTCTCTCAAAAAGAATCCCTAACTCTCCTTTCTTCAGTCGAATGCACTCCAATCTCAGATTTCAATATTCATACATCCAAAATTTCCACTTTCTAATTATTTCACAATCTATCTACTCGTATCTCAAGTCAGCCTCACACATCTAACCTCTCTTTCAATACATCAATGTCACAGAAGCCCTAACTCTTAATTTTTGTTTTCAATTCCTAATAATCAAATATTGAATTATCATCTCCATTAACCCTTATGTTTTGTTGGCCTCATCATTGCATGTTTTAATATAATCTTGATAATCTCAAATCCAAAATTACAATATTTATTTACATTTTTTATTAATTAGTTTAAGTATATAACTTTTTTTAACACATTATAACTATATGTTCAATATTAGATCATAAATTCACTCATTATATATAAATTTTTTTGTGTTTATACTATATGGAAATGCGTTTTCACTGAATAGTTTCACCGATCTTTATACTACATCACATCATAAATTTTAGCATTGAATATCTAAATGTTCTTTATTTAGATGATGTTTGTGAATAATTCATTTTTTATACATACACTTCTATTTCTATTGATAAATTAAAATTAGGTTTATGAATTTATTAGAGAATAAGTAATTGTTGAATGTAATATATACATACACTACAATTTTGATAAAGTTAAATATCAAAAACCATATATGTAGTGTATATGCATATAAACACTTTTCTTATGATTTAAGCATATTATGATCTTCAAAAATCTTATATTAAATATACAGTTTGTAGATTATGAGTTTATTTCAATATAATGTTGAAATTATTGGTGAATACAAAATAGGTATGGTCAATTAGTCACTTCATATATTTTTATTATATTATGATAGGATGGGAATTAATGGTGACTGAGAGCTTTACCTGAATCAATTTTTCAAAAACTAACATTTTGTAACATAAATAGATATATCATGGGTTAGTGAAAAGTCTAGATAATTATTTGGAATACATATATTATTGGAAAAACAAACATAATTATTTGTGTATCACAATGTATTTTATGAATGAGGTCAGATTATGATCAATATACTAGTTGATATTTGAGATAATGTCTAAACCTTTATATTCTTATCTAAATAATTTTGTAATATATATATTAAATTTTGGAACACTTTGTAAGGTTAAAGGTTATCATTTCCTAGGAAATTTAAAAATTCTACTTCACCATTTTCCATATAATATTGATGAATTAATTAAAATCTATCAGTAAATTCACTTATTCTATAGGAATAATCAACCATCATATTCTAAAAATGAATACAAACAACTGATTACAAAGAAAATTATTCCGTCAATACAGATTTGAAATTACTGCCACTACACACATTATACCAAATCACTAAGACATAGAGGGTTAATAAAACACAATAGTACATGATTCAAAATAACACTGAGTACCTCTCCCCATTTAATATTTAATTAAATGAGCACTTCATTTAGAATTCAAAAAATAAAAATAAAAACTCACACAACTAAATATCAAGGGATAATATACCTTTCTATGAACAAATTGATGAAGTCATTATCTATTGACCCATAATATGAAATTCTATTAATAAAATAGAAAAATACATGGGAAAGGGGGCCCCTTATTCAAGATATCTAAGTGGATTCTGGTCAGCAATATTCAATTTCAAGTTTAATATAATTTCATTTATAAGAAAATGAAAAATGAGAGAATGGTATAACTAAATTTTCTTTTATAAATTACATCCATGATTTATTTATTATTTAACAATAATATTGAGACTTATTTTTCATTATTTTATAGAATTTAAAACTACATAGGTCAAATATAAATATTTTTTTAGATTATTAAAATTTTATTACTTTCAAATTATTATATCTTTGGTATAAATTTAATTTATTTTTTGTTTTATTGTTGTATAATCATTTCAATTAACATTTAAATTCATCTACAATTTTTTTCCGTTTAAACATTATATTATCTAATATTGAAAATCATAGTAACATTTTACTGATGAATTTCAGCATAAGTTTATCTTCTTTATTATCATTGAAATAGATTAATATTTCCCCCTCTTACTCAATTTTATCACCAATATATTCAATTGTAAATTTTTTATGTTTTTAATATATAATAATGAGTTAAAATTTTATTATGGAACTTTTAGTAAGTGATGAATACGAAGAAGGAGTTTATTCTTTTTAGGAATTTTTTAAGTGAAAACTTTTCAAACAACAACATGTTTTTTTGTCCAGGTCTAAAATGTTTAAAGGGGAAAAAGTTGAAAAGAAGATAGATAAAAGGTCATTTAAATTTTCATGGTTATAATCTGAGTTATAGCCCTTGGATTTTTCATGGTGAAACTATGTAGAATTTTGGATCAATTGATAATGACACTTTTCAAGATATCGACACTTATAAAATTAATGTAATGATTCATTATATTGAAGAAGAGAAAATTGGGTATTAACCAACAATTGAGAGTCTATATGTTGATGATGAAAAACCATTGTATCTTGTTTCTATGGAATTTATTATTTTATCAATAGTTTTATGATTTATTAACTTGATGGAAAATTATGGATGGAGTGAAAAGTTGTTTTTAGAGTTTCAAATATTGTTGAGGATATTATTCCTAAACATAATCATCTTATAGATTCACATTATAAATACAATAAAATACTATGATTTATGAGATTAGAATAATGAAAATACATGTCTTCATGAATAATTTAGTTCTATATAGAAAGGAATGTGAATTTATATCGGGGTGTCCTAAATATGGGACATAATAGTATAAGTTGGAAGAAACATCACATACTGATTTCAGAGTTATAGAGACCACTACCAATGCTTTTTGGAATCTTCTTATAACTTCTATTTTTAAATGTTTATTTTCAATTTCACATGATGAAAAAGGTTGAGATGGAATGAAGATGAGCAAATACATGGGGGAAAATTACAACATCTAACTGATCATCCATAGTGGAAGAAAATTGATCAGCAGTTTCCCACATTCAGAAAAAATGTCATAAATCTTAGACTAAGACCGTGAATAGATGGAATGAATTCTTATCGAAGCCTTAGTACCACACATAGTTCATGGCATGTTTTATTGGTAATTTACAACTTATCTCCTGAATTTTGTATGATGTGCATGTTTTTCATGTTGAGTTTAATGATCTCTCGACTAAAATATCTTGGAAATGATATTGATGTTTTATTTCCACCATTAATGGATGGATTGAAATTTTTATTGGAGGATTGTATTATGTTATTTGATTCTTATAAAATGGAATATTTTTTATTAAATTAAATGATTATGTTCACTATGAATGAATTCCTAGAATATGGAAATTTGTTGGATACAATGTCAAGGGAAATAAATCTTGTACAATTTGTGACAAAAGACTTTATATTACCAACTAAAATTAAATTAAAATAAGTAGCTGAATTTAGTTTAAAATTAGTCCTACAAATGCATCCAAAGAATAGTTTTCCAAAGATAGGTTTTTTTAATTATAAATTTTATTTTATTTCAAATATCAAAATAAAATTGATTTAAATGACTTAAATTAGATTAATTATAGTATTATTCAAATAAATATAATTTTAAAATAATTTTCCAATAAAATTAAACATTTTAATTTGTTTTTTAAAAAATAATTTTTCAATAAAAATCAGTATTTTTACTATTTGTTAAAAAAATCATTTTTTCAAATAATTTTCAAAAATTCATGGTAAGATAATTTTGAAATAATATTTCTAAAAATAATTAATTTTTTAAATATAAATTATCAAAAAGTGTTAAAAATTAATTTTTAAAAAAGTGGGCATAACGCGATGAAACTATTTTTTTGAAGAATTAAGTTTCTAAGAATAAAATTTGATTTATTCATATCCCACGATAATAAAAACTATAGATTAATGATAAAAAATTTATGGAATAAAAAATATATAGATTTCATTAAAAAAATCACTAATAGTGATGAATTTATTTTTTTATGAAAGAACACATGGAACACTTAATTTTTTTTAGAAAAGCATTTGTTTAATTATTAAATTATTTCTATTTTAAATAATAATCAATTAATAACCAATGAATCAATTTTGTAACATTTTTACCATATAAATTTCATAATTAATTATTCCTATCAATTTCACTAATTTAACGAGTTGGTTATGACCATCATATTTAAATAATATATTTTATGGGTCATTTAGACTCAGTGTTACATGTCATACACACTATCAAATATAATGGACCTATTTTAAGACATCGAGGTGTAAAATTATCCCCACCTTCAATAAATTTCATGATCAAAATTTGTAATTATTCTTGGAAGTCATGGGTTTTATATTTAAAAATTCATTTGTGGGAAACCAACATAGTAATAATGGTTACCAAAACTTCCTCTTAAAATAGGGAATGAAAAATATAAAGGTCATCTATAATAAGAAATAGCTAGGTTTACAAGTAAAAAAACATTAGTGGGATGTGAAAATATGGGCATGGATGGAAAGTGTAAATAATTATGAAGAGTGATAGAGAAAATTGATCCTAAGAAAGTAAATATTCAAAAGAAAGTTAAAGAACACAAAAACCAAATTCTATGATGGGTTAAAATAGAATTGATTCATTGGGTTTCAAGGTAATTGGTTAAATTGTTTTGTTTCATGATACTTTTATAAGTTTTCAGGTTTTATTTTATTATCATGATATAGAAAAATATAAAATATATTTACATGATATCTTTTTTATTTTCATAAGAACAATTTTATCATTAGGTTATGTTTCAATGAATTTCCACATCATTTATTACTCCTTGAAATGAATATCCAATATGAATTATTTTATCCATAAAGAACTAAAATTATCCTTCAATGGGTAAAAAGATCTATAAATAGTGAGTTGTCTTTTCATATGCCACTAAATATTTACAAAAACCAATATGGTTAACAAAAGTTATCCAATATAATACATTAATCAATAAAACATAAATTGTAAAACCCAAAGTTAAACCAAATACATTTCATAAGTATTAGAGTAAAAACAATGTTATATTGAATATAACATCACATAGTCCAGTGGTAGGAACACTCCCTTTTCACCCATCGGTAGTGGGTTCAAGCCCCGTGGCCTTGCTAGATATGATGTGTAACAATAAGAACTATTATAAATAAAAATTTACTTATGATTTTAATTAAATTTATTATTATTTAATATGTTTATAAAAAACACATTCAATTTTTTATGATTTAAAAATATCCTTAAAATATCATTAATGTTGTTAATATAGATGTTCAATAGTGATCACATGGTCAGTATAAATATACATTTTTCACAAATCCAATTGACACAAACAAAAGAAGTGATAACCTAAACCAGTGGGATCATACCCTATGAAGACCATTTATCAGAGCTTCCGTGGGTGATATAATCACTAGAATATTTCCTTAACCAAGCCCAAGATGAGATCCAACAACTTAGGAATGAGAGAACTTGTTTACATAAGAAGTTCAATCGCGTCAAGACCATGGTCCAAACCATGAATGATGTCGCACCCTTTGAAATTATTACCATCACCTACCATACTCTTAGGGTGTTTGAGGATGTATTAAAGGGATATGTATCAAGAACCTAGAAATATGAGTATGTTTGTTATTTTTTATTAAATAATGGTTATATTTTCATCCTATTTTTTTACATTATAAATGATATTTATTTTGATACAAGAAAACATATATAATATTTTTGGGAAATATTGAAATTCAATTAAGGATTTTTTTTAAATTATTGGATTTTTGAAATACATAATGTTTTAGAAAATAATATTATCAAATAATGTTTATTAAATATAAATTATCATATAATTTTTATGAAGTCAATTGTAATTTTCATAGGGGTTTGAAAACTGTTATTGTTAAGGAACCCCATATTTCTCAATAAATTTAAATTTTTATTTTAAAAGTGAAAATACACATATTTAGAAATATATTTAAAGAAAATGAATATTATTTTTAATCATAATGTCAAAATTATATAACCATGATTTTTTCATAATTTTCTGAGATAGTCGAATTTTTCGTGTAAAACTTAAATACCATATAAATATACATCGTGTATTATGACATCCTAATGATAAAAAAGTGATGTAATAAATATTTTAAAAGGTATAAATTACCAAATATATGTTTTTAATCTAAAATAATGTGGGTTTATATTCATTTTTTTATAAATCTGTTATATATACTCTCAGACTTATAATATATTTTATTGGTTTTAAATAATTTTGTAAAGAGTATGACTCACATAAACATAATAATGGTAAATATTTAAATAATTATGGGCCTTGAACATACAAAATTAGGTAAATCACTCCCATTTTAAAGAAACCATGGGAAAAAACCATGGGAAGGTTTTGGTTTGGGTTATTTTAATATATAGAGTCCAAAACCTATGTTTGAGAAATAATAAAGAAATCCCCACTCATTTCCTATATATACCCACCCAAGATCCCATTCCTCTTAACTAGAAATCTGTTGATCACATTGTTACTCTTCTGTATTCTCTCTATAGTACTCCTAAATTTCCCCAAAGATCTCAAGAAGCTTTTCTTCAACAATTTTATTCACACTCAAGTATAGTATCCTCACCATATATTCTTTTTTAAAGTATTGTTATTATCTTATGACCTATATTTATTATAAATTATTTTGGGATGTGTAATTACATGTACATATTAATTAATATTTCATCACAAAATGATTATATACCCTTTTATCTCTCATTAACAAATTTTATGAATCATTAACTAATGTTGTTATACTGTAGAAATTTAACAAGGATTTTCCATGCTAATATAATTGTGCAGTGAATACCTCACCAGTTTCTTATCAAGGGTGTTCATTTTTATAAACTTATAACTATTTTAATTTGGAAATAAATGTATGTATTCTACACTCCCTGATCATGGATTAAAATATTATGATTAATTAATCCATGTTGTATGATCTATGTTGCATATTTAAGCATGAGAATGAAATAGAAGTGACGGGTGCACCCAGAAAAATACAACACTCTAATAAATTGGGTAATGATTAGTCTCATGAGATTTCATGCTGGTATATGGAGTGAGCCTAAATATTTTATAATAATTTTTCCATCATGATGTCTTGGTAGTTATCCTTGACCTTTGTTTATGATGTAGTGTTTTTATGTTGTTTCCACATTTCTTATGATATTATTATCATGCTATATCAAGCCTTATTGTTCATGTTCCTTTTATTTTCCATTGATATGCCTATTTTGTAACATGTTCTATCTAATTACATCTTTATTACCTTTTTGATATTTATATCTCATGACTTTTTTATGTATGTCTTGAAGTTATCCTGTACCGTTTTAAAAACCATGAAATATTATGATCTTGTTAAGGAAGTTTTCAATAAATATATTGTATTTCCTGTAGCGAGTTGTTCATCTATATAACAAATTCCCAAAGGCACTAAAATTATCTATTTTATGGGTTTTATTAATTGTAATATTATTTAATAGATCAATTATTAATGATAAATAAAGAGAAGGGTTTTGATAGTTGGTATGAGAGGAAAAGTCTAGTGTTTTTTTGGATTATGATTAGAAAAATATAGTGAAATCCATAAGGATAAAGATAAGTATAAGAAAAAATCACTAATTCAGGTAAGTATAGAATATGTGGTTTATCAAGAAAATATATCACCATCAGGTTACAACAAGTGGACATAGTTTTGGAAAATATTTATCTAGGTGTAAAAACTCTGATAAGGTGTGATAGGTCTGACACAGTGTAACATGGTCCACAACATTGGGCCTTATTTCACACTACATTTGATACTCCCAAGGGATATGCTTCTATAAAATCACAATCTCATTATGAACCATTATTAATGGAAGTAAAAAATATCATAAGACTATATGTTAGGAAATAGACAATGGATAACATTGATTGAAGCCCAGAAATTCATAAGTTAAGGAAATAAATGTAATTTATCTGTTATCACATAAATTTCATTGAATACCCGTTAATGTGTTTAATAGTTTAAATATAATAATCCCTAATTTTCTCTTTATTCTATCCAATGGTAGGAAATAATAGGAATTGCGTAAAAAATCAATACGATGGGAAATGTGATGACTTCCCCAACGAGATTCCCAACCTGATGAGAGCCGGAATCGTAAAATTTGTGATGATACTCCATAATATAACATAGGTTTTATATAGAAACATAGATAATTTAAAGGGCACAAATACCCCTAAGAAATATCAATCTATAATTGAGTCCTTTATGTGACAAAGGCCTCTAAATTTCAATGGATCACCTGATATGTTAATCATAGAACAATAGAGTAACTCCATTGAGAATATCTTCTCCAAAATTTAATGTTCTAAAAAAGAGATGGTTTTACTGGATGTTTATCATATGGAGGGATAATCATAATAGTGGTTGAAATTGACTAAGAATATAAATCCTGATGGAGAGATCATATTGAATAGGTGGGAGGAATTCTATATTTTTTGATAAATATATTCTTTTCTCTATCAAACATAAAATAGAAATGGACTTATTTTACTTGAAATAGAAAGATGAAGGATATATCAGGGGTTATGGGGGATACATTACAATATTTACATGATAAGACTATGGATTTATTGTCACCCTCAAATTCAAGAATTATCTCTCCTCTAGTGGGATAAAACAAAGTATTTGAAAATTTCTTGTATTCTGTGTCTTTGATAGATATGATGCAATTGTATAATGTTCCCTCAAAGTAGAGATATAGATCCGAAAAGTTCAAGGGTATCATGAGGATAAGAAATAAAAGTGAAGTTTAATGCTGGTAGTCTAATGATGAAATTTAATGGATCCAATAAATTTCAATGTCACACTTATCAATGGTATGGAAAGAAGGACCCCAGAAATTTCCTAAGGTGGACGAGGAAATGATTTAGGAGCTGGAAGGAAGGGAACATAAATATAAATTGATGATATGAGAAACCCACTAATTAAATTGAATAAAGTAATGATCCAGTCAATCCTCAATGCATTGTTCATTACTTCAACTATAAGGAATCAATGAACTTTGAAAACTAATTCACTAATCCAAGGGTTTTTAGAGACAACCAACCACCTCTAAGCTAGAAAGGTTGTAATGGCCTGGACCTCTCCGGTCCATTACTTTGTAAAAATTCGATGTGGTCAAACATGAAACGTGTTATAATAATAATTTTTGATAACAATAATTTATAGTGGTGGTGTGAAAATATTTGGTTTTAATTATATTAAATGGTTTTAATTTATTCCTTGTGAAATAAAATAAATAAAATGGAATTTATTTAATTGAATGAGGGGAGGTTCATAGTTTCTTTTTGATTTATTTAAATTTTAATAAATAAAAAATTATTTGTGTAATGGGAATATAATGGGAGTTGCATGGAATAAATTATAAAAAAATAAATTATAATAAATGAGGTGCATGTAATAAATTATAAAGGAATGAAATGCAAGTAGCGCATGGGGGGAAGGAGAGGCGTGGAAATAGAGTTGTGTGTGAGTGATTGAAATTTTATTCACTTTTTATAATCATATGATATTAATGAAAATAATGTTAAAATAAAATAAATAAGTTAAAAAGGGGATCCAATCAAGGGGAATCACCACTTTTGTTGGAGTGTGAGGGAATTGTGGAAGAGAGAAAGAATATTGGAGAGTGAATGTGAGAATAAAATGGGGAAATAATAAAAGAAAAATAGGAAATAAATCAAGGTGGAATGGGGTGAGGTGCACCAAATTATAGTGATTTGTGCGTGGCATGAGAGTTTTTGAAATAAGTTAATGAAAAATAAAAATATAATAATAATCTTATTATTTTTGTTGATAAAACACGTTTTTGACCGTAACATATTCGTGCGACCTCAGTTTCACGAATCGTCAACGCTAGCGTAAACCTGAAATAATGACAGTCATTTTAAGACCAATGATGGATACTTTTTTATGACTCATGACTCTGTTCAATAAAACACCTATTATTAATTGAAGTTATTATTATCATTAAACGCATTGAAACCGCGTGACATGTCATGTGTTGTCAAGTCAAACAATGTAAAAGTTGTACGGTCATGTCGTGTATTCATTAATACCTGCTGCGTAACATTTTACCTTTTCGTTGCCTATATAAGAGAGGGTCATGTGTTATTTAAGGACCCCTCTTCTTCTCTGCAGGACGATGCTCCCGGATGACCCAGAAGCCTTCCTCCTATCTTCTTCATCCGGAATCTAATCGTCGATCTGTCGGTGGATGTGGGATTGTATCGACAAGTCGAACATCATGCACCTCATTCCTTTCCCTCTTCTTGGACTTCCTCTTCGCATCTTCCTACTGAGGAGATTGCTGATATTTGATGGGAATGACGCTCTTCGACGAACGTCATCTTAATGGTACGTTTTATCCTGTTCTTATTCCTTCATCGATCTCCTATTTCTCTTCCTAATTGCCATTATATGACAAGTGACACCTTAAACCATAATGGAGTCTCTCTTGTTTGTTAGTGTGGTTGTGCCGCAGCGTCCACGGGAGGACGTAGTCTTTGGGAGGAGTGACTGAAATCATCGTGGTGATTTTTTTCGCAGAAGGACATCAAAACCTATTCAGGTAGGGATCTTACCTTTATCTATATCTCTTTTATGTATCATATGGGGTGGGTATCCTCTTGTTTTCGTGAGATATGGTAAAACCAGTAAATAAATACAATAACTGGTTGAAGAATGGGTTTGGGGATTTTTTTTATATTATTGTTTTATTTCCATCAATGATTATCCTTTGATTATGTTGTAAATTGAATAGGCTTATGCCTAATGAAAATAACGGTCATTGGAGGCCTTTGCTTGCACAATTAAATGTTACCCTATTTTTCTGGATTGTTTTGTGGATGGAATTTCCTAGAATGTGGAAATTAGTTAATCATGTAAAGTTTCATGATTAAATGAATACCTGGAACCCTTGTATGATCACCCCAATTAAACTAAATGAAAGAATGAATTTTGTGGGTGCTGGTTGGGGTTTAATTATGTGAAGGGGTGTTTCATGGGTTGTTGTGGTATGGGTATTGTTTCCGATGTGTTTGTGGTTATGGTGGTTGGCATCAGGGATTCAGGGATGTGTTGTGCATATGAATAAAGGTGGAAGAGTTGACTAATGAATTGTGGGGCATGGTAGTTGATTAAATATGAAAAATCAATGGAATTGATTGGCTAATAAAAGAAAATGTTATTATATTGCTTGTGTTTTCCCTGACTTTATTTATGGTTGGTAGGGATATGTTTTACAAAAAATTGATCTGGTTTGGTTGTTTTTATTTTCTCGGTAGTTAAGGAACTAATAACCTAAAACTGTTGAAATATGAAAAGATTAATGGGGTTTGGGGCTGTTTATTGTGTGCATACTTTTGAGGTAGCAGTACCGAGGCATGTGCTCAGATCTTTTGTGTAGAAGCCTTAGGATGGGCTGAGTGGGTGATATAATAATATAAATATGTATGTTTTATGTTTCTTTACGCACCCCACCAATGTTGAGAACTACATGCTGAACACCCGTGGGTTGGGGGGGTGTGAGATTCTCAAACATCTAAAGGATGGCTGGTCACTGTTCTTCCATGTTCTCCCTCTTCTAGGTTCTATAGCCCAAGATCCTTCGGGCAAGTTACGATAGATGTTTCCCAAGAGTCTTTGGGATGAGGATGTGATATGTTCCAAGGTGTCTTCGGGATGAGATGTGATGTGGTTCCCAGGTGTCTTCGGGGTGAGATGTGGTTATGGCCAAGGATTGAGTGTCAGCGGGATACTATGAGCTTCGTATGGCCAGGTTGCGGCACTAACTGGCGCTTTGTATGGACAAGTTGTGGCACTAGCTCAGGAAGAGGGGGAAGCATCAAAGCGTTAGGCATGAGGGATTGAGTAGTATTCAGGGGGAAGGTGGTGCGAGGTACCCATTCTTTGAAAATATTACTATACTACTCTATTGACTTGCGATATTTGGTGTGTGTGGATTGTAAGGTTGGGTGGATAGATTCCTTGATAGGATTTGGTTCCTTCTGTTTTCTCACAGGGTATTAGGATGTCTCCCCACCTATGCACGAGAGCTTTAGGTTTTAATAATGAGTATACTCGTATGATCACCGTACATCTACTTTCAGGTTTCTAGGAGGACCTTAGGGATCGTGCGATACCTTGCTAGTTGGGTGTTAGTGTTTTGCTGGTTTCAGTTTTTTCTTAATTTTTTGGTATCGTACTTTGGAGCATATATTGTACTTATACTTTTGTTTCAATATTTTATAAAACATGAATATGGGTTTGGTTTTGGGTTTATTTTCATTTAATTGTTCCTTCTTCTTTTTGTGTTTGATTCATCATATTTCCCGACCATAAATAATAAAAAGGGTAATGCATCCCATATTTGTGAAACCTCATACCCTTGGTGTTAGTCACCACTCCGGGGCCTAATAAAGGCGGGACTCAAGGGTCATTATCTCCCTTTCACCATTGCCAGCTCAGGAGGGGCATCTTTGGTGAGAGGGGGTCATGACAGAATGGTATCAGAAATGATGGTTGAGAGATAAGATGGAGTCTGGAGTTAGGCACAGTGAGGATTGCATGGGATGGTAGGGAAATAGTGTTGGATGATCTTGGTGCATGACATAGGCCAGAGAAGACCCACTAGGACATGAGATTTTAGGGCCCCCCGTGATCCGATGCAAGGACTCTGAGCTTTCCGAACGACCAAGTAAGACTACATTGATTGCAGGGTGAGACCCTAGGAAAGGTACATGCATCATCATGATTTGTGTTTTACCTGATTTGGGTATTCTGGGAAAGAAATCAAAATAAAATGATAAAATTAAACCTTGAGAAACTTTATTTTCTACTTGGGCATAGGGGTTATTTTCTTACTGTACAGCTATGGTACCTGGACGTCATTCTCGAGTGACTCAGGAAGTCGAGGCCTAGTAGATTCAAACTTTTGATTAGCTGAGGATTGACCGAGAGAAGGAAGACGACTTGTGGCAACGCACATTTTGTGCTTTCCAGCGATAGATCTTGAAGAAGTATGAAGGCAACACATTGGATACGGAATTAGAGAGTTGTTTGGAGGAACTCGAGATCACCTTTGGGATGATCAGGCCTCCCTCAGAGTACTGGGTTCCTCTAGTAGTAATCCAGCTTCTAAGAGTGGCACGTCAGTGGTGGATTCTTTACATTGGGGAGGGGAAAGAGACATAAGTTCTATAGGCCAACTTCAAGAAGGAGTTCCGTGAGGAATTTCTTTCCTCGACGAGGAAGGCCAACAATAGGCAGGAGTTGTTTTCTATCCAACATGGAAGAATGTCAGTGTGGTAACTAGGGGTCTATTTTATGGATCTCATCCGTTTTCTCTGAATCTCTTTTCGGATGAAGATTCCCGAGCCAGACATTTAGAGGAGGCACTTCACCCCTCTATTCGGTCTGTGATGACCCCTTTCACCAAACCAACGTACCTAGAAGTACAGAATAAGGCAGAGATAATCAATAGGATTCACTCGCAAGTAGGTCCACCATGACAGAGGAGTCACCCCAGTTCGTCTAAGAAGGAGGTGGTCAACAGTAGATCCCAGCAACAGGACCTTCCATGTTTTGACTGGCAGGGAGAAGACATCAGCAGGTCCCATACAAATCTCACGGTTTCTTCCTGTTTTCTATGGGCCAGGGACCGAGGTGCTTTCCATGTGGGAATCGTGGGCATCTTGGAAGACATTTCCCTTTTCAGACTCAGTATGGAGGGACCAGCCAGGTTCAGCCCCAGCCCCAGCAGCAGTTCCCAGCCTGACCCTTCCAGCAGCAACAAGCTTCAGTCCCTCCAAGGGGAGCTGGAGTAGGTGGTGGACAACCACATGGAGTTCCTCAAGTACCCCAACCAGGACGTGGTCAAGGAGGTGGATGTCAAAAGAGAGGTAGAGGAGTGGGACGTGGATAGTTGCATGCAACAGAATCCGCAACCCTAGAAATGCCAGAGATTGAGAGAGATGTTTTCGGTTTTACTTAAATGCTCTCGTTTATGTTTTGTTTAAATTTAGAAGAATCACACTTCTTTGTTGAAACTCATTCTCACCCTTGCTTTTGTCTTGGACCTTGTCTTTCAAGAGTCTATAATGCTGAGTTGTTTCCCTCTTTCCTTTAAATGTGTGTGAAGATTCCTAACATGTGGGGAGAGGAGGAAATGATCCCTAATCAAGACGCATTAATGTGGATGCGATTAAACCCATGTGGGAAAGTCAGTGCGGCCCAAAGAGGATAGTATATTGACATTGGATAAATAATTCCCCAGTCCATGTGTTGGGGCAGCGTGTTTCTTGTTTTGTGCGGTGTTGGGGGTAGTGTGTGTATGAGAAATCCTATATTATGGGGGTGGGAGGACCTAATTTATAATCGAGATGCATTAATATGGATGTGATTAAACCTGTGCAGGCGAGTCAGTTCTGCCTAAAGTGGATAATATCTCAACTTGGTGGAAGGAATTCCATGACTCATATAATTAGGATAGTGGTTGGATTCCTGTTATGACGAGATCCCTCAGAGGTATCTTGTGGGGTGGTTGTTCGGACCTTTCCCCTTTTTATGGGTTGGTTTTTAATTCTTGAGGACAAGAATGTTTTGATAGGTATATGATGTAATGGCTCGGACCACTCCGGTCCATTACTTTGTAAAAATTTGATATGGTCAAACATGAAACATGTTATAATAATAATATTTGATAGTAATAATTGAAAATGGTGGCGTGAAAATATTTGGTGTTAATTAGATTAAATCATTTTAATTTAATCCTTGTGAAATAAAAGAAATAATATTGAATGTATTTAATTCAATGAGGGGAGGTGAAAGGTTTATTTTTGATTTATTTAAATTTTAATAAATAAAAAATTATGTGTGTAATGGGCATATAATGGGAGGTGCATGGAATAAATTTTAAAGGAATAAATTATAATAAATGAGGCGCATGTAATAATTTATAAAGGAATGAAATGCAAGTAGCGCATGGGGGGAATGAGGAGGCGTGGAAATAGAGATGTGTGTGAGTGATTGAACTTTTATTCACTTTTTATAATCATATTATAATGATGAAAATAATGTTAAAATAAAATAAATAAGTTAAAAAGAGGAGACAATCAAGGAGAGGTGCCACTTTTGTTAGAGCATGAGGGAATTGTGGAAGAGAGAAAGTAGATTGGAGAGAGAATGTGAGAATAAAATGGAGAAATAATTAAAGAAAAAAAGTAAATCAATCAAGGTGGAATGGGGTGAGGCACACCAAATTGAAGTGATTTGTGTGTGACATGATATTTTTTGAAATAAATCAATTAAAAATAATAATATAATAATGAACTTATTTTTTTTTTGATAAATAATGTTTTCGACCATAATGTATTCGTGCAACCTCAGTTTCACGAACCATCAGCGGCAGCGTAACCCTGAAATTATAACTATCATTTTAAGACCAATGATGAATACCTTTTTATGACTCATGTATCGGGTCAATAAAACACTTATTATTAATTAAAGTTATTATTATCATTAAACGCATGTAAACCACATGATGTGTCATGTGTTGACCATTCAAACAACATAACAGTTGTACGGTCATGTCATGTATTCATTAATACACGTTGTGTACCGTTTTAACTTTTCGTTGCCTATATAAGAGAGGTTCACATGTTATTTATGGACCCCTCTTCTTCTCCGCACGACGACGCTCATGAATGACCCAGAAGCCTTCCTTCTCTCTTCTTCATCTGGACTCTGATCGTCAATCTGTCGGTGGTTGTGGGATTGTGTCGACAGGTCAAACATAGTGCACCTCGTTCCTTTCCCTCTTCTTTTAATTCCTCTTCGCAGTTTCCTACTGAGGAGATTGCTGATATTTGATAGGAACGACGCTCTTCGATGAAATTCATCTTAATGGTAAGTTCTATCCCATTCTTATTCCTTCCTCGATCTCCTCTTTCTGTTCCTCCATTCCATGCTATGACAAGTGACACCTTAAAACGTAATGGATTATATCTTGGTTTTTAGTGTGGTTGTGCCGCAACATCCATGGGAGGACGTAGTCGTCGAGAGGAGTGATTGAAATCCTTATGGTGGTTGTTTTCGGAGAAGGACATCAAAACCTATTCAGGTAGGGATCTTAACTTCGTCTCTCTCTCTCTCTTTTGTGTATCATGCGGGGTGGGTATCCTCATGTTTTCGTGAGATATGGTTGAACCAGTAAATAAAGATAATAACTGGTTAAAGAACTGGTTTGGGGAAATTTTGTTGATATTGTTGTTTTATTTCCATCAATTCTTATCCATTGATTATGTTCTAAATTGAATATCCTTATGCCTACTGAAAATCATGGTCGTTGGGGGCCTTTTCTTGCGCAATTAAATGTTTCCATGTTTTTCTGGATTGTTTTGTGGATGTATTTTCATAGAATGTGAAAATTGGTTAATCATGTAAAGTTGACTGATTAAATGAGTACCTGGAACCCTTGTATGATCACCCTGGTTAAACTAAATGAAAGAATGTATTTTGTGTGTGCTGGTTGGGGTTTAATTAATGGAAGGGGTGTTTTGTGGGTTGTTGTGGTATGAGTATTGTTTCCAATGTGTTTGTGGTTATGGTGGTTGGCAGCAGGGCTACAGGGATGGGTTGTGCATATGAATAAAAGTGTAAGAGTTAACTAATGAATTGTGGGGCATGATAGTTTATTAAATACGGAAAATCAATGGAATTGATTGGATGATAAAAGAAAATGGTATTTTTTTTCTTGTGTTTTCCCTCAATTTATTTGTGGTTGGTAGGGATATGTTTTACGAACGATTGATCTGGTTTGGTTGTTGTTAGTTTCTTGGTAGTTAAAAAACTGATAACTTAAAACTGTTGAAACATGAAAATCTTAATGGGGTTTGGGGATATTTATTGTGTGCATACTTTCAAGGTAGTAGTGTCGAGGCATGTGCTCAGATCTTTTGTGCAGAAGCCTTAGGATGGGCTGAGTGGTTGATATAATTATATAAATCTATACGTTTTATGTTTCTTTATGCACCCCACCCATGTTGAACACTACGTGATGAACACCCGTGGGACGGGGGGGGGGGGGTGAGATTCTCAAACATCTAAAGGATGTCTGGTTACTGTTCTTCCCTATGCTTTCTATTCTAGGTTCTATAGCCCAAGATCCTTTGGGCAGGTTATGATAGATGTTTCCCAAGAGTCTTCTGGATGAGGATGTGATATGTTCCCAGGTGTCTTTGGGATGATATGTGATGGGGCTCCTAGGTGTCTTCATGATTAGATGTGTTTATGGATAAGGATTGAGTGCCTGAGGGATACTATGAGATTCGTATGGCCAGGTTGCGGCACTAGCTCGAGCTTTATATGGCCAGGTTTCCGAAATAGCTCAGGAAGAGGGGGAAGCATCAGAGCGTTAGGGATGAGGGCTTGAGCAGTATTCAGTGGGAAGGTGGTGCAGGGTAACCATACTTTGACAATATTACTATACTACTCTATTGACTTTCAATATTTGGTGAGTGTGGCTTGTAAGGTTTGGTGGATAGATTCATTTCTAGTCTTTGGTTCCTTTTATTTTCTTACGGGGCATTAGGATGTATCCCCACCTATGCACGAGAGATTTAGGTTTTGATATTGAGTATACTTGTATTCTCACCCTACGTTTACTTTCAGGTTTTCAAGAGGACTTTCGGGACCGTGCAAGACCTTGCTTGTTGGGCGTTGGAGTTTTGATGGTTGCTGTTTTTGCTTTCTTTTTTCATATCGTAGATTGGAGATTTTCTTGTACTTGTAATTTTATTTTAGTATTTTATAAAACATGCATAAGGGTTTGGTTTAGGGTTTATTTTCATTTACTTGTTCCTTTTTCTTTTGGGGTTTGATTCATCTATTTACCGATCTTAAATAATAAAAAGGGAAATGCCTCCCATATTTGGGAAAACTCATACCCTTGGTGCTAGTCGCCACTCCGGTGCCTAATGGAGGTGGGACTCGGGGGGTCATTATCTCCCTTTCACCATTTCCAGCTCAGGAGGGGCATCTTTGGTGGGAGGGGGTTATGACAAAGGGTGAGATTTTATAATACAAAATGCTGAGGTGGATCCTGAAAAAGAATTTGGTGATATGTACGATAGTTATTCATTCAATAATAGCGAACACACCTTTTGATTCTAGTTATAGGAATTTCTTCAAATCATGAAAGTTTAGTAGAACTATTTAACATCACCACAAGGAATGGAAGTAAAGCAGTTGGTGAAAATGAAAAAGGGGAAATTATTGAATCCCAAGTATATTACACCCCCAATTAAAATTTGCAGTCTCAACATCCCATCAAAACTTATCATATTTTCATTGGTATAATTTGATTAAATTTTTTGTTTTTATTCAATTTACCTATATAAATCCAACATAAATTTCCATGAGAAGAAAATAGCTCTCCATATTTAGAATCGAATCCCGATTCTATACATGTGTAAAGAGGAGGTTGAATTTTCAATAGCACCAACATCTAATGTATGTATATTATTTCCCTATGAGAAATATTATCATTCTAAAAATTATTGAGTCTAAGGAAAAAATAATCCTCGAAGACATGCATATTGAAAAGGAATATGCTGGTGTGTTTCCCTAGAAATTGTTTGGTCTTCCTCCTATATAAGAAGTGGAATTTTTAATCAAGATTATACCCAGGGAGTTACCATTACCTGTGACTCTGTATAGAATGTTAGTTTTGAAAATTTAGGATCTGATGAAACAACTAAATAAGAATGTAGATGAATTGTTCATACAACCAAGTGCTTTACCATGGGGTGAACCAGTCCTCTTCATCAAGAAGAAGGATGAGTCGATGTTTCTTTTCAGTAATTATTATGAGTTCCAAAAGATCATGATAAAGAATAAGTGTCCTCTACTATAATTTAATGACTTGTTCGATCATCTATGTGGGGAAACATACTTCTCCAAGCTGGATCTACAATCATAATTTTAGTATGTTAGTGTGAAGAAGGAGGATATCCCTAAGACTTATTTTTGTTCAAGGTTCATGCACTATGAGGTCATAGTAATGCCATATAGACTCACTAATTGTCCAAAAATCGTAATGTAATTGATGAATATAGTTTTTATAGATTACCATGAACAATTTATGGTAGTATTTATAGATTATATTATATTATTATCCAAAACCATGGAGGATCATGAGGATTATACGAGCATTCTTCTAAAGGACTTATGAAAAGATAATATTTATGCCAAGTATAAAAATGTTTAGTTCTTATTTAATGATGTATCACTGTTGGGTCATATCATCATAATCAATGATATATCTATAGAACATTAAAAAATATATTCAAGGATGGATGAGGCTAACATTTATGATAGATATCCTCAGTTTCCTTAGATTAGAAATGTTTTATCATTGATTTGTGAGAAATTTACCATGATTATCAAACCTTACAACCAAGATAATTTAGAAAGAGAGTCATGTTTTTTTTGGAATGATGAATGTAAAGAGGGCTTCATAGTGTTAAAAATAATTATAATCACTACCCCTGTTCTCACACTACCTAGAAGTGGGAAAAGTTTTAGTGCATTCAGTGATGCTTTGAAGAAGGGATTGGGTTGTGTGTTAATGAATAATGAAAAAGTCATAGCATATGATTCAAGGTAGTTTAAAGTTAAAAAATAGAACAACCCAATGCGGGGTTTGGAGTTAGTTGTAGTTATATTTTCATTGATAATATGGAAACATTATCTCATTGGGGAGAAGTGTTATATATATATATGGAACATAAAATCCTCAAGAATATATTCACATTGACAGAGCATAATATAAACTAGCGGTGGTGGTTAGATCTGATCAAGAACTATGACTAATCAATCCACTAATATATTGGTAAAGAGAATAAAGTGGTTGATGATCTAAGTATAAAGGATCCAGAAATTCTATCATTTATGAGAATTTAAAGGGTTGAGATCTACTTAGAATTCAAAAGTATATACATGGGAATAATAAAGGAAGGAACATCATTAATCATTTCAAAAATGATTTCTCAACCATACATTTTAAAAAAGATAATGGATTCTCAAGGAAGTGATGTTAGAATTTATAAGAAATTGGAATCTATAAGGAAAAATAAATCTTAGGAGTTCAATGTTAATGAAGGAGTTATGAGATTTTAGATTTTTGCCAAGACTACATGTACCATCATATCCCAAGATAAAGGAGTGTTGGGATAAAGCACATAGCTAATCCTTCTATGTCCACCAAGGAAGCACATAGATTTATCAAGATCGTTGAGGAAAATATAGGTGGGAAAATATGATGAAGATGATCATGGAATATACATCAAGATGTCATGTATTTCAGCAATTGAAAGAGGAAAAGAAAAAATAAAATGTGATGTTGAAAACATTACTCATATCAACATTGATATAGGAAAAATCACCATGGAATTTATCACTGGACATACGAAGATATCTAGGGGAAATCATGCTATATGTATTGTTGTGGATTATCATACAAAGACTGCACACTTCATTGTGATTAGATATGACATCCCACTAGATAAACTTGAACGGATATAAATTAGATAAGTGGATAATATTTATGGAGTACCACTATCGATTATATCTGATAAATATTCTGGATTCAACTCCATGTTTTAGAAAATTCTTCAACATGCTCTAAATACAGAGTTGAACTTCATCACTACTTATCACCCTCAAAATGATAGCCAATCTGAGCAGACTATCCAAACACTTGAGTACCTATTGAGAAAATTATAAATTGAATTTAGTCGAGTTATGTTATGACAATAGCTTCCACTAATGTATCCTAATGAATCTCTATGAATTATTTCATGGGATGAGGTGTAGAACACCAATATATTATGGTGAATTTGGGGGAAGATAACTGTTATTTCCTTAAATATTTGAAAATAATAAGATTATTCATCAACACATCAAGCCTGCTCAGAGTCAACAAAAGGGTTATGGTGAAAATTGTCGATGATATCGAATTATGATGTTGGAGATATGGTATTACTATTTATATCTCTTTGGAATAATGTGATGAGATTTTTGAATAAGGGAAAGATTAATCCATGAAACATACGCTTTATTTAGTATTTTAATCGCATTGGTGTGGTGGCCTCCCAACTTGAACTCTCACCTAGACTATCTCAAGTAAATGATGTATTATATGCATCACTCTTGAGAATGTACATACCAGACCCTCACATGTAATCAATCCATAGGTGGTAACATTAGAGAATGAACTTTCTCATGAAGGGAATCTGGTGAAGATATTTGATCATAGAGACAATGTTCATAAAATTAATACAATGAAAATTGTCAAAGTTCTATGAAGAAACCACAAGTTTTGGTATGTGATGTGGGAACCATAAGTTTTTTTTGAAACAGAGTTAACCTCATCTGGTTTAGTGTGGGAAATGAAAATTTTAAGGGAAATATTTCTTATGTGTGGAAGATTGAAATGACCCAAACTGTTATAAATAAAATTTACCTTGTGATTTTAATTAAATGTGTTATTATATAATATGGTTATAGAAAAAAATGCTCTTATTTGGGATTTAAAATTTCCATTAATGTATAATTATTTTTGATAGTTGGTATTGAATAGTGATAACATTGTTACTATAAATATAGGGTTTTAACAAATCCCATTGACAAAAAAATAATAATTGATGGCATAAACTAGTAGGATCATACCCTATGAATCCCATTTATCAGATCTTATGAGGGAGATAGAATAATCAGTATTTTCCCCTGACCAACCCTAATCTATGATCCTACAACTTAAGCATGAGTGAAACCATTTAAGGGAGAAGTTCAAGCTCATCGATATCACGACCCAAACAATATATGTTGAACCACCCAATGGAAGTCTCACCATATCACACACTACTATTAGGGAATTTGTGTGAATGTTAATAGGATATGTATCAAGACCCTATAAATATGAGTATGTACATTATTTTTTATAGATTAAGGGATACATTTTCATCTAATTATTTTTATATTAAAAATTATTTTTTATTTTGATACAATAAAGCAAAAATAGTATTTTTTTGTAACACTAAAATTCAATGGAAGAATATATTCTGATCAATTAATTAATTTTTCAAATAATAATATTTTATTAAAATATTATTATAAAATAAAAATTATCATATATTTTTTTATGATGTAAAATATAATTTTTATAAGGGTTTGAAAACTTTTATTGTTAAGATACCTATCATTTCATAATAAATGTATATTTTTATTTTAAAGGTGAAAATATACATATTTTAAAAATTATTAAGATAAAATGAATATTATTTTTGGAATCAGAAAATAAAAATAATATAATAGTGATTTTTTCATAATTTTCTGAGACGTTCAAAGTTTCGGGTAAAAATTAAATATCCTATAAATATAATTTGTGTATTAAACCATCATAATGAAGAAAAAGTGTTTTAATAAATATAACAAAATTTATCCAGGAAAAAATATATATTGTTTACTTTAAAATATTTTTTTATGTTCGGTTGTTTGATTTTACAAATCCATTATGAATCCTACCATAATTATAATATATTTTAAGGTATTTAAATCATTTCTTTAACTACATGACTCAATTCCACATTAGAAAGATAATTATTTAACTGTGTTAGGAACATGACATTATTGAATAACAGAAACCACTCTAATTTTTGAAAAACCATGGGATGAAGCCTTTGGAATGTCTGTGGTTTTGGTTATTTTATTGTATAGATTCCAAAACCTATGTTTGAGTAATAATAAAGAAATCCCCACTAATTTACTATATAACCCCCCCCCCAATATCCCATTCCACTTAACTAAAAATCCATAGAAAATGTCCTTTACTTGAACTCCCCCTTATAGGGTACTCTCAATGAGCCCCCAAGCTCTCAAGAAGCTCCTCCCAAGTATTTGGGGTCATACTATCAAGTAAGGGATCCTCACCTTCTCTTCTTTTTTATATTTTTTACTTATCTTATGGAATTTATTTACTATTACTTATGTTAGGATATGTATTTACATGTTTGCATTACTACCCATTTTATGTCAAAATTATGATATACCCTTTACCTCTCATCAACACATTTTATGAATTTTTAAGTGACGTTGTTATGCTAATGAAATTTCACCACGATTTTCCATGCCAAAATAATTGTGTAGTGATTACCGTACCCATTTATTATCAAGGTTTTTAACCTTTATATAGTTATAAATCTTTTAATATGGACTTAGATTTATTTATTCCAAACTCCTTGAACTTATAATAATATACGATGATGAATGAATCCATGTGGAACACTTTAGCAAGACAATGAAATTAAAGTGACCTATACACCCAGATTTATATAACACTACAATTAATTGGGTAACGTTTAGTCTAATGACACATAATTATGGGATAGGTAGTGAACCTAATTCATTTATGGTACTTTTTACATTATGATATATTGGTAGTTAACCATGAACTATTATTATGATGTAGTGTTTTATGTTTTTTCGCATTTTCTATGTTATGATTTTCATGCTAATCATGATTTATTATTCATTTTTCTTTTATTACCCATTAATTTTCCTATTATATACCATGTTTTAACTTATTTCAGGATTATTCCCTTACTGAGATTTTTATCCCACCCCACTCTTATGTATGTCCCTTAATTATCTTGTTTATTTTTAAAATACATGGAATATTATGATCACGTTAAGGATGTTTTCAAAAATGCTAATGTATTTACTATTTTAAGTTGTCATTCTATTTACCTAATTACAAAAGAAACTATAATTCATGATCATTATGGTTGTATTAAGTATAATAACATTTAAAAAATCATATATTATTGTGAAATAAAGAGTATGGTTGTTATATGATGGGTAGTTGCCCGACGTACAACATTCCCATTTACAAAAAAAAATATATTATTATAACTTCATTAAAATTCCCAAAAACATGATAGACATAAAAAAATAACATAAGCAATAAAATAAATCTTTAACCACATTGGTTTTCCACACAACTTATTATTTTTCTATAAATTCAAATAGTCTTAATTTACTATCAGTACCTTAACATTAATGATCATATTTACTCTAAATATTATCACTAACATTAAATTTATGAAGAGATGATTATTCCATAAATAATACTTTATATTTAACCTAATTCTTTCATATTCCTCAGCCTAACGAGATGTCTCAAGAAATTTCATTGATCGAATAAATATTACAACACTTAAAACATAAAAATGGATGTTTAAGACTTTAAAATTATGATAAACATTGAATACATACAACCAAAACTCTTATATTAATATTATGTAAAGAAATATATTATTCAAAAATTTAAAAAATTATTAGATGTTTCATGATTATTATGAATAAAATACCATTTTTAAAAATACTTCTACTACATAGTTCTTGAATCCCAATTCATAAATACTTAAAAACTTTTACTCCAATGGTTAGAAAATCATATTTCTTTCCATGGTCAAGGATGTAACCTTTAATAGAGGTAATTGAATAATATAATTACCAAGTTCATCATATTTATAAAATGAATCATAAATGGATATCTTGGATGAAATTTACTTCACTCCATTAAACTCCTCACTTTTCAATGGAAATTCATTACTATATGCCCCACTTTTCCACACATAAAACATTTAATTTCTCTTATAAGACATTATTATAGGATTCTATTTCCATATTTTTAATATAATGGAAATCAATCTTTCTTTACTTCATTGTGTCCACCAATTGATGTCTTAGTGGAATCCATTATTCTTTTATTTTGCGAGTATGAGAGCTAGTTAAGGTATAATATTTTATACATATATTGGGATAAAAAATTAGAAATAATCAAAATATATTTCTCTCTAGTCATCATCCCATTTTGTTTCTCAAGAATAATACACTGTTCATCCCATTTAGTGTTGATGTGGGGATTAATAGAGATGAAATTTTTTACAATGATCATACTGTTGAGGTGGGGATTAATCAATGGATTGATTATGATTATCAAATATAAATAAAAAAGTGGAATTAAAACATAAAAAAATGAATACATTAAACACATAATCTAATAATATCACAGACAACAGAGAAGTAATATAACCCAATTAAAGGAAATTGAGTTATAAAATTTCTTACTACAGGAAAAATTTAAAATCAAATACCCTTGTATGAAATAATTCAAATTGAAACTTAAAATAAAATAAATTATTAATTATTCATTTTATAACATAAAAAATGAGTAGTATATAAAAAAATATATTAGGTGCATAAAATTAAAATATTCATAATTAAGGTAAATTAAGATGAAGTCTCTTACCTCATATTTCCATTAAGTTAAATGTGAATTAAACTATTATAAAATGGTTTTGAAATGTAATTAATTTATAACAGAACAATAATATAATTTTTAATATAATATATGATGATATTATAACAGCTTATCACCCGTTTGTTAATAATAATTCACTATTACCACTGTTTCGGGTGTTAACTGCTTTTTTTCCCATGCATGTCTTTTCAAGGATGTTTTGATTCTTACGAAAATAATATTGTTCCATAATATAAAAAATGATATTAATGTTATAAT
The DNA here is from genome assembly GCA_963277665.1 of Viscum album. Taxonomy (NCBI): domain Eukaryota; kingdom Viridiplantae; phylum Streptophyta; class Magnoliopsida; order Santalales; family Viscaceae; genus Viscum; species Viscum album. The sequence goes on along the minus strand of OY728153.1, from coordinate 1,080,660,551 downwards.
TATCATATTATTTTATTATATACATATTTATAATAATAATTTAAATTTTAACATGGAGACTAAATCATATCACTTCATGAAGATGGAAGGCCGTATATATCCACGAGAGGTTTTAAAATTTGATTTAATGGGTGAAAAGGTAAATAATTGGATGATATATTAATTTTACATAATTAATATCATGTAATATGAATCATACATATTCATTATTTCCATCATCATTACTATCCATGTGAGTCGATGATAAAAAAAAATTATATCTTTTTGTGGGGAGGTAGTCCTCCATATAAACGAGTGATGGATTATTTCCCATTTTATGGAGAAGGAGATGGATAAATATTATAAAATAAATGTAATAAAATATAATTATATGGGATATAATTTCATTATAATGTTAAAATATTTAACACATTTTAAGGTGACGAAATAATAAGTAAAAAAGAAAGAGCTTGGGGAAGATGATTATATTCACTCACAGAAACCTCATTTTAATCTCTTATTAAGGACCATAGGATTAGTCTTTTGGGAGTCCCAAAAAAACTATAATGTGTGTTGTGTTTTGGAAAGTAATTATGGTTAGTTTTTTTATATATGTTTCTTTAGAGGTTTAAATAAGCTAGGGGAGTAGGTGGCTTTTTATAAGTTATGGATGGCACCTTCTTAGAAACAACTTGGAAGTTTCCTGAAATAATTCAAAATGATAATGTAATTCCAAAGAAAAATTATTCCAAATGATATTATATTCTAATTTTTAATAGTTTAAGGTTTTAATATTTCCATAAAATATAATTTTTAAAAGTTTAATGGGAAAAAATAAACTTTTATTTTGGTTTAATCCATAGTAAATCAGTTTTAATCTTAACCGTGATAATTAATTTTTTATTGTTATCAATATTCAATAAAAAACATAATTTGAAATCATTTACCATTATTAATTATATTGACTCCAAATATTGAATCCATATTAGAAAATTAAATTCATATATATTTAATTATGTTATTTAAATTTAAACATGCAAACGCATCGAAAGAGCAGTTTTCCAAAGAATGTTTTTCTTAAGTATAAAACATTTTAAAATAAAAAAATAACATAAAATTGAATAAAATGAAATTAATTTGATTAACTATAAAAAAGTTATGTAATTTTACTATGAAATTATTTTTTTAAAAATGGATCTTTTTAAATGTTTTTCATTAAAAGGCAGTTTTCAATAATAATTAGCATTTTTCACTATTTATTGAATTATAAATCTTTTAAGAAAATTTTAATCAATGCACTCTAAGATAATTATGGAATTATGGTTTAAAAAATAAATTTATTTTTTAAAAAATCATTTTTATAAAAAATTTTAAAATTAATTTTAAAATAAGTGAGCAAAACGTTATTAATCCATTTTTTATAAAAAAACAGGTTGTAAGCATTAAATTGGATATATTCATATACTATGATTTGAAAATTATTAGATAAATTATAATTTTATTTAATATATAATAAATTAATTTCTTTAAAATAATTCACCCATATTGATTTATTTAAATTATTAAGACAAAAACACATTGCATTTATAAAAACCGGTTTTTCAGGAAAAAATTTCTTTTACTTTCAAATGTTTTTTATTTTATTAATAATCAATAAATAACTAATGAATATATCTTTTACATTTGTAAAGCATATAAGTTTCATAATTTAACTATACCTATTCATATCCACTAATTTAATGGCTAGTTTATAATGGACATATATAAATAATATATATTTTGGGTCATTTAGGCTCACTATTGTGTATAATATATATTATCAAATATAATGTTCTTCTTTTAAAATCTATGGGTGTAACTTTTTACTAACGAATTTCTATATATTAACTCATAAGGGATAAGTAAAATATATTATTAACTTACATACATTGATCATTCCAATATCTCTAGATTCATAGTGGATAGAACCAACTAAACAGAGAGAGTTAAAATTTCAGTTGGAGGACTTTAAAAATAAAGTATTTTTAGATCAAGAACGTCACCCTAGGATACTCTAGTGTTATTTTTCAGGATTTTATATTTTATTTTATTCTTATGAATTTTTTATTAGATGTTTAAGTAAGTTAGAATCCAAGAAATATACCATATTCTTATAATTGATGATTATTTTATCAACTAAAGAGTTTAATATGGTTTTAAAAAATAAAATTGTTATCAAGTTATCCGAAGATATAAATCAATAAGGGTGATATTTTGATAATATACATTCAATTTTTTTCACCACTGTGAATATTTGGTAATAAAGTTTGGCCTAATGAATGGTTTTACTAATGATATAGTTGTGAAGAATATAATATTTCAATGATATTTAAAATTATTTATCATAGTATTTGTTCATGATATATTAGTGTATTCAAGTTCATGTGTCGACCATGAATGACATTTGGAGTTCACGTTCAGCATTTCAAGGGAATAAAACCTTTGTGATAAATACTATATGTTACCTTATAAATAACATAATTCATGTTTCTTATACATATAATGTCATAGTTAGCTATCTTAGTTGAACTTGATATTTTAGAGATATTTTTATTATAATTAGCATTAATGAATATATTCATAGAATAATGTTTCATGGAACTATTCATATGTTATCAATAGTTTATTCATGAATTTCATGCTTATTATAACTAATAAAAAATTCAAAAAGGAATGATAAATAATTTTAGATGAGTATTTAATATTATAAATCATTTTTGGACATCATGTATTGGATGATGTTCATACTCATGCTCATATTACTTGAGTGAGGGGATGGGTATGTGGTTTATTTTGATACTTGTACCATAATACTTGGATTTGTTCTTATATAGGGTGATCATGTGGTTTCCTTTGAGAAATGATAATCAAAACTTTACAAAATGAATTTCATAACAGATGGACTTTGTCTAGAATATGTGATTCATGATATACAATATCATCCTCTTTATCTTTCTGGAAAGAAATCATGGTGTATAGTTTTCAAAAGTGATTAAAGTATATATTTTTACATTGTGATTTGAATTTGAAACACTAATTATGGATGGTGTATCATTACATATTTTACATTGAGGTTTCTTATACATAAAGAACATATAAGATGATATCTAATTCCTTGAGTTTTTAATTTATTACACAAGTTATTCTTGAATCTATAGACTAGTGAAAGCTCATGATAATTATAGAATAAATAGACTTGGATGCTATTGAACATGATTATTAGATTATTTTATGAATTATATTGGTCAACCCTAATATAATGGAACATTTCATAGATTATTAATTATCTAACTAGGAATTAATTCTGATGATATATTCTATAAATGGTGGGGATATTTTATGTATATGGTCTGAAGTTATTGATTTAATGATTTTTTAATGAAACAATTGGCTAATAATTTTTTTGAGAGATAATTTTTTGAATGATTTTCATCATTCATATTTGACTATACACCTCAACGATGCTAAGATGTATACTGATATGATGAAGTAGTGGTTTTGGTGGCCTGGGATGAAGAAATAGGTGGTTTAGGATGAAGATTTTATTCCTTAAACACTATAAACATATGAGTTGTTTTTTTATATGATAGGATATGATGTAGAAATGTAATAATATATGATAATTAGAATCCAAGGGTTGGTTTGGGGATATATTATTTTATGTTATTGATATATCATAACACTTAGTTATTGTCACTGTACATGTTATTCATATAATATGAATTTTTTTATCATAAATCTTAGCATGTGATTCTATTTCCTATCATCCAAGTTGTGGTTAAATGTTAAGAGTTAAGGTTCAAGTGGTCTTTCCAAATTGTCTATCATTAAACAATAAATTTCATATGATTTCATTGTTGGGAGTAGAAAAATTCATTCAAGGTGTAGCATGAAAAAACATAGAATTAATGTAATATCCCGGTCTTTTGGAAAGGTATGTTTTTATTTGGGGTTTGGTTAAATCCCTTGTTTTTGGATTCAAGGGATGTCTTCTGAAAGTATGAGAGGCCTTGGGGGTGTTTCAGGGGCTCAGGGCATGGAATAAAGGAAAACTGGGCAAGACAGGCTAAGGCGCATGGCCTGCACACGGCCAGTAAAACTGTGCGGCCTGCCTAGGAGAAACCGTGTGACCCTCCCTCCTCTGGACAGAAGCGAGCACATGGTTTGCGCACAGTTTTCCAAACCGTGCTGCTAAACTGTCCGACTCCTCCTCCTCCGGGCAGTGGCATGCACACGATTTTCCCATGGTTTTCCAAACCGTGCGGACAAAACGTGCGACCACTTAATGTTGGGTAAAATTATACGTTTTCCACTCTGGGCTTTTAAACCCCCACAGGATTTTCCTCCTCTCCTCCCCTCTCAACCCTAGCGATGAACTTGGCCAACCCAAGCTTCTCAAGGGTGGTTCTCCTTCGATTCATGGGCATTTAGGGTGTCATTGGTTGCGGATTGAAGCTCTGGGTAATGGTAATCTCATCCTTGGTTTTCTTTTCGGTTTAGGGTTAGTACCTTCTCTCACTCTCATTAAAAATCTCTAAAAACCTATCTTTTCGGTGAGTTTTAGGTTGAATCTTCAAAGTTTGGTTCGATCGAGGTCAAAGGACTCTATAGGGAGTATGTTCAACCGCAATTTCAAGGAAGGTGGTCTATAAGTGATATCCAATAGTTATTTGGGTATTTGTGCATGTTTAGTTGTGTTCTTGCTTTCCTTTGGTTATGTTTTGGATTACCTTGGCATGATGGTACTAATGTTGTTGAAAATGGAAAATGGGAACCCTCACGATCCCCGTGGGATGTGTTGGGTTAGACTTGACCTAATTAGGGAAATCCATGGGATATGCCAGGTTTTACCGGATTTAGTGATTGATATTAAACAAGTGACATTGTCATAATGAATTGTAGAGCCCTTGATAAATGTGTTAGCATGATTGGTTGAACCTGGAATAGAAGTTAGGTGATGCACCTAGACTTGGTAATAACCTATGGGTTAAAGTGGAATGGGTTAAATGGTTGATTCATGGGAATGATGAACGGGTTAAATGGGTTAATGCGTACACAGATTAAAGACCACAATGGGATAGATTATGGTTTTAATGTTGAATGCTTAGTGAGATAGGCATAACACATGGTAATTGGGTGAATGGTTAAATGATGTGAAATGGTAATGTTTTAATGTGTTAAGGCATGATGTGGTTTCCCATGTGGGTTGTTGTGAATAGTGTTTTCCGAAGGGAAATGTTTTGGATGGTTGATGGTTACTTATATATATTCATGTGAACATGGATTTGTATAGTGGGGTATGACATGGGGATCTACGCCCACAGGTCAAGTGAAGACTGAGGTTCTAAACTCCACCCTAAATGCACGAGTTAGGAAAGGGGACTGAGGGTCTATTCTCTCAACGGTTTCATCCACCCGGACTAATACTTTTAGGTGAGGTTATGGTTGCTATGAGGTTTTAGTCCTAGTGAGATAGGATAACATTGTGTTTACCCTCTTGCATGTGATTTTTGGCCTTAGACCCATGTAACATAATGTATATGATTAACTCATGGAAATGTGATGAAATGGTAAGTAATGGTAATTGTTGTGGAATAAATGGTAATGTGAGTGATAATGGATTTTCTTTGAATGTGTTAATGGAAGTATAGTTAATTACTTAGAATTTATCATTCATACCCCTTTTTCATGAACTAACTATTTATACTGGATATTTTGTAGACACTGTTGGTGGTGGCCTACGGAGTTGTACTCACACCCTGCTCAGGCCGCCGTTGGGTACCCGAGCAGACTTTATGTTTGCAGGTCAGGATAAGGGCAAGGGTCCTTATTAGATAGCTGAGTAGACATGGGTAACACTTGGTGGAGGATCCAGACCTGGATTCAGGACCATTTTGGGGATTTTGGCAGTTTTCTTTGTTTTGGTCTTTGCTCACTTTTGCAATTGTAGTATGACATGGCATATTTACTATTGGAAATTTTTGTTATACATGTTCCAAGTTGTTGGTTATTTTTTCTGCTATTTGGTTTATTCTGTTGTGCCTTACATCTGATAAAAATGGGGTATTGTCTCCCCACTTGACTAAATAGACCCCCACTTCTATTCAGAAGCCTTTGGCATACGGGGCGGCACGCTTAAGGTCATGTAACCACCCGTCTCAGAGCACCTGTTTAGTGGATTCCCTGTCGGGGATGTTACAAAGTGGTATCAGAGGAGGTCTTTCTTCTCTTTCTCTGAGGTCTTGTTATTTGGGATTGGTAGCCAAGGGTTAAGATGTGTCGGGCCTTGGTAATGAGCTCGTGCATGGGAGTAGCTAACCCATGTACGAGGGAAAACCCAAGTCACCCTGGGTGGGAATTGTTGTTTTTGGTCGTGTGTTGATATAGTTGATGATATTTCACCATTGGGTGATGCACATGTGGTTTGATGTGATTGTTTTATGATGTTTAGATCGTGGCCTTAATGGAACGAGGATTTTCATTCATGCATCATTGTAGGAACCTAGGGAGATATGTGACATGAATTGTGTTATGCACACACACGGGGTGGGTGTGTGAGGCAGGAAAGTAGGGTGCAACATGCATTTCATGAAACCAAGAAATAATGAGAAGAATGAAATAAAACAAGTGGGTAAATGATGTTTAATGGAGTAATAGGGTGTGAAACAAGTTGTAAAATGTTGTTGGTTTAGCGTATGAAAGTGGGTTGTTATAGCTAGTAAAGAGCTTTTGGTGGAGTCATGAATGTTTATGGTTTGTATTCTAAAACTCATGCTTGGCATTGTAGAGAAATGCCACCACGACGTCGGTTACTAGTTGGGAAACAGGAGGGTGTTTCTGAGAACACTCCTCCAGTAGAGGAGAAAGAAAATGTGGCGATAAATGATGGTAGAGAAGACCAGTTCCGAGAGAACTTGACTCGCCTTATGAAGGTGATGGATCGAGACCCAGGGAAGGATGCACCAAGTATGTTTGAGCTGACCAGGGGGTTCCAGCTGCAGCACCCTTCGTACTTCACTGGAGAGGGTGGGCCAGAAGCAGCGGAGTTCTGGTTTGTGTCTGTCTAGATGATACTGGATCATCTGGAGACCCCCTTTGAAAAGCATGTAAAGCTGGCCGCTTTATGTTGCGGGGCCAGGTGAGGCGTTGGTGGGACATTCATGCTCAAATTGAGCAAGATGAGGGAATGTTGTGGATGTTTTTTTCAGGAAAAGTTCCTAGATAATTTCTATCTAAAGACTTTGAGGTAGGAGAGGGCTGCAGATTTTGTGATCCTGACTTAGGGATCACTATTAGTGATGGACTATGGTAGTTACTTCATTGATTTGAGATTCTTCGTCCTAGTGTTGGTAGGGGATGAGGCAGTAGTAGCAAGGCGTTTCTAGGATGGGATAAGACATGAGATCAGGTCTCAAGTAAACATCTTCCTCTTGAAGAGGTTCATAGAGGTAGTAGATCATGCACTGATCATGGAAGGAAACCTGAAGGGAGCTTCGGGTAGTGGGCTTGTGGTGCTAGCGGGGCAGATGAGTGGTGCAGCTACCGAAGGTCGGAAGAGACGCCATGAGAGCTCACAGCATGGAAGAAGTGTGCAATGTGTATGGAAGAGAGGGTCAGGCTATCAGAGTGGAAATCAGGCGTTCTTCTATCAGTGTGGTAGGTCGGGGCATATGCGTGGTCAGTTTCCTCAACTCCAGTCGAGTGTCATTTGTGCGGCCAGATGGGACATGTGTAGAAGTTCTACAGGAAACCTCAGTAGGTGGGTGAGTATGATGGTGGAAGGAAGGTACCAGATACAGGAAGGGGATCAGTCTCCCTATATCAAGCAGGCAGTTGGAGTTCCACGGGCCGTACTGGCAGGGGCGATGGACGTGGAACTCCAGGACAGGATGAATCACGCCAGCTAGGAAGTACAGTGCATGCCGTTTAGGCTGGAGCCCAGGGTAGAGGGGCAAGTCAGCTTCAGGCAGCTCATATTTTGCCTGCTGATGGTGAGGCTTGACCGTTGACTATTTAAGGTACGATCCTTGTAGATTCTACTTTTTCTAGTGTGTTGTTTGACACAGGTGCCACACACTCTGTTATCTCTGCTCAACTTGTGGTAGCACTGGGTTTCCTTGTGGAGGGGGTGTGTGGGGTTATGTCAATCGACACTCTGTTGGGGGTATGGGTTGAGGATATCAAGCAGTGTAAGGGATGTGCCTTGGAAGTTGGTGGGACTTGTTCATTCTCGAGATGTCAGGGTTTGACCCAATCCTGGGAATGGATTGGTTGGTTTTGTATTGGGTGCACATAGACTGTTACTATCACAGAGTATCATTCAGTTCGCTTGAGGGTGATGCTTATGTCCACTATGGCGAATGGGATGTTCGAGTAGGTTGTGCAGGACCGTTTGGTCCGCAGTTGAGTGGAATCGCGACCCAAGTGGCATTTCTCATGCTTGGTGATGATAAGTAAGGGGAACTAACAAATTTCCCTCCTGTGGTGGATCAGTTTCAGGACGTGTTTCCGGAGGATTTCTCGGGGTTACCCCCTGAGAGGGATGTTGAGTTCACGATCGAGTTTCTAATGGGAGAAGAGCCAGTTTCTATTCCGCCATACCGAATGGCATAGGCAGAACTCCAGGAACTGAAGGTTCAGCTTGAAGAGTTGGAGCGTAAAGGGTTTATCTGTCCTAGTACATCTCCATGGGGATCTCCCATTCTTTTTGCAAATAAGGCTGATGGGTCGTTAAGGCTGTGTGTTGACTATCGAAAGTTGAATCAGATGATGGTGAAAAATCAGTACCCTCTTCCTAGAATTAATGACCTGTTTGATCATTTGAGGGGTGCATTAGTGTTTCCTAAGATTGATCTGAGGTCGGGTTATCACCAGTTGAGGGTGAGGTCTCCCGACATACCGTGAACAACTTTCTAGAGTCGGTGCAGGTTATTTGAGTTTGTGGTAATGCCTTTCGGCATGACCAATTCACCAGTAGTGTTTATGGATTTTAGGAACCAGATATTTCATCCATATCTAGATCAGTTTGTGGTTATCTTCATTGACAATATCTTAGTGTACTCGAAAACTCATGACGATCATGCCCAACATCTTGACATCGTCTTGGGTACGCTAAGAGAGAATCGGCTATATGACAAGCTATCTAAGTGTCAATTATGGATAGGTGAGGTACATTTTCTGGGTCACATAATCTCATAGGCAGGTGTGTCAGTGGATCTAGAGAAAGTTCAGGCAGTTGTATCTTGGTAGCAGCCCAAGAGTGTTTCTGATGTTCAGAGTTTTTTGGGTTTGGCTGGGTATTACCGAAGGTTCATTCAGGATTTATCTCACTTTAAAGCACCAATTTCGGGCTTGACCAAGAAAGTAATCAAATTCGAATGGTCCGAGGCTTGTGAGAATACCTTCCAATAGCTGATGAAGCAGTTGAGGATCACACCTATTTTGATCTTACCTGAGCCGGGTAAGAAGTACATCATGTTTTGTCATGCATCCAGAATCGGACATGGGGCTGTGTTGATGCAGGATGAGCGGGATGTGGCTTATGGGTCGAGGCAGTTGAGACCCCATGAGCAGAACTATCCCACTCATGACCTTGAGTTGGCTGCAGTAGTGTACGATTTGATGTACTGGAGGCACTATTTGTTGGGAGAATGGTTTACCGTGTTTACCGACTATAAGAGTTTGAAGTACATCTTCTCACAACGGGATCAGAATCTTTAGCAGCGAAGATGGGTTGAATATCTCCAGTATTTTGACTTTGAGTTGGTGTACATGCCGGGAAAGGGAAATAGTGTTGCTGATGCTCTGAGCAGGAAGTTTCAGAATCAGATGGTTCAGAAGTCCAGCACCGAGTGGAAGGTGATGGCTTTGTTTGCATAAATGCACCTAGAGGTGTAGGAGGAGAGTGGTCAGGTCACTCTTGCTTTCTTAATGATGGAGTCGACGCTCTTGAGTCAAGTTAAGGAAATTCATCTTGATAATCCTGAGTGTTTGAGCATGAAGGAAAAAATTAAAGGTGGGGAGCTACCTTCTGGTTGGGCCGTCAGTGTGGATAGTGTTGCTCGTGTTCATGACCGTGTGGTTGTACCAAAGTGTGCACATGAAGATTTGATGCGTGAGTTTCATGCATCGAAGTGGGATATGCATCATGGTTGGACCAAGATGTACCATGATCTCCGAAGGCAGTTTTGGTGGCCTAGAATGATGAAGGATGTTGCAGGCGTTGTGGCGCGGTGTATTACCTGTCAGCAGGTGAAGGCTTAGCATCAACGCCCAGGTGGGTTTTTGCATCCATTGCCCATTCCGGAATGAAAGTTGGATGATGTGACAATGGATTTTGTCGTGGTACTTCTGAGGATGCCACAGAAGAATGATGCAATATGGGTGGTTGTGGATCGGTTAACAAAAGTGGCCCATTTCTTACTGATCCAGGAGACCTTTACAGTCGACCAGTTGGGTGAACTCTATGTTCGGGAAATAGTGCGGTTGCATGGGGTGCCACGAACCATAGTTTTGGACCGAGATCCATGTTTCACATCACGTTTATGGCAAGGTTTGCAGAAGGCACTTGGTACGCAGGTATTTTTGAGTACGGCTTTCCACCCGAAGACGAACGGGCAGTTGGAACGTAAGATCCGATTATTGGAAGACATGTTAAGAGCTTGTGTCTTGGACTTTGGTGGTTCTTGGGAGAGTAACCTATCGTTGGTTGAGTTTTCCTACAACTACAATTTTCAGTCTACAATTCAGATGGCACCATTTGAGGTGCTTTATGGGAGACCATGTAGATCTCCGTTATGTTGTCTAGAGGCCGATGAATCTGAGTTGTTGGGGCCGAGTCTCGTGCAAGAGACATAGAGAGAGTTCATTTGATCAGGAAGCGAATGGATACAGCTTAGAGTAGGTAAAAGTTGTATGCAGATCATGGGCATATACCTCTCGAGTTTGGGGTGGGTGACAAAGTATTCCTTCGGGTGGCGCCAAGGTTGGGTCACCAACGGATTCGGAAGCAGGGTAAGTTAGCGCCCTGGTGTGTGGGACCTTTTGAGATTGTGGAGAGGATCAGACCAGTGGCATACCGATTGGCTCTTCCATAATGGTATGTTGGGATGCATGATGTGTTTCATGTGTCGCAGCTTCGATGGTATCACCCTGACCCATCTCACGTGGTTGATGTTGAGGATGTGAAGCTTGAGGTTGATGCGTCCTTTGAGGAGCATCCGGTTCGTGTGGTGGATCATAGTGATAAGGCCTTGCGAGGCAAGTTTGTGCCATTAGTGCGTGTACTATGGCAGCATGGGAAAGTTCAGGAAGAAACATGGGAGCGGGAATCAGATATGTGGGCTCAGTGGCCGGAAATCTTTTCTTCGGTGGATCAAGGAGGCTTGGAAACTCAGCTCGAGGACGAGCCATTATAAGGTGGGGAGGTTGTAAGATCCCAGTCTTGTGGGAAGCTATGGTTTTCTTTTTTGTTTTGGTTAAATCCATTGTTTTGGGATTCAAGTGACGTCTTCTGAAAGTTTGAGAGGCCTTGGGGGTGTTTCAGGGCCTCGGGGCACGGGAGAAAGGAAAACTAGGCAAGATAGGCTAAGGCGCACGGCCTGTGCACGACCATCCAAACCATGCAGCCTGCCCAGGCGAAACTGTGTGACCCTCCCTCCTTTGGACAAGAAGCGAGCACATGATTTTTTCATGGTTTTCCAAACCGTGCAGCTAAACTGTGTGACTCCTCCTCCTCCGAGAAGTGGCATGCGCACAGTTTGCGCACGGGTTTCTAAACCATGCGGAGAAACCATGCGGCCACTTAAAGTTTGGAAAAAATTAAAAGTTTGCCACTCTGGGCATTTAAACCCCACTAGGGATTTTCCTCCTCTTCTCCCCTCTCAACCCTACCGACGAACTTGGCCAAACCAAGCTTCCCAAGGGTGGTTCTCATTTGATTCTTGGCTGTTTAGGGCACCGTTTTTTTGCGGATCGAAGCTCCAGGTAAGGATAATATCATCCTTGGTTCTTTTTTTAGTTTAGGGTTAGTAACTCCTCTCCCTATCGTTCTGAAGCTCTAAACCCCTATCTTTTGGGTGAGTTTTAGGTTGAAGCTTTAAAGGTTAGTTGGATCGAGGTCTAAGGACTCGATAGGGAGTGCGTTCAACCACAGTTTCAAGTTAGGTGTTCTACAAGTGATATCCCATAGTTATTTGGGTATTTGTGCATGTTTAGTTGTGTTCTTGATTTATTTTGGTTATGTTTTGGATAACCTTGGCATATTGGTACTAATGGTGTTTAAAATGGAAAATGGGAACCCTCATGATCCCCGTGGGATGTTTTGAGTTAGACTTGACCTAATTAGGGAAATCCATGGGATGTGCCAGCTTTTCCCGGATTTAGGGATTGATATTAAACAAGTGATCTTGTTGTAATGAATTGTAGAGACCTTGATAAATGTGTTGGAATAATTGGTTGAACTTGGAATAGAATTTAGGTTATGCAACTAGAATTGGTAATAACCTATGTTTTAAAGTGGAATGGGTTAAATGGTTGATTCATGGGAATGATGAACGAGTTAAATGGGTTAATGCGTAAATAGATTAAAGACCATAATGGGATAGATTATGGGTTTAATGTTGAATGCTTAGTGAGATAGGCATAACACATGGGAATTGGGTGAATGGTTAAATGTTGTGAAATGGTAATGTGTTAATGGGTTAAGGCTTGATGTGGTTTCCCATGTGGGTTATTTGAATAGTGTTTTTTGAAGGGTAATGGTTTGGATGGTTGATGGTTACTTATATATAAGCATGTGCACATGACATCGTAGAGTGGGGTATGACATGCGTATCTACGCCCACGGGTCGAGTGAAGACTGAGGTTCTAAACTCCACCCTAAATGCACGGGTTAGGAAAGGGAACTGAGGGTCTATTCTCCTAATGGTTGCATCCACCCAGACTGAGGCTTCGAGGTGAGGTTATGGTTGCTATGAAGGGTTAGTCCTAGTGATATAGGATAACATTGTGTTTACCCTCTTGCATGTCATTGTTGGCCTTAGACCCATGTAACATAATGTATGTGATTAACGCATGGAAATGTGATGAAATGGTAAGTAATGATAATTGTTGTGAAATGAATGGTAATGGATGTGGTAATGGATTTGCTTTGAATTTTTAAATGGAACCATAATTAATTACTTGGAATTTATCATTCATACCCCTTTTTCACGCACTACCTATTTATACTGGATATTTTGTAGACACCGTTGGTGGTGGCCTACTGAGTTGTACTCACACCCTGCTCGGGCCGCCGTTGGGTACCCAAGAAGACTCCATGTTTGTAGGTCAGGACAAGGGCAAGGGTCCTTGATAGATATCTGAGTGGACATGGGTAGCACTTGGTGGAGGATCCAGACTTGGAGTCGGGACCATTTTGGTGATTTGGGCAGTTGTCTTTGTTTTGGGCTTTGCTCACTTTTTCACTTGTAGTATGACATGGAATATTTACTAATGGAAATGTTTGTTATACATGTTCCATGTTGTTGGTTATTGTTTCTGCTATTTAGTTTATTTTGTTGTGGCTTACTATGATAAAAAGGGGGTATAGTCTCCCCACTTGACTACATAGACCCCCGCTGGTAGTCGGCAGCCTTTGGCGTATGAGGAGGTGCGCTTAAGGTCATGTAACCACCCGGCTCGGAGCACCTGTTTAGTGGCTTCCGTGTCAGGGACGTTACAATTAAATTATGCACTATAATATATTATTTAATGCCTCTACAATAAAGGAGAATCCTCGATGACTTTATAAAGCCAACTGCCATGTGACAGATTGGTGTTCATGATCACTTAACTTCGCTAAAAATACTATTCATGATGCTCTTTTCACTTATCTCATTTACATTATGAGGTGATATAACACTGTATAGGATGTTTGATCCCCCCTAGTAAAATGGGTCATTTAGTAACCAATGAATACACCATAGTGAGATGATTTATTTAGACAATTCCTTTGATATATTCACAAACTTATTTGATAATGGATGGAGAGTAAGAAGTAAAATATTTTATATAAGTAACACATTTATAGTATTTTTCAATTCTAATTTATATATTTTTCATTTATATTGAATTGATATTGTATGATGTTTCCTTATAACATTTTCTACCTTCAATAAGAGTTATTTTATCCCAAAAAACCCAATAGTTGTATCAGCGCTTACCATGTTTGGTGATTTAAGAAATCATGCAAAAAATGAAGATTATGGATATCATAATCACTATTGTATGACTATCATAAAACCCAATATATTACAAATCACCCATAATTATACCTCTTGTAGTGTAAGAATCCCATATATCATAGTTAATGATTATTCAGAACAAGGCATCACAAAAATAGCGCGTTATATCATAATATGACATTGACACCAATCATTAAATACGATATTCGATATCATTGGAAATGATTATTCTATAGGAAGTAAAATATTAATGATAGTGCATTGAACGTCTACCATATATTATGATACTACTATCACTCTTAAAGTATTATTGTTGGTGTATAACACTACAACCTGTCTTTCATATCCTACATTTTCCCTTGGATCGCAAAATATTATTGATGTGAAAACATTATTTTTTAATATTAAACTATAAAATATATATTATTACTTATAAATTTTTTATTAATAATAATAAAAGGTATTTATGGGATATTAATTAATTTAGAATTTTTTATAAATTTATTAATTATATAGCATTTTTAAATAACTAATAAATATATATGAAACAGATAGTAATAAATATTCTAGAATATTAAATGTTAATATTAAAATATATTTTACTAAATGATATGGTATACCTTATGGTTTAGAAATAAAGTGTTTATTTATAAATAATTAGGTAAATTTATAAAGTGTATATAAATTAAAACTTATGGATAAACACAAAATGTTTATATTTTAAAATTTATGAATTGTTCATATCACTGATTTTTTATTATTCAAATTATGTGACATTTTCATAATATTATTTAGTGCACATTAAAAATGGTCTTGATAATTTATTTGTTCATGGTTAAAATATTTTTATATAAGTTAAATTTATATTATATAAAATTTCCACATAATAGAAATTGGAATAAAAAATGTTTATAATTACAAAAATTTCTTATATTTAAAGTAATGTTCCATATAATGAATAATTTTAAAGTGATAACATTTTAAAAATAACATAACGTGTTTATATCCTGTTTATGGAATTTCTAAAATGAGTAGATAATTATAAAGTATTTATAGAAATATTTTATTTATGACTAGTTCATAAATATTTTTATCATGTTTATATATGTGAAATTTTCATTTATTTAATGTTAATTTACTTCTTTATTCATAGTTATAAATTTTCTATATTGTGAATATGCGTATAATTTTGTTTAAATTGTTTAAAATGATTTTAGATATTATCAAACATGCATCTTAGTAGTTACCTTCTTGGTATGATAATGGATTTATTTTCTATCTACTGTGATTTTGGATATCAATTAAAGTTGTTTGATTGAATTTAGTTATTGAATATATTTTATAAATATTATGTTTTAGAGTTTTTATGAATACGAATACCTCATGAGTAAAGTATCCCTTCTAAAATGGAATTTTAGTCAAACTACCCACTTACTCGGAGGCTTATCCCTTGTTATGAAAAGGTGGTGTATTGGATACGTATGGCTTCAGGATTACTCATTAGAGAAATATCAATTTTTTATAACTCCAAAATTTTACATGATAAGTTCATATACCTTATACATGAGATGCATTTGTATATGTTTAAATATGGTTGACTTCTATTGATTGGTGAGTAGCACAAATTATGAGGTGTGTAAAGAGTTACAGATCAATATGGTTTTAACATATTTATTTTGTGGACAGAATATTATTACATAACTAAATTATTTTAATCATTCATAAAGGGAATACAATTATATAATATGGACTGATTGAAT
Source organism: Viscum album (assembly GCA_963277665.1). Classification (NCBI taxonomy): domain Eukaryota; kingdom Viridiplantae; phylum Streptophyta; class Magnoliopsida; order Santalales; family Viscaceae; genus Viscum; species Viscum album. Next base: position 1,080,644,548 of record OY728153.1, on the reverse strand, counting down.
ACCCTTCAAAATAGTAGATGTAAGATTAATTCCAAATAATAATATGTCAATAAATATATTATTCTACCTGATAGGTTCTACCAATATTGGGTTCCCATGGATTATATTATGTAAGTAATAATGTAAATTGATAACCCTAAGAGTTAGGTAACCAAATACCACCATTTTATTTGGGTTACACATATCTGGGATTCCTTATGTGTTATGATACCATATAAATAGAGTTTATTTTATCCAAACTTTTTAATTGAATAAGAGTTTTACGCTCAACTATCCAAGAGTCGTATATTATATTATTAGTATGATACTATAACTAAATATCTAAGTGGAAATAATAAATATACAGTGGAATTATTTCTCAGCGAAATATAAGGCTATGGATACTAATGGAAATGATGGATTTTAAAAGGGGCATATCATTTTATTGGGACCCCATTTAATAATAGAAATGTATTAAATAGTAATAGAACCTGATACTAATTTGATAAAATCTTATTTTGTATATAAATAGAATAATAGTCATTAAACATGGAATTGAGATCAATAACATATAAAATAGTAACTTAATGTAAGAGACTCCATTGGTTGGAAACTTAAGAAAAGTTCATAAGTAAGAAAATTTTTATATCTTATAGAAACACCTTATTGAGTAACCAAGTGTTTATGTTGTTATATAAATGAATCTAGATGCTTATGAGAAGAATAAAATGATCCAATTGAGGATTTAAAGGTATTATATAAAATATAAAATAATTATTTTATTCCTTATATAATATATTTAATATGATTGCATACATAAATGAATTGGTGAGCCAATAGGTTTCCTTAAATCTTATTCTCTTCAAAGAATTCATTAAAAATTAATCAATGAAATGTTTCAAAAATATAAATAAATTCAAAAAAAATTTATCTAAAATTATAATTGGTTGGGAATAAATTTATTTATGCATGTGATGTATAGGTTCTGGTATGGTGAAGATAGTAAAAGTTTGTAAAAATTTATACCATAATGTGAAAAGTTAGTTGGAGAGTCCAATGCTGATTATTTGAGTATCCAAATAAGGTCAGTCATTCATAGTGTTAAAAATAAGGTGGAGTAATGATTCCATATGATGGAATTATTTTGGTTCTAAAAGGGATTTTGGAAACTCCATGGAATTTCCATGATAGGTATTTCTGTTATGGAAATAATTTTTTTTTATTTTGAAGGGAATGTTTTACCCAACGTATAATCCTCAAATATTATAAGTATATATGAGTTTAAACTCGGTTGAAAAATCTGTAAATCTTGTAGTTTGAATTAAAATAATGATGTAAACGTTATTATATCATAAGGTTGAATGAAAAACATAAATCATACTTAGATGGGTTTAAGTAATGTATGTGTATATTTACCTTATTTATATTATATGATATGATAATTTATTTATTAAAAAAGTTGTGTAATAAAAAATATTGGATAAAGAATTCAATAAAAAAGTATTATCATTTATTTTATTCTATAAGATTTCTTTATAGGAGATAATGAAAAACAATTTTATCCAGGATAATGTATTTATCTAGATTCTTATTAAAATATGAGGTAATATGTTCCAACACCCCATCTTGTAGATTTTTAAGAATAAAGTCTTGTTTTTATAAAGAAATACTCAATCACATAAAATACCATATATAATATAAAAACAATAATTTATTTGTTAAATATTCTTACTAAATGAAAATAAGTTTTATTTCATAAACATAAAGTATTTTCTATATCTTATCATTATATTATATGTTAATATATGGTCTAAGAAGATAGTTAGAGTATGTTTGGACTTAAGAAGTTAAAATTTAACAACTATAATATTATATAAGAAAAACATTAAGTGGTTTTAACTTAATAACCTGATAATTTTTGGATTTGTGATAGTAAATAGAATTAACATTGGTTATACTTAGTTATCATGTAAATGTGAATATCCCCATTTCATAATGGATTATTCTAGTAAATATAAAAATTGAATTCAATTAATATCTTAAAAGAGTTTTATGCCATGTTGGTAAAGATAAATATAAAGAGTTATATTTAGTTACCATAATAAAGTGGATTCATCTTTTCTTGAAACCGATTTAAGATGTATTAGTAAGTAACAATGTAAATACTAACATTATTTAGGAAAGGATTTGAAGGAAATTTTTTTATGGAAAGTATTAAAAGTAATATGATGATGTACTCTGAAAATTTATGAGTAAATAAAAAAGTTAACATCATAATCATTATTTTGTGAAGATAAAAATTATTGAATCCATTCAAGGAGTTAGAATTCTAGAAAATGATTCATAGATCTCACCATTAATCAAAAATTATTTGTTCATATATATTAATGACTAAATATTTTAGTGGGATGGTTTTATTAGATTGTCACAAAGTGATGTGATATGAAATATATATAGATATTCTGAGTAAACAAATCTCCCAGAGAGTATAGAAAATATAAGGTTGATATTTAATTATATCATATATGATATGTTAAAAATTATATTTTGTAGGGTTTTATTATGTATTCTTAATATAATTATAATAATATAAAAGGTATCAAATATAAGGAAATCTCCACTTTATCATACTTTCATATTGCCTATACAAATATGATTATTGATAGACATTTCATGAAATGTAATAATTATTGACCTCTCAATGTATTAATTTGAGTTATAACTAACCAATTTTCATTAAGGATTACTATATATGATGGTGATATACAAAGATTAAGGTGAGTATGATTATTTTATCGATATAATAAATATTTTTATAAGGCATAAAAATGTTTTTTTACTAGATGAACAAAAAATTATATAAAATGGTGTTTCATACACTAAGAATTTGATATTATTGGTTTTCATGGTTCATATTTATTTTCCACATTACATGATGTTGGTGAGATACCTAAAAATTAAGACTTCATTCTTTGAAACCATTATTACGAAAGTTATGAGGCCTAGCTAATCAGGGTATGGTTGGCTATGTTACTAATCATATTATTGGTTGGAGATGAACCAAGGGTTTATTTTCATCTTGTATGATGATTATGTCATAAATTCCCTTGATTTAAATATCATAATGAGTGTGTGGCCACACCTAGATAGTATATATGATGTTCTTATCTATTCACGTGAGATACATATTATGTACTCATCTATAAAGGTGAATGAAATATGATGTATTCATAGACTTCTCCAATATGTACTTGGAGATTTAAAAAAATATGAGTTATATATACGAGATTTTTATAATATTTTTTCTAAATTAAATTGATGTCAGGTAAAAGGGGAATATCTGAGAGTTCATTTTAGAATTTCATGTAACTTTTAGACTCATGTACAAATATACATTTTTTATCAAGTTCATGTTACATTCATTTGTAGCTCTAATTTTACTAATTAATTTCTACAAAAATCAAATTTATTACATTTATTAATCCTGAGATTCATATTTTTTTATCAACTCAATAAAGGCCCATGGGTTCACAATTTGAGGTCGACAAGATGTAGATTATGTTTGACTTAGAGAGATAATCTAAATGTTTTTTATAGTTAATCCAAAGGATTTTTGGAAGAATATTTATAATGTATTTCATATGATTTGATACGTGGTGTAGTTAATAATATCTTTTCAAAAATATTTTTGGAGATATAAAAAAGTGTTTTGGATATGATTTCACAAGTTATTATATATGAGAAAATATAAGGTGAAATGGAATAATGTCTTTTAGGATTTAGTGAAAGTGGGAGATTAAAGGATATATTACCTAAATACTTTACAAATATGATGTGCTTTTGCGTATGTCATAGGGTATGATAAAATCATGTTGTATGGAATTACATGTAGAATGTAAGTATGCCTTTGGGAATAACGTTTTTTTATGATATGGATATATCATAATACTTTGTTTCTACCAATGTCTAGGATAGTCATATCGTAGAACTTGATCTATCTAAAATGATATAATGTGATTCTATTGACTAAGATTTAAGTGGAGTCAAAATTTTAAGAGTTAATGATCAAGTGATCTTCCCACATAGGCTACCATTAAAATCACTATTTATTAAGATTTAATGATAATGTGTAGATTAATTTATACAAAGGGTTTCATGAATCATCCAAGTAATTACCTTATAAATTATAACATGTAAATTAATTCATGAAGGTTTGAGTATAATCCTCAAAGTAATTACAAAACATACTTATTTGTGATGGATAAGTGTGCATTATTTTTTGAGTCGGCTGATACTCCTTTACCTAAATATATCTTCACATAACTCCTTAAAATCATGAGGCACTAACACATGATTAAGTTTGGTGTATCCCACTCATAAGATGAGTGATTCAATAACATGTGGATAAAACATAGTGGGAATACTATTTTAATAATTCCCTAGAAATAATTATCAAAGTCATTTATTGCTGGATGGAAAAGAATAATGGGAAGATTTGGTGTAAGGTACACATTTATGATATTATTTATTTCTAGTTTACATATAATTAATTTATCTTGAATAGAGATCATATATTTTGTTTTTTTATTACTTCAATTACCTAGAATATTTTTTATTAAATCCCTATGAAACACAACAATGTATTTCATGTGATATATTATTTGTTAGTCATTAATGGTCAAGTATTAACATATAGAAGGTGAAATTTAGATATTAAAATCTGAAAATGGAACCTAATGTTGATGGATTTCATGTCTGTGTTTTTGAAAACCTCTTGAGAATATGATTTAACTTGGGCGGTTGTTGATAGAATTAATAAACCAGTGCATTAAAAATATATTTAGGAGACCCAATTTGTTAATAAAATGATCAAACTCTATGTTTGTAAGGTATTTAAGTTCCATGGTGTTCTAATATCAATTATTTATAAAAAATATTCTATGTTTACTTCGTATTTTTGGATGGCACAACACAGAGATTTTAGATTCCAATTAATTTTAAATAAAATCATTATCAAATAAAATTCCAAACAGAGTAGACTATACCGGTCTTAGGGGGTATTCTTATTCCAAGTATTATGTTCACACATAGGTCCATATTTTATTGGTTTAATATTCATATAATAAAAAATCTGAATCCAACATACACATGGTATAATTTTAATACCTCTTTAATACACCACGTTTACATCCCCTATGTTAGGTAGAAATAAGTGATCCATATCTGGTTGAACCATGTCACATGTCAGAGACTATGAGGTAGATCAAATTGATGAAGAATAGAACAACTACTGATCAGAGGAGACATAAATCCTATATGCATCACTATTGATGTTTCGTGAAATTCACAATGAGTGAAAAATTATTTCTATGGGTGTGACCTTGGTTGGGATATCGATGAATTGGTAAGCATGTAATTTGTTTACCATGATATATGATAAATTTGAGAAAATTTAATATATTATTTCTATTATATTACAATTTTCCTTATTTAATTGATATTTTATTATTAATAATGTATTCCATATCTCTTTTTTATGAAATGAAAACTAGACCTTACACATGATATTTGTTAGTATCATATTGATCTAAATTAGAAAATAATTTTTATTCAATAACAAATAAAAGTTATTAAAATATTAGATAAGTTATTATCGAGTGACTATATTTTATTCGTTTTCACTCTTTAGAAACTATTCAAGAAATTACAGAAGTGGGATGTGATTTTACTTTGTTTTGACTCTTTACAAATTTCTATGGATGAAAATTTCAATGGTGGGAAGAGTTTTAATACCCTTATTTGAGGTATAAACCTTAATTACAAATATTTATATATTTTTTGGGTTTGATATAGGATATTTAAGAGTTTTAAAAACATTTTGGGAAATTCGTGAATGGTACATTATTTTGAAATTATATATAGAATGTGTGAATTTTTCACAAAGTTGAGATAGAGAATGATAAAGGATTTATCCTTGAGTGTTTCGTGGTTTCCTCATGAACCATGAAATTTGTGATTTTTTGAATAGAGAGGAATCCATGGTTCATTAATAGTTTGTTAAATTATGTATATTAATCATGAATCATTCAAATTTTTTCTTAAAAATAAATTTTTTAATCCAAAATGACATTATGTATCCACCATTTCAGCAAAAAATTTAAAATTTTGGTTCTTGGGTGTCTCTTCATAGATTTTGTTGATTTTCATCCATATCCATGAAAGTATATTCAATTATTGTTTGGAGAAATCTTAGATCAAGGGTAAGTAAAATCTAATCTCTTTTATTCCAATTCTAGTTTATTTTTCTTCTTTTAGGAACTATAAAAATGATATTTTGGTTATATTTAGATAAAATATGACGATAATTTTATATTTTACATCTTGGTTTGGTTAAATCATGTTTAATGGTTTAATATTTATCATCATGGTTGGGTTACATTATAGAAAATTATTTATGCTAGTTAACCTATATTTATCACGATTTTACAGATAAATATTGTTTTTCTTGGGTGTTATCTTTTAAATTATTATTATTTAAATAATTTAAACATATTTATTAATTTATTATAATCATTGTATTTGGTGTGTATTGATTTGAATGAAATAAGATTAATATATTTTTAGGTTTCTGTTTTCCAAGTGAAATATATATATTTGGGTAACAAATAATTTCAATAAGGGCGATTCTAGATTTATTGTTTCAATTAGTCAAATAAGATTTTATATACTATTGAGGAAGTTTTAATAAGAGTATAATCTTGAGAAATGGATTCCCACATTAGTGCGGTGGATTCATCCGCATGATTAAGAGCTATTTTTTGGATTGTAACAATGATAAATGACCTAGAACATGGAAGAGTGGTTGTATTTTTCTTTTTAGTAGGTTTACATTGGAGTAAAAAGGTTCATGTCAATTATGTGTTCCATTCAATTTTCAAATAATAATAGGTATGCGAGTTGGTTTTTCTTTGTGGAGGTGGTTTTGGTGTGCTTGGTGGATGTTTTAACCCAAAAAATTATATATTATGAATTTTTTATTATTAATTATGTTATATCAACTAGAATGGGTTAAATATATTTTCTTAAAACATAAATCGGATGGGTAGGTTTTTTCATATATGGGGATCATTAGAATTAATTATCAAGGAAACCTAATATGATTCATTACTCACCCCATACATGCATACCTTGGTGTGATAGTAATATGTATTTTTTATGATATAAGTAATGTGAATATTTCATTATTCAATAGTGATCGACTATATAAATATTTATCAATTTATGGAGGATATTTTCATATTAGTGACCATTTATTTGATGTTCAGATTTTTTACTTATAGTATATGATTACAACTCATTATATTTGGATCTTTTATATCAAACATTGATAAATTATTTCATTACATTTTTATAGTATTTTCATTAAGATTATAAAATTTTGTATTTGATTATGTAAATTTATAATAAGTTAATAGATAAATAATGGTAAGAGGTATGTAAGATTTTAACCACAAAAATATTATTTAAAATCACCAAAACACACCGCTAATAGATGGTTTTTACTGTTAAAAATTTTTGTGTATATTTTTGTGTTTAAATTCTTAAAAATTGTCATCAACCATAAATATTCATTAAATTATTGGTTTTTTGGTAAAATCTAGGATTTGTTTCTACATTTTATCACACCACGAAACCTTCAATATTTTGAATATAGATGAATGTATTAGTTGTTCCCAGTTAATTAAATGGGTTGTAAAAAAATTCATTTTGATCTAGGGGAAATTTATTTTAATATTTATAATTATTTAGTCATGTGTAACAACTATGTATTCAAAAATGACCTCAAATAGCTATTTCATGGTTTGGTACTTAATTTTTCAATTTGTGCATGTATAATGTGCTTTGTGAAAACATCGTAAAACCAAATTTTTAGAGCTTCTTCTATTATAGAAGTATCCAAAAGTTAAATTAATTTCACTACAATCTTAAAAGGGATTAAAATAATTTTAAAATATGAATTGAAATCAAAATGACTATCAATTTTTCTTCGGGTGTCCATTTTAGTTCTTTGTGATATCCAATCATTGTATGCCAAACAAACTAAACCCATAAATACCAATGTCACCTAAAATTGGTGTTTTGAGGTTAACTAAGTTATATAATAACTTGAAAAATGTATTTTAAATTAGAGTAGAAAAGGAATCATGATACATAAACATTTATGTTTATCAAAATGAATATTTTGTCTTTGTTTTTAAAAATAGATTTTATTTTTATTATTGGATTATATTAACAACTTTGAAATGATATACATACAATTTATATGAGTAATTTTTCTTATAAAAAATGTTATTTTATTTTAATGCATCAATATTTTGAAATGGAAGTTGAATTGGGTGTTTTTTAAAAACACTTATTTTGATCTAATATTATTAGTAAAAATTGACGAATAATAGAGTTTGGATGATATACAACTATAGTGGGTGATTAAATGTCCACTTATAAGAAGCAAATTTTTTTAAATGATTGATAGTTATTTTGAAATTTATTTGCAAAATTAATATGAAGAATAGTTTTTAATGTTGTCTGATTTTATGAGTAAACGTTTATGGTGGGGAGATACATTCTTTCTATATTAATTATTTTTCTAATTCATAAAACTCAAGAAAATACGTTTTATTACTAATAGAGGGTGGGAATAATTTATGGTGGTGTAAATATAACACCCCAATTATATTAATTTTTTTTATATTATAGTATATATTTTTCCCAAAAAATGGTGAATAATTTAAAAAATTTGGTTAGTGAATAGTAGGGTTCATGTTTAATAAAATTTACTTAGAAACTATACAATGAGTTAAAGTTATATAGTAAATGATACATATTTAATTTCACTATTATAAGACCATGAATGAAAATTTCATCTTTAAAATTTCAACTTATCATTTTGTTTTTCAATTTAAATCTTCCCATGTCTTGGTATATTAATTGGAGAGATTATATTCAGATTGTATAATATGTTTTAAATTATTATTTTAATAAGATAAAATGAATTATGTATTTATGGATTTTTTATTATAATAGAGATATTATTTTAAAAATATGTCACTATTATTTAAGTGGTGATTAAAATAAATTAGATGGGTACTTACCTCACGTCCATTCACATTAGAGGGAAGCCACACGTGGAATTTTTCCTCTTCCTCGTCCCTTTTCTGCATCTTCCATGGAGGATCAGGATGGACCAATCTATGTTATTCTTTAATTATTTCACCATATTTTTTCCTTTTATCCTTATTCAATTTTCAATATAGAACTTTTTATTTACATCTAATTTCTGGATATTGTTGCTATGGTTTTAAAAACGTATTATAAAAACCGAATAATAATAATTTTTTAATAGTTGTTAAGAGGAAGATAGATAATGTTTAGCTATAGAAACCCCAACTTTAGTAACCTAGATTCCATGTATACTTTATTATATAGATATAAGATAAAAGGGATCTCCCCACACCAGATCAATTAGTTTAACAGTCTTTGAAAACGTGATATATACAAGATTACCATAGTAAATTGGAAATATAAATGACATAGAATAAGAGAAATTCTAAAATCCATGATTTTATTAATAATATCCTTCTTCACATCCAAGGGAAAGGGAAATAATAAATTGTGGGATCATATGATCAGTAAAGGGTATGAATATTAGTATATATCATGAGTAAATAAGTCATAATCATCATCACTATGTGGATAATCAAAACATATTATATTCAATCAAAACTTGATTTCAATGAGTATCCATGGTTAATATAAACATATATAACACATTAAAAAATAATAATAAATTATTAATTATGGAAATTCATAATTATAGACTTTCATGATCAAGGTCTCTCAACAAAGATATCTTGAATATTACCATCATGGCCTCTCAACCAAGAAATAATTCTTAAAAATTGGGTTACTATAAAAAATACCTTTCTAATATAGAATGAAAACTATTTTTTATCATGATACCTATCGATTCATATAGGGTATATCAATAACCAAGTCCCACCCATCATCTAAAAATCCTTTGCATTTTGTATATATTGAATGATCAATAGAGTTTATTCTGAAAATTCATTATAACTAAAAAATTATCCACATGAACTCGTAAAATAGAACATAAACACTTAATCCCTATAAATAATAATTATAAATAATATTTACGGAAACATTGGATCATAAACCAGATAATATCAATGGTTGTTTCATATATAAAAATACTTTCAAAATATCTATGGTAAATATCTTGATGAAAATATCCTTTTCACATTGGGATCACTTATTAAAATCTAAAAAACGTCAAAAATATTAATGTAAATATATATTTTTAAGATAAAATATAATATTTTTAAATTAATCATTAAATAACTTAGTGATCATGACGAAAAAAATTATTCTCATTATGTGTACATTAAAACTAATATTTCTTTTGCATTTTTATTAAAAATTAAAAAGTACCTCATTCGTAAAAAGTCAAGAAGATTTATTTTAACATTTTTTATAAAATTAAATAATGGTTAAAAATAAATCTAAACAATCATAGGTGAATGTTAAAAATATTTCTTATAATTTTTTTTAGAAAACATGGTCATAGAAGAATAATATTATCGGCTAAAGAATAAAAAATTATATTTTTATTAAAAATATGTTCAAATTATTTTTAAGTACCCAATAGAAGAAAATGGTACTATAAATTGATATTTAATTGAATAACTAAATAATAATAAAATTAATGGGTATTATTATAAACGTATCATATAATATCACTTAATGAGAATTCAGACAAAAAGAGTCCCAAAAAAATAAGATTGTAAAAAAAATCCCTTATCTCAAGTTCACCTTGACTCAAAAGTTTTTTTAACCTCCGGTATAATAAATATTGATTTATTAAAATTTTATACCACATTTATGTACATACTTATTATATCATATTGATGAGTTCTTGTTGTGGGTATCTGAAAAAACAATATTTGAACCTGAGAAAAATGTAGTAAAAATTGGACTAGGGGTGTCTTTAGAGAATAATGTTTTATATGTATGTTTAAATATTATTTTTTGGGTTCAATTATCAAAGAGATATATGAAACTATTTTTATTTAGAAATAAATAAATGAATCATTGGTCCATCCTTGAATTAGTCCTCCATTTATCTGTTGAATCATTTTTTATTAGATATACAATCAACCTCTCATAAAGTTAGTCCAACTGATTACATACTTTAGGAAATTTTAATTCAATAAAATAATAACAATAGTCAATTTATTGTTTTCCATTTTATAACATAGTATTTGGAAATATCTATTTACCCATTATTTACATCCACTTTCATCTATCGCATGCATTTTATTTTATCCATGTTTTGTGTGTGTGGAATTCCAATAACATGAAGAAGAAATTATAAGATAATAATAATAAACCTCTGTTGAAAAAAACAATAAATTATAGAAATTTTATATATTTAGAATTAAATGATTATAATTTATCAAATGGGGAGGTGAAGGGATTCTCCTCGGTTTAACCAAATAGGGTTTAGTGTTCCAGCATTGGAGTGAAAAACAAAATTAATAGAAGACAAGTGTTTTGGAAGGTGGTCATCAACAAACCTCTCTTCCAGAGAAAGCTATTCCCCTTTAAATAGTTTTTAGTTTCAAAATTTCTTTCTTATGTGCAGGGAATGCCTTCATTCATTGTTTTTTAGAATGATATATGGATAATTTTAACTTTTATCTTGATGGTTGACACATTCCCTCATAGAAGGGACTAGATGGACTATAGAGGAAATCTGTAATCTTCCGCAATCCTTCCTAATATTATTTTAAAAGTGTACTTATTTAGTGATACCTAGTAGTGGGTAAAGGAAAGTGAGGTTCGAATTCATATTTTGGTTCTTTTTATTTCACATATTTCCTTGGTAGAATTAATTTACACATGTGACGTTATTTCCACCATTATCTACACTAAAATTCTCCCATCATTGGCTGGAAAAGGTCAGCCATTTATTTATAAATAGTGCTACATATTACCAAAAGAAATTATTTTCTTTATTAACTCATGATTATAGATAAAACCTAAAAAAGGATCTATTTTATGGTTAAGGGGGTTTATTTAATATCATGGGAAACATTTTTCCATTATCTCCTTTAATTCATCAAGTGTTTTTGGTCATTTTTGTAATATCTCTAGCGTCAACAATTACCATTTTCCTCCACAATAAAATGGAGTACTAGAGCTCCCTCAAATGATTCACTAGTAGGGCGGCCTTGCTAGGAGCATACTCAGTTGGATATCTCCCTCAGTCAAAGGGGATATCAAATGGGAGTATATTACTACATTAAATCTCCTATAAAATTATCCCCACACCATCATTGTATCAAATTTTAGTGTGGAAGATGAAGGCGGCATCGACATGGTGTGTGTTTACTTGTTATTCCTTAGGGTGGAGGTATATAAATGAGGTTGTTATTTTTTAGGGAATATATATTTCATTGGACCTTAGATAGTATCAATAAAAGTGTTCATGATCTTCAAGGGAGTAGGTCGCTCGAGTTGTATAAATTTTTATAGGGAAGGTAGATGCACGATATGGTGGGTGAATCTTGTGGTATGGATTTTTTCTTTGAATTCCACTGTCAATTTTCTAATCGTGAGGTGTATTTTGTGATGAGGGATCATGGTAGGTATGTGAACCATGATATTTATTTTAAAATAATAAAATTAATTTATACTGTCAGATATTTTTACCTTTGTGAATTTTTTGGCACATGCAGCTAGCTGATGAAATTCATAGTGGGTATGCCTACCATGATAATAGGGTGCAGTTAGGTGGTTAGGTGAATGTGAGCAGTGCATGTGGGTGGTTTAAGGCACAATTATTATTCCTACCATGTGTCATAAGTTTTATGCAGGGGAATGATATAGTCAGCACCTACATTAAACATAGTGAATATGGATTTTTTGATCACTCATGCCCTTTGGAACATTGAATCCTATAATAGTTCACATGTTTTCTTAGTGCAATATTAATGTCCAACTGAAAAAAATATTCCTTAAGTATTACTTTATAATTTAAATCAAAATAAATATTCATCAATAAATAATATATTTAATGAAAATTTACAATTATGTTCTAATTTAAGAAAGTCAATATAAACAACTATTAACCTGAGAATTGAACTATAATAAGGTGTGTTTTCAATGAATAAAAGTCATTAATTGTTGAAAATTTATGTTCACATCACCCCCACACATAGACTATTTCACTCTAGGGATATTTTATCATCTAATTCAATTTTTTAAAATGTAAAGGAAAGATAGTTACTATTCCCCTATATAAATTTTCTATACAGGAAAAAGATAATACTCAAATTCATCCATTTTTTAATTTATCATGTCTCATTTGTAAATAATGTAACTATTCTATATCAATTTAATAATAGTTTCATTTCAGTAGTGTAAGGAATTAGATTTAAGTGGAGTCAAAACATTCAAAAAAGTACTTCCATTCACCCATCTCTCTTAATATTTTGAAACAATAGTTTAATGTTACACTTTTATAAAACAACTTAATAAAATGTATTATAAATCATTTTTCCCTATTTTATGGTTATGATATTCCCCTCACCTAAATGGTTTCATTTTTTTACAAGGAACTTTTGATATTTATTTTTCCTACCCATAATTTTGTGTATAAAACTATGAATAGAACTTATTGAGATGGATTTATTTATTTACAAAAACACACCGAGTGATGATGTCTCAAATATCTGTTGTGGGTCCCTAATTTACCATTTTAGTCCAAGTTCGCATGAATTACCTCCTTTTAATTTAATTTGTATCTATATGGTGTTATGTATCATAAAATTCTTATTATATTAGATCATGTTAAAAATTTTAGTTACATTACATTATAAAAATGATTCTGCACTAATATTTTCACTCACACTCAATATCACAGTTCTAAGTTGAAAATTGCATAAAATCTGTGGAATAAATCACTCATAAATCATGTAATGTATTATAGTTTGAAAACCCATGAATTACCTGAATTCTAGTATGGTGTATTTAAACTATATAGGGAATCATGTTCAAGATAAGGGTGGAAAATAAAAATAGAAAGAGTACAAAAGTGTAATGTTCAATACTTTACATCCTAGAAAAAGGGTTTTTATTTATTTATATATTTAGGTTAATCTCTTCCACCACACATGGTTTTAATAATTCCAAAGTTTTATTTTAATATAAATTTTTATAATAAACACTACTCAATAAAATAAATATCATGTCTAAAATTAGGGAAAGAGACAACATGACAATGCATAATTTTTAGTAGCAAGGAAGAGTATGGAATCCTCTATAGGTTCTTTTCAAAATTTCTTTTGGTACTTCATTATTTGTAGGTTTCATACCTTTAATGGTCTATTTTAACCTTTTCCCATAATTACTACTTCACGAAAAAGAATAGTTTTTTATTATTATGTATGGTTTAGTCCATTTGGAACAAATCTAAACTAGAAAAAGTTTCATCTTTGAAGAAAACAACATTACTCTATCTCCAACATGAAATTATATTTTATAGAAAAAAATTAATTGGAATATTTAGTTTTTTATTTATATACTAGATAGTTCTCATATTACACTCTTATCAATTTCTTAAGCTACATGAATTACAGTTTCCTTTATTTTAAGGCCATGCTAAACTCTAGGATCACTCCTTTAACAATACAATAAGGTATGTACTATATCTTAATAGGAATGTAGAAATATTTATCATAAAGAAATTGTTAAGGAGACATAAATAATTGATTATCTAGTAATTTTTGTAGGCCCCTAGTGAATATTCTTCCTTTTTACTATAATCATTGTGGTTAGGCCATACTATCTTCTCCATAATCCTATTTACTTCTCTATTAGACAAATCTTCCAGTACATTTTTCTATGGGTGGTAGGTAGTGGAATTTTTATTGTGTACTCCATATTTTCTCATGGGGTAATCCATATCCTTATTCCCACAATCAGTTCCTTGGTCACTGATCAAATATCAGGGTATTCGAAACCTATTAAATATGATTGATTTTAGAAATGTAATTTTTGTTTTTCTGAGTCATCAGCCCAAGTGGATTTGGCCTTAATATATTTATAAAAATTGTTTTCCTCTAACCATATATATAAAATTAAAAATGACATGGGAATTGTTCCCATAAATTCAATTCCATAGACATAAAATATTTTAAAAAAATAAAATGTTTTTGGGTCATTTCTTGTTTCTTGGAAATTCCACTTATAAAAAGGTAGTTTTTATTATTTTACCAAAATGATAAGAATTTATAAAAATCATAGGGTAGAAAATCTAGTTTCATAAATTCTACTATAAGTTATATGAAGTCCAAAATGGCCCCCACATACAGGTGTATAGAAAAAAGGGTGTAAAAATGTATCTCTTTTTTCTATAAATTCATATTATAATGACTTGATCATTTAAAATTTTACATAAATAAGGGTCTTCCCAAACATAGATTTTAGATTCAAATTATAATTTAGAAATTTTATATTTTTGGAAGAAAAAACGTACCTTGGCTATGACTAGAAAATTTATTATAATAGTGTACTTGAGAACATGGGTTAGGTAGTATAATTACTCACTGGGGTAGGTTTCATCTAGACTAATTCTTGGGACTTGTTCTACCTCAGTAGTGTGCAAAATCCTACTCATGTGGCCATCCAACGTATTTTCATAGTCCTTCATATCCTTAATATCAAGTTAAATTCTTATTGAAAAAAAAATCCATCTCCCCATCCATGTTTTTTCATCTGTCTTCTTGATCAAATATCATAAATCTTCATGATCAGAATAAGCATTTATCACACTTTATAAGAGATATGAAAAATATATATATAATGATGTAACAATATAAAAAAATTCTACCCCATTTTTCGGTAATTAATATATGATGTGTCCATGGTTTGTGAAATCTAGGCTATCAATCGTGGGATCTTATCCATCTTTTGGAATAGCAGGGATCCTACAACTCTATTAGAAGAATCACACAATATCTCAAAGGGGTGACTCTAGTTTGGTGGAAAAATGATGTGGGGTCTGGTCAATCATTATTTTCATTCGTTATTTTTTACAAGAATCATTAAATATAAAATTAATTTATTTATTGAGTTAATTAGTTAGTGGGAAAGCTGTGCTAAAGTCCTTAAAAACCTTATATAAAACCCAATATGGTCTAAAATGATCTAATGTGTCTAAAAATGGCGGTATGAGGTAGCTTTTATATGAAATAAAATATGGCCTTATTTACTTTAATTCCTCCTTTAGAAATTAAATATCCTAGAACATTTCATTTTCTACTATATAAAATATTTTTTCATAATTGAAAAACAAATATTTCTCAATACATCACTCAAAACATTTTACAAACATTCCAAAATATTTTGATTGAATGTCCCATAATATGTGAAGTCATAAAGGAATACCTTTGAACAATTATCAATCTTGTATGAAAATATTTTTACCATACAATGTTGAAAGGTACCTGAGGCAATTTAAATACCAAAACACTTCCTTCAGTAGATTAATTTACTGAAGAGACATGTGAATGTGGTATTTTATTGGTCACAAGGTTCTATGGGAACTAAAAAAATATAAATACTATATAATAAACAGTAATGTATGTTCTCATCTAGTCATTCCAATATTTTTCCTACAAAGGGAATGGGGAAATGGTCTTTTTTGATAACATGGTTAAATATCATGTTGTCAGTATAAACTCCAATAATTTTCAATTCTGGTAGGTATCAATTAATTAGTTTTATTTCTTATAATTGTGTATCCATTTTTATTTGGAACAATCTGAGTGGGGATATCCTATTGAGTGTTTAAAATGTGATAGATTATTTTATATTTTAAGAGTCTTTATACTTATTTTTTTCTACCACCAGGACAGTTGGGATTATCCTTCTCTAGGTTTGTCTCATTGACATTGATCCTTATTATAAATAAATTCAAATCCTTCTGGTGGTATGGATAATTCTTAGAATATAACTCTATTTCCATCTAAAGGATTTAACACTCTTTATATGGATATTCAGTAGTTGGTTTTCATGTCTAGGGCCTATGTTTTTTGAAATTATCACTGGATGTTTTTAATCCCACTTTGAAAATGCATATTTTAAAATTTATCACGAAAAAATTAGTTCTAATTATGGGGGTTTTTTGGAGATGTTTTTCTCTCATCATTCTCCATGATGGATACCTACATATGTAAATAAGAAATGTTAGTATACATTTTTTGTAATTCATAAAAATAATTTACATAAATTTCTTGAAATAGACCAATAGATTAAATTGTCTCTAGGTTAGGTTCATTTTAAAAAATAGACGTTTCTCAAATTTTGGGTTTTTCTAAAGCATCTCCCAGCATAATTATATTATAAAGAATTTTAATTTCTTCTCTATTGGAATTTTAATGTACAAATTGGTCTAATGTGAAAACAAAATTCTCATTATGTGGATATTTCATTGAACCATGTTTATTGAAATCTACTACCACCTCACATAAATTCATGGACATGGTTCCTTAATTGACATTTATGATGGTTTTAACTATTTTTAGGAATGTTATGACTTTAATAATGGGATAATGATCATTTAATTTTCCATCATCTATGTTTAGAATGTTAAAGTCAGTAATAAATGGGTAACCATGTACACTTTCTAGGACACCCTCAATGAATCCTACCAGATATGTAGTAGGTTTTTTGGCATGTTTTACAACCACATTGATGGGTTTAATTTCTCCACTTTGTAAAAAAATAGATATAATAACAAATTATGTTAATCAATGCTCTCAAGTGACATAATTTATAAAAATATTTATTTTTCCAATTGTGCAGGGAATAGAAAAATTATATGGACCATGGTTTTTTGGGGAATTTGAGGGGTAGTAAGATAATGAACATTCATACCAAGTAATAAATATTCAATTAATTTCAAACTATTTATTATTTCCTATATTTCCTCAAATAATTTTCAGAGATTTGAATATTTTAAATGACATCCAAGAGAGGGATATTGATTTCCAATTTTTTGATATCCTACATAATCCCTTACTATAGTGATTTCTCCTTATATTTTTTAGTTCTATCTTTATTACATGGAATAGAGGTAGAGGCTTCTAAGTATCCTCCAAATTTTTATCTTTTCATTTGATGGTGCTTTATTGACCACTTTATAAGGATATTTTCTTTTGGTAGATTCTTCTTATGTTTGATATCATTCACTTTGTGTTTCAATTTCATAGGGTGATATTATACTTTCTTCTAGTTCCCTTACAGTTTCTAAGATAATGGAACTGACCTTTCATTTAGGGTTTGTATTTTTCTAAGTATGAATATTCCCCTTACCTTGATTTACCATATTATTTAGGGTGGTTATGAGATGGAAAAATTGTCTTTTTAATTATTTTAATTATAAACCATGAGTGGTGAGGGTGGTGTGTTGATTATTTTTAGATTATATTAACTTTATCAACATGTCTTTCATGTATGGTTTGTGTGGTTTTACTAGATGGTATCTAGTAGATGGTTGTAATATATATCACTAGAATTTAGGGGGTTGAAAATATCATTCCAAATAAAATTGAAATGCTTTTTTATTGAGTTTGATAGATTCCATAATTGTTATTGTAAAATTACCTAAATCCTTAGCTAACACTTGGTTGGTTTTGAAATTTCCTTTGAAACATGGTATAAAAATATTTAGTTCTTTGAATCTAATGGAATATAGTAGTGAAATTGTATCGTGAGTAGCATAGTAGGTAAACCTTTAGGGGTGCGATGTTGGATGATTCTAGTACTTTTTCAATAACCAATTGTCTCACTAGGGAAGTTAAATTTTTGATTTTATTTTCTAACAAGGATGAGTAATATATTTTTACATCAATTAATCCTATGGTGGTAGTTTTGGTAAAAAACCTATTAGTAATTTTGTGATATACATTCAATGATTTATATTTCTTCAGCTTGTGAATTTACTGTTAAATATCTTTCGGAAGATGTATCATGAATGTTCAGATCATTATCCAAAAATCCATGGTAGAAAAATAATAAGAAGTGGTCTTTTTTATATGGTTTATGTAGGAAATATGTATTGAGTTTCTTGAACCTCTCCTAGAAATCATAGAGAATTCCTCCAGTTAACTATGTGATTTCATAAATTTATTTTTTATGTTGATCACTCCTTGATGAAGGAAATATGTTTTGGAGGAATATCCTTTTAGATCCTCCCATTTGTTGACTTCTTCAGGATATTGATTTTATATCCACTCCTTGGATTCTACATCAAGTGGGAAGGTAAAATCCTTCTATCTGTTTGAGCCTAAGTGACTGCAATAATTTAAAAAAAAAATTTCCACTTCTTTAAATTATCAAATTTTCTTATTGGGGTCTTAAACAAAGAGCCCATGAAACATAGGAAATATCACAATCATTCTATTTTTGAGTTCACAGTCATGTTGATCATTTAATCATAATTTTTTTAAAATATTTTAATTGATTTTATACATTTTTATCAATGGTCGGTTAAATTGACCTAGTTTACCTTCAATCTCTTCACATTATTTTAATTATTTTGATGAGGATGAAATTCAGGAGGGATAATCAAAAAATTGAATGTTATGGAAAATTTATTTCACATTTTTTTTGTATAAATGTTTTGAGTCCTTCCAAAACTATCCAATAAACCTATAGATCAAAGATTGTGAAGTTGGCATATATAGAGCTGGTTATTTAAAATTAATTTTTAAAAAAATTAAACAATAACATGAAGCCTCACTAGAAACAGTGCCAAGCATGATGATTTCTTGTCATGAGGCACTCAATAAATAAATATTTGAAATAGAGTAAAATGTATTAAAAATGGGACGCATGTTTTCCCCAGAGAATATAGGGTTATGTGAATGTTTAAATATTTTTTTGTGGCTACACATTTCTAATAGATGATTGATGAATAAGGGTGATTTTATAAATAAATAAATAAAGTAATACGCAGCCCAACCCTAGAATGGTCCCTTATTTACCTATTTGAATCATTATTCAATATATTTCCAATATCTTTATCATCAATTGAATCCAACTGATTACATTCTATAGAAAAATTAGTTAAATAATAGAATTACAATTATCACTCTATTTCATTTCCTATCCTAACCTAGTATTTGGATATCTCTATTTTTCCACAAATTACATCCTCTTTATACTATTGAATACAATTTATTTAGTCATAGTGGCTTGTGTGTGAAATTCCATGAAAAATTATGAGATATTAAAATCTAATTAGAATAAAAATATTTGCACAAACCATTGAACTATACAGAGGAGATTGATTTATCCTTTAATGGTTATAATTCATCAATAGGGGAGGTGGAGGGATTTTCCTTTAATGAACTAGAAAGGGTTTAATTTTCCATCAATTTAGTAGAAAATAAAATTAAAATAACACAATATTTGAGGCTAGTGGTCATCAATAGACCTATCCTCTAGAGAAGGTTTTTCCCCATAAAATAGATATTGGATTCCACACCTTTATCTTATGCGATGGTAATGTGTTCAATCATTGAATTATGGAATGTTTTAGGAAGTATTTTATTTTTTATCTTGATGGTTGGAATGTGTCCTCATGGAAGGGAGAATATGTAATTTGCAAGTGTTTCTGATGATTTCCTCTAGGGCATGCATGCTTCGGTCATCATCACCGATTCTAACCGACTAGTGCATTGTAACGTGAATTCCTGCTTTATAAAGGAAGGAAACATTCATCACTTCTTCATCGACGTCTTCTCCTTGATCAGAACATGATGACTAGAGTTTATAACTTACTTATGTGGATTCCTTCTCATAATTTTTTGACTGGTATGGGTCACCCTCATAGATTTGAGTCTTTGTTCATGATCCTCATTTCTGGTTCCATCTTTTTGAGGAAACTAGTTAATTAAACTAATTCTACCAAAACATTACAATGAGTTTAGCTAGGGAAGCAACCTTCAGTTATGGAATTAGTCACACTAGGTATCAATGGAATGTCTGGACACTGATACTGCAAACACATGTGATCATCATCATTAAAGGCCTTCTCAAGGGAACAAAAATTGAAGTTTCCCATGTCTATCATGGGGTATATTATGACAGAGTCATTTCTTTGATTTCCCCCCAAATTTCCATGTTTGACATGGGGTATGATACAACTTTAAAACTAGTAGAAAAATATCAGATAGATCGAAGAACTTATGAAGGTGGATCAGATAGGTGGGTCCCTAGGATGGGGAACCTCAATGGTTTAACAGATGTGGGGATTAGAACACCCAATGAGAGAAAACCCAGGGTAGTGTATACCATAAAGGGAAGATATAATCCCATGAAGTCTGATCTAGAAACCAATGAGGGAAGATCAGGTAGGTGGACCCCAATGAGGGGGACACTGAGTTTACCATTATAACACACCAAGCTCGCTCTTCTGGACTTGATGCTTGAAAAATGATGTGTATTTTTTTTATAAAAGTTAATAAACAATTACAAAACATATAACACAAAAGAAGACCTATTACCATTCTAGGTTTTGGAGAATTAGACAAAACCTTACACTCATCAGAGTTGACCAAAATTAAAACAATTGTCCATTATGCTTTAGGGTGCGCTAATTCCAAAAGCCATGATATCTGTAAATAATCTCCTAAGATACCTGTGAAAAATAATTTTAAAAATTGGGTGAGAATTCAATTCCCCAGTAAATTGTTTTGAAAACCATTGATAAATTTTATTAAAAATATCTCCTTGATAATAAATTTGAAAATTTAAATTAGAAATACATCTGTAAAACAACCTCTACAAAATACTATAATGCATTGAAAATTAATTATATTTCAAAAAAGATTTTAAAATAATCCAGTGATTCGGTTGAAAATATTAAGCGAGCCTTTAAAACAAAACAACTAAGGACAATAATAACTTTGAAGGCTATCTTGGGCCTACCCACTTGAGGGATGGATTAACAATCCAATTCCCTATCTTATTTAAAAATTTTGAGTACCAATTTTTATAAATCATTGTTGTATTGGATTTCCTTATATACATATAATTTTCACTGGTGTTTTAGTTTTAAAAATTTATTTATAATCATGCTTGGAAAAAATAAATACTAATAATTATGAAAAATTATATATTCAACTTCGTGCGATCAGATCTCACGACATATGACATTGCATAATAACCAGAAAGATTAATCGACATCCACACACTTATAAGTTCATCCATATTGCCATAAAAATCTATTTTTGTAAATTTTATTTAATTATTAAGTATTCATGTATATACCTTTATATATATATATGTCTGTGTGTGTGTGTGTGTGTGTGTGTATGCATGTATGGAATCTTATCGATATGTGTCCATAATCGTGATGTGAGTATGAAATGCATGTAGATCAATAAATTAAACTCATAAAATTCAATAAATAATCAATTTCTATATATATATATAATAAATATATAATGAAACAATAATAATTATTATATTTCATATGGAAAATAATCTCGATACTTTCAAAATAAGTTTGAGACATAAAATCATATTTTTGGATTAAATAATATCTCCCTAAATTTGGAAAATTAATCATTTAAATTAAAAAATGACATAATTTAACATGGTCAATCAAATACATGTTGAAAATATGGAAAATTAATTTCAATGTAATTGATTGTTGGAAATCATAAAAATAGATGGCATGAAACATAAAAATATATAATAATCATAGAATTAAATAAATATATATATATATATATAAATATATCGCTTTCAGAAAAAAAAAAATCAAAATTTTGAAATAATGAAACAAACTATTCCTTAGAAAAATAAAAAAGGAATTGAAATTATAAATAAATCATCCAAGAATATATAATCCCTTACTAAAACACAATTAATCAATTTCCATCAAGAATGAATAAACATCATACCAAACTTACATTGAAGTATTTGTATTAAAAATCACTTTACTACAATTTATCAATGTTTAGAAAACATGTTGATTTTATTTGGAAGAAACCCATAAGTAAACTTGAAAGAAACAAATAATTTGACACAATAAAAATTAAAATACCTTACAAAAATAAAATAAAATAGCAGATTGAGTATTTGAAAATAAAAATTCCCTTACCAAAAACATGATTAGAGGTCACCTTAATATTCCTTCTTGGAAGAACCCAAATATGGCTTCTCATAATTGTCCTAAACCCCCCATGGAGCTTCCAATTTATAACTAAATTCTATTATGTAATATTAAAAGGAGTAGTTTTATATTATTCCATAATTTGAGATCAATTTTTTCAGTTCATTTTTGACAATTGCAACTTATGATTAATGTTGTAGATGCGCAATAATGCATAATATAAATTTAATAATCACCGCATCACCATCAACATTGCAATGAAAATATAAAAAAAATTCTATTTCTTCAAAATTTTTGGTTCCTAAGTAATGATTGTCGAGGAAGATGGAATTATATATATATTTTATAAATAAATCGAACCTAAAGAATCAATCAAATTAATACTTCAAACCCAAATCATTAAATGATTGGTTCAAATCTGAGCCAAAATATCAACTGATACAATTAATTAACCATAAAAAATACACATACGACAGTAGAAGTTATACAAGGGATAAAAAATTGGATAATAAGACAATCAAAGGAATCAAAACACTGATAATAGATAAGATTTTGAAGAATACAAACTAGGAAAATGATAAATTGGTAATTTAATTCATTGAAAATGATGTTGGATTGAAGAATCAGACACTTACCAATGAAACATGATAAACTCAAACAAGAAGTTTGGATCCCTAACTGCATCCAGACCTCTTGCTCAAAATATTCAACTATAACTGGAACTGAAGTTGACTTCAATCCAAGTCTTCAACTGAACTTAGATCCAAAATCGCACAGCCTCTCCAGTCCCTTCCTCAGACTGAAACTGATCTCCGACAAAAACAAACCATTGCAACTTGCTGGACCCAAAGTGAATCCTCACCAAAGTATTGATTACTAACATGGTCTGAATCGATTCAATAGAGGCATTTTTACCCCCAAAGATGAAAAATGCTCAACCTCCTCGGCTCCTAGTCCTGCTCTCCTTCCTGACTCATGACCTACACTCTATAAAGAGACATTACTCGAAGAAAACCCTCACATCACCTTTCATACTCACGAAACAAGACAGAAAATAGTTTTTTTTAATTTCATTATCTCATTTTCATTTATTTAATCACTATTTATATATATATATATATATATTATTTTCCATTTAATATATATATATAATAATACATTTTATCAACAACAAAAATGTAATTTTTAAAATTTTCATATTATATTTTGTGGGTATGAAATCATTAAATATTTATTTATTTTTAAATAAATATAAAAACAATATTTATAATTCATAATATTATAAATTATATTAGTTATATTAATATATCATTATTAATATCACCTCTACTAATTATTACTATTGTCATTATTATTATTTAGAATATCCTTTTTTTGTTAAAAAAATAATTTTCATATATATATGTATATAAAGTATTAGTTTATTAAGATATAAAAATAATTTATTTCGTGAAATGCAATGTAATAACTTATGTTTTGAAACAAAACATATTTTGTTTAGAACCAAAATTTATAATGTTTTTTTATTAAATCCTTTCTTAATTATTTTTATTTGATAAAAAAATTATTAAATAAATACTAATTTATTATTTATATTTTCTTGGGGTGTTACATTCTCCCCCCCCCCTAAATGAATTTCCCCATTACTATTCTTTTATCAGACTTAAGAAAATTATGAATTTTCATGTTCAGAATTAAGAAATTTCTAAAGAGACATAACTGTTTAACGAAAGCTCTATCGCAAAGATTTTTTCCCTCAGAAGACAACATCTAATCTCCAAATTTTCTAGACCATGCCTCTAATACCAACTATAACGCCCCGAACCTGCTCTTCCAGAATCGATTCTTGAAAGATGCTATGTAATTTTTTTATAAAAGTGAATAAAAAATTATACAACATTTAACATAAAAGAGGACCTTTTACCGGTCTAGGTTTTGTAGAATTAGAAAAAATCATTCATTTATTAGAGTTGGAAAAAATCAAAACTACTATACACTATACTTCCATGTTCCCTAATTCCAAAAGTGAAATCATTTTTAAATAATCTCCTAAGATACCTATGCAAAATCATTTTAAAAAAAGGGTTAGCATTAAATTTCCTGGTAATGAGTTTTGAAAACCTTTCATAAATTTCATTAAAAATATCTCTTTGATAATAAATTTGAAAAATTCAATTAGAAATAAATTTATAAAACATCCTTTACAAAATAATATATTTCTTTGAAAATTAATTATATTTCTATAACACTTTTAAAATAATCCAGTGATTCGATTGAAAATATTATGCAATCCTTTAAAACAAAACAACTAAGGCCACTCATAAATTTGAACTCGATCTTGGGATTACCCACTTGAGGGAAGGACTCACTATCCAATTCCCTATTGTATTTACAAATTTGGTACCATTTATTATAAAACATTTTTTATAGGCTTTCCTTATATACATATAAATTTCACTGGTTTTTTAGTTTTCAAAATATATTTATATTCATTCTTGGAACAAATAAATACTAATAATTACTGAATATTATATATTTTAATTGGTACGATCAAATATCACGATAAATAACGTTGCATAATCACACAAAAGATTAATTGACATCCACACACATCTAATTTCATCCATATTTCCATAAAAATACAATTTTGTGAAGTTTATTTAAGGATCATGTATACATTTATATACCTATATATGTGTGTGTGCGTACATGTATAATATCTTATCGATATATGGACATAATCTTTATATGAGTATGACATGCATGTAGATCCGTCATTTAAACTCATAAAATTCCATAAATAATCAGTTGATATATATATATAATAAATATATAATCAAACAATAATAATTATTATACTTCAAAGGAAAAATAATCTCGAT
This sequence comes from Viscum album, assembly GCA_963277665.1. NCBI lineage: Eukaryota > Viridiplantae > Streptophyta > Magnoliopsida > Santalales > Viscaceae > Viscum > Viscum album. The sequence continues at coordinate 1,080,618,415 of OY728153.1, read as the reverse complement.
CCTTGTAAAATAAGTTTGAGAAATAAAATCATAATTTTTTATTAAATAATATATTACTAAATTTTGAAAATAAATCATTTAAATTATAAAATGACATAATTTAACATGGTCAATCAAATACATGTTAAAAATAAGGAAAATTAATTTCAATATAATTGATTATTGAAAATAAAAAAAATAGATGACATGAAACATATAAATCCCAAATAATCCTAGAAATATATATATATATATATATATATATATATATATATCTTTCAAAAAATAAATATCATAATTTTGAAATAAAGAACCAAAATATAACATAGAAAAATAAAATGGAATTGAAATTATAAATAAAGTATCTAATAATATATAATCTCTTACTAAAACACAATTAATCAATTTCCATTAAGAATAAATAAACATCACAAAAACCTTACATCAAAATATTTGTAATATAAATAACCTTACTAAATTTTCTCAACGTTTTCAAACCATGTTGATTTTATTTGGAAGAAACCAATAAGTAAACTTGAAAGAAACAAATAATATTACATACTAAAAATTAAAATCCCTTAAAAAAATAAAATATATTAGCAGAGTGAGTATTTGAAAATAAAAAGACCCTTACAAAAAACATGAGCAGAGGTCACCTTAATATTCGTTCTTGGAAGAACCAAAATATATCTTTTCATAATTTTCCTAAACTTCCCATAGAGCTTCCTATTTATAACCAAATTCTATTATGTAATATTTAAAGAAGTAGTTTTATATCATTCCACAATTTGAGATCAATATTTTCAGTTCGTTTTTAACAATTACAACTTATCATTAATGTTGTAGATGTACAGAAATGCATAATATAAATTTAATACTCCCCGCATCACCATCAAAATAGCAAAGAAAATATAAAACAAAATTCTATTTCATCAATTTTTGTGGTTCCAAAGTAATGATTTCCAAGCAAGTTGGAATTGTATATATATTTTATAACCAAACCAAACCTAAATAATCATTCACATTAATACTTCAAACCAAAATCATTAAATGATTGGTTCAAATCCAAGCCAAAAAATCAACTGATACAGTGAATTAACCATAAAAAAATACACATACGATAATAGAAGTTATACAAGGGATAAAAAAATAAGATAATAGAACAATCATCGGAATCATAACACAGATAATAGAAAATATTTTGAAGAAGAAAAACTATTAATAAGTCAAATTGGTATGTTAATTCATTGAAAACGTAACAGGATTGAAGAATATGACACTTACCTATGAAAACTGATAAACTCAAACTAGAAGTTCAGAGCCCTAACCGTATCCACACCTCTTGCATGAAATCTTTAACTACAACTGAAACCAAAGTCGACTTCGATATAAGACCTCAATTGAACATAGATCCAAAATCACACATCCTCGCCAGTCCCTACCTCAGACTGAAACCGATCTCCGACAAAAACAAACCACCGCGGCATTATGGACCCAATGGGAACCCTCGGTAGAGCCTCGATTACTACCTCGTCTGGTTCAATTCAACACCGAAATTTTTACTCCTGAAGACGAAACATGCTCGACCTCCTCGGCTCCTGGCCCTGCTCTCCTTCCTGAATAACGACCTACGCTCTCTCCTGAAACCTCACTCGAAGAAAACCCTCGTCGTGCCTTTCATTCTTATGAAACTGAACTGAAAACAGTGTTCATTTTTTTAAACTTCATTATCTCGTTTTCATATTTTTAATCATTATTCTTATTTGTTTTTTATATATTTTATTTTTAAATAAATAAATATATATATATATTAATATATATATATATAATAAATTTTATTAATAACTAAAATTTAATTTTTATAATTTTCATATTATATTTTGTGAGTATGAAATCATTATTTATATATTTATTTTAAAATAAATTTAAAAACAATCTTTATAATTCATAATATTATAAATTATAATAGTTATATTAATATATCATTATTAATATCACCTCTACTTATTTTTACTATTGTTATTTTTTTTGAATATATCTTTTGATTTTTTAAGAAATATAATTTTCATATATATATATATAAAGATTTAAATTATTATTTTATTAAGATATAAAAATAATTTATTTCATGAAATGAAAGGTAATAACTTATGTTTTGAAACAAAACATATTTTGATAAGAAGAAATATGAATAATTTTTTTATTAAATCTTTTCTTAATTAGTTTTATTTTCTAAACAGATTATTAAATAAATAATTAATTACTATTTATATTTTCATGGGGTGATATAACCATTGGATGGGATTTGGACCTCAGGGAGGATTTCGATGTACCTTGCGTAGAGGAAAGGAATCAAACCCACATAGTTCAAAGAGGGATGGTTTTGGGATTACAAGTGACTGATGGACCATCACAAGAGGATCAATCTTAGTTTAATGAGTGTGTATTGTTTGGGTATTATGCCTGGTTATCTTCCTGGGTGCTACAAGGAGTAGAAATGGGATGAATGGTGCTTACACACTGAGATGGGAAATGCGCTACTAAGAGCGACAAAGGGATTAATGGGTCTTTCACACTAAGGTGTCCCATAGTGGATAGTGTGACCTCACCATGGTAAGGGTGAGATGATGGAGTAGATGGCTGGGGAATATGCTTGGTTAGCTGATCGAGTGAGTGGCATGATCCCACTGATAAGTGGTAGCCTAGGCAAGAATCATGAAGGATGATGGGGGGGGGGGGGGGGTTGAATGAAGTGGGTGGAAGGAATGCGATGGAACAGACGTGAACATGATGGTGTTCGGCTTGAACCATGGGGTGGTTTTATACGTCTCCCAACTGGTTGGTAATTAAAGACTATGTAGTTCTAATAGGGGTAATGGAGTCACCTAAGGAGGTATACTGAGAGAATGAATGCATGGATAGGGATATAAAGGTAAAAAGAAGCTCTACGTTAGGGCATGACCCTCACAAGACATAAATACCCAAGGGAATGGTATGGATGGAACATATGATGGGATAGAACCACCGAGAGGTTTTTTATGTATCCCAGTTGCTCAGAATCAATGTCCACATAGTTTTGGATAGAGGCAGTACAAATTGACCTTGACCCAGATCCATGCCAGGGGATTATGCATGGTTAATATCCTTTTCCGAGAGTATCAATCTTGGTTGGATAGATGTGATATATGCAATGATTATTCCTGGTTAGAGGCCTAGGTGGATGGATCAGAACACCTCGAGTGGTGGATCTAGGATATGTGTCCCAATAACGTAAGATGTCACATCATAAGGGTACTTCTAGAGGAGGGTGCACCAAAGTTTACAATTTAATGGTATTAAACCTATAAGAGGATTCCTAAATACCAAAAATGGATTAAAACCCACGTTGTTTAGAGCTTTCATTTTCAAATCCCGCGGGATGAGTGAATCTATGTGAAAAATATGGAAAAATGGATTGTTGGAGTGATGGGATTGTGCCTCATAGAGCATTCCCACATACTCTGTTTAGAATAGGGAGATCAAAGTCTATGTAGTTCAGTGGACGATGGGAATAAAATTGGGGCGTACACATGGAAAATGAATCAGAAAAAAATAGGGGCTTATGAATGGTTAGCATCCCATAGATAGAAGGGTCTCATGCATGGTTAGAGGGCCAAATACATGTTGGAGATTATGTTTGGTTAGCAGACCAAAAATGGGATGGGGGATTACGCATGATTAGAGGACCAAAAAGATGTCATCATCATTGATACTATAAGACCATGTGAGTCATTCTTGGTGTGAGGAACAATAAGTTGAAGTAGAACTGACGATCATGTGGCAAAAGTTGAGACCACGAGATATGGTGTTGGGTTTACATAAGATAAGAGGCCCAAAAGGGATGTCATGGTCACCGTAACTCTAATCCCACATGAGTCATGCACGATGTGATAAATAAGAGGTAGTAGTAGACCTGATGGTTATTCCATGAAAGGTAAGACCATGAGTTATGGTGCATAGCTTACACATGAATAGTGAACTAGGGGGATAGAGATTGGGACTCACTCAAAAAGGGATGCCTAAAGAAGATCTTGTTCTATGTGAGGATGTTATCATGCCATACTAGAGGGTGAGGTAGGTATCACTCCCATGTAGACAAGTGGGCCTAGAGAATAATCATGGTGTGAAACCCCATGTGTATTGAGTGATGAAAGAATATATTTTAAAATCATGTTCTAGGGATGATGGTCCCAGGTAGTTTAACATCATGCAGCTCAAATTGGAAGGATTCACTCCTTATTCCATAGAAATACATGACTCATACCAAGCCTCACATGGGGAAGGGAATGCATCAACAATTCCTGACATGAGGGGTGTTGAGGAATGGGCAATTTATGGGGACCATGTTATCATGAATATTCCCAAAATAAAGATCCATTAGCATAAATATTCCAAGAATTAATAGGTATGATAACACAATATGGTACACCACACAGGGAATCCACAAATCACTACATACGTGCCTAGAAGGCCGCACAGGAAATCGGTGCACAAAAGAGGAGGCCTCGCTGAGGGTATATTTGCGAATCTTTGGTGCTTCACAAAGAAAAGGGAGATCCATAGAGGGAGGTACTTTGTGAAGCATGGAATAAAGGGTCTTCAAAAAGGGAGGTTCTTCAAAAATCATGGAAACCCAACCTATGTTGGGGGACTTCATGTATTTGGGGTGTGCTTCACGAAAGTTGAATGCTTCTATAAGTACATATTTCCCAATAGGGACTCCTACCATTTCAATGGTCATCGAACATCATGAAGGGCATATCCAGCATAATAGAATGAAAATAGGGGCAAGGGGAAATATGTTTTTCAGTGATCAAATACCTTGTGTGATGTGTTTTCTCACAGGCTCACGAAACATAGGAAGCATTGAAAATGGGAACAGGAAGGAGAAAATTCAAGATAATGATGCTATGAGGTGGGGGAGATCCATATATTTATAGACCATAGGAATATTGATGCTTAGAGGTGAAACACAAAAAAAGCACCTTAATGGATGGAGGAGAATCCATTGGACTCAAAAAGTGTTCCTTCAACTTTCATGGTGGTGTTCGTGGAGTTCATCAGACTCACGGAGGCTCCTATCAACTTGCTTTACAGAATTTGTGGAGGTCATTGGATATGCAGAGGCTTGAATCAACCTGCTTTATGGAATTATTGTAGTTCATTAGACTCATAGAGGATCCGATCAACCTGCTTCCCACCATTCTCAGTGGTGAGGTTCTTGGAAAAGGGGCTTTTCAAAACATACCTCTTTGGTGATTTTTGGACTCGCGAGGCTTGAATTTCTCCCCAAACTATTTTGGAAATCCTCAAAATATTTTCAACATGAATTTGGGTTCAAAAAAATTTCCCCCTCAGAAAGAGAGATGGGGAAAAATGATGGTTAGAATATGAGGGTAGATTTCTAAAAACGCTATGATCATGAAGCCGAATCGTAATGACGTTGGGAAAAGTGCATGGGTGAGATCGCCACAGAGCTCATGACTGCCGAGGAAATGATGAATCTAAAACATTATCCACTATAAATTTGGTGTGAGGGTAACCCTTTTCTACATCTATTTGTGATGAATAATGTGTTTGATATCTCATATTTTAAAGCTCCCACACCCCTATGAATGGTCTATGAGAACTGAGTTCATCAGACTAGTGCTCTGAAGACGCTACATAGCAAATCAGTGCCCCATTATCCTTTTTTTCTTCTATAAAAAAATGCACTTATTACATCAAGGAACCCAAAAGTAGGTCTCTCTAAGTAATATCCATGAATGAGCTTCATTAATAGAGGATTAAAATAAAATAACTTCCGAACCAATGGCCAATCATGAATCTTCCCAAGAGGACCTTGAGGATGCTTTTTGAAGAGAGATATTGATTAATAACATCCAAATCAGGGAGTACACGTGGAGTAATTTTGACCAGGATTCTTTACTAAATCTATTGTCAGATGGGAAAGTGGACTAACCCATATGCAAGATACTGATGTTGTATGAATTTGGTATGAGATTTGATTTTTTCATCCATGAATCAAGTAGGGATGAACCGATTTACTAGTTCCGGGGTACACTATCTCAATACCAGTGGTTTAGAGCTGTCGATGACCATACTGGGTTGGATCATACGCCAATAAACACCAATTATCTTTAAAACCATACCAAAAAAATCAATGAGAAATAAATCTTGTGTGAGGTATATCAACAATAACATCAAATTATCCTTAAGGCAGGTTTACAGAACCCATAAAAATGATGGATTGAATATTGGGACTTACTCTAGGGAATAAAATTCTTGGAGTAATGAGATTATTATTAACGGGTTTCTTCATCTAGTGTAGAATTTCAAATAGAGATGAGGCGAGTTGGCCTATATGAATTTGAGTGGGATTTCCAATTCCACATCTATAGATCAAAAGAAATTATGCTGGAGTTGCTAATTAGGCAGTCACCGAGGACCAATACCTTTCATATTTATCATGGGGAGGTTGAAATCAGCCTTTGAGACCTCACCCATAACTATGGGATTATAATTCTATGGGAGATATATGATGAATTTCTCCCCGTGGAGAATGTATGAGATTATCTGGAGTATATTCCTTGGCTGGGGAAGGCATTGATGTACCTGGTGTTGGGTGAAGATAAGAAGATGGTGAGGGGTGTCCACTACAAAAAGTGATGGAACCGTTTTCTGAATTTTTCTTCAGAGAGTCCCACTAAGGGAGTGGAGGTACCCATGAAACATCCTGTAGGGCCTCATACTTAACCAAGAGTGTCTCAACACAGTAAGAAAGGTTTATACTAACTAATCCTGAAAGAAATCATGTGGCAGGTATTGGGGTACACCATCAATACAAATCATAAAGTAGTGGTTAATTGTACTAGGTTTACATAAGCACTCATCTGTGGATGGATGATTCCATTTAGAGATTAAGACATGGTTTAATAGAAGAGAAAATTCATTATGGTGGATTTTCTAGAAATGAGGAATTGTATCAACCTTAGGGTTCTAGTGTAGGAAAAGATTTATAAGGTGCTTTGGCATATCATGGAGGGGAATAAGACACAACACATATGAAAATAGCTTCATTTTCTATATGGATGGGTGGAAGCACACATGGGAGGATATGAATACCTAAATCCCATCTCCCTTCCTAGGTTAAACTATTTACCAGCCATTTTAAATGTTGTAGAAAGCTTCCCATTCAAGCTAATCGTAATAGTGGTGATGAACAAGATATGGAGGGCAGACGAAATCACCATTCATCCATTCCATTTTCCAATGAGAATGTTAACTAGTGATGAACAATGGAATGAGGGGAAGTAGTCGTTCCTCTTGGACAGTTAAGGAGTATTACTAATAGAATTGGTCAATTGAGAGCCTATATGTGAACCATAAACCCACAATGATTCGCAAGGTAGTTCTGGTATCTACAGAGATTGACCATGAAACCATACCTGTGGTACATCATGAAGATCAATCTAGCATGATGAGGAAATTGTTTCTCATGTTCACAGGAGAGGATGGAAAGATGCAAAACGTGTTTCCTCTATCTAAAACTGCATACGAGATAGTTGAGGAGTATGCAGAGAATTGATAGGAAGTTTACCCAATAGATATGTATAACCAATGACCACCCGGGATGGCGATGGAGTCCCCCATAAACCTATAGGTTAGATATATAGATAGTGATAAGATCATGTTGTGGTGGTAGGGGTGCTACACAGTATGGTAGAGAAATAGCAACAGCAGGGTCAATATTTCCTATTCCTACAATAACTAGGAGTGAAAGTGGATAAATATTATTAGATCCAGTAGCTCTAGCTGGGAAGAATTAAAACAAAGGGTATCCATCAAGATGGTTTTAAAGAATACCTACCCATGATCTTGGGAAGTGGATGTGTTTTGTGGATATACATGAGGATGACATCTACCCTATGCCTTTGGAAGCACGAGATGTTAATAAGAGATTTATCAGTCCTACCGAGATGTTGGGTCACCTCAACCAATTAAGAATAGAACTTATGGTAATTGGTTATTTAGAGACAGGCTTCCTAGTATCTCAAGTAGAGGGAGAGAAATATGTGGCAGAGTTGGAGGTCTTTGTACACACTCAGGGCAGTCTATGTCTAATAAAAGATGAGGTGAAATTATAGATAAACCTGAAATATACACCCCAATTGTCTATTTTTGAGCTTCTAGTGCTCTTTCCTCTTCCCGAGGAATTATAAGAATATTAGGAAGAAGATTATTATTGATGGATTCCTCTGGAGGAATGAAAGGTTGGGGCCTTAGAGGAATCATCTTTGGGAGGGTTTTCCAAAGTTCTTGAGTGAAGCTATGAACTATTAAATTGTATGATATATATAATGTTTATTTGGGTATCTTGAATGAGATTTTTTCTACACATGAGATACTTACAAAATGTACCCCCTCTCATGGGGAAAACGATGTAACAACAAGAACAGAGGGCCAAGCTATAGGTGATATAAAGTCTAGTAGTGTTGTGGAAACCATTTTGGGTTCTCCAAAATTTACTGAGATCTCAACCATATAATGGGGGTCCACATCCTTGGATTCCATAAAAAACAACCTGAAGAAATGATAAATCTTCTCATGACCTCTGTAAAATTCCAACCTCATAGTGATACTTTTTTTCTACTCAACCATGTTAACTAACATAATCTCTAACTTGAAATGCCTTGCAGTAGTGGTCGTACTATTGGTGAGGATGGTCGAGGGTCATGGGGATCATTTCCTAATAGTAATGTCAATGTACATGGAACCAAGCACCCATGCTAATCAGACCACGGTATTTGTGGCTACGGGTAGAGCCACCGGTGGGGAGAAACCAAAAGCTGACAAGAACAATCTCATCAAATTGGGATCAATTAATAAAGATCAACCACATGATATGAAGCATCTCATATACAATATAACTTCATTGGAGGATCCTATTATTGAACTCCTACCTGTATTTCTTGAGTATGAACCCTTTGATCTGGAAGAGCTGGAAGAGTCTAATTCTGACATAGGGGAAAGCTGAGGAATCCATCACTAGTCGTAGAAGATGATAAATCAATTCATTGAGAATATCCCAGAATCAGATTGGGTAATCCAGATGGGATCAATTAGCTCTCTGTTATACAATCTATGCATTGGAGGGGTTGATGCATGAGGTATGCATATTATTTTCTAGGATTACCTCGATGAAATAATACGAGAGATCAATTATTGTTTAGATGTTTCTTGGCCCTAGAAGGAGTCTGTCAACACTCAACACCTCTAGGAGGCTGAAGAGGAGGCCTAACTATTTTATGCATAGATAAATGACTGATCTTCCTTCACTAACACCCAATCGGAACTCCTATCTAAAATTTTGGTCTAGTTGGAAGATCCTTAAGAGAATATGGGGCAAGAATCTCATGAAGTGGCCGATATTCGAGCTAAGTGGGCTCAAGTACAAATCAGGGCCGATGGTATTATTCTTGAGTCCAATGAGGAAGAAACGTAGGATTAAAAAATGACAGTAGATCCTGGAGGCCACATGTCATAGGGAGGTAAATCTAGAACACTCCATTGAATGGTCCAATTCATAAGGGTTGTGTTTTTTCACACTCGGAAAATGTATTTTGATCTTTCTTGTCTATTTTGAACTACATACACATTTCTTGGCTGTTTTAAATTTTCTCACCTCCATCTTATCTATAGAACAACTGATGACCATCCCTAAGCTCACATGGGTCATGCCCGGAGTGGGAAACAAGAGGATACCACATAACTATTAATTTTGTAAGAGAGTGATAGATAATCATCGAGTACTTAGGGTTTTCAATCACCAACTAACCATCCATAGTTTTCGGGATGAGAGAGGCTGTGACTAGAGAACATTTCTCTTGGAACAAAAAAATTTCTTTTCCCAATGTGCACTGGTGCACGATTTGGACAACTCCAAGGGAACTGGAATCAATCTAAACAAAGTGGAATGAAAATGTGTGAATCACATTCTGAACATTTTGTACAAACTGAGGGTGGAATGATGATGGAGGATAAAAGCTTACAATATTTGAGAAACATTATCCACATCACATTATCTAGGTATGGAAATAAAAAAACAAGGGCCAACTACTGAACGCATTCAAAAAACACAAAGCCAAACTCGATGTGTCATGCAAATCCTTCCGGGGTGGTGGCTAATAACAGTAGGTGAGTTGAAACTGCGTGAGTCAATTCCCTTACGGTGTCACTTCTGGACATGAAAGAGGTTGAGGATTCAATCAAGGATCATGTAAATCATGAGGTATAGTGATGAAATTATGGAAAATATTCCAATAGTATTGAAATTACTCCATCACGATTGAGATAAAATTGGTCCCGTCACATTGGTTTGAATAATGATCAATCTTGACTCTTCGAGGGAAGCCTCTCTGATGAGGAACTAAGATACCTTTCGGCTTTAAATCATGTAAATAAGGATGGTGAACATGTAGTTTAACATTATACAGTGAGGATGATGCATGAAATAGTGTAATATTATATGACTAAGATGTTTCACATAGTTTAAGGTCATACTTCATAGATCATAGACAAAAGATTAAAGTTCTGTTAAAAGAAACATGATGTGTATACCAATAATATTTTCATGGAACTAAGGAGATGAAACTGATATGAAAGATACAAAGGAGGCTTTCTCACCATACACATACCATGTAATGGGTGAAAAGGATACATATTTGATGAGGTGAGGGGAAAACACATAATGAATGAAGGATAAGAAGACTTACTTTCAAAAACACAACCATGTGAGGATACAAATTTAAGATCATAGAGTTTGGACCAAAATCAAGGAAAAGGGGCCAAAAGGGCAAGAATAAAAAATGTCTGGGGGTCACTACATATCCCATAATGATGGGAATCAAGTAGTAGGTAGTTCTTGAATCTCAAATAGTTTAATTTCATGCGGTAAGGATAAAGATGGTTCAATATGAAAAGGGCCAACAATTTTGTGGATGGAACTGATTCTATTTATCTTGGAATCACTATGTATCCCATGAAGAAGTGAATCAAGACACATATAAATATTAAAGGAAAATTTCTGTATGCCAGTCTGACCCACACATAGAGAAAAGAGGCATTAGATATTTCATGATTTCTCTTATGTTGTCCATTCTGTTATTTTTGAGAGGTCATACCAAGACCAAAAGCATAGGGGTCTCTACCAGAGTAAAACCATATATAGGTATTGATAGGTGTCATGGTGGATGACTAGTTCCAAGGGTAATTTCTTCTCAAGGGAGAACACCACAATGCTACGTTGTTTACTGTCATACAACCATGAGAATGATAATTCATTTTAAGTTCATATGATTGGACATGCCCAAGAATTTTAACATAATGTTGTATGTATGAAACAATTTAATGTCATATGGGATGGGAAATCACACTTCACTATCATATTTCAGGGATGAAATATATCTTAGTTTAAGGTTTTAGAATATGGACCATAAAAGAATCTCATAATGGGTGTACGTGGCACGACATCCTGAAAGACCCAATGTGAATGAGGACCAAATAGGTCCATTCCACACATCATACCCTATAAGAGAATAAGATTCATAATATATTAGTTTTGGGTCATAGAATTTTGACCATAGAGGGGTTCTTTAAGATGAATATGCATAAGGTGGTGGCATAACAAACCCAACATGAATGTTCTCGAAGCGTCCTACATGCTCCACGCATGCATTCCTATGGAAGTTTGTGTATAGTTTAAAGTAATGAAGCTAAGACTTGGATGCTTATTTTATCGTAATGATATTAGGATGTGAAATTTTAGTTTATAGTCATGGAGTTTTGATCGTAAGATGGTGCTATTTTTCCATGAGGGTATAAAGCCTACCATGATCCTTAAGTCCACGTGAGCCATGATCAGTATGGGAAACAAGGAGAAGAGAGTATTATTATGACATATGGATACATACAACATCCTATTGGAGAAGTTGAGATAAGGATGTCCACATTATTCTGATCAACCTCCTCAATGTGCAAAGGTGCATGGAGGGGTAACATCGAGGATGTTGAAGTTACGTCTAGAAATAAGGATGTGAAAAGGGATGTGAATTATAGTATCTGATATTTGGGATGTAATGGGTGTGGAATAAAGATGGAGAATAACTATTGAACTTGTTCAAAACAAATCATCTGCATCATGTAACCTGGGGTGGGAATGAGAAAATTAGGGACAACTGTTGACTGTGTTCGAAGCGTAGGACCTATCTCAAAATTCCTTTCAATATCATCCAGGATATTGAACCAAGATGGTTTGTGATCCATGAGGTGAAGCAACTTACCTCTAGGGGTCCCTTCATATTTGAAAGATGATGGAGACCAAAAAAATGTCAAATGAAGTGTGGAGACAAAATGAGGGAATGTCTATGAAGAACCCAACATTCTAAGTCTTACACAACAACAAATCTTATCATTTTGACGAGGAACATCAGATAGAAGGATTTGAATCCCTTCATAAGAGAAGAAGCCTAAAGAGGGATCTTAATCCTGACATGGTAATGTACCAATCCCAAATGGAGAGGGTCTGATAAAACCAGGGGATGTCCTCGAAGACAAAATATCAAGGTGTTCCTTTGTATCCCAGAAGGATGGTAATGAACCCAAACGTAGTTTTCAAAACTTGTGTAGTTTAACATCACATGTTAAGGATAGAGGAGAGGGGAATTCCTACGGGAGGCACATGGTGTAGTTTTTATAGCCCGACATGGATGAGAACAAAGGATGTCTCAACACTATACTACATAATCCCAAGAGTAACCTAGACTGAGAATTTGGAGGAATATTATGGTTGGGTTCAATGGATAAATGCTTGGGTGTCCCTACTTAATTCAATTTATGTAACCCAAATTCCTTAATCATGGGTTTAAATGTGATGAAAATCGATTTAATGTCAAATGATCTATGTGAACACTTATGCATGTACATGATATATAAGTTACAGGTGTGTATAGAATTATATAGAACTCCAATTCATTGGGTATTGTTTTAGTCTCATGATAATTCATGAAAGGGATTAAAGAGTGAATCTAATCCATCATAAGACCTTTTCTCCCATGATATGATATCATGGTGGTTATCCTTAACATATGTTTATGATTTCATGTTTAATTTTGTTTCAACTTTCTCATGTTGCCTTTATGTTACTGTCATGACACATCCTAGTGGGGCCCCTTCAATGACTACTCCTAGCTCGCCTCTAATAGGCCAGGGGCTGGTGACTAGAACCATGAAGGCATATCCCAAAAAATGGGTGGTATTTTCCCAAGTACCTAGACAAACACACACACACACACATGCTTACAGGCCATGAATTATGAAATGTAAAAACAAGAAGTAAACAAATTAATGCATGCACTATATCCCAACCAACAGAGTATGAGAAGAAAGTAAAGTACGTAAAGTAAACTAGTCCAGAATTCAAGACCACCAAAATAAATGTTTATAATCCAAAAATTCTAAAATGTATACAAAGGTACTGGGACGGCAGGTCAAAGCCATAGGAACACTTCAGCCTATCTAAACTCACAAATCTCTTTCCGATCATGGTCCACCCAGGACTATGTCAGAAGGTCATTTTTCTGTATAAGACATGACACGTGTGGGAAAATACTATGTAAGGGTATTTAAAACAATACTCAGTATGGTGCCCCAAAATCAAAAAGGAATACCACAAAATAAATACCACATAGGAAATACCATAATTGAAATACCACACAAGAAATACCTTAATAGAAATACAAAAAATAAAATACCACAAACTAAATACCACACATGAAATACCATGAAGGAAAAAAACAAACATGAAATACCATGAAAGAAATAGAATGAAGGAAATACCAAATAAGAAATACCAAGGAAAAGTGCAGTATTCTCAATAAACATATATTCCCTCGGACCGCATATCAAAAATATCTAGATAAAATCTCACCAATGGGACACACAGTCTCTATGTGGCTCACAGTCTCAGTAAGACACATAGTCTTTGGGAGCCACACAATCTCCCTGAGACAAAAATACTCTATAAGATATAAAACATTTTAGAGTCACATAGTCTCCATGATACACATAATATCTATAAGACACACGGTCTTTGGAAGTCACAAAGTCTCCATGAGACTCCTAGTCTCTATGTCCCCTCCATCTACATGATTCCTCTCAAGGAATGCTTGTTCCAAGAGATCCTATTACTCAATCCATTAGTTCGTATTCACACTTATAAAAAACCCTAATTAGGATATCTCAAAAGGACCGTATCATTTCAGGGGTCCCAATTCCATATATATTTTCAAAAGAATACACTGTTTGAATGTTATGGGTGTTTGGAAATTTTGAAGGGGGTCTATCGCCCATGGAGGTTGGCCACCCAGTCTGACAGCCACAATAGTCAACCATGATGTGGCATCTTGAGCTACCATGACTGGCGATTATGACCCAGATACCATGGCCGTATCATAGTTTGGTCAACCGTGGCTCGGTCAAACCACACGGGTCTGACCCAACCTGGGGTCCGACACATCCCACCGGGCCTGGCCATCTTCGGTAGGGCCCCGACAAGTTTTCCGACTGGCCCGACCCACTCACCTGACTTATCCCATTTCCGGGTCCATTCCATTCAGTGTGCCATGAAATTCATGGCTATGCCATGCCATGTCTTTTGGACTCTATTATCACCGGATCCGTCGACTACCATGTGGCCGCCGCCACATTCGACAGCCACCCCCATAGCTTCTGCGGCCCACTGCTCTTCCTCTGCTAGTCAAAACTCTGAAATGAAAACTACTCTTTGATCTTTGGGTAATGAGCTACATCTATCTGACCTCAATTTATCCTTACCATAAATTCAAATGTATGATCAAGTTCAATGCCTCCCGGAAATTTGATTCGCGACCATGAGGGTCTAATGATGAAGAACACCATGAATAGTTGAGAGAAGAATCAAAATAATTCTTAGAAGAACAAACCAAAACCTTTATTCAGGTAGGCTTAAATTCATATATATTAGAATGAAGAACAAAGAATAAATAATGACAATTATTTATATCCCATTAAAAACCAGCAATCAAGCCCATCAAGCATGAATGATCAAACTATAGATCAACATACTAAGGGGTTGTTCCACTTTCATTATTGAATTCAAGATTGGGTAATGATGAAAACAATAACACCCTACCTCATGTTTGATCATTTGTGGATGAGGAGTGGTTGCTTTTATGTCGTTGATGAGACCCTCTAACTTCGTTGGCACGATGATCCCCGATTTGATCTCCTATATATCATCATTCATTGTGGAGGGTTATTTCTCCACGATTTAGAGGAGATCGGGGTTCTTGGCAATAACCCTAAATTCTATAACAACGAATTATTAAAAAGTAAATGTCACTTAATCTTTGTGTAATGTAAAATAAAATAAAAATTATTTTTTTATTCTTTAAAACGTTGAAAAATTACTTTTCATAGCTAACTAATGTCATTCAATGTTAGGCCTTGAATAAGGTAATTTTGATATTCTGAACACAATAGTTCCCTTAGATTTCAAATCCATTAACTTGTTTAGAATTTATTCCACTTTTCCATGAAAACTGCCTGTGCGTGCTATTTAATATTTTAATATTATTCAATCAATTGTTCTAGGCACCCCAGGACTCGGAATTGCATGTCATCTCAGCCCCTAGTATTGATATCAATCCATATAATATCTAAATTAAATACATGAAAAATACGAGATATTACATTATCCCCAACCTGGGGTCTTACATACCTAAAAGCCAAATTAAAAGGAATACTCAAACAAATGAGGGTACATAGCATGAATCTAAGCATCCATCACCCAATTTCTCTCATGTAGATTCTCATGCTACCACCATACATGAACAAGAGTAATCAACCACCCATAAAGGCGCATCTATTTTCGACCCTTGATCTCCATTGGATACTCAGTAAAATTCACCTCATCGTCAATTTGTAGCTCTCCCTAGTCAGTGACATGTGATGGATCATGAACACACCTCCTCATCTATGACACATGAAAGTCTTCGTGCACTCACCCTAACTAGGGTGGTAGATCCAAGATGTACATCACCTCGCCAAATCTATGTAGAATCTGAAATGGGCCAACAAACCTCAGAGATAGCTTTCTGCCTGACCAAATATCCATAATCCACATCGAGGTAAGACCTGAATGAATATGTGGTATCCGTCCTCGGACTAGAAACGACTCTTTCATCTATCAACATAAGACTTATGATGGCTATGTGTAGTCTTCATCTACTCTTGGATGATTTTCACCTTCTCTGTAGTAACCTGCACCAATTCTAGGCCCATGAGGGCGGACTCTACTAGGACCATCCAGTAATGTGGGGACCAATATGGTCACCCATACAAGGTCTCTAATGGTTCCATACAGATGGTGGGAAGGTGATCCTCCCAACTGTATGAAAAATCTAGTATATAAGTATGTATCATGTCCTACAGAACCTAAATTTTCTACATTGTATGGCCAACCATCTATGGGTGAAACACTATTATCAAACATAACTGATTTCCAAACACCTCCTATAATTCATTCCTCAACTGAGAAGTAAAGTGGGCATCACAGTCTAAGATTTTTGTTGATGGAACTCCATGGAGTCAAAATATATCTTGTAGGTAGAGGCGTCCCATGCTATCTACTGAACTCTACTCCAGAATATCTAGGAAGTGGGACAACTTGGTGATTCAGTCAATGATCACCCTAATGGTATCGTTCCCCCTAGATTAATATGTAAAACTCCTAAAAAATTCCATCAATATCCCATCCCACTTCCATTATGTATCCTCTAGGGGTTAAGTCAAACTAACCAGAACCCAGTGCTTTGGCATCACGTGCTGCAAAGTGAGGCATTGAGAAAAATTATCTATAACTCCCTTATTCATTCCTAGCCACCATAAATGATGCAAAAAATCCTAGTACATCATTACTATACATGGATGTACCGAAAAAGGGTATGTACGAAGATCCCTCAAGACCTCCTCCCATAACTCCACTAATACTACTGTGCATCCACTAAAAACAATGAATCGTTCCCCACCTTTCAAATATCCATCAGGGGAAAACCCTATATAAATAT
Organism: Viscum album; assembly: GCA_963277665.1. Lineage (NCBI taxonomy): Eukaryota > Viridiplantae > Streptophyta > Magnoliopsida > Santalales > Viscaceae > Viscum > Viscum album. The sequence goes on along the minus strand of OY728153.1, from coordinate 1,080,601,232 downwards.
GACCACATGCAGTCTTGTAGTTGGTATCCCCAATCCATACCTCTCTAACTTGTTATAATAGTGTAGGGGTGAAAACCATCTACTGGAGGTAAGTTTCTCCGTTTACATCCCCAAAGTATATATCCAATGTGGCTAACTTCTCTGATTCCTCGTTCAACAACTGTTAACTGGATCTCTTATTGAGAGAATCTTCCACCACGTTCCCCTTCATATGAGTATAGACAATATCACTGTCACGGTCCCAGAGGAACTCTATCCATCACCTCAATATCAAGTTCATATTCTTTCGAGAGAAGATATACTTGAGGCTCTTATAGTTTGAGTAGATGTTAAACCTCTCGCCGATTAAATAGTGTGGCCACATCATCAATGTGAAGACTACCACTGCTAACTCAGGATCATGGGTCATGTAGTTCTTCTCATGTGGTATCAACTAGAATGAACCATAGGAAATCACTTCTTTCCCCTACATTAGGACCCAGTTAAACTTGGTTACTGATTCATCACATAACACTACATACTCGGCTCCCTCATCTGGATATCTCAAGATGAGAGCACTCTTCAATCTCTGTCTCAACTACTAAAATCTCTCCTGGAACTTCTTCATCCATAAAAATGGCTAACCCTTTCATGTCAAAGATGTTAATGATGATACTACTCTAAAATATTTAGTTAAAAACCTCTGATTTCCAAAGAAACTACAAACCTTGGTAATTGTCTTGCATGGGTCCCAAGAAAGAAGCACCTAAATCATCAATAGATCCACTAAAAATATATCCTATTAAATGACTTGTCCCAGAAAATGGACCTATTGAATCAAGAACTGACACTTAGAGAGCTTCCCTTAAAGCTGGTGCTCTCGATGTGTATCCAAGACCATATGAAAGTGTCTTGCAAGCTCCAACACTGATACAGAGTACACTATGATGTCATCAATGTAGAAAACCATGAAACATTCTAGGTAAGGCTGTAAGATTTTGTTCATGAGTCCCATGACCACTTTTGGGGAATTCATCATGACAAAAAGAATCACCATATTCTCGTAGTGTCCATAATGACATCTGGAAGACATCTTTGGTATATCCTTATCCTGTACTGGATGATGGTGAAAGCTAGATCTATGGTCAATCTTTGAGAAACACTGCTCCCCTTTTATCTAATCAAATATTTCATCAATCCACGGTAGTGGATAGTTATTCTTCACCATCACCTTGTTCAGGTTCCAGAAGTCCACACATAACCTCAAGTCCCCCAATGTCTTCTTAGAAATAAAAAATACGGCTTCCCAGGGTGAAACACTAGGTCTCATGAAGCCCTTCCTATACAAGTCCTCCAACTATACCCTCACCTCACGAAGATCTATGATGGACATTAAATATGTAGGTGTATATATCAATGTCATCCCAGGGTATAGATCAATGATGAAGTCTGTCTCCCCGTGGGGAGGTAATCCTAGAACATCCTCAATAAAGAGGTCATTATACTCCTCCACCACTGCAGGAAAATGATGAATCATATCATCCATTGAACAGAGGGTCAGGCTATCTAGCTAATGAGTGATCGACTACACCCTGAAATGTGTGAGTCAATCTTACACTTCTTGGGTTTCCTTTTCACTGATAAAGAAAAATTTGGTTCCATCATTGCAGACACACCACACCCTATGCCTAAAAAATTCCATCTGATAATGGAATGTGGATAACTAGTCTATACTGAGAATGACCTCATAAGGCCTTAACAATGATACCAAGAGATCCCAACTGAAAATCCCTCCTCCAAGAGTAAGGTCACACTATCGGTACCAATGTGTGATTATCAAATATTCTCTTAGGGGAATCTCTAAGAATAAGGGTCAAGTCAATGGTTAAACTAGAATCTATCTGTCTCAAATAAGGTCTGTCGTAATAAAATAATGACTAGAACCTTTTTCTATGAAAATTGAAACTAAGGTGGAAAATACATGAATCATATCTCTTATCATCCCTAGAGACCTAGGGTCGTAAGCCTCCATTTACTAAAGCTGGAATCATCCTTATTGACCTACTCCCTGAGCCTATCATGGACCACTTGGAGGTAGAGGTGGTAGTATGTTGATCCTCCACCCACCTACTACTACACTGTATGATCCTCTTCCACATCCTCCTCCTTTTAGACCACCTGCTTCACTCCGTTCCTCTTCCTCGATGATCCCTCAAAAATCTCTTGATCAGCTATATGATGGGTTTAGAAATCACATGCTAGAGGTCTCCTACCACTTCACATGTAATATACCATGTACCTCAATAAATTTGAGCTACCCTAGGAGCCCTAAACCACTGATCTTATTCCCTGGGTTCATCCCCTGATGTGCCTAACCCGCTTGGGTTCCTACGACTGTCGTCAGCTACCACCTGCCAAGGTCTCAACTACCTTCTACTGAGGTCTCAACTACCTGGTGTTTGCTGGAAGCTCCCACTATCGGTGGCTTCTCTTAAAGAAAACTATCAACCAGCAGAGGTCACTCATGTACCCCAACATGTGTAGTAATGTTAAAGGATATCATGGATTCCCTTATCTCCCAGCGTAGGCCCTGCTCAAATGTTCAATCCCTAAATAACTATTCATATAGAAAATTCATGGAGTAACAAAAAAGATTAGTAAATGTCATAGATAACTGCACCATATTCATACTACCCTATAGTAGATGTAGAAGCTCATGTGTGTGTAATGATTGCAATTTATCTAGAAAAAACTCATCTATGAAGAGACTCTATAATTCTTCCCAATAGAGAGTCATTTAATCACGTGTCTAGGTCACTAAGATATACCATTGCCTTTCTGATCCTTCGAAAAGACTCGTGTCAAGGACTTCCATCTAGTCAAAATGCATCCTTATAAGGAGGAAGCCATGTGTAAATTCCTCTATCCAATCCTCAACTTGATGGGGGTATGGATCATGTTGACAACTGGTGGGTCAGTGCCCCTCGACTCATGGAATTCAATTAGTTGGATTACATACTCATCCATTAACGGTGGTAGTGACTACTAATTGATGGGTAATGATATTTATTGAAATCCACTCAGAGGTGTTATCTCTGGTACATGCCCCTATATCGATGCTGCATTTCTAGGCGGATCATCCTCTTGATCACACAACAAAATCATAGCTGACTGTTTTTATGGTGGCATCTTGTAATAAAACAGAATGTACCACAGTCGATAGAGTATATAAGAAGAGATTGCTCAATAAGGACACAAAATAAACAAACAATCGGTCCACCGATTGTGGCAGTCGACCACAACCCTGTTACTGTGGCCACATGATAGCTCAGACGACTATTGCCCGATATGGACACCCGGGTCTGAACCGGCCTGCAGGATCCCACACGGTCTGCTGGGTCGTATTGGCCCACTAGGCCTGGCCTCATTTGGTCGGTCTCAGCCCACATACCCAACCCGACCTTCTCACCCGACACAATATTTTTCTTGGTCCAGTCTACACAGTGCACCACCACTATCCATGGCCTCCACATCCCATGTGGTTCCGTAATGCATCATGCAGCCTCCGGGCATGTAAGCTTTGTCATATTCCACATGACTGCCACTGCGAACCATGCAACATTACCACCACATCCAGCATCCTGTGGTCGCTGTCGTTGGTGTCGTTAACTGACTACGTAGTTTTCATGACCCACCACTCATATTTCATTCATTGAAACTCTAAAATAAAAACTTCTTTATAATCCTTGGGTCACAAGCTACATCGATCTAGCCTTGGTTTCATTCTACCTCCAATCTAGGGGTCTGATGTCATTTAAATCCTCTCATTAATTCAATATATGAATATGAGTGTCCAATGATGAAGAAAACCATGAAAAAGGCAAAGAAGATTCACAAGAAATTCTAGAGAAATAAACCTCATCATTTTTTCATGTTGACATCAATTTGTTCCTTTTATAATGAAGAATGAATAAGAAATAATAACAAAGATTTATCTCTCATTAATATCCCACAATTAAGCCCATCCTATAAGACCGAATGAACCTTAGATCAACCTGTTCATGGGTTAGTTAGTGTTAATCGTTGAATTCAAGCACGAGGAATCATGAAGGAAACAAATGCACTACCTCATATTTGATTGATCATTGATGAGGAGTGGTTGTTTTGTCATTGTTGATGAGATCCTCCAATACTATTGGTACAAAGATCCAAAGTCCAATATTTGATCCTTCATTATTCATTGGAGAGGGTTCTTTCTCCATGATTCAGAGGAATTAAAGGGTTATGGATATAATAGTGAATTCTATAAAAAAGCATTATTAAAAATGAAATATCACTACATCATCATGTAACATTAAACAAAATAAAACATAATTAATGTACTATTTAAAACATCCAAAAATTACTTGTCATTACCGACCCACACCGATAGATGTTAGGCCTAACATAAGGTAATGTCACTGCTCTGAATGCAATGTTTCCCTCAGATATCTAATTTGGGGACCCATTTCGATGTTATTCCACTTTTTCAATAAAAATATGCACGCGTGCTATTTAATATTTTCATATTATTCAATCAATTATTTGGGCACCCATGGAATCTAAATAGATCACCCTCTCAGTGCCTTCTCTCGAAATCAATCCACATAATATGTCAATAAAAACATGGAAAATATGAGATATTATAGTTACCATACTATACCATACATTATTGTTCATGCTTATGATCTTCACCCCTTTTATGTTCAATTTTAATTTTCAATTTCTGATCATGAAATAATTTCTTAATGTTATTCTTATTTTATATTTAATTATTGGGATTTATAACTCATCCATTTATTATGTATGCCCATAGGCTATCCCATGTATTTTTATAAGACCAAGTACTTTTATGTAAATTTTATGGTTATTTTCAATAAATGTTTTTTATCCAATGTTCAATACGTTATGTTATGTACCTAATTACCAAATACACTATACATATTGATATTATTGGTTGTATTATGTGTATTCTTATGTAATAATTCAAGAATTGATTTGTGATAATGAAAAGGATTTTCATACTATAATTGGATGTGGTTCTGGCCCAAATATACCAAGGGTTAATAACTCTGAAAGGGGCAAATTGGGATTAACTCAATTGCCATCTTTTGTTTGAAAATGTGACTCCCCATAAACCAATATTTAAAATACCTATATATATGCTTAGTATAATTAACATATTATTTACAAAACATTATAAATGACTTGAAAACAAAGATATACCTAAAGAAACCAAGTTTAAGATTATGTGATTAAGAGTGCACGAAGTTTAATTTAGGCTAAGTGTTACACCATATTTTGAATTTTAGATTATGATTTAAAATTCACAATATATTGAGATAATATAGTGTATTCTATTTTTCATAAATGGTTACTAGAATGAATAAGGGTATCAATACTTAGGGATAATGTAGAGATTTCCTTGCTGAGGAATCCAATATAGATGATATTTGAATTGATCCAATTAAGGCTATAGTAGGAAATCTTAATCAGGTTATAACAAATAGACTTTCTGAAATGGATAAACATATTAAATAATTATATTATCCTATGTTGTATATATTTATCTTAAATTAGCCCCCATAATTTGGTGGGACTACTAATATGATGGCAGATGAGTAATGAATTATGTCTCTATAGAAGATAGTTATGGCCTTAAGATGTAGTGAAAAGGGAAAGGTTACACTTGTAGTGTATTATATATAAGGAAATGTTGATAAATTGTGGTCAGTGATCCAAAATACTAGAGAGGAAGAGGAAATATAACTCATGTAATTGAAATATTTTAAGGAGGTATTTTTTTTAAAATTAATTCCCCCATGAGAAACAAAATTAAATGAAGGTAATGTTCTTTATCATAACAAAAAATGAATAATAAGGTATTTTGGATTATGAGGATACCTATATATGGTTATCTAGTTATGATATATATTACATATGAAACATGGAGTATAATAGTTATCATTTATTTGAAGGTCTTAAGAAAATTATTCAAATGGAACTTGTATCCCAAACATTATCATAATACGATGATATATTGGACTGTGCTCTCAATAAAATTAAATAATTATCAATGTTTCTTGGATTTGAAGGGAAAAGAGAAAAGGGGGATGATAGAGAAAAAATTGATAGAGTGAAGAAGGGAAAAGAGGATTCTTCCTACAGTTGATAATTGTAGAAAGAAACACCCCATTACTTTCTAACAATGAATGAGAGTTTTCTACAAGTGTGAAGAGAAATTACAGAATCCTCAAGAATGAATGTGTAAAGGAGAATCCATCAATTTACATTACTTTAATTATAAGGATATATGGAACTATTCTAACAAATTCTCCATGAATTAGGAGAATACACCTTAGAAGAAACCAATGAATGAAGGTTAAGATTATGCAATTGATATATTTGAAGTGGAATGAATACTATTCTTGTGTACTGGGATCCATTATATATGTTGTAAAAGTATTTTATTGACCATATTATAATTATAATTATCATTAACATTATTATTATTTTACTATAATAGTATTTATTTAATTATTTGAAATCATGCATTGAATGGTACTAATAAAAGTGATTCAATGGAAAGTCTTTCTTTTTAAAAACACATGATTAAAGAAATTTAACTCTTAATATGTGGTATATGTTGAGATAATAATAACAATTATATAATTATGGGATTGAATTAGTGACTATTAAATTGTTTATTGATTTCATGGTTTATTCTATCTTTCATAAAGATTACTGTATGGTTTGATATATGGAATATATTCAATAACCTGATATTTTAGTTCTGGAAGCATGCATGTTCTCATTAATGTTTTATGATGATTAAGGTGTTCAAATATTTGGAATGAGACATTAAGAGCCATATTATATTTCACGGGGAATATAATGTTTATTTAGTTTCCTTATTTTAAAAATCATGTACACTGAATTTGGGAAACCATATTTTGGATGGGCTATAATGTTAAATATTTGTAGAATTGATTAAGTTGGACTTTAGGTGTTATTAGATAACTGTTATAACCATTTAGGATTATTAAATATAGTAGGAATAAATTTTACTCTTTTATGGATCTTATAATATGTTAAAAGGTAGTTTCACTTCTTTAAGAATAAAAATTAATCTTGGATATTCATTTTATATAGTGAAAAATGAATTATAAAGTGATCAAAGAATTTCCATAAGATGGAATTGTGCCTATGAAAAAAAGATATCAAGTAAAAGTATTTTCATATTTTCTTAGTCAAGATTAAAAATTAATTTATCAATACTAGGAAAGGATCTTGAAACAACAAATATATCCTAGTACCACCATTTCTTATGAATCAGATGATCCCTTAACTCATTACAGATTTAGGTTTTTGTGGTTGTTAACCTTCTCTTGATCACCCACATTCTTTTGATCAATGATATCTATCGAAATATATATAACCTTGGGAATTTTTACTATATTAAATGTAAACTATATAATTTTCCACATACTTTATCCAACTTGGAGACCTATTTATGTGATTATTATAGTTGACCTTTGATTATTTTATCTTTGAAAAAACCTGCTTTATCTCATGTCTTTGGGAATAAATTTTAATTAAAAATTTCCACTTATATGAATGGAATTTTTAAAAATGTATTAAATATTTATAATAGGAATATTTTATAATATATAATAGGTTGAACATAATTTTTTACTGTAACTAATAGTAAAAATAGTAATAATTAATTACCACAGTTATAGTAATAATGGATTTACCAAGGGGTTAAACTAAAAAGATATCAGTTGAAATTTTATAAATAATTTTCTAAAATATATTTTATGTCCATATTTATACCCTATCATGTATAGGTATTGATAATAATAAATTTGGACCCATTTTTCATGTGCAAAATGTGGGTATAACTTTTTCATTACAAAAATTATAAGTGTGTCACTTAGCTCACTTATAAAATGCCACCAACTCTCCTATATTATTCACACCATAAAACCATTTTGGTTCAGAAATTATCTACCCAAATCACATAAAAAATTACATACCATATTCTTATAAGCCTTATGTTTGGTATAAATTCATCCTTGGAAGGATTTTGGTGAAAACTAAAGGAGGTTACCCGAAAGAGATTTAATGTTCTTCAATGATCATTTTTATATTGTTTCTTCCTGCACCTTATTTAATTATTATTAAAAAATAATTATATAATAAACTTAGTATGTTAAATACAATGAGGTGTTTTCATCATTAAATAATAACAAAAAAACAAATCTACTTACATCAAATTGGTTTCAATATCATCATTCATGTGTACGACATACTACTTCCATGTAAACTGATGTCATTCATTTTTTCCATCACCACCTATCATGGTTTGGTATAATGATGGATATAAATTATATATATGATATTTAGAAAATATTTTTTACATATTTATTCATTAAATATTATATAATTTTTTTGCATTCCATTTCATATGGGATACAATAACATTTCTCATATGTACTACAGACTACCACATTGTGAAGAGATACAATTCTTCTTTCACTAATGATTTACATGGAAGGTGATAAGGAAAAAGTTAATGATTATATGTGATATAAATTACATAATAATGATATTAATGAAATATTTATCATTTTAAAATTATTATATATATTTTTATTTCTTACCTTTTAATTTACTAAAAGATGATAACTTTATTCGTGTACGTGTGGACCACTTCCTTCACAAAGCAGTGCGACTCAATTTTTATAACCAGACCACATGGATTTTATGTATAACTATATTTAAAAAACTAATATGGTATTATTTTCATTATTTAAAGGTAATATTTTATATACCTTCTTTCCACAATTATCATTCAAAACAAAAACGTCACTCTTGCATACGTATGACCTACCATATCTATGATCATAACACACTTAATTTATTATAAATATCTTTCATGATTGGTATTAAAACTATAATTTATGTATAAATATGTTAACTATTTAATTATTATCGTTTTAGATGTGATTAAAATATATTATTTTCATAGGAATTAAATCCTTCATAGAAAATCATGATTGAGAAAACAAAACAATTAGCACCTGAAATATTGAAAATAATGAAATACTATTATAGAATGGGTGATAATATGTTATAAAAGGATCATATATGATAATATAAATATTAATATGGTTATATTTTATGTTAATAACATGTTTAAATCCAATATAAAGGATGTTAAATCGCATTTACCCAAAAGGAAGCGTGAGGTAAGTTACTTTGTCCTAATTTCCCATAATTAAGGAACATTTTATTATTATTCACATAATTTCATTTATATGGTGTATATACTAAAAAAATTTCATTTAATATCAAGATTAAATTATAATTCGTGTCATTTTATGCTTTAGTTTGAATTATTTCATCAAAGGATATTTAACTTAATAGTTACTAAGTGGTAAATAATTTCATAACTCAATTTATTTTCATTGGGTTATATTAATTTTCACCATCTTTAATATTCTAAGATTATGTGTGTAATTAATTTATATTATATTATGTATTATTTTTACTTGATTATTTTCATTTTTAGTTTATATACATAATCTATTATAGTTATTAATTTTCACTTTATCATTATAGTCATTATTAGGGTTTATTTGACAATCTCATTCTAATCGAGATTACTAATTATTTGATATTTCTCCAATAAACCCATTTAATTTTATCCTAATACGGTTATTCATGATATTTTAAATAAATAATACCATTTTACCCTTTTTTAATTAAATATTTTGATAAAATGTTTTCAATAAAACTAGACTTCATTTCCCTATTTGGTCAGAAATTTTTTTTCATCCAAAAATATTTTTTATAAAAACATTTTAAAAAATATTTGTAACCTTTTGAAAATTATTTTTTAAAATATTTTATTCAATTTTTAATTTAAAAATTTTAATGAAATATTCATTTATTCTTATAATAGTCATATTTTTATTTTACTGAAAATGTGAAAGGAATCTTTGCTTTAACATACTCTATATGTACAAAAATTATTACCATCATCAGCATTCAATGTTTTAAAAAATTTGTTAAAATTGTATATGATTGCTTATAAATGAGAAATATTTTATGTTTTTTATGGATTTTTCATTTTAAAAAGATATTTTTAAAATAAAATGAACATCTTTCTAAAGAATTTTTTTAATGTTTATTATATGGTATTTAAATTCATCAATGAAAACATCACTTATTATTACTCTAATGGGTAAATGTTCGATTACTGCTATCTTTATTATATCTATCGATGGTTTATTTTCATTTTTAACAATTAAAGTATTAACTTTCACATTCTTGAATTATTTTTAACTCATTAAATTTCCCATGAAATATTAATATTCCTGTGATCACATGACACTAAATTTATTCTAATCACCCATAATATTTATCATGGATATGATAATTTATTAAATGATAAATCTTTATTATATATAGTGTTATGCAATTATAGTTTTTTTTACCGGTGGAAGTATTTATAAATTCACATTCTTCAATGAATATAGATATTTTATGATAGGTCACATTGTTCAGGAAATAAATAAATTATTTGATATATGAGGAAGGATTTGGACATGCAGTGATGGGTGGGTCCATGTAATAGATAAACCCCCAATGCATTGGTAAGTCTCAAGAGAGAAATCTGTAAGATAGAATAAAATAGGTTTTTACATGTATTTTTAAACAATCTCATGAAAGGTCTTGATGGTAGAGCTATCAAGTTCCCGAGACACGATTTCCAATAATTAAGAATTTCAATAATTAAGAATTTAGTTTTGATTATCCCTGATATTTTCATAATATTGTTATATTTGAATAAATTTCATGCTTAGATTATTGATTAAATGGAATTAATGATCAGTTATTTATCTTTCCATATTGATTATTCCATATCTAGTTATGATAGTCATGATAAAAATTAAATAGAATTTGTTTTTAGTTATTTTTTTTATATCGATTATTCCTTATCTTATCACGATAGTAAATTTATTTAAAAGGAGTGTATATTCAATTATTTCCCTTTCCATGTTGATTATTCACATTTATTCACAACATATTTTTCTCTACATAACCCTTATCGACACTTTGATATAACCCATATTATTTTCCTTTCACATGTATTTGATGAATAATTCTTAGAAGGAGTTTTAAAGGATAGTGTTATTTTTATTTTGTTACATTTAATGTTTTATTTTCTATTAGAAATGTAAAATGGGTATCATGTATGCATCTATTTCTCCAAAACTAATAAATTGATCAGTACTTCTGGATTTAAACCTTTATAACTATACCAATGTAATAATTTCGGTATAGTCTCTAGGTTACAGGGGGTTAGGTTACTACAAATACAAACTATAACAACCTTAAATCCAGTAACCTATAATAATTGGTTAAATTTTTACACTGTTATAAATAAAAGAGGTAAAATCTCAAGTGAACATTAAATTTAGTATTCTTGGAGAGAAAGATAAAAACAACATACTAATTTTTCATTGGGGATAAAACATAAAACATAGTAATGGAAAAGAATAAACATCCTTGAATTCATTCAAATAATTATTTTTCATATCCAGGGTAAAGGAAACAAAATAGTGTGAGAAAAAATGCAAGTTAAGGGTTATGTATAAAGAAAAAAATCATTATTATATAAGGATGAATCAATATGGAAAGGTAAATAACTAAAAACACAAGAAATATAATCAATAACTTGAGCATGAAATGAATCCAGGGATAATATCAAAGAAAAAATATCATGGATAATTATAACTAAAATCTCAATGATGGATGTAAAGACCCGGAAAATTCACGGAATTTTTTTTCTTAATTTACTTTGGAATTTTACAAGAATGCAGTTTCTGACGGCGCCTGATTCCGAGGCCCGGTGTTCCATTAATCATTTTCCAAAGTTTGGCTCGGGTATGTTCAGTGAACGAACGAGCGGGTTTTTCTAACCTTTGAACCGGTGCTCGAAATCAAATTCCGAGGGCACTGATTGAACCGCAGCACCGATATTTGCTTATGAACGCCTATTCCGGAGTTGCGTTTACTCGAGAGAAGTTGATAAAAATTGTGGAAGTTAAAAATAAAAGTTTAACAACAATTTTTAGTTTACTCTAAGTGTTTAATACTTTGGAAGGAAGTTGGGTAACTACCCAACCTCCCTTGGGAGGTTATGAGGGTGGTAGGGCCCACACGAACCCCACCACTTCATATCCTCTAACCCCCTCAACTCACCATTAATATTGTTAACTTAAGTTAATAACTTATGACATTAATGTAGAGAGTTTAATGTGAGTTTTTGAAATTCAAACACTTGAATTTCAAAATCCATGTTGAGTTAATAAATTAAGTGTGGCTTAATTTATTTTGGGTTAGTTCCTTTGTTTCTAGAGAGGACTTGGGGGAAACATAATTCAAGGAGCTTAGAGATCATCTTCTTCATCTTCGACGAAGAACACGAAGAACGAACGTTTCCCAACGAAGAACGCTGATCCCTCGGAGACCGTTTACCGCAACTCCATACCCGCGACGCGTCACCCTTCGTTCTTCTTCCCACGTCAAAGGAAGGGAGACGATGTTCCATCTCGGACAATCTCCGTCAACGTCTTCGAATCCTCTTTCCGCGACGTCTTTTCCCGCGACGGTTTATCTGCGATGAATTTATCCGTGACGAAAACCTCATTCAAGCCGCGCTCGAGGTAGGGGGTTTACATGTTTTCTATACGTGATTCTCTTCCGTCTTTTATCCACGTCTTTCTGGACCGCATGATATCAGTTAACGGGAGGAGTCCGGACCGCACAAACATGGCCGTCCCCCTCCATTATTGTTTTTCTTGTTGTTGCGGATCGAATGAAATTGACGTGGTGCCGTCGCACCGCGCGGGATCGAGCGGCAAGGATGCGCGAAATCGTCACGCTGCGTGGGATCGAGCAGCGAGAATGTGTGACGTCGTCATGCCGTGCATTCAAATTTTATACTCTCGTGCGTGGGTATTTGATTGCAAGGTGTTCGTATAATTTATTTTGGATAAATTATACCCTCTTCATGATTAAAACCATGTGTTTATTTTTTTCCAATTGATAACAACTAACACGGAAGATGCGGGCCAAACAAACATGGCCTGACAACCCTCAGCAGCTTGTTTACCGATGTATGGATCAACGAACGACGATGAAGCAGGCCGCTATGGAGTTTGAATCCCTTCGTAGTGATGGTTGGGTCCCGGGAGGACCGTTGGGGAAGACGGTAGGGGAAATGGACCACCGGAGCGCATCCGGGGGTCCGCAGAAGGCGGTGGCGGCGCGCCACGCCAGCTCGGCGGTGCCGGCGACCGACGGCGGTGGCGTGCCGCCGGAAGGTGGGCGGTGACGGTTCGCCGCCGACTTCAATCAGCGGCGAGCGGGGGGGGGGGGGGGGCGTGCACCCCACTCCGCGGCTTCCTCCCGGCCGCGCGGGCCGCTCCGGGCCCAGCCGGGTCGGACTTGGGTCGGGTCGACCCGGTTCGGGCCGACCCAGGGGGGGTCGGGCCGGGTCGGTCCGGGCCCAGACCCCCTGTTTTCATACCCTCTTTGATCATTTTCCCATATCATGGGCTACGGACCACCGATTGAAGCACCGTTAGTTGCAAAGTGATCCTTGGAACGATACGGTCGTTTCAGTATATTATACTCAAGGTTTCAGAATACTTTGGGTTCGGCCGGGTTGGTTCGGATACGAAACCAACCGGGCCCTCGGAGCGGAAACGCTCATATCTTGAGCTCCGGACGTCCGATTGACGTGCCGTCGACTTTGATGGATTCCTCTAAGTGAGACGGATCTTTTGGCTTACTCCGCTCGAGATTGAGATGCCATCAGGGTGCGGTCGGGTTGGTCCGCTCACGAAACCAACCGGGCCCCTGCAACGAAAAAGCCAATAACTCACAGACCGGGCGTCTGATTGACGCGCCGTCTGTCTCGTTGAATTCTTCTTGATGAGACGGAACTTTTGGCATTCTTCGCCTGAGTTTTGGTTGCTGTTGGATAGTGGCCGGGTGGGATTGTACCCGAAATCCAACCGGGCCCTTGGAACAGAAAAGTTGTTATCTTTCAAACCAGACGTCCGTTTGACGAACCGTCAGCGACGTTGATGATCACGTTGAGAAATGGTCCCTATGGGTATACCCTATGAGAGTTTGGGGTACAGTTGAGATACGGTCGGGTTGGTTCGCTCATGAAACCAACCGGGCCCTTGGGACGAAAAGGCTAATAACTTATAGACCGGGCGTCCGATTGACGCGTCGTCTGTTGTGTTGGGACCCATATGAAGAGACGGTCCTTTGAGATACTTCTTCGTGGGACTTTGAGATACTTGGAGTATCGACCTGTAGCCTGTGGAGCAGACCCTCCCAGAGACGAGTGTGCAGAGTACGGAGAACGTGTAGCCGACTGAGACCTGACGACTGCTTGACCGACTCGACTTGGAGTGAGTCTACTAGCCCAGTGGACGGAGCACTACTTGTGAGGTGCAGGCCCATGGCGGACGGAGCACTACCGGTGTGACAGTGCAGACCCGTGGTACTCATCCGGAGAGTACCTCAACAGGCTACTAGGGGGTGTGCACTACTGTGTTTGGGTGGCATACCCCAGCAGGAAGCACTACTGTGTTTGGGTGGCTGACCCGCGGTACTCGACAGGAGGAGTACCTCAGCAGTCTTTGGTTAGTGAGCAGTACCCCGGAGTCGTGACAGGACCACTGTACACTCCAGAGACGGAGCTCTTCAGCAGTTACGGTTTCGATAATAAAAATCCTGGTTTGAGCTGAGACTTTTGACCTTTGTGTTTACCTCATGATTGAGATGGGTCACTTGATTACTTAGGTATATGTATGGGCATATACCTGGGTAGTGGTTATCCGTTGATTTCATGATCTTGGTGTTTTCCTCATGATTGAGATGGGTTACTTGATAACTTAGGTATATGCATGGGCATATACCTAAGTAAAGGTTATTTGTTGATATCTTTTTTGTGGTTACCCATGTTGGTTTTAGTGAGACCTTGAGGGTATCTGGGTCCCTACTGAGTATCGTTATACTCACCCCTGAACGGGTTATGACCGCACCTCGTTGTGTTGGTTGTAAACGATGGGCAGTGCTGATGGAGGCCGAGTGTTCGAGGACTGGACGATTCCCAGAGGTGGACTACACGACGAGTCAGTACCCCGAGGTGGACTACACGACGAGTCAGTATCCATAGGTGGACATCACGGCGATACGACACACATAGGAGGTTGGCGGGTGAGAGTGTTGTGGAGACTATCTGTACCTACCCTTCAGGTAGGATCTGTGGTGGACGATCCGAGAGCTGTGCCATCTGTACATACCCATCAGGTAGGATCCGAGGAGGACGACCCAGGAGCCGCTTCCGTCCTTCCAGCTGTTGTATTTTTCTGTTGTACTTTGTTCAGTTGTAGTTGTCTTTTCTGTTGGGTTTGTATTCTGGCCCATTTACTTTTCAGCACTTCTCTTTGTACTTAGTGTTTTACTTCCGCTTGTACTCTGTGGTGTTTTGTTTACTTTTATAAAGGCAATGCCTTTCCAGTTATCAAGATTTACACCTTTGGCGCGAGTCTCCAGCCCCTGGCCTATGGAAGGCGGGCTTGGGGTAGTCCCGGCACGGGCCCCGAGGACGAGTCAGGACAAATTTGTATCAGAGGAGTCGGTTCTACCGCAGAACTTATAACTTTGATATTTTCTTTCTGTGAAGCAGTAGTGTTAAGAGTACCGAGTGTGGTTTTCAGTTCAGGGAGTCCAGTGTTGGTGTGGGCGACCGACGTATCCATACACCAAGAACCTGACAATTGATTTTCGACTTGTGCACGAAAACACTGATTGCGTGTGTGTTTCCAGAAGTTTTTAAATGTCAGCTCAAACCAGGTCATCTCACCAGGTATAAACGTTTGACCGTGTCACGTTGTTTATTTCATGATGCCTTTTCTCAGACGACTAGATAGAGCCTAGAGGGATGTGCTTACTGACAGCCTGTCGAGCGATGAGGCTTTGGTACAGGGCCCTCTTGCAGTCGAGGCACCAGTGGAGGCACCAGAGGTACTAGCATACGTTGGGCCACCGATGCCACCATCCACAGCAGTAGGCGATGCACGCCACTTGAGTGTGCTGCACGAGTTCCAGCGCCAGAGGCCACCCAGGTTCTGGGGAGAGACAGACCCGCAGGCGGCTGAGGTTTGGCTGGAGGCTGTGGTGAGAGTCTTCTGGCTAGTGGGGAAGCCTGCAGACTTCATGGTGATCTTTGCTACCAGCCTTCTTCAGGCAGCAGCAGGCAGGTGGTGGAGCCACTTATTCCAGTTTTGCTACGGGATGACCTTCGCATGGGAAGAATTCGAGACCTTCTTCAGGGTGGAGTTTGTGCCAGTAGCTCTACACCCCGATCGTGTTCAGGAGCTGCTGCCTTTGCCGCGTGTTATTCGATCAGTAGCCGAGTCATCTGTGGGCAGTAGACAGATGATGCAGAGGTCCAAGAGGACCAGACCAGTAGTTGGGCGATCTCGGGATTTAGGATCGGTGGTGCGGGGCACCTGGGGTGGGGACAGAGCTAGGTGTTCCAGAAACAGACAGTATTACTCATGCGGCGGAAAGGGTCACCTGGCACGTGACTGTCCGACTCCTCGTACAGTTGATCTGCAGGCTTTGGAGGAGACACCGAGGAAGAAGCAGCGGCGGGTGCTTGAGCAGCAGCCGAGCAGTGGACAAGGCAGTAGAGCTCTGAGATTAGGTGGACAGGAGTGGAACTTGTGGATATGTCCCTTGTACTTCTTGTTCCTTATTTCTGTTGTATTTGTGTCTTTGTACTATGAGCTGAAATAATAAAAAGACACTTATCTTTGTGATGTTTGCTTTCCTGTCCTTTTGTTTGGTTGATACTGAGTGGTCTTGGTTAAAACTGTTGACTTTACCCTCACTTTCGAGATTTCTACTGGAGGAGACCCAGTGACCTCACACTGATTCTGATAGTGTGACTCGACCCTTGGAGGCGAGAGTGACAGTTG
This sequence comes from Viscum album, assembly GCA_963277665.1. Taxonomy (NCBI): domain Eukaryota; kingdom Viridiplantae; phylum Streptophyta; class Magnoliopsida; order Santalales; family Viscaceae; genus Viscum; species Viscum album. The sequence goes on along the minus strand of OY728153.1, from coordinate 1,080,584,130 downwards.
GATCTCTTAGTAGTTACGTCGAGGCCTTACGACTTCATCCATGGCGTGAATGCGTCATTCATGTCAGGATTGACTGTATTAGGCAATGGGCGTGGTTCATCTAGGGGATGAGACTGAGTTTCTCTTTTTAGCAAAGGAGAAATTTTAGCAACTCTTTCAGATCATATGAAAAGAAGGTGCAGATCATCCAGGAGCAGATGAAGACTGCACGGTGCAGTAAGAAACAGGAAACCGGTGCCAGTCTTAGAGACTCGAGCGTGTTAAATGTTTCAAGAAGAGGAAGCATTAAGGAGAGATGAGTCTGCGGAGAAGCAGACTTGGATGCAGAGCTAGGAGAGCAGCATGAGGTGGTGTACATCTTAACATGCTATAACCACCCGCCTTAGTTATCCCCGCCAGGCTCAGGGAGCTGGAAGGCAGAGGAAGAGTGCAGCTGCATGCGGTCAAGGAGTGTGACCCAATAGCTCTAAAAATGATTCAAGGGATAGTCTGTGTCCACTACTAGCTACTATAGTAACGGATGTCGATATGAATCATTCCTTGCTTTCACAAATCTTGTTCCAGACCTAGAGTTTCCGGAAATCGTGTACTTGACCCTCACGTCTGGAGATACCTTGGGAAGAGACTCGATAATCACACTTATGCCGACAGTGTGGTCAGACCCTCGAGGCGATAGTTTTGGTTGAAATCTCTTGGTGGCAGCGTCGAGGTTTTACGACGTTGGTTTGAGTATGGACTGGGCAATCACAGTTCATACACAAATTGACTGTATTAGGCAAAAAGGTTGTGGTTTAACTACGACATCAAGTTCGGTTTTCCTTGGTCAGCGAAAAGGGAACCCCAAGCAGCATAGGATAACTCATTCACAGGGGGGGGGGGTGACCGAACACTCTTGAGTTAGTCAACCTTACACTCGTGGAAACAGTCGTTTGAGTTTCAGTTCTAATAGGAATTGGAGACCTCTAGAGTTCGAGGATGACGATCACATCCTTATATGGGTCTCACCTCGATGAGGTTTACAGAGATGTGGCCAAGGCGGAAAGTTATCTCCGAGGTCCAGCGGACCTTCTTAGGTCCTCAGCCGGGTAGGCGTGCTGGTTTACCGCTTGACCCATCCACCTCAGTTGCACCTGGTGCACAACGTTTTCTAGGTATCTCAACTGAGGAGATACGCGCTCGACCCTTCGCATATCATCAACCATGAGGAGTAGGACGATGTTGATGGGGTTACTTCCACAGAGGTTCCAGTAGGGATCGAGGATCGACACGAGCGGATCCTACGAGGACGGTCGATTCCTCGAGTGTGCTTTCTTTGGAAGTACGGAATCTCCAGGTAAGCACATGGGAGCAGAAGGATCAGGTGTGTGATCAATAAAGATTTTGTGACCCTAGTTTGTGTTGTAGCTTTACGGGGACGTAAATCCCTGAGGTGGGAGTAATGTAAAGACCCGGAAATTTCAAAGAAATTTTTTTATTAATTTTCTTTGGAATTTTACAAGAACGCAGTTTCTGACGGTGCCTGATTCCAAGGCACGATGTGCCTGGAATCATTTTCCGAAGTTTGGCTCGGGTAAGTTCAGTGAATGGACGAGCGGGGTTTTCTAACTTTTGAACCGGTGCTCGGAATCAAATTCTGAGGGAACTGATGGAACCACAGTACCGGTATTTGCTTATGAACGCCTATTCTGGAGTTGCGTTTACTCAAGAGAAGTTGATAAAAATTGTGGAAGTTAAAAATAAAAATTTAACAACAATTTTTATTTTACTCTAAGTGTTTAGTCCTTTGGAAGGAAGTTGGGTAACTACCCAAACTCCCTTGGGAGGTTATGAGAGTTGTGGGGCCCACACGAACCCCACCCCTTCATATCCTCTAACCCCCTCAACTCACCATTAATATTGTTAACTTATGTTAATAACTTATGAAATTAATGTAGTGAGTTTAATGTGAGTTTTTGAAATTCAAACACTTGAATTTCAAAAGCCATGTTGAGTTAATAAATTAAGTGTGGCTTAATTTATTTTGGGTTAGTTCCTTTATTTCTTGAGAGGACGTGGGGGAAAAAGAAGGCAAGGAGCTTAGAGATCATCTTCTTCATCTTCGATGAAGAACGCGAAGAACGAACGATTACCAATGAAGAACGCTGAGCCCTCGGAGGCCATTTACAGCGACGCCATACCCACGACGCGTCACCCTTCGTTCTTCTTCCCACGTAAAAGGAAGGGAGACGACGTTCCATCTCAGACAATCTCCGTCAACGTCTTCGAATCCACATTTCGAGATGTCTCTTCCCGCGACGGTTTCTCTGCGATGAATTTCTCCGCGACGAAAACCTCGTTCAAGCCATGCTCGAGGTAGGGGGTTTACGTGTTTTCTATACGTGATTCTCTTCCGTCTTTTATCCGCGTCTTTTTGGACCGCATGATATCAGTTAACGGGAGGAGGCCGGACCGCACAAATACGACCGTCCCCCTCCCTTATTGTTTTTCTTGTTGTTGCGGATCGAATGAAATTGACGCGGTTCCATCGCACCGCTCGAGATCGAGTGGCAAGGATGCGCTACATCGTCACTCCGTGTGGGATCAAGCGACAAGAATGCGCGACGTCGTCACGCCACACATTCAAATTTTAAATTCTCATGCGTGGGTATTTAATTGCAAGGTGTTCGTATAATTTATTTTGGATAAATTATACCCTCGTCATGCTTAAAACCATGTGTTTATTTTTTTTCCAATTGATAACACCTAACGCGGAGGACGTGAGCCAAACAAACATGGCCCGACAACCCTCCGCAGCTTGTTTACCGATGTGCGGATCAACGGACGACGACGAAGCAGGCCGCTATGGCATTTGAATCCCTTCGCAGTGAAGGTCGGTTCCTTGGAGGACCGTTGGTGAAGACGGCAAGAGAAACAGACCACCAGAGCACGTCCGGTGGTCCGCGGAAGGCGGTGACGGCGCGCCACGCCGGCGCGACGGTGGCGGTGACCGTCGGTGACGGCGTGCCGCCGGAAGGCTGGCAGCGGCGGTTCGCCACCGACTTCAATCAGCGGCGAGGGGGGGGGGGGGAGCCATGCACCCCACTCTGCGGCTTCTTCTCGGTGGAGCTGGCTGAGCTGCGGCTGGCCGGGCCCATCCGGGTCGGACCCGGGTCGACCCAGTTCAGGCCGACCCAGGGGGGGTCGGGCCGGGTTGGTCCGGGCCCAGACCCCCCGTTTTCATACCCTCTTTGATTTTTTTCCCATATCTTGGGCTAAGGACCTCCGATCGATGCACTGTTAGTTGCGTAGCGATCCTTGGAATGAGACAGTCGTTTCGGTATATTATATTCAAGGTTTCAGAATACTTTGGGTTCAGCCGGGTTGGTTCGGAGACGAAACCAACCGGGCCCTCAGAGCGGAAACGCTCATATCTTGAGCTACGGACGTCCGATTGACGTGCCGTCGAATTTGATGGATTCCTCTAAGTGAGACGGATCTTTTGGCTTACTCTGCTCGGGGTTTAGATGCCATCAGAGTGCCTTAGGGTTGGTTTTCTCACGAAACCAATCGGGCCCCTGGAACGAAAAAGCCAATAACTCACAGTCCGGGCGTCCGATTGGCGTGCCGTCTGTCTCGTTGAATTTCTCTTGATGAGACAGAACTTTTGGCATACTTCCCCCGAGTTTTGGTTGCTGTTGGATAGTGGCCGGGTTGGATTATACCCGAAATCCAACCGGGCCCTTGGAACGGAAAAGCTGTTATCTTTCAAACCAGACGTCCGTTTGACGAACCTTCAGCGGCGTTGGTGATCACGTTGAGAAACGGTCCCTATGAGGTTTCGGGGTACAGTTGAGATACAATAGGGTTGGTTCTCTCGTGAAACCAACCGGGCCCTTGGGACGAAAAGGCTAATAACTCACAGACCGGGCGTCCTATTGACGCGCCGTCTGTTGCGTTGGGACCCCTATGACGATGCTGTCCTTTGAGATACATATTCGTGGGACTTTGAGATACTTGGAGTATCGACCTGTAGCTCGTGGAGCGGACCCTCCCAGAGACGAGCGTGCGGAGTATGGAGACCGTGTAACCGACTGAGACCTGACGACTGCTTGACCGACTCGACTTGGAGTGAGTCAACTAGCCAAGTGGACGAATCACTACTTGTGAGGTGCAGACCCATGGTGGACGGAGCACTACCTGTGTGACAGTGCAGACCCACGGTACTCATCCGGAGTGTATCTCAGCAGGCTACTAGGGGGTGTGCACTACTGTGTTTAGGTGGTATACCCCGGCGGGAAGCACTACTGTGTTTGGGTGGCTGACCCATGGTACTCGAAAGGATGATTACCTCAGCAGTCTTAGGTTAGTGAGCAGTACATCAAAGTCGTGACAGGACCACTGTACACTCCAGAGACGAAGCTCTTCCGCAGGTATGGTTTCGATAATAAAAATCCTGGTTTGAGCTGAGACTTTTGACCTTTGTGTTTACCTCATGATTGAGATGGGTCACTTGAAACTTAGGTATATGTATGGGCATATACCTGGGTAGTGGTTAACCATTGATTTAATGATCTTGGTGTTTTCCTCATGATTGAGATGGGTTAATTGATAACTTAGGTATATGCACGGGCATATGCCTAAGTAAAGGTTATCTGTTGAGATCTTCTTTGTGGTTATCCATGTTGGTTTTAGTGAGACATTGAAGGTCTCGGGGTCCCTACTGAGTATCATTATACTCACCCCTACACGGGCTATGCCCACACCTCGTTGTGTTGGTTGCAGACGAAGGGCAGTGCTGACGGAGGCCGAGTGTTCGAGGACTGGACGGTACCCGGAGGTGGACTACACGACGAGTCAGTACCCGGAGGTGGACTACATGACGAGTCAGTATCGGGAGGTGGACTTCACGGCAAGACGACACACAGAGGAATTTGACGGGCGAGAGCGTTGTGATGGCTATCTGTACCTACCCTACAGGTAGGATCCGTGGTGGATGATCCAGGAGTTGCGCCATTTATACCTACCCTTCAGGTAGGATCCGAGGAGGACGACCCAGGAGCCTCTTCCATCCTTCCAGCTGTTGTCTTTTTCTGTTTTACTTTGTTCAGTTATAGTTGTATTTTCTTTTGGGTTTGTATTCTGGCCCATTTACTTTTCAGCACTTCTCTTTGTACTTAGTGTTTTACTTCCGCTTGTACTCTGTGGTGTTTTGTTTACTTTTATAAAGGCAATGCCTTCCCAGTTATCGGGAGTTACGCCTTTGGTGCTAGTCGCCAGCCCCTGGCCTATGGAAGGCGGGCTTGGGGTAGTCACGGCACGGGCCACGAGGAAGGGTTGTGACAATGGAAATGATTAATATTGTATGTCATGATCTATGAAATCATGATATATATTCCCTTAGGTCCATATCCTATGAACATTTAAAACTATGGGTGGACATACACTAGAAACCCATTTAAATTGGAAAAATTATTAGCCTCATGAGACCTGTTGATTCATCGAGGGTCTAACTATATGTGTACCCCAACCATCACTTCTTATCCAATTAATTACACAAATATTTAATTATCAATTAAATTTATAAACAATATTCCTAATCAATAAATTTATATATTGAATAAATAATAATAAATGTCGATATTTCTTGATTCAATCAAATTACTTTCAATTTAAAATACCATATATAAAAATGATAAAAGGATTTATAAATAATCATATCAATGAAATTAATATGAATATTTAAATTAAATGTAATGTACAATGATCACAATAATGTGAATGTTTTGAGATAAATTTAATGACCATGAAATTATTAAGAAAAAATAAATGAGTATTTTTTTTATCAAGAATATAGATTTTGTTTTAATTTCATTTAATTTTTATGAATATAGTGAATACTAGTAAAATATTAAAATAAATCTTAATAAAAGTGTATTCATTATAAAATCACTGAATATTTTTAGAAGAAGATATTTTATTTATAATATATATCATAGTTGGGAAGTCCATGATCACCGTATGCATTAAAATATATTCATTTTGAATTTTTATAAATGAAGTCAAAAATCACCCCTATCATAAAACAATATAAATAATCCTTTAATACCTATTAAATATTCAAGGATAACATAAAATTTTATTAATAAATCACTTGATAAATAATTGGATGTTTTTAATATTTTTCTTTTGAAAAACATGTTGATAGATGAAAAATATATCTGATTAAAAGAAAAATTGAATCAGTTTTTCATTTTAATATTTATTTTCTTGTTTCAAGTACCTAATATATTAATGGTTTGAAGAAAATATAAAAAATCCATAAATATATAAAGGATATTAAAATTATTGCATCTTATAAAGGATAAATGAAATGTTTCCCTCAGCATAAATATAATTATTCCAAAAAGAAATTGACATTGTAAAATATATTCGTAGCTATTTGGTAAATTTTAAATTATAAGCACTTGAAAATAATGGATTGAATTGAAACATTAATCATCAGGAATATGTATTTATTCAGGTTAAATAGATTAATTGGGTAGTATATACACTACATAAAAATGAATAGGTTCATAATAAAAAGTATGTCTTAATGAAGCCTATATTGAGACGAAATCACTTACCTCATGCCTCCATTTAGTTTATCATGATTTATCCTCTTGTATAAGGATTCAAATAAATTTATAAATTTATCCTTTTAGGACCATGAATATCTTCCTAGGGATATTCTTTTTTTTTCACACTATAAAATTTTGGGGTTTAGAATATTAAAATATGATGGGTGGGTCTTCTCTTTTGGTGATAGATTTTTGGGGCCCTCAAGTTTATGTTTTTCTTTTGTCTCTATGCCTTCTTGGCCTTTGGGTCATACATTTGGCCTAAGTGATGATGTTATTAAGATCCATGTAGGTTACCCTCATCCCAGATAAAAAAGGGGGAAATAAATAAATCTTTTATGGCCTCTAGGATTAGTGGAATATATTTATATCATATTTCAAACCGATCATTAATAATATTCAATTATTACTATTATTTTGGGTGAATTGTCTCATTTTCTTATTCAGTTTTTGTCATGGAAGGTCTAGTTATTGTTAATAGAATATAGACACATTATCTAATGAATGATAATAATGTTAAAAATTTCATATTTACTCCTTATATTCATTTTTATAATCATTATCTAAATTTGGAAATGGAAAATTAATCACATCGCTTTATGGAGATGGATGGTTGTACGTATGATTGAAGGACATTATCACTTACTTAATGGTGAAAGGGTAAGGAAATATATATAATATTAAATTTATAGAGTAAATATTATATCATAGGTATCATATGTCTTCATTTTTTACATTATTATTACTATTAATGTGAGTTAGTGATGGAAAACTAATAACATCGGTTCATGAGGTGCTAAATCATGGTACAAATGAGAGATGGATTTATTTCCCATATGGTAGAGGAAAAGATGGGGTTGTTTCCCATTTAATGAAGAAGGAGATGGATAAATATTATGTCATCAACATAATATCATCTCAGTATATTAGAGACAATGGTTTTATTATATTTTAATTTTTTGGATATAATTGAATGTTGTAAAATAAGAAGTAAACTGAGAGATCATTATTAGGATGATTACCTTCTACTAAAGATATAACATTTTTTATTTCTACTCTGGAAATAATAGTCTGGAAATAATAGTCTCAAGAATATAGTCTCTCAGAATGATCTAAACATGAGACAATGGCGATGGATAAAGTTCCTCTAGGAATATGACTTTGAGATTGTCTATACTCCTAGGAATAGGAACTTGGTGGAAGATGGTCTCAACAGGAGATCGAGTTCACAACTAATGAATGATGCATCATAATAGTTGTCCTCAATGCAGATATTATTTTTGGATGGATATGGAAGAACATACCTACAATCGATGGTTGTCACCCCTCCACTCTTATTGTGATTATGGAAGACACAGCTTAGAGACACCTTCCATGAGAAATTTTATACTTAGATGTATACATGGCATTCCCCTGATGGATATTCAAAAGGATAAGATCACATCGTTCTTTTTAGAGGATGCATAGTGGTACTTGTGGTGTTACAAGGGGACGTTTTTCGGGATTTCCGTACATAACCTTTACCGGTACATCTAGGTGTAGAGAAGATGTTCCAAGACCTCCGATGTCATTTTTGGAGGCTAGGAATTATGATGGGATTTGAAGAGTTTGTGTCTCCATGCCTCACTTTTCAGCAAGTGAAGGCCACAAAAACAGGTTACAATAGGTTTTACACCACACCTTAAGGTACTATAATGGAAGTGGGATGAGATATTTATGGAATTCATGATTGAATTAAAACACACATCTTAGGGACATGATACCATATATGTTATCATTGGATGACTCACCAAGTCATCCCACTAACTAGCTATTCAGGAGAAGAGTTCAATAGAGTGCTTAGGACATGTCTATATACAAGAGATAGTTTGAATCCATGGTGTTCTATCGATGATTGTATCAGACTGTGATTATTGATTCACATACCGGTTGTGAAAGGGATTGCATGTCACGACCCGCCCTCGGGGGCCGTGCCGTGACTACCCCAAGCCCGCCTTCCATAGGCCAGGGGCTAGCGACTAGCACCAAGGCGTAAATCTCGGTAAAAGGGAAGGCATTGCCTTTGTAAAGTAAACAATCACACAGAGTACAAGCGGAAGAAGTAAACACTGAATACAACAGTAAGTGCGGAAAGTAAAAGGCGGCCGGAAATACAAGCCCAACTGTAAAGTACAACTCGAAAAGGGAAAACAACAACTGAAAAGTAAAGCTGGTACGCCGAGCTGTCCACTGGAAATCCCACCTAAAGGGTGGGTACAGATAGCTCCTCTGCTCCTCGGGTCCCACCGTCCGCTCCGAGTATGTCCCGCCCAGTGGTCCACCTCCGGGTACCGCCTCGTCGTCATGTCCACCACTGGGTACTGTCCAGTCCTCGAGCACTCGGCCTCTGTCAGCATTTCCTATCGTCTGCAACCAACACAATGAGGTGCGGGCATAGCCCGTGCAAGGGTGAGTATAACGATACTCAGTAGGGATCCCGAGACCCTCAAGGTCTCACTAAACCAACAAGGATAACCACAAAGAAGATCTCAACAGATAACCTCTACTTAGGAATATGCCCATACATATACCTAAGTTATCAAGTGACCCATCTCAATCATGAGGTAAACACAAAGGTCATGAAATCAACGGATAACTACTACTCAGGTATATGCCCATACATATACCTATGTTATCAAGTGACCCATCTCAATCATGAGGTAAAAACAAAGGTCAAAAAGTCTCAGCTCAAACCAGGATTTTCATTATCGAAACTGTAACTGTTGAAGAGCTCCGTCTCTGGAGTGTACAGTGGTCCTGTCACAACTCCGAGGTACTGCTCACTAACCTAAGACTGCTGAGGTGCTCCTCCTGACGAGTACCGCGGGCCAGCTGCTACAACCAAGCGCTCCAATGTACCGCTACAACCACACGCACCTCTGTCGTGGGTCTGCCGCTACAACCAAGCGCTCCCATGTGCCGCTACAACCAAGCGCACCTCTGTCGTGGGTCTGCCGCTACAACCAAGCACTCCCATGTGCCGCTACAACCATGCTCACCACTGTCGTGGGTCTGCCGCTACAACCAAGCGCTCTCATGTACCGCTACAACCAAGCGCACCTCTGTCGTGGGTCTGCCGCTACAACCAAGCGCTCCCATGTGCCGCTACAACCAAGCGCACCTCTGTCGTGGGTCTGCCGCTACAACCAAGCACTCCCATGTGCCGCTACAACCAAGCGCACCTCTGTAACACACCGGGTCGTCCGATCAGCAGTCGTCGGGTCTCAGTCAGCTACCCGGTCTCCATACTCTGCACGCTCGTCTCCGGGAGGGTCCGCTCCATGAGCTACTGGTCGATACTCCAAGTATCTCAAAGTCCCACGAAGAAGAATCTCAAAGGACCGTCCTGCTCTGCAAGCCTCAACCACGATCAACGCTATCCGTCGTCGCAGTCACAGTAGCAGTAGCAGTAGTAGTAGTAGTAACAGTCGCAGTAGTAGTCACAGTAACAGTCGCAGCCACCACTAGGGTTCCCGCACACAGCAAGCTCGTTCAGGAGGGTCCGCTCCACGAGCCGAGAGGCTGATACATCAAATGTCACAAAGTCCAGAGTTGATGTATCCAAAAGTTCCGTATCGCCAACAGGAACTCAACGCAACAGACGGCGCATCGATTAGACGCCCGATCTTAGAGTTATTGGCTTTTTCGTCTCAGGGGCCCGGTTGGTTTTTAAGGCAAAACCAACCCTACCGTACTCCACCTGCGTCCAAACCTCGGGCAGAGTATGCTAAAAGATCCGTCTCACTAAGAGGAACACAAAAAAGCTAACGGCACGTCAATCAGACGTCCGTAGCTCAAGATATGAGCGTTTCCGCTCCGAGGGCCCGGTTGGTTTCGTGTACGAACCAACCCGGCCGAACTCAAAGTATTCCAAAACTTTGAGTGCGATATACCAAAACGACCGTCTCGATACAAGGATCGCGTTTCCGCAGACGGTTCATCAATCGGAGGTCCGTGGCTCATGTTATGGACAAAAACCGAAGTTGTTTCGAAAACGGGGGGTCCGGGTCCGGGCCGACCCGGCCCGGCCGGCGGCGGTCCGGCGCGGCCCGGCCGACGGCGGCGCGGCCTGGCACCGCTCGGTGCCACGCGCGAGGGGCAAGCCCCCACTTCTTCAGCTGGCGGCGCGGCTTAAGCTGCGCCTTTGCCAATCAATGGCCCCCCTTCGTGGGGGCTTGCCGCTTGGAAAAACGGGGGGCCGCCTACCCCCCTTAATGAAACCGACCCCCCTTTTTAAGGGGGGGGGGCATTCAAGCTGGCCGGGGGGAATAAATTCCCCCTGTTTTTCCCCTTCCGGCCGGCCCACATGGCCGACCGGTTTTTCTTCAATGGGACCGGAAAACCGGTCCCCTTCCGGATTCTGACACCGGCGGCCCGGCGAGCCGCCGGTCTTCCCGTCCCGCCGCGGCCCGGAACTAGCAGTGGTGTTCATCGTCCGGCGCTGTGCGACGGCACCACGCCTCTCCGTCGCGGCCCCGCTCCGGCCGTGGCGCCTTCAGTTCCCTTCGACGCGGCGCGGCGACGTCGCGTTCATGATAATCCATCCACGACGCGACGCGACGGCGTCGCGTAAATAAGCCGGGCGATTCCCGCGTGGTGCGACGGCACCACGCCTTCTCGTTCATCACGAGATTATATAAATAACCAAGAACAAAGGAGGGGGAATTCGGCCGTGTTTGTACGGTCCGACCCCCCTCTCGTTAGATGATAACACTTAAATATTTAATCACAAGATTATCATTCTAGAACCAGGAACGAGAGTAAAGAAATAAACCACAACAAACCCCTACCTTGGTTTCAAGATAGAAGATCGTCAACGACCCGCGGAAGACAACGTCGTGGAGGTCGGGCGTCGCGGTAATCGTTCGTCAAATCCGTTGACGAAGAGGTACGTCCGAAGAGGTACGTCGTTGGCGAATCTTCGTAAGCCGACGATGGAAGTCCGAGGAGGAAGCGCCGTTCCCTTTCGTTGACACGGAAGACGTCGTCGATCTTTGGAAACAACGGCTACAAAGAAGAGAGGAGCGACGTTCTTCGTCGGAGTTCTAAGGTTCTTCGCGTTCTTCGTCAAGCTTGAAGAAGAAGAAGAAGAAGAAGGAGAAGGCTTCAAATCTCTCAAGAGGCTAGAGAATTCTAACCAAATAAAATAAGATAAGAGCTTATTTTATTTACTCAACCAAACCTTTTGAAATTCAAAGGTTTGAAAAAGATTAAACAACTCAACCCAATTAATAAGCTAAGTTGTCAAGTTAATTTAAAAAGGGAGTTAAGGGAGTTTTGAGAGGAGATGAAAAGTTGGGGTTCGTGTGGGCCCCACCACACTTAATCCTCCCAAGGGAGGTTATGTGGATGTGGGTCCCACCTTTAACTTCCTTTGAGAGGACTTAACCAACAAGTAAGAAAAATAAAAATTGTTCCACATTTTTATTTAACTTCTTATAATTCTCCCAAAAACTAACTTTCATTCCGCAATAAACGCAACTACGGAAAAGGTCCCCTTAAGAGAATATCGGCGCTGCGAGTTCATCGGTGCCCTCAGAATTTGATTCCGGGCACCAGTTCAAAAGTTAAAAATTCCCGCTCGTTCGTTCACTGAACGTACCCGAGCCAAACTTCGGAAATTGATTCCGGGCACTCCGGGCCTCGGAATCAGGTTCCGTCAGAAACCGCGCTCTTGTAAAATTCCCAAGAAAATTAAGAAAAAAAATTTCCCTTGAATTTTCTGGGTCTTTACATTACTCCCACCTCAGGGCTTTACGTCCCCGTAAAGATACATCAAAAACTAGGGAAACAAATGAGGGTACTGAGCACGCATCTGAGCCTCCCGCTCCCATGTGGTCTCCTGGAGGTTCCCGTGCTGCCATATGATGTGCACAAGAGGAATCGATCGCCCACGTAAGACCCGCTTCTGTCGATCCTCTATCTCCACCGGGACCTCCGTAAAAGTCGCCCCATCGTCAACGTCAAGCTCCCCATGGTCAATGATGTGCATCGGGTCGTGCACGTGTCTCCTCAGCTGAGACTCGTGGAAGACGTCGTGCACCCGGTGCAACTGAGGTGGTAGAGTCAGGCGATAAGCCACCTCGCCAATCCTCCTGAGGACCTGGAAGGGTCCGATGAAGCACGGAGATAACCTTCCGCCACGGCCAAATCTCCATATACCACGTCGAGGTGAGACCCGCAAGAAGATGTGGTCGCCATCTTCGAACTCAAGTGGCCTCCGCCTCTTGTCAGCGTATGACTTTTGCCTGCTCTGAGCTGCCCTCATCCGCTCCTGGTTGACCTGGACCTTCTCTATCGTGGCCTAGACCACCTCTGGTCCCACAAGAGCTGCTATGATTTCTTCTTTGCCGATAAGAGAAATCTGGTCTCATTCCCTAGATGAACCACGTTCTTCACCTAATACTGTCAATCCCAGCATGGATGATACTAACCCATACCAAGGATGACGTCGTAAGGCCTCGACGCTACTACAAAGAGATCCAACCGTTACTCTCGCCTCCATGGGTTGAGTCACACTGTCGGCATCAGTGTGTGGTAACTGGGTCTCCTCCAGTAGGTACTCTTCAAGTGAGGGTCAAGTCAATGGTATAATCCAGAACCTCTTAGAAACAACACAAGAGAGGACAGGGAAGTAAATGGCACAAGAAAAGGTGTCTTTTATTACTGCAGCTCAAGTACAAAGACACAAAGCATCTACAAACATACATCAACAAAACTAGAATAAACATCAACAAAAGTCTCCAGGTCTGGAGCTAGTCCCGCTCCTGTCCATCTACTCCCGGAGCCCCATGATCGAACCTCTGCCTCTACCTGGGGGGTCCTTCGTTCGTCTATTGGTCATCTTTATGGCGGGTCGGACAGTCACGAGCCATGTGACCAACCCCGCCGCAGGAGTAACACTGCCCTCTCATGGAAAGACGTTGCCCACCCCGAGTGCCTCGCGCAAACGATCCAGAGTCATGCTGTCGACCACCTGTAGGTCCAGTCCTCTTGGACCCCTGCGTCATCCGTCTACTGACCACTGCAGAAGACTCTACCACATGCCGGTAAGTGGTGGGTCCTACTGCTGGAGACTGTTCAGCAAGGAAACTCTCCACTAAGAGGGCTCGCTCCAACACCCCTGCATGAGTCGGAATGTTAAGGGAGATCATCGAAGCCCTGATCTCATGCCTCAGTCCCTGCTCGAAGGTCCGGGCCCGGAAGAATGGGTCCCGTACCATGTCGATCGAGTAGCGTGAAAGATCAGTAAATCTCACCTAGTACTGGGCTATTGTCATGCTGCCCTGCCGCAGCTGTAGTAGCTCCTGAATGCGCACCGCTCGGAGGGTGACTGGGACGAACACCGAGTGGAAGATGCTCTCAAAGTTTGTCCAGAGAAGAGATGTCTCGTCATGCACCTGGAAAATTAAGCTCCACCATCGGCCTGCTGCTGCGTGCAGTAGGCTCGCAACGAGGATCACCATGAGGTCGGCTGGTGTCCTCACTAGCCTGAAAACTCGCATGACTGCCTCCAGCCAGTCCTCGGCTGCCTGAGGGTCCGTCTCCCCGTGGAACCTGGGTGGTCGCTGGTGCTGAAACTCATGCAGTGCGCTGAGGCGACGTGCATCGTCAGTGGCTGGTGCTGGAAGTATCAGGGGATCGGCAGATAAAACTACCGCCGGTGCCACTGCTGACAAGGGGTCCTGCACCAAGGCCTCATCACTCGGAGGGATGTCGTCACACTCGACTCTCGGAACCCTAGCTGGCTGCCGTCATGGGGCTATCCTGAAAATGAAACAGGTGCGCCACGGTCAGAACAGTATACCTGGTGAGCTGATATAAGTAATCACAAAGAAAACTTTGAAATACACACGCAATCAATGTTTTCGTGCATTAAGTCGGAAATCAGAAGTCAGGGTCCTGGTGTACGGATACGTCGGCCGTCGCACCAACACTGGACTCCCTGGACTGATAACCACACGCAATACACTAAACATTATTGCTTCACATAGAAAAGATCAGAGTTCACGGTAGAACCGAACTCCTCTGATACCAATTTGTCACGACCCGCCCTCGGGGTCCGTGCCGTGACTACCCCAAGCCCGCCTTCCATAGGCCAGGGGCTGGCGACTAGCACCAAGGCGTAAATCCCGGTAAAAGGGAAGGCATTTCCTTTGTAAAGTAAACAATCACACAGAGTACAAGCGGAAGAAGTAAACACTGAATAAAATAGTAAGTGAGGAAAGTAAAAAGGGGCCGGAAATACAAGCCCAACTGTAAAGTACAACTCAAAAGGGAAAACAACAACTGAAAAGTAAAGCTGGTACGCCGAGCTATCCCTTGGAAATCCCACCTGAAGGGTGGGTACAGATAGATCCTCTGCTCCTCGGGTCCCGCCGTCCGCTCCGAGTATGTCCCGTCGAGTGGTCCACCTCCGTGTACCGCCTCGTCGTCATGTCCACCTCTGGGTACTGTCCAGTCCTCGAGCACTCGGCCTCTATCAGCATTGCCTGTCATCTGTAACCAACACAATGAGGTGCGGGCATAGCCCGTGCAGGGGTGAGTATAACGATACTCAGTAGGGATCTCGAGACCCTCAAGGTCTCACTAAACCAACAAGGATAACCACAAAGAAGCTCTCAACAGATAACCTCTACTTAGGAATATGCCCATACATATACCTAAGTTATCAAGTGACCCATATCAATCATGAGGTAAACACAAAGGTCATGAAATCAACGGATAACTACTACTCAGGTATATGCCCATACATATACCTAAGTTATCAAGTGACCCATCTCAATCATGAGGTAAAAAAAAAGGTTAAAAAGTCTCAGCTCAAACCAGGATTTTCATTATCGAAACCGTAACTGTTGAAGAGCTCCGTCTCTGGAGTGTACAGTGGTCCTGTCACAACTCCGAGGTACTGCTCACTAACCTAAGACTGCTGAGGTGCTCCTCCTGACGAGTACCGCGGGCTAGCTGCTACAACTAAGCGCTCCCATGTACCGCTACAACCAAGCGCACCTCTGTCATGGGTCTGCCGCTACAACCAAGCGCTCCCATGTGCCGCTACAACCAAGCGCACCTCTGTCATGGGTCTGCCCCTACAACCAAGCGCTCCCATGTGCCGCTACAACCAAGCGCACCTCTGTCGTGGGTCTGCCGCTACAACCAAGCGCTCCCATGTGCCGCTACAACCAAGCGCACCTCTGTCGTGGGTCTGCCGCTACAACCAAGCGCTCCCATGTGCCGCTACAACCATGCACATCTCTGTAACACACCGGGTCGTCCGATCAGCAGTCGTCGGGTCTCAGTCAGCTACCCGGTCTCCGTACTCCGCACGCTCGTCTCCTGGAGGGTCCGCTCCACGAGCTACTGGTCGATACTCCAAGTATCTCAAAGTCCCATGAAGAAGAATATCAAAGGACAGTCCTGCTCTGCAAGCCTCAACCATGATCAACGCTGTCCGTCGTCGCAGTCACAGTAGCAGTAGCATTAGTAGTAGTAGTAACAGTCGCAGTAGTAGTCACAGTAACCGTCGTAGCCAGCACTAGGGTTCCCGCACACAGCAAGCTCGCTCGGGAGGGTCCGCTCCACGAGCCGAGAGGCTGATACATCAACTGTCACAAAGTCCAGAGTTGATGTATCCAAAAGTTTCGTATCGCCAACAGGAACTCAACGCAACAGACGGCGCGTCGATCGGACGCCCGGTCTGAGAGTTATTGGCTTTTTCGTCACAGGGGCCCGGTTGGATTTTAAGGCAAAACCAACCCGACCGTACTCCACCTGCGTCCAAACCTCGGGCTAAGTATTCCAAAAGATCCGTCTCACTAAGAGGAACACAACAAAGCTGACGACACGTCAATCGGACGTCCGTAGCTCAAGATATGAGCGTTTCCGCTCCGAGGGCCCGGTTGGTTTCGTGTATGAACCAACCCGGCCGAACTCAAAGTATTCCGAAACTTTGAGTGTGATATACCGAAACGACCGTCTCGATCCAAGGATCGCGTTTCCGCAGACGGTTCGTCAATCGAAGGTCCGTGGCTCATGTTATGGCCAAAAGAACGAAGTTGTTTCGAAAACGGGGGGTCTGGGTCCGAGCCGACCCAGCCCGACCCCCCCTGGGTCGGTCCGAACCAGGTCGACCCGACCGGCGGCGGTCCGGTGCGGCAGCGCGGCACGGCCGGCGGCGGCGCGGCCTGGCGCCGCTCGGTGCCACGCGCGGGGGGCAAGCCCCCGCTTCTTCATCTGGCGGCGCGGCTTAAGCCGCGCCTTTGCCAATCAATGCCCCCCCTTCGTGGGGGCCTGCCGCTTGGAAAAACGGGGGTCCGCCTGCCCCCCTTAATGAAACCGGCCCCCCTCTTTAAGGGGGGGGCATTCAAGCTGGCCGGGGGAAATAAATTCCCCCAGTTTTTCCCCTTCCGGCCGGCCCACCTGGCCGAACGGGTTTTCTTCAACGGGACCGGCAAACCGGTCCCCTTCCGGATTCCGACACCGGCGGCCCGGTGAGCCGCCGGTCTTCCTGTCCCGCCGCGGCCCAGAACCGGCCGCGGTGTTCGTCGTCCGGCACGGTGCGACGGCACCGCGCCTCTCCCCGCGGCCCCGCTCCGGCCGCGGCGCCTTCGGTTCCCTTCGACGCGGCGCAACGGCGTCGCGTTCATGATAATCCATCCACGGCGCGACGCGACGGTGTCGCGTAAATAAGCCGGGCGATTCCCGCGTGGTTCTACGGCACCACGCCTTCTCGTTCATCACAAGATTATATGAATAACCAAGAACAAAGGAGGGGGAATTCGGCCGTGTTTGTGCGGTCCGACCCCCCTCTCGTTAGATGATAACTCTTAAATATTTAATCACAAGATTATTATTCTAGAACCAAGAACGAGAGTAAAGAAATAAACCACAACTAACCCATACCTTGGTTTCAAGATCGAAGATCGTCAACGACCCGCGGAAGACAACATCGCGGAGGTCGGGCGTCGCGGTAATCGTTCGTCAAATCCATTGATGAAGAGGTACGTCCGAAGAGGTACGTCGTTGGCGAATCTTCGTAAGCCGACGAAGGAAGTCCGAGGAGGAAGCGGCGTTCCCTTTCGTTGACACGGAAGACGTCGTCGATCTTTGGAAACAACGGCTACGAAGAAGAGAGGAGCGGCGTTCTTCGTCGGAGTTCGAAGGTTCTTCGCGTTCTTCGTCAAGATTGAAGAAGAAGAAGAAGAAGGAGAAGGCTTCAAATCTCTCAAGAGGCTAGAGAATTCTAACAAAATAAAATAAGCTTAGAGCTTATTTTATTTACTCAACCAAAACTGTTGAAATTCAAAGGTTTGAAAAAGATTAAACAACTCAACCCAATTAATAAGCTAAGTTGTCAAGTTCATTTAAAAAGGGAGTTAAGGGAGTTTTGAGAGGAGATGAAAAGTTGGGGTTCATGTGGGCCCCACCACACTTAATCCTCCCAAGGGAGGTTAAGTGGATGTGGGTCCCACATTTAACTTCCTTTGAGAGGAGTTAACCAACAAGTAAGAAAAATAAAAAGTGTTCCACATTTTTATTTAACTTCTTATAATTCTCCCAAAAACTAACTTTCATCCCGCAATAAACGCAACTACGAAAAAGGTCCCCTTAAGCGAATATCGGTGCTGCGAGTTCATCGGTGCCCTCGGAATTTGATTCCAGGCACCAGTTCAAAAGTTAGAAATTCCCGCTCGTTCGTTCACTGAACGTACCCGAGCCAAACTTCGGAAATTGATTCCGGGCACTCCGGGCCTCGGAATCAATTGCCGTCAGAAACCGCACTCTTGTAAAATTCCAAAGAAAATTAAGAAAAAAAATTTCCCTTGAATTTTACGGGTCTTTACATTGCAGGAGGTTTTTGGCACTCAGCTATGCTTAATCATAGTGTTTCAACCATAGATGGATGACCAGACTGAGTGGACTATTCAGGGTATAGAGGACATGTTACGTGCTTACATCTTTGATTTTGGATATAGTAAGGAGTATCTCCTATATCTGGTGGAGTCTTCATACAACAATCGCTACCATTCCACCATCGGTAAGGCACCATTAAAGCCCTTATACGAGTGAACCTACAAGTCACCAATTTTTTGGATGGGCCATAGAGAGTCAACATTCAATGGATCAGAGTTGGTTTAGGAGAATACAAAGATGGTTTCGGTCATCCAGGAGCGGATGCAGACTACATAGGGTCGTCAAAAGTCTTACGCTGACCAGACAGAGAAGCCTTTGGAGTTTTAGGAGATAAAGAATGTGTTCCTCCATGTCTCTCCTCGACACTAGATATACAGATTTTGATGTGGTGGAAAGGTATCTCTGAGGTTCATCAGACCATACCTGATACTATGTAGAGATGGAATGGTGTCGTACTATTTAGATCTACCTCCATAGTTAGAGTGGATGCATGATATCTTCCACATGTCTCAATTGAGGAGGTATGTGTACGACCCTTCACACATCATCAACTGGAGAAGGATGGAAATCAATGATGGGGAGACATTTGATGAGTACCTGATAAAGATAGAGGATAGATAAAAGAGTATTATTTGTGGGAAATTGATAGCTCTGGTGCAGGTTATGTGGGAGCACAGTAATCTCCATGAGAGCACTTGGGATTGGGAGGCTCCAATTCGTAATTAGTACCATCATATTTTTTTTGAGTAGCCCTTGTTTTGGATTTCAAGGACGTAAATACCTATAGTGGGGAGAATTCAAAGACTCTAAATTTTTAGATTTTATTTTAAAAAATTAATTGGGGAAATTCCAAGACCAAGCACTGAGATTGTGTGTGATTCTGAGGCCTGATGTGCCAAGAACAATTTATTGAAAAATGTTCTGTTTTTAATAGTTCCCTCACATGACTTTCCTTAAAATGTGACATATATTTTAAACAAGTTTGCATATCAGAAATCCAAGGGAACTGCAGATCTAAAAATGGAATCTTTACACTATGAATAACTTAACATTGGTCGGCGCTAGTCATATGAAGAAAATGACACCAAGGATGTAACTATAAATTAAATAACAAAATAATATTAT
Organism: Viscum album; assembly: GCA_963277665.1. NCBI lineage: Eukaryota > Viridiplantae > Streptophyta > Magnoliopsida > Santalales > Viscaceae > Viscum > Viscum album. The sequence goes on along the minus strand of OY728153.1, from coordinate 1,080,564,457 downwards.
ATTATTTTAAAATCATAATAACATAGGAATGGTGACTCATATTGGAAATATGAGACCACCATTGTGTTTGTAATGTGGTTTTTTCCTTAAGCATGGCCTAACACTGATCGGTATGGGTCGGCTATGAAATGTAAATCATGGATGTTTTAAAGAATAAAATAAATTAAGATTTATTTTATATAACATTACACAATGATTCAGTGATGTGTTTTCTTTTATTTAACCTTGTTAGAGAATTCATGTTTATCACTATAACCATGTAATTCCTCTTATGCAGGGAGACAAAGCTCTATTGAATGTCTAATGAAGAATCAGAGATTAGATCATGGATCATCGCACCAACGGCATTGTATGATCATGTCAACGATGACAATGAAATTGTTCCACATCAATAAATGATTCATACTATAGGAAGGTCTTTTTTTTATTTGATATTTTCCCAATTATTGAATTCAATGATGAACGCAGGCCAACCTATGAATAGGTTGATCCACAGTTTGATCGTTCTTGTGGGAGGAATTATTATTGTGGGGTTTAAAGGGGAGATATATCTTTGTGATTTTCCTAATCATAGTTCTTCATTCAAATAAAAATGGATTAAGTCCATCATGAACAAAGGTTGAGGTTCGTTCCTATAAAAATTTTGTTACTTCTCCCCTCCCCCATTCTGGGAGTTCTTTGTCATTGGACCCTCATGGTTGTGACTCAACTTTCTGGGAGGCCCCAAATGTGATCAGACAACTAGAGTGACAAAAAGATGAATCAAAGCCCATAAAAGTGTACATTGAGTCCCAAGGATCATCGAACTGGATATGTTTCATACAATTGAGAAAAATATCAATAACAACGGAGATCAGTGGCACATGACGGTGCACAATAGTGTAGTGTGCCGATGCCGTATGGGATGAACCTCAACCGCATGGAATGAGGCTCAGCCATAGGGGATGAATATGGTGGGGGAAAGGCCACATAGAATGAGGTTCACATGAGGGTGTGTGGATGCGATGGAATGCGCTTCGTGGACCAGATCATCCCACGTGCGTGCGGGCTAGACCAGAGGAGCCGGGACACTCCAGTGGCCCAGCGGGCTAGACCAAATATCCAAGAAAACCCAACTGATCGGGCTAGACTGGTCCCAAATGGTTGGGCCAGACTGAGCCCAGCAGTCTAGGTTCAATAGGATGGCCCGAACTGAGCCCCGTAGACTGGGTTGGGTCGACCAGATCCAAGTAAGAACCTTTTATGAAAATAAGCATAACATACATGACGTGTGTCTGTTTGATGATCCTTTTTCACTATTGAGACCTTTGTGATGAGTCGGTCCCTTTGAGATATCCAAAGTGGGTTTTTTTGTGGATGTTTTCATACAACCTAATGACTTGGGTAGTAGGTTCTCCCCGACTGAGCTTTCTATGATCATAATCTAATGGATGGATGTGAATTTTAGACTATGGGACTTACCGAGACTACATGTATTATGGAGACTCCATGTCTTAATGAGTCTATCTGTCTTATTAGTACTGAGTGTCCCATGTAGACTACTTGTCTTATCGATACTGGGTTTTTTTGGATTGCGTCTGATGATCATGTTTTTTTATTTTAAACTTATACCAGTGTGAGATGAATATATTATTTCATTGTTCAATACAATGTGTATTTCTTTATTCTATACCTAATTAATTTCTTAGTGGTATTACATTGTGGTTTCGTGGTGTCCAACTGAGTATTTGTTTACTACCCCCTACAAGGGATTTGGCTGCACATGTTGGGTCTTGTGCAGAAGATCGACGGTTTGACGGAGTCCTAGGTGGACCAATACTGGGTGGTTCTTAGAGAGACTAGATAGTTGAGGTGTGCTTCTATGGATTTAGACAAATATCCCGTACCATTCAATTCATGTAAGGTTTTCTACAGATAAGGATCAGGAACATGATAATTCAATTTTACAGACTCTTTCTTCTGGTGGTCTTGTATTCTATCCTAGTTTACTTTATAGTTTTCTACTATTATACTATGTGGTTGGTATCTTAGTGTATGCTTTCAATGTTTACTTAGAGTTTTTACATTTCAACATTTTGTGCATGGAGATATGTGAATGTGTATAAGTACACGGTAAATTGCCTCCCATTTGTGGGATATGCCTACTCGGTGCAAGTCACCAGCCCCTGGCCTGTTGAAGGTGGGATTGGAGTTGTCACGAAATGGGCCCCTCTAGGATGGGTCTTGAAAATATATTCAAACATAAGTTCCTATATAATATTAATCTATCATACTCCATAATTTATCTCTGATAATATCTAATATATTTTTAATTGTTTTCAATAATTCAATAGTAATACTTGACATTATGATTTTTATGGGTGATCACAAGGAAGAATACCTCAATCCCACCATATAATAATGTATTAGTTGTTTTATTTCTATTTTATTTTTCCAAATTATGTTTCATTTGTATTTATTTTAATATTACTATTTATTTGATTTTATTTTGTAATATTATACCCGAATAAATTAAGTTATTGTTTATTTTAGTTCAATGTTTCATGTGAAACATGTTTTTCAGTATGTTCAAGGGAAAAACAGAGTGTGTTCCAAATATATTCTCAATAATGATGCCAAGAATTCTTTTGTGTATATTCAATATACACTGTAAGAGTAAAAGTTCTATTATAGGATATTAACTAGTGATACATATGTTATTTCCATATAGGTAATGGGCTTGGTTAAATCACTATTTCACTGATATAAATTTAATTTAAGATTAAACAGGGGGTTTGGGTTTTATAAAATGTAATAATTATTTACATTTTTTAATAATAGTGAAAAAAGTGTAACTATATTGAGAAATAAATAAAAAGAAAAAAGAGTCTTTAAACATTAATAAATGATGAGGGGAGGTTTTCTGGTATTATCATAGATTATATAAAGTATAATTAATTGTTTTTTAGAAATAAATTAGGAACATAATATTATCCACCATCCACTCTATTGATTTGACTAAAACTAGTATAAAAAGTATTTATAACATCAGATTTTTCACATCAGTTATTTATAATCGATGTAAAAAAAGGCATGTTTTTTTTCTATATCACATTAGTTATTATATAATATATCTGAATAAGCTAGATATGTCACTTTATCATGTCATTTATTATATAATAGATATGAAAAAGTTTTTTTTTTCATATCATCTGTCATATAACCGTCATCATAAGAAATATATTTAATGTCGATTATTATATAAATGACATTATATAAAATTTTAAACATTATGAATCATCTATTTTAATCATTTTGGGGCTTCACATTATTTCAATTGAAAAATAGTTTCTCTCACAAAGAATCCCTAACTTTGATTTTTTCAGTTGAATGCACTCCAATCTCAGATTTCAATATTCATACATCCACAGTTTTTATTTTCTCATTATTTCCCAATCTATCTACTTGTATCTCAAGTCAGCCTCACACATCTAACCTCTCTTTCAATCATTCAATTTCACCGAAGCCCTAACTCTTAATTTTTTTTCTATTCTAAATAATCAGATCTTGATTTATCATCTTCATTAACCCTTAGGTTTCTTTGGCCTCATCATTGCATGTTTGAATATAATCCTGATCATCTCAAATCCCACATTACCATATTTATTTATATTAGGTATTCATTGATTTAAGTATACATCTTTTTTTAACTCATTATATCTTAATTTTCTATATTAGATCCTAAATTCACTCATTATATATTAATATATTTGTGTTTATAATATATGGAAATGAATTTTAACTGAATAGTTTCACCGATCATTATACTGATTCACATCATAAATTTCAGTATTGAATATCTAAATGTTTCTTATTTAGATGATGTTTGTGAATAATTCATTTTTTATACATACACATCCATTTCTATTGATAAATTTCAATTAGTTTTATTAATTTATTAGAGAATAAGTAATCGTTTAATTTAAAATATACATACATTACAATTTTGATAAAATTAAATATGAAAAACCATATATGTAGTCTATATGCATATCAACCCTTTTCTTATTATTTAAGCATATTATTATCTTGAAAAATTACATATTAAATATAAATTTTGTTGATTAAGAGTTTCTTTCAATACAATGTTGAAATTATTGGTGAATACAAAATAAGAACTTTCAATTAGTTTCTTTATAAATTTTTATTATATTATGATAGGATGGGAATTAATGGTGACTGAGAGCTTTACCTGAATCAAATTTCAAAAAAATAACATTTTTTAACATAAATAGATATAACATGGGTTAGTGAAAAGTCTAGAAAATTATGTGGAATACATAGATTGTTGGAAACACAAACACCATTTTTTGTGTATCACTATGTATTTTATGAATGATATCAGATTATGATCAACATACTAGTTGATATTGGAGATAATGTCTAAACATTTAGATTCTTATCTAAACAATTTTTAATGTATATAATAAATTTAGGAACACTTTGTAAGGTTCAAGGTTATCATTTCCTTGGAAATTTAAAAATTCTACTTCATAATAGTCTATATAAGATTGATCAATTAATTAAAATCCATCAGTAAATTCACTTATTCTACAGGAACAATCAACCCTAAAATTTTAGAAATGAACACAAACAATAGATTCCATAAAAAGAATTCCATCAACAAAGATTTAAACTTACTACCACTACACACATTATACGAAATCATTAGGGCATAGATGGTTAATAGAACAAAATAGTCCATGATTCAAAATAAGAATGACTACCTCTCCTCATTTAATATTGAATGAAATGAGCACTTCATTTAGAATTCACAAAATAAAAATAATAACTCACACAACCAAATCTCAGGGGATAATATACCTTTGGATTAACCAATTGAGGAATTCATTATCTATTTACTTGGAATATAAAACTCTACTGATGAAATTGAAAAATACGTTGGAAATGGGGCCCCTTATTCAAGATATATTAGTGGATTCTAGTCAACAATATTCAATTTCAAGTTTAATATAATTTCATTTAAGAGAAATTGAAAAATGGGAGAATGGTATAATTAAGTTTTCTTTTATAAATTAATTCCATGTTTTTTTAGTATTTACCAATAATATTGAAACTTATTTCCCATTATTTTATATAATTTAAAACTACTTCTGTCAAATATAAATATTTTTTTTAGATTTTTAAATTTTTTTTACATCCAAATTATGATATCTTTGATATAAATTTAATTTATTTTATGTTTTATTGTTGTATAATCCTTAAAATTAACATTAAAATTCATCTCTAATATTATTATATTTTTAAACATTATATTCACTATTATTGAAAATCATAGAATCATTTTACTTATGAATTATAGCATAAGTGTATCTTATTGATTATCATTGAAATAGTCTAATATTTCCCCATCTTACTCACTTTTATCACCACTATATTTATTTAGAAAGATATTTATTTTTTATGTTTTTTATTGATAATAATGAGTTGATGTTGGATTATGGAACTTTTGTTATGTGATGAATATGAGGAAGGAGTTGATTCTTTTTAGGAATTTTCTAAATGAAAATTTTTCAAACAACAACATGTTTCTTTATCCATGTATAAAATGTTTAAAGGGGAATATGTTGAAAAGAAGATAGATAAAAGGTCATTTAATTTTTCCTGGTTCTAATCTGAGTAATAGCCCTTGGATTTTTCATGGTAAAACTGGGTAGAATTTTGGATCCATTGATAATGACACTTTTCATGATGACAACACTTATAAAATTAAATAATTGATTCATGATATTGAAGAAGAGAAAATTGGGGATCAACAAAGAATTGAGATCCTATATGGTGATGATGAAAAACCATTGTATTTGGGTTTTATGGAATTTATTATTTTATCGATAGTTTTATTATTTATTAACTAGAAGGAAAATCATGGATGGAGTGAAAGGTGTTTTATAGTGTTTCAAATATTGTTGAGGATATTCTTCATAAACATAATGATATTCCAGATTCCCATTATAAAGTGAATAAAATACTATACCTGATGACATTACCATAAAGAAAAATACATGTCTTCAGGAATGATTTATTTCTATATAGAATGGAATATGAATTTAAACCAAGGTGTCTTAATGTGGGACATAATATTATAAGTTGGAAGAAAAATCACAGCCTGATTTTAGAGTTATAGAGACCACTACCAATGCATTTTGGAATCTTCCTATAATTCCTAATTTTAAATTTTTATTTTCAATTTCACATGATGAAAAATGTTGAGATTGAATAAAGATGAGTTGATACATGGAAAAAAGTTATGACATCTAACTGATTATCCATAGTAAAAGAAAATTGATCAGCAGTTTCCTACATTCAGAAATGATGTTAGAAATCTTAAACATGAACTGTGCATAGTTGGAATGAATTAATATCGAATCCTTAGTACAACACATAGTTCATGTCCTGTTTTATTGGTAATTTATAACTTATATACTGAATTTCTTATGATTTACATGTTTGTCATGTTGAGTTTAATGATATCTCGACTAAAACAGCTTGGAAATGATATCGGTTTTTTATTTTCACCATTAATGGATGAATTGATATTTTTATTGGAGGATTGTATTAGGTTATATGATTCTAATAAAATGGAATATTTTTTAGTTAAATTAAATGATTATGTTTACTATAAATGACTTCCTAGAATATGGAAATTTGTTTAGATACAATGTTAATGGAAATAAATCTTGTACAATTTGTGAACAAAGACATTATATTTTCATCTGAATAATGGGATAAAAATTTTATAAATGGGTCATATAAAGTTGTTGTCTAGGGATCACTATTATCAAATATTAAAAAAGTAATTCAATGGCTGAAAAGAATTTGACATTTTTCGAAATCCTTTATCGAAAAATCATTATTTTTAGAGGTCTCCAAAAATTGATATAAATTTTGAATAACACATAAATCATATAATTATATAAATATTTTCAAGAAATAATTACTATTTTTTATAATACCATATGATATATATCATGAGTTCAAACAAAACATTGATGTAACATATTTGGAGAAGAACATCCATGATATATTTATTAGAACATTGTTAGATATTGTGGAAAGAATAGAGATTTTTTGAATGAATGATTGGACTTACTCTCAATGAAAATATATTTTCAGTTACCTCCCACTCATGAGGGAAGGAGAAAAATCCTTCCCACATCTTGTCATACTTTACCAAAGAGGGTGAAAATTATCATTTTTAAGTGTCTTCATGATATCAATGTTCCACAGGGTAATTCTTCAAATTTTTTTATGTATTTAATGGATTTAAAGTGTATAGGTATAATGTGTCATGATTTTCACATCATGATGAAACAATTCATACTAGTTTCATTATATGTAATATTGCATATCTGTGTCAGAATGACTATCACAAAGGTGTGTTATTTTTATAATTAAATTTTTATTAAGGATATTTATCTGAATGATTTGAAAAATTTGGAGAAGAAAGAGTTTTATATACATTTTTTATTGGATATGTATTTTCCTCCATATTTTTTTATATTATTGTGAATTTAATGCTTCATTTGGTGAAAGAAATAATTATTTATTAACTAGTATATCTATGTTGGGTTTATCCTTTTGAAAGGAATATGAATATTTTAAAAGTGTATTTTATGAATCTATATCAACCTAAATGTTCTAGTGTTGATAATTATATTCATTAAAAGTTTGTGGAGTTTTTCAAAAGTTACTTGTTTGTAGTAGAGCACATTGGAATGCCTAAATATCAACATGAATGAGTTAATTACGGGGGGAATGGTTCTACATGTTGAAATTCAAATTTTTAACAAGTGAAAAGATAATGAAGGTATATTTATAAATCTTGAATAATAAATATGATGCTCAATCGTATATAAAATTTCACATTAATGTATTGGAACAACTTATCTAAATTAGAAAGATATGTGAATTTTGAATGAGCATAACACTTTTTTTCTATGGTTTAAAGTGACCATGTTTGGTAGATCAGATGCATCAGAATCATTGAGACAGTCAGTGGGAGGTCCAAGTTTAAATTTTATAACTTTTTCTGGGTTTTACATTAATGGATATACATTTGATAGGAAATATTATAATAATAGAAATGTAGTTCAGAATATTTGTTTGTTGGCGTTCATAGAAGAAATGAAATTTTCAAGTTCTAAAGACAGAAACCCAATTTATCTATAACGTGAATTTTATGGAGTCATTTAAGAAATATGGGAGGTTGATTGCATAATATTTCAAGTTCTATTGTTTAACTGAAAATGGATTGTTGGTATCAAATGTTTCAGACATGATGTATTTGGAATGACACTAGTTAATCTTAATAAATTGGAATACACAACTAATCCTTTTATAATGGAAACACATTCAAGAAAATTATCTCTTCTTGATCAATCTGATATGTGGTGGTTTATTATTTTATAAGGAAAACAATAGCATTTCGGTGATGATAAACAAGAAGAAGATGCATATTTATATGATATCCCTACTTCCAGGGAAATATTAATAGATAATATTTATGTGCACATCATATATATGGTTTATTCTATATAGAATGAGTATGAAAACGGAATTTGGGTGAACAATCCTTTAGTACATTCCCAATATTATAGGTAACATATGTTTGTTTGTCATTAACATTTTTAATTCATAAAATGTTAAATATGTTAACTTTAATTTATTTATGAAAATACATATTATAAATAATAAGTTAAATAGTTTTTTCATATTTGGTTTGTTTTCTATAGTTTAACATGTTTGTCTTTACATAACATATCTATTAATTTAATTTTTCAAAAATAATATTTTAAATGTAATATGTTAAATAAAACAAAAATAATGTATAAGAGTATATTCTGTTGAGATGGTATGTGGAGTATGATATACCCTATAATACAAAATGTGGGATCGAAATAATATAAATACTGAATGAAGTATCTAATAATGCTAAAAATAGAGGGGGGGGGGGTGAATTGTATACTTTAAAAATTATTTGGAACTTTAAATTATGAAGATGTTTAACAAGGGTAAACAAAGTAATTCACAAACCTCTAGTTCTACACACATAATAGATTCTGGAAATATGATTCTGAGAAAGTGATTCCAGAAAAGATGGTTCCGGAAAAGAAACATAACAAAAGTTTACAAAGATAAAGATTCTACCTTAAAGCGTATAGAATCTTACTAAATCGGAGTGTACAAGTGTAACGAAGTATAAGAGAGTTATAATTTCCTCAAAAATCAAAATACAGCAGAAAACTTGAAACAAATCAAGTAACAAGTAGTAAGTCTTTTGACCCAAAGAGAAGGGTATCCAACAACCTTGGAAAAAGGTCCCTTGATTTATACTTTCAAGAAAGTCTATCTTACCCACACTAGGGTAAGCCTCGATACAAAGATCGGATTCTGTCTTTCTATCCCCACAAGACCTCAACTTCAAGGTAGTCGATACCTCTTTCTTCCTTAACAAATAAGTCCTCGAACATTAATGTAGTTGGCACCTCTGTCTTCCCATCCCCAAAATCCATCGAATGTACTCAAAAACATTCGGAGTCGCACAAAGCAATTCTGAACAAGGTGTTTAGTACGCACAAAGCAATAAAGTATCTCTCTCTAGAAATCACCTCAGCAGCATGTAATATCTAGATTGATCAAATTCTTTTTGTGAGCTATTTCAAATGAGCTCCTAATTATAGGCATAGCTCCAACAGTCAGCTCCCTCCTCCAACGGTCATATTTTTCATTAAATTTCGGAGGGAACTATACCCATGTCACTCAAACAATTGTTAGTTAGAAACTGAATGCATGATATCATTTTAAAACAAAAACAAGTGTAAGAAAAAAATGTGGTTACATAACCAAAATCAAATATTCGGAATGTAAGCAAGTAAATGTTCGGAGTCTAACCAAAAACATATTCGGTGTCTATAATACACGGACATTCGGATACTTTTTTCTAAGTAATCTATAACCTGAAATCTATAGAATTCCAGAGTCTAAATTTCAAGGAAATTCGGAATCTGAATTCATAGGAATTCGGAACCTAAACTTAGAAAGTTCAGAGTTAGAGTTCATGAGAATTCTGAGTCAGAACTTACAAAGTTTGCAGTCTGAATTCATTAGAATTCAGAGTCATAACTCAGAAGAATTCAGAGTCTGAATTTAAAGAACTTAGAGTCAAAACTCATAAATGTTTAGACTCTGAATTCAGAGAACTCAGATTCAGAACTCATGAGAGTTCGGAGTCTGAGTTAAGAGAACTCGGAGTCAGAACTCATGAGTGTTCAGAGTCTGAATTCAAGTCCTGAAAATAGAATTCTTTATATCTAAGAATATATATGATTCCAAGGTTTTGGATACAAAACCTAATTTCATACTTAGACAAGATAATGATTCATGAAAAACATGGTAAGGATAAATTTCTTTGGGGACAAAAAATTTTCCTTATGAAAGTAAAACACAGGGTAAAATGAAATTTTCCTTGAGATAATGTATTTGTGATGTTCAAAAAAAAGGATTGGTAAATTCATAAGGAAACCTTATTGACTCAACAATATCCCCAGTCATTAAGGTATGGAAAAGTTATAAGGAACCCTTATTGACTCAACAATCTCCCCCTTTTTGGAAAGCACAAAGATCCTTACAAAAAAGAAAATAAGGACTCAAAAAATATTTTTCTAGACTTTCAAAATAAAATTTATCTCCCTTATCATATGGGAAAAGATGAATACTACTGACCCCCCCTTAGGCTTTGGAACACTAAGGATCGTATTCTAGATTTCTAGAATGAGATTTTTCATTATCTTGAGTACGGAAATATCTGTAATGAGAACTCCCCCTTAGATAAACTCCCCCTTACATAGGGATATTTCTTCTTTACATAATATTCTTTTTTCCTTTCTCCCCCTTTGTGATTTTCAAAAAGAATTTGAGTGAATGGAAAAGAAATTATGGTACCTAAATGATTTGTACAACACATCCAAAAGGCATGCAACCAAAAATTTCATTGATTAGAAAGAAGTTTTACAAGGAATAAAAGTTCAATAAAAGATCGGATTGGAACACAGTTATCCTTCCTTTTCCTTCAGCATCAAATTCTTTACTATAGTATTTAGCTTTTTGAGCTCCTTATGATAATACTATGCTCTCTTAAGAATCTGATCATGATCCTCAGCATTCTTCTCTAAAGAATTGATTCTTTCTTCTTGAGCCTTGGGAGCCTCTACCTGAGCCGTCAGGACTTCTTCTTACTTGAAAATATTTTCTTCTATTTCTATTTGAAGATCCCTTTATCTCTTCCAGCTTTGAGAAACTGAATACAACTTTCCATTCAGATCCTTTACTTCTTAAATCCTAGAATTTTGCTTAAGATTTATCTTTTCTTCAAAACTGGTTGTGAGATCCTTGATCTTACCATCTTCAGTGTCAAAAGCCTCCTTAGCACCATCTTGGAAGTCATCAAATTCTTTCAAATCATCAACTATCTTCTTTGACCAGCAAACCATTTTCTTATAGGACTTTTGTGGGCATTATAGTTAATGAATAAATTATTGAAATCAGCCTCCAGTTTTACACATTTATCCATCACCATGGATACTGAATCCGATTTCTGATTTAGTGTATGTTGAAGCATCTGACATCTCACGTCTATACTTGGGAAAATCGGAATGGTCCCAACAAGCTTCTTCAATGATTGGACAATAAAATCATGTCTTAGAGATGATGATTCTGAATCTTATACTTTGCCAGGTGAGGCATATTTCTCTAACTCAACTTCCTTCCTCTTCGATGATCCACCAATTTCCTTCTTCTTTACAACAACTTTGGTAGGTGTTTCAACTACCACCTGTTTTCCTTTATCACTTCTCGGAGTGGCTTCCTCATTAGGAGAATTGTGTTCACTATTAGACAACTAAATAATTATACCTTCATCTATCTTCTCCTCCTCAGCTCATGCCTCAGTATCTTCAGGATTAATAAAATGATGATTAAAACTTTCTTCCTCAGACAGCTTGTTCACTTTATCTTCATCTTTCTCATCCTCTTCTTTCTGATCTTTCCCAAGTGTAGAAAGTTTTGAAGATTCTGCTTCTGAAGTTTCGATTGCCAATTATTCTGAAGGAATTTATTTCTCATGAATGTATTCAACTTGATTTATGAGATCTTCGGTGTAACAACTACTTTCTTCATCTTCCACTTCTTGTACTACTTCTTCTTATTATGTTTCTTTCACTTTTTTCCAAAGTGACAAAATTTTTACCCAGAGTCTTAGGTAAATCCTATACTAAAAAATATTTTTATACTGGGATACTCTCGGATTCTTTCTCAGTATCCCTCAGAAGGGATTTCACTAAGTCGGCTTTAGTAATCTTCTTATTTAACTTCTTTTCTTTAGCTTGCTTATCAAGCTCATCATCTATCCTCTCTTTCAAAGCCTTTGCTTCAGCAGGATCCAAGAAAAACTGTGGCTCCCATGCATTCATTTTTTATTTTTCTTCACTCCACTTTTCTACAACCACATTTGGATATGATTTTTTCTTATTAGTGTTTGGAGGTGTGGATTGATATTCCTTAACTTTTGGGGGGTTTTCTTCCCCTTCAACTTCCTTCATCTTTCTCTTTTTTCCATCCTTTCTCGATGGTTCAACCACTTCCTGTTTCACTAAAATAGCTTCATTATCTACCACTGGTAGGTCATAAAATTCTCCAGAGTCTTTGGAAAAAATAATGTTCATCCTCTTCAAAGTATCATCACTGACTAGTATAACTTTACAATTCCTGGGATTCAAGCTGCAAGGGATTTTAAAATATTCTAGACACCAAACGATTAACTTTGATATAATAGCCGGGTACATGATAATCTGAGCCTTCAAATTTCTATTCTTGATATTATTGATCGTAATCAGAATATTCTTAGCCAAATTGACCTTTCTCAGGTTCACCCGAAAATCTAAGATATACATATCACTGTTCTTCAATTTTTCCTTGTCACCTTTTATCGGGATGATAAATCCTTGAACCCATAATTCAAGGACCCGATTATTTTTATATAGGTGAGAAACTTCAGAGTCTTGACATTAGAAAGACCGAGGCACTCCATATATTTTACCTTTACAAAGATTCCTTAAACATCCATCAACTTATGAGAACAAAAATCAGCTTCACCTTCATATAGATCTCTAATCAAACTAGCTGCCTTAGAGTATGAAAGAGCATAAGTCTTTTCATAGATTTTTTAGGAAAACATTTCTCTTCTATATTCCTTGAAAAAACAAACCGATTCATAAAACTCAACATGAAAATATGGATACACTAAGTCTTGAGCACGTGGCATCGATATGCAAACATTTTCCCATCCATTCAATTTAATGTTCTTCGAAAGTATAGAATCATACTTGTTGAAGAAGTTAAGATGAACCAATCACTATCTATACAACAGCCACTCCAGAATAGGCTCGACAGTAGAAATATCTTTCTAAGACAATTCTTCTATAGACATTCGGAATTAAGAAAACTCTGGGAAGTTCGGAACGAGCTTAAGTAGAGGGTCAGAACATCATCATGCTAGATCTTGCGATCGATGTGGGACAACCCTTAGAGGGTCCTATATATAGGTGTTAGAAGTGACGATTCATATTCCAAACTCAATCCAATGTCTGAAAAACCTTTTGATCAGATGTGACTATTGATATGATATCCACAAGAAGAAACATGATAAAATCTGATCTTTTGAGTTTTTTAATCAAAATCTTCGGATTTAAGGAAAAGGGAATCTGAAAATTAAAAAAAAATAAATGAAAATACCAGTAATTAAATGATGATTATGAAAACATAAGAAAGGAAAAATAACTTTCCGATTTATAGGAAGATTATTCATATTGAGGAAAAAGTTTCTTGAAGAACATTGGATTCTGAAAAAAATTGATTACAAAAAAAAACTTCATTACAGAAAAAAAATTGAGTACAGAAATCTCCATTACAAAAATTGTGAGTATGAAAATCTTCATCACAAAAATTTACAAAAAATCTCATTATGAAAGATTTTATTACAAAAAATTTTCATTACGAAATTTTTTGAAAAACTAATTTCGATAAATTTTCTTTATGAAAAATTTGAAAAACTTCATTATGAAAAAATTTTAATCTATCTAACATGAAAATGTACCCCCCCTCTATGAGAAAGATTTTATTACTACAAGGAGATTTATTTCAATAGGAAGTTAATAAAGATTATTACCTTATATTTATCATTCCTAACTTCTATTTAATGTATTCAAATGTATCAAAGGGTAATGATTTTGTGAAAATATAAGCAAGTTGATCTTGTGTTCCGATAAATTGAATAATGATATCTCCTTTTTATGTGGGATCCCTAAGAAAGCGATGCATAATATCTTTCTGTTTTGCATGATAGTGATGTGCAAGGTTTTTGTTTAAAGTAATGGAACTTGTATTATCACACAAAATTTGTGTTTTGGTAAAACTCATACCATAGTCTATGAGTGTGTGTTGCATCCACAACACTTGAGCACAACAACTTCCAGCTACTACATATTCATCTTCAGTAGTTGAAAGTGCTACTGAGTGCTGCTTCGTGGATGACTAATAAAATAATTAATCACTTAAGAAATGAAAATTTTTAGATGCACATTTTCTATCCATTCTACATCCACCAAATTCAACATCCGAAAAAACTTTTTCAAACAATATCATTTCCAGAAGTATAAAATAGTCCTAAATCCATGGTTCCCTTTAAGTTTCAATAAATTGTTTTCAACGCCTTTAAATAATATTCCTTAGGATTAGATTGATATATTTCACATAAGAATATTGAAAATATTAAGTCTAGATGACTAGCTATCAAGTAACGTAAACTTTCTATCATACCTCTAAAAGTTGTTTGATCTATTGGTTTCATAGCTTCATCAAGATCAAGTGTGTTTGTGGTACCAATGGGAGTACTAATACTCTTAGTATTGTCATATCCTTACTTTTTAAGATGATCTTTAATATACTTATGTTTGGATATATAGATTCCTTCTGGTTTTTGAGAAATTTGAAAACCATGGAAAAATGTTAACTCACCCATCATACTCATTTCAAACTCAGATTTCATTAGTTCTGAAAAGGAATCAATTAAAGATTTCTGAGTTGAACCAAATATAATGACATCAATATAAATTTGAACAATAAAAACATTTTTCTTATCTTTCATTGTAAAAAGGGTTGGATCTTCATTTCCCCTAAAGTAATTATTTTGAAACAAAAATTTTGTAAGCCTATCATACCAAGCTCAAGGGGCTTTCTTAAGTACATACAAAGCTTTGGTAAGTTTATAAACATGTTCAGGATGTTTTATATCTTCAAAACTAGGAGATTGTTCAACCAAAACTTCATATTGAACATAACCATTAATGAAAGCACATTTCACATCCATTTGAAAAAGTTTGAAATTTAAGAATGCTGCAAAGGCTAGTAGAATATGAATACATTCAAGTCTAGCTATTGGAGAATAGGTTTATTCATAGTCTATTCTTTCTTGTTGATTATAGCCTTTAGCAACCAATCTTGATTTATTTATTACTATGATTCCATTTTCATCACACTTATTTTTGAAGACCCATTTTACACTAATAACAGAAGTTTCCTTAGGTCTTTCAACAAAGGTCCAGACTTTATTCCTTTCAAATTCATTTAGATCATCTTGGATAGCTTTTATCTAATCATCATCACCTAAAGCTTCATCAGTGATTATTGGTTATAATTGAGAAAGAAATTCTATATGTTCTACTTCATTCCATAAGGAACTTCTAGTCCTTACAGGTTGATTCACATCACCAACGATACTATCACTAGGATGATTCTTTAGAAACAACTGATTTGAGTTTTGTAAAACCTGTTCATAATCATAGGGTAGGAAATCTTCTGGGGTAAATTCTTTAGAAACATTTTCTTGGAAATTTTGCTTATCAGAAGGATTTTCTAACAAAGGTTGATAATTAGTTTTTGAAAACACATCCGAAGATGTAGGTTGGGATTGTTTAAAAACAATGGGATCAATTTCATCAAATTTGACATGTACCATTTCTTCAACAGTACAAGTGTTTTTATTGAAAACTCTATAAGACTTAGAAGTTGTGGAGAAGCCTAAGAAAATTCCTTCATCATGTTTGGTGCGAATTTGTGTAAATTATCTTTAGTATTTAGAATGAATACCTTGCAACCAAAAACCTTAATGTATAAAAGTATAAGTTTTCTACCATTACATAACTCATAAGGGGTTTTAATAAGAAAAGTTCTAATCAAAACTCTATTTATAGTATAACAAGAAGTACTTATAGTTTTATCCCAAAAATGATTGTCTACAGAATACTCACTCAACTTGGTCCTTGTTATCTCTTGAAGAATTATATTTCTTCTTTCAACAACACTATTCTGTTGAGGTGTTCTAGGTGCTGAGTAGTTATGAGTAATGCCTTTTCTACTACAAAAAGTTTGAAAATACGAATTTTGAAATTCTCCTCCATGATCACTATGAATAGTAATCAAAGGAAGGTTTTATCATTGTTATCTTGGTCTATAAAAGATTTTAAAGAAGAAAAATTTTCAGATTTCTTTTCTAGAATATAGACCCACATAAATCTAGTGTAATCATCAACTAGAAAAAATACATAACATTTTCCTCCAATGCTTCAAATTTGTGTTGGACCAAAAAGATCCATATGCACTAACTATAATGCATCTATAGTTGAAACTTCACCGACTGATTTAAAAATTAATTTATGTTTCTTTCCATATTGACAAGGATCAAAAACTTTTGAAGAATAAAATCTAAGATCCGGTAGATCATTAACTAATCATTTTGTTTGAAGTTTTCATATGTTTCTAAGGTTACAGTGTCCTAACCATCTATGTCACAACCAATAATGATTTTCCATTGCACTAAGGCATGGTAGGTCTTGGATCCTAAGGTTTTCTAAGTTTAGTGTATATACATTCTCTTACCTTTGGGTATAAATTATAAACTGTTCTTTGGAATTGTGTACTAAGCACTTGTCATTCCTAAAATTCTCAAGGTAACCTTCATCACATAATTGACTTATGCTAATGAGATTGTGCTTAAGACCCTTAACAAACAAAACATTTGAAATCAAAGTTTTCCAAGAAGAACGATGTTACCTATACCAATAATTTCTCTCTTATCATTATCTCCGAAAGTTACTTTTCCTCCTTTTGTCTTGATAATCTCTCCAAAGAAGTTTTTGTTACCATTCATGTGCTGGGAACATCCACTATCTGTCTGCCATGTATTGTTGTTGGTACTTCCTTTACTTTTCTGAAAATAAGAGTGTTAGGTTTTTAGAACCCAAACTTTCTTGGATCCAGAAACTTCATAAAGCAAAATCTTAGGTACCCACATTTTCTTATAAAAATAGGCTTTATGAAATCCTAAAGACTGGTTTTTGTTTAGGGAACAATTTTTTTCCCAGTTTCCAGCACAATGACACTTAGTGCAGAATTGGGCAGTTTGAGGAACAAAATAATTATTACTAAAAATCAGTTTAGAATTTGTATAACCAAATCCAGAATTATTTCTTAGAGGTCATATTTAAGAATACATATTATCAAAATTTTCATTATCTAAGGTAAAGTTTAACAAAAACATCCTTAACGAAAAAATATCAGACTTCAGTCTAATAAATAAGTTCTTATCTTCCAAAACATTATCTTTAGAACTTGAGTTAGGCTCGAAAACAATTTTCTTAGAAATTAATTTTTATAGATCTTTAGAAGGTTTATCCTTCTCAGAATTTACTTCCTCAACATTTTTTGAAATACTTTCAAAATCACGGGTTTTCTTATCAAGATCTTTAGAAAGATTTGATATTTCTATAGTAAGTATAGAAATCCTAGAATTTTCCTTATCAAGCTTTTTGTTGACTTTAGAATCTTTATTCTCAAAAATCGTAGAAAACCGAGAAAATTCTTCATAGGTCGGTAAAGTATCATCTTCATCAGAAGAAGATTCTTCATCATAAGAGTTATAAGATTTATTATCACTATAATTGGAATTTTGGGAAACATTGGTCATTGATTCATCATTGTGTACCTTATCCATAAAGCAATGATTTTCAGTAGGTAGTCTGTCTATTAGAACAAGATTCTTATGTCTAGACGATTCATCTGAAGAGTATCCACCACTGGAACTCCAGGTGTCATTAGTTTTCAAAACATTCTTAGCTTTAGATTTGTATTAATTATTACTGTTTATCTCAGAATGCTTTTCCTTTGCCTCTTTTCTCTTAATCATAGGACAATCTGGCATTATATGTCCAACTTTCTTACATTCATAACATGTAACTTCTGAATCTTTTTTTATCTTTCCTTTTTTATTCTTATATCTGGATTGAAAGTTCTTCTATCCTGCTATCTTGTTCATCCTTCGATCAAGATTGGCTAGTTCATTTTTTCAATATTCACTTCCACTAGATTCTGATTGTATAATAATCTTCTTAGATTTTGATCTTGCAACTATCTCAGGAGTCTTGGATTTCATATGATTTAAAATTGTTGTAAAATCGACACTACCATTCCCATTCTTCTTCTTAATATTTTCAGCATCTCTCTTAATTATGGTCTCATATTGAAGAAAAGTTCCAAAGGGCTCATCAAGAGAAATCTGATTAACCTTTCTATTCTCATCTATAGCTATCCTCTAGGATTCCCATTCATTAGGCACGATGTCTATGATCTTGTCCACAAGAGATTCATCATCTAATCCTTTCTCACCCATAGATTGTATACTATTAACGATAGTCATAAATCTCTGTTTCACCTTACATATGGGTTCTCTATAAGGAAAGAAAAAAACCATGATATTCATCTCTGAGCATGGCTCTTCTTATTTCAATAACATTGGAAGTTCCAAAATGTGTAAGTTCAAGTTTCTTCCAAATACAATTTTCTACTTCACAATATGAAATTTGGCTATATATATTTCTAGTCATAGTACAAAGCAATGTATTGTGTGCCTTATTATTCAGCTGATATTCACGATTTTCTTGATTCGTGAAAGTACTAACATCCTTGCCAGGGATTTTATATCATACAGTAAGTATAAAAAAATTGTCCACTCCATTATTGATAATAAATGTATTCATGCAATCTCTCCAATATTCATAATCATTTCTATCAAAAATAGGTGGTCTAGTTGGATTTAGGTTTTCAATGGAACCAACATTGATTCCTTCCATCTTAAAGAAAACTGTCAACACAAACTTTTTAGAAATAAATGTTTTTGAACAAGAAAAATATTCCCCAGCAAAAAAACATAGAACAAGAGTATCTATAAGAAAAATATGAATCCGAGAAGATGATTCTAAAAATAAGAATCTGAATTCTCTTCTGAATCTAATCATAAGATTAATTTAGATTGAACCAATCCTCTTATACCAATAGTTGAGATGGTAGGTGGAGTATGATATACTCTACAATACCAAATATAGGATCAAAATAATATAGATACTGAATGAAGTATCTAATAATGCTCAAAAAACAAGAGGGGTGAATTGTATACATTAAAAAGTCTTTCGAACTTTTAAAGATGAAGATGTTTAACAAGGATAAACAAATTAGTTCACAAACCTCTAGTTATACACACTTGCTAGATTATGGAAATATGATTCTGAGAAAGTGATTCCGGAAAAGATGGTTCCATAAAAGAAACTTAGCAAAAGTTTACAAAGATAATTATTCTACCTTAAAGCATATAGTATCATACTAAATCAGAGTTTACAAGTGTAAGGAAGTAGAAGATCATTATAGCTTCCTCAAAAATCAAAATATAGTGGAAAGCATAAAACAAATCAAGTAATAAGTACTAAGTATTTTAACCCATAGAGAAAGGTATCCAACAACCTTGGATAAAGGTCCTTTGATTTATACATTCAAGAAAGTCGATCTTACCCACACCAGGGTAAGCCCTCGATATGAAGATCAGAGGCTGTCTTTCTATCCCTACAAGCCCTCAACTTCAAGGTAGTTGAAACCTCCGTCTTCCTCAACAAAGAATTCCTTGAACTTTGAGATAGTCGGCACATCTATCTTCCTATCCACGGAATCCGTCTAATGTACTCAGCAACATTAAAAGTCACATGAAGCATTTCTGAAAAAGGTATTCACTATGCACAAAGAAATAAAGTATCTCACTCTAGAAACCACTTCAGCATCATGTAATCTCTAGATTGATCCACTTCTTGTTGTGATATCATTAAAATGAGCTTCTATTTATAGGCATAACTCCAACGGTCATCTCCCTCCTCCAATGGTCATATTTTTCCTTGAATTTCGGAGGGACCTGTACCCGTGTCACTCAAACAACGGTAAGTTAGAAACTGAATACACGATATCATTTTATAACAAAAATAAGTGTAAGAAAAAAATATAGTTACATAACGAAAATCAAATATTCGGAATGTAAGAAAGTAAAAGTTCTGTGTCTAACCAAAAACATATTCAATTTCTATAATACAAGGATATTCGGATTCAGTTTTCTAATGAATTCAGAACCTTAACTCTATAGAATTCTAGAGTCTAATGTTCATGGAAATTCAGAATCTGGATTCATAAGAATTTGGAACCTGAACTTACAATGTTTGGAGTCAGAGTTCATGAGAATTCGGGGTCAGAACTTACAAAGTTCTGAGTCTGAATTCATTAGAATTTTGAGTCAGAAATGAGAAGAGTTCGGATTCTGAATTCAGAGAACACATAGTTAGAACTCAGAATATTTTGGAGTCTAAATTCAGAGATCTTGGAGTTATAACTCATGAGATTTCAGAGTCTAAATTTAGAGAACTCAGAGTCAGAACTCATGAGTGTTCAGAGTTTGAATTCAGATCCTGAAAACAGAATGATTTATATCTAAGTATATATATGATTCTGAGGTTTTGGATATGAAACAAAATTTTACACTTAGACAAGATAATGAATAATAAAAAACATTGTAAGGATACATTTGCTTGGGGAAGGAAAATTTTCCTTATGAAAGTAAAACACATGGTAAAATGGAATTTTCCTTGAGATAAGGTGTTTGTGATTTTCAAAACATGAGGATTGAAAAAGATATAAGGAAACCTTATTGACTCAACAATCTCCCCAAACATGAAGAAATTGAAAAGTCATAAGGAAACCTTATTGACTCAACATATTCAAAAATTATTCTTTTTGGTGTAAAAAATAATTTATTAATTTGGATAATTTTTACTATTAACAAACCATTTTTGGATTCGTTTTCATTCATTTAAATTTCATTTCATATCCCATAAATTATATTATCATTTGGGTTAACTATAGAAAATATGAATATAAATGTGTTCAGTTTTGTTTACATTCCTTTTTTTATTAAGTAATTTTTTCAGTTCTTATTTACATTAGTATGTTAAAGATGAATTTTTATATTTCTATACTAATTGTTTATTACTTAGTTTTTAAGGATAATGAATGATAAATCAACGGATCTACCATATACTTCTAGAGATGATCATACTCATACCAATGTGGTGGAAAGTACACATGATCTTGTTATTGAGACTCATACTTGTTTACAAGATACATCTACTCCCACATATCCAAGGAAGAGTTTGTGGGTCGGTAAAAGTAGAAGCACATGTTTACCAAAATTATCAGTTTCCCATAGCTAGGACTAGAGGATATAGGCAGAATTTGTTGATAATGATATTCTAAGAGGTTAAAAATCAAAACAATTAAAGAATTATATATTAGTGAATTCTAAAATAAAAGTTAGTATTTTTATTGATGATTAGAGAATTGTTGAAATTTTAACAATACCTAACTTGTGGGGGACCTTTTTGGTAACATCATTTGTAATTACATTACTTACCATTAAACATTTATAGTAATATATGTTTTCCCCATTCTTATCAGATGAAATTTCATATACCTGATAATGGAGAAGTTGAGAGTATATTATTATCAGTGGATACTAATAAACTGATTGATTTTAAATTTTCCCTCACATCTGGTTTCATTTTTGGGCATAGTAAAAATCAAAATCCATGTGATATATATCACTTTACAGATGAAGATACACTGAATAAATTTGTTAAAATTTGAAGATGAGAATTATTTTTGTTAAGTTAATTGTTACCTTTAATATGTTATTTATATTAATGATATGATTAATGATTTATTTATTATTAATTAATAGTAATCCAGAAAATCACATTAAGAGATACAATATAGATATATATAAACTCACACTTTATCATGAGGAGGGTATACATTTTTAAAAGAAGAATTGATGGATGAAACATTTCAACAATCAATATCCATGACATTAGGCTCCACAAAGGTTTCCCCTCCACCCCCGATAGGCCTGAAAAATGGAAGAGGTATTAGATTATTAAAAAAATAAAAATATCATATAGAATAGTTGAGGGTTATATCTAAGAGGATTATAAGATGTTTACTTTATTTAATTATTTATGTTAATTCAATTCTTTATATATTGTGATTCATTATATATTTTTTAAAATATTTAATACAATATTAACTAGAGGAGAAGAGCACATTGGGGTATTTATAGCTACTAGTAGGAAGAATATTTTAGCTACAACATTGGGAAAGACCAAACACCTAGATTGTGTTTGAGGATAAAAGAAATGTGTAACAGTGAAAAAAGAACATCCACATTCTACGTATTCTTCAATGGAATATGTTTATTAAAAAAATATAATATTTCGATGCTTGTGTTTAGGATATTCATGTGAGGATAGAGGGTAGGACCAAATTTTTGGTATTGTCGATGTTTTTAGACATGAAAATTCATTTTCAGACTGCAGCTCCCACTACTTCACCTTCACCAGCAGCTCTAAAATCCTCCATGTCTACCTCTAGAACCCACTAGATCTTATCATACTCATACACCACCTCATCCACAACTTCCTAGTCATTGTGATTCATATGTTAATAATCCCAGACATAATATTTGTTGTGGCTCAAAAAACACATAGTTTTTCCACATCAATTTATTAAATTTTTAACAATTTAATCCAATAAATTTTGACCTTTTTTATAAATATTCAAACCTCTATATTTTTATAATGAAATTTAATAATTAATCAACATTTTTTATAATTAATTATGTATTTTTAGTCATTAAAAAAGTTAATTTAGTCTTAATAGTTTTTCTAGTCTAATAATATACTAAATAGTTTGGTGGTTTTCAACTTTTTAAATTTTTAGTAATTTGACATTTATATTAATTAATCAATTTATTGTTTTTTAAATAAAATTAATTAGTTTAGTTTTTAATTTATAATTGTATTTTTTAATTTATATTTATTAATGTGAATTATCATTATTAATTATTTAGTTTTGTAATTTAGTTAGTTTTTAATATAAGTTAATAAATTAAGTTTTAACTTAGTAAGATAATGTGTTTTTAATATAAATATTTATATAGATAAATAAATAAATTTATTTATAATTTTAAATATTTAATTTCATTAATGTTTTAATTTTTTTGATTCAGTTCAAAATTTTAAGTCACAAATAACTATTGGTTACTCATTTCATACTTTTCCAAATTTTTCCTTTAGTTTTTGACATACCGAAAGTAGTCTATTGATCTCACCGACAGAATCACATCAATTCTTAGTAGAATAAGTTACCGATGACCATTTGTTTTTAATTTTAGTGTGACTTAATATTTATTTTATGTTTCATCATTTTAATTTAGTTTTTTAATTCATTTTTATTTCATAAATTATATTAATTATTTTCGTTTGTTAATTGGTCTAATTTAGTTTTGAATATTATATTTTCGAGTCACCGATAGGATTTTCCCAACATTTAGTCTCACTGATGCGCAACACTCCATCCAGGGATGTGAACCTTCTTTTTTCTGTCTCACCGACATTTCATTCCCCTATTTGTCAAACTGACGCCCCACTCCTTCCTCTATCGGTAAGAACGATAGTTCAAGAATTCTAACCTTTTCTTGTCTCACCGATAGCCTCTCCTCACCATCTCATTGACACCATCAAGTCCCTGCTACCGACGTCCATCAACACATTGTGCTACCAATACCGATGCACTATTTCTTCATCCTATTGATTCACTACTCAAGCCACCTCCCTCAATCTCTCATCAACCTACCAATACATCATGTTATGGACACACTTGATTCAACAAAATATTATAAAACAAGAGCAATAAAAACTCAAACGCAAAGCCCAAATCAAAACCAGTACTACCCTAATACACTCCAGATATAAAATTTACCATGCCACCATTTGTCATAAGCCGTGAGGTGAAGACTCTTTGACAAGTCGAGGGAGTAGCGCTACAATAGTGAAAGGAGTCGCCTATCGTAGCCACGCCACACTGCTAGTGCATTGTGGAAGGAGGACATGTTTGAAATGCTGCCTTTATGATGAGGGTGAACCAAGAGCGTCAAACCATAGATCTGTAGTCACGAGGACCAATCACCGCACCTTTCATCCATCTACCATCCCAAGCCCACCCCCCTGTGAGCGCTGGTCGACCCCATGCCCTATTGAACCACCACCACTAGGTTTACTCGATAATATACCTACCTAATGCTTTTTTACACTAGAGAGAAGTAAAACCATCCATATAAATTCAACTAACATGGGTGGAGTTAGTTTGGTGGGTTAATATAGTATGACGCGTGATGTATAAATAAATTCACTTGTGCTGTGCAGTGGTATAGAACCGAACTAAGTCGGTGGGTGACATGTAGTGACATGAAACAAATAATAGATATATAGAAAATTAGAGCAACATAGTGATTTCATTTGGAACTTACCCTTCATCTATTCACCTATGAAACCCAGATAGAATTTATAGGAGAGTAGAACCTTGGAGATTCATACGACACTTCTGGGAGATCTGAGGCAGCAACACCATACAGTTTGTCGAGGAGTTTATTATTCCCTTATTTTATTTCAAATTTTAATATTTTAATCAATGTTTCATATGAGTATAATCAATTTGAATTTAGGATAGAGTAGTTTTATTCAAGGTAATTTTTTCTTTCCATTGGTTATCTTTAATCTCCCTTTTTTACTTATTCATTATAATCAATTCAGAATTGATCAGAGAGATTCACTATAAATTTATTCATTATCATCATGCCACTTCATTCAATTTTCCATTTTGTGATCATTCAAGCATTTTTACTGTGAGTACATTTTCTAAAGATTTTAATTTGAAAAGAAAACTTCACAATGGATGGAGAGTCTGTTCGGTTGTATATTTCAAGTTAAATTTTTACAGATGAATATTTCTTGGGGTGACGAACACCATGATTGATCCGTATATGAGGTTTATCTCTATGATAGGGATATATGTTATTCTATTTTATCGGTTATGGTGTATACACAATTATGTAATTAGGAATCCATTTTAAAACAAATAGAAGAGATCATTCCAAATGAATTTTATATTTATTATTTAATGTATAGAATATATCGTCTCTGTTATTGTTTTTATTCATATTCCATCACATTTAATCATATCCTAGAGAAAAAATAATAAAATGTGTGCTATTTACTTCCTTATTAAATTTCATAAAATTATAAAATGCACAAAAACATAGAAGTTAGTCTCCCCACTCCTGAAAATAATGGGGCATTTTTATAGTTTTTAGAGGAAGATAGTCACCATCCTTCCCAATGGGTTCGACCTTACTTGGAACTTAAATGTTCTTAGTAAGAAACAAAAATAATTTAACTTCTACCCAAACATAATGACAGTTGAGTCAATATTGTTTCATATGGGATGATATTTTATATTGAAGATACCATTCATCATAAGTGGATAGAGAATGTTTATCATATGGTCACTGCGAAGGATATTTTAGATAGATCAATAAGAGTACCATTACCTATAGATTATATGAGTAATGTTGGAAAAATTATTGAAAACTTTTTAGTTCGGATATCATGACTTGTTTGATATGTTACCATATAGGTTTGTGTATATTTTATTTTTTATTTAAATTTGGTATTAATTTTTTTTATTAATGTTATAAATTTTTTATATTTATCTATTTTTCAATGGAATACTTTAATGATAAAGAAATACATTATAGATAATAAAAAAAATATAATTTTATATAACTTTATATACAAATTTCAATAGTATTGATAGATTATCAACATATTAAAATTTTCCATCAGATGTTAATAAGATTGCAGTTGAAGTTGGTGTTTGTGGGTGTGTAATGAATTTGGTTCTTTTAAAAAATGATATCATGAAGAATGTAGATATAGATTAGTTGGGAAACAATATTATGCACATTTTTTCCATTTATGTCTTAACATAAATATTATCATATGTTTAATTTGTTGAAAATCTTTACTTATGTTTTTATTAGGTATCATTATAAAATATATAGGGAGAATGAAAAGAAGTATATATACAGATTTATGGACCCATAATTTATTTCACCTATAACAATAAAAATTACTGAAGTAGAAATAATTTTTTATATTTCTAAAAGATTTAAAAAGAATGTAATTATTTAGTGCTGGATGTTTTTCCTAATTTTCAAGAGTATGAAACATATATATAAAAAGTGGAATATATATTTTAACATAATATCTAATAAAATATAATTTAATTTTATGTTAGTTTCAATTGTACATTAGGTGTTTTTTCAAGGTAGAAGGATTGTTAATGGTTATAATCTATCCATGGTGAAGTGAGACAAAATGTTAAGAATGTATTGGAAATATATGTTTGAATTTTTTAATAATTTTATATATTATAATGAATTTTAAATTTATTTCATTCATATTATTTTCAAATTGTAAATGGAATATCTTTTGAGATACCCTAGGAAATAAGATCTTGAAGATCAAATATGTAAAAGAAAAGGTAAATTTTCATTGATAATTTGTAACTTTTGGATATATTACTTAATAATGTTTTTTTGAATTAAAAACCATTTAATATAATTTTTATAAAAAAGTAGGAACAAAGGAATTAATATATTAATTTTAAGATTTATATATGAAATCGTTTCAACTGGTACAATTACAAAGTTCCATAAGCTAATATTTCTTTATAGTATTTCCTTAATATTACATTCATTTTATTCATAATACATATTAAATTTTTTCCTTTTAATTTGTATCATTTTGATGAACCTTGAACTCATAGTTCAAAGGATATGTAACATTAACTAATTTAATGGGAAAATACTTTTATAGTTGTGATTGAATTTTAGTTTATTTGTACTATATATTATAATCCCGAATGTTCTAATTCTAAATATGATTTTCTAGTTGTTCAACTTTTATTTCTTCTTTTGTGGTTTCTTTTGGGGTTTATACTCGTTCTCTCTTATTTTATTCTATATGTATGAGTAATTAAAATAAAATTATTAAAAATATTAGGGTTTCACATTGTTTATCAAATTACGCATGTGAAAAACCATTTATCATGTCGTTTATGTGATAAGCAGCCTAAAAACAAATCCAATATTTAATTTACAATGCGGTTTGTTTTTTTTCTAAGGTTAAAAACATATATTTACAATGACTAATGAAATAAAATTTCATACTAAATGATTTTAAAAAAGAAAAATAATCAAGGTGAAAAACCATCTTATTCAATAGTGTAACAATATATTCTTGAGAACGCGAGTCCCCGTAGGGTTGCAAGTAAGACTCACGAGATATGATTTAATATTTTAGCCTGTATTTTAATCTCTCCAACAATATCCATGATAAATTATATCCCTAAAATTATACTGTTTGTAACTCTAGTTCTTATGATGACCTTTTACTATTTCTTCTTCACTCATCTAATGGAAAAATGAATTGGTGACCATACAATAAAAGAATTAATATACTGAGAGAGAATAGAATAATAATCCATCTAGAAAGTTAATAATTCAATATTAAATCTATTTGAATACATTTATTACTAATAGATAAATTTATCCAATAATTATATTATTGCCAGAAAATAAAAATAAGTGAAACAAAATTCTTATCTAGTTCGATATTAGTGCCCAAATCTCAATTCTACATTTAATTTAAAGTATTAAGTTTTTATTTAGTCTTTGAATCTCCTTAAAATGAACCTAATTTTTCTTTAAAATTACTTTATCATCACTAAATTGGATTTTATATCATCACTAAAGTCTTATAGAATTATACTAAAGCTCTAGAATCACTCAATATGGATTATCATATAGTTCTTTGTTATAATATAATTTTCTATGGTCCTATACCCTAATCTATATATGATATGAACCAACCATAATATAAATAATATTACGTAATTTTATATGAATATTCATTACATATCATAATAAGTCACATTACCATGACATATAGGTTTAGTGTCTTTAGATATTAGATACATAACTAACCAATTTTATCAACATTAATCAACATATCCCACAATTATTATAACACTTGATACCCTGACAGAAATATCATAAATAATACCCTTATTCATGTCCTAGGGAGTGCAAAGATAAGAAATGGGTGATATTAGATAAATAATATGGGAAAACATTAGATATGACAATAAAATATCATAAGTGATAATAATATAAACATGCGGGTATGAGAATATAACCAAGGTGCAAGAACAAAAAATAAGAAAATTATACCCCAGAAAAATAGATCTTAAATCATGAGTCATGACATATGGATTTTGAGATAACTTATGAAATGAGTCATAGGAGTGTGGAAATATGTTTAAATGATTATGAACTATGAAAAAATCACATAGTAATGTTACATAAAATAATGCATTGTCATAAAAATGTGGTAGATACATAGGCAAACAAAATTATTTTTTATGTCGAGGCTCACTACCGAGACCATCATCACATAGTGGATAAAGTACCTTAGTGGGTTGGGTTCACTACAAATCCCTTAAATTCAATATCATGTCATATAAATCCCTACACATGCATTAGAGGGATATGTAATTATTATAACACCCATTATAGCATGAAAACCATCTATTAATCTATCCTAGGAAATGGGTAAAACAAGAATAATTATATATAATAAAAATGAATCATATAGATAAAGAAAGAACACAATTCCAATAAAAATATACCCATTAAACATAAGAAATATTAGGGTAAATTCACAAAAATGAAAAATAGTTTATACTAGAATTAAAATTTATGTTGAAAAAAAGAATAAATACCCTTTATATTTTTAATAACATTTATTTATAGAAGAAAATAATTTATAAAACAATTGTAATAAAAATTAATTTTAAAAAAATTGAAAAATTATAAATTAATATTTGTAAATAAAACCATTTAAAATTATATGCGAAATAAATCATGATAGAAATGATAAAAAAAATAATCATATCAAACTTTTTTAAATTACATCTGTGTCAAATGAAAATGAACAGTGTGGAAAATTTTAAAAGGTAGATTACGTTTATTTCTTTTAAATAAATTAAAATAAAATAGAAAATGAAATTATTAATCATACATTCATATATAAGGACATATACAAAATGATATAAAGGTTATTAACATTGAGGATAATGATTCCTAACTTAAAAGAAAAATATTTTTATTTATGATTATAAGCATTTTTCATGGGAATTATAATTAATTTGGAGTGGAAATGGAAACAAGCCATATAAAACCTAAAATAACAATAATTTAAGAATATATTTATTTTTATAGAGAGAAATATCATTTTTTCCCAAATTTAGAATTTAAACAAAGATAATATTTATTACATAGTTAAATTGAAAAAGATAACCCTACCTTATAATTCCACATGGATGATCAAACTCTAAAAACTTGTATAATAAATTTAGTTTTATAATTATTATCTAAAAAACATGATTAATATTTATTTTACATAAATATATTAATTTATAATTCATTATTACCCATATATTAATTAAATATTGTTAAAATTAATATTCAAGTGTTAATTGTTCTGTTTTTCATGCATGCTTTGTTTGGATGCTCTAGTACTTACTTGTTGATCATGGGTTCATCACCTAAAGTATTTTCATAAAGATTTAGTATATGGTATTGATATAGTTCAAGGTTCCCATGGCTGTTTCATGGATTTTAGGGTGTTGTTTTGAATTAAACACTTAATAATAACCTTTTTAGTGATTATTATATCAAAATAATTTAATTTATTGGTGAACTTAATTTGCAACATTATAAATATAGAATTGTGAATATATATTAAGTAAATAATTATTACATAATATTATAAAGATTTATATTTTCCAATAAATTTTTGATGTACACATTATAATGTTATTCATTTTAGTAGTAAAACTGACCAAAACAAGAACACTATATAATGATTGAAAGAGTAAGAACATGTTGATACATAGTGATGATATATATTATATATAATATTAACGAATTATTTTTTATTAAATTAATAAATCATATTTATAAATATGTATATGAATAAGGTTAAAAATAATTATTAATTATAGGATACCACTTATATTGATAACTTGTATCTTCCATTATAGAGCCACTTAGAAATGAGGTATTTGGGAATCCTTCTTATAAACAAAAGTTAAAAAAAGTGGAAGCGACTTGTTAAGGATATAATTTTGGAATGTATTATAGATAAAAATTAATTAAATGTGTGTGTTTAAGTGGGATATATGAGGGTTCCTTTTGTTGTTGATCTTGAGTGGCATTATCACAAATACACATTTCTTAGTGTGTAAATAATGTCCTCTTACATTGAAAGTGGATTAAATGTGGACAAATAAAAATTATAGGACACTTTTAGGTTGATAATTTCATTATACACTTATCTAGAGATATTGTTTTAAGATATTTTAAATATTTACACCTTAATTTAAGTCTTTACCTCATTTAAGTCTTTATCGTGATTGCTATCTTTTAACATGGTAATTTATTTCTAAACCTAAAAATAAATATTTCCATAATTCATAATTTCTTAAATGATTACTAAAAATTGGGAAATTATTTAACCTAATTTAATTTATAAATCAAATAAATTTATGTTTTAAATGAAAACATAAAATATGAAGAAAAAATATTTTTATAAAAAAATATAATTTTTTTAAAATTATGTATTCTAAATCATATTTCAAATTAGGTACTTATTAAATGAGTTTCCATTTTTTAATTAATACATTAAAACATTACATTTTTTAGAACAATACTTTGAAAGTGTTCAATTTATTTTATAAAAAATACTTATAAAAATGATTCTTTGAAAAATAAATAAATCATTAATTGATTTAAATCACATCCAATTAAAATTATTTATTTATCTTATTATAATTAAATTTAATCAATCATATTTTATTATTTTATTTATTTTGGATTTTATAAACTAATGAAATAATTTTTAATGTGAATAGAAATATTTCATGGAAAGATATATATTTTTATAATAAAACATTATAATTGTTTTAATTCTAGATTTATTTTTTATTCATGAATTACATTAATTTTAATGTGTTACTAATAATTAAAAAAAATAAATGTACCTATTAAATAAAATCATATATTATGATCATATATCAAACAATCATATATCAAACAACTAGATGTCCAACAAATTTATATCCAATGACCATATATCCAACAGAAATTTTTTCCGATGACCATATATATAATGGTCACATTAAACTCCTATATATAGAATTACATACATCTCTAAATTCATTCATCTCATTCTCTAATTTCTTTATCAATATGTTTTTCATATTTCTAACATATTTTATTCCATCTATAATTAATATTGGAGGAATAATATTTATTGAAGTTCATGATGATGATAATTTCAACGTTATAGTAGTTTTATTTTCCTATGGAATGGTTCATTTAGTAATTTTTTGTAATAAATTTAATTTAGTTATCTTAAAATTTATTTAATTTTTTTTATAATATTCAACCATAATAAAATAAAACATTATTTATTTTGATTGGATGTTGTGTGTATCACAATATATAAAACAAAATATTAATTTAGAAGAAAATACATACTAAAATGATGAGGTGTTACACTCTAATTTTGATATCATTCCAAGTAAGAATGTTTTTTTAAAATATAGCCTATGATAGAATTATTCCATCTATATTTATTTGTTGAATATCTACCTAGTTCATTAGTACATCACCAAATTTAGTAAGACAATCAAAGAAGAAAATATTCTTTTTACCTATAGATCTACCATGTGACACACCATCTCCATAATTGGATCAAATTGAGTCTACATGGGCATATAAAGTAAATATCATGTTGGAGTTATCTTTTAGAATATAAAAACAAGATTTTTTAGGACTTAAATTTTAATTTTATGATATGTTCAATCATTATTGATTATATATGTTCTACAGTTCACTATGTGAGTCATGAATGACCTTGAAACCCATTCATAGTCATTGTTATCCTCTTATTATTTTTTCATGAGTAAAAACATTTATACATATTCTTCTATAATCAATAAGATACCTAGTGTCCCTTTTCATATCCAAGACACATCATTATAATATTAACATGTTTTTATTGATGATATCTCCAATTACACAGTTTATAAATATAATTTCATTCAAAGAGGACCAAGAACCATTTTGTATCATTTATTTTTGGAATTATTAATAAAAAATAACTAATTATTTACTAATATAACTAGATTTTTCCAAACCTCCTTCATGACACAAATATATTTCTTAGATAGGTAATCTTGTATTTAAGTTCATTTTAAAATACATGATAAAAACAGTTATTAGAAATTAAAATTGTTAGTTTGTTATGTATGATAAATTGAATATAATTGTATATTCAAATTGTGTGGAATTATTTTAACCTTGAATGTCTTTCATGGTTTACCATGGAATTTATAAAACTGAACACAATAATCACTTGAATTGATATACTTGATCAAACATAAAGAGTTCATGGTCAACAATCCTCATTAAAAATTATCTCAAAACCACCAAGAATCCATTTCTAACCTCCCACAACACATTGAAACACGTTTTTAATAATTCATTATGAAATTAAGCCCAAAAATTAATAAATTTGCTAAAATATGTGAAAAACTATTCTAAAAAAATTTAAATTATCTCAAAATAAAAAAATACACCATAGAAATCTATTTATAGATTTTTTAGATAGTTTATATTTATTTTTCAAATATAAAGTCATATTGTATGATAAAGTCAGAATGAATTTTTTTTCAATTTTGGTACAATCATTACCACTATTCTTTTTAAGGGTTCAAAACATTAGACTTATTTTATCTATAATAAGTGAACATATATATCATGGAGCATGTTTCTTATTATAAAAATATTTCTCTATTTCACCATAGGTAGTGTTGAGCGATTCTTCTATGACTCAAATTTTTTAATTTAGGATTTATCCTATGATATTTTATCTGGTAGCGATGTGCTATAATGAATCAATTATAAAAATGGTCAATAAAGTAGAAGATCTTGATAAGGATATAATATTTAACCATATTAGATGCATTGTATTTACATCGATGGTAGAGATAACCATTCAATTAGTGGGTTGAAAATGATTCGAGATGATTTTGATGAGACCATGAAATATTTGAGGGGATGTTGGTGAGACCATAATGATGTGTATAGGAACCAAATAGATTTTTATAAAATTATGAAGTTAAAGAAGAGTCACCTAACTTGTGATATTTCTTTATGAGGTAAGTTTCAAAAAATATTAAAGTATTTTTTATTGCATTATAATTTTTTTGAATACATATATAATATTTAAACTCACAAAAATTAATGATTATTATATGAGGTGAAGAATATTAATCTATTTAGATGTTATTTTATGATTTTTTAAAACATATGAATGTAGTCTATATGTTTATTTCAAGTTTAATAGATTTTTATTAAAAATAATGATGTCCAAAAACTTTAAGAGTAATAAGGATTATACTAAAGAGTCATTCTACTACATCATTGAATTAAAGTCCAAGCCATTGGTTCAAGAGGTTATTTTAATATTTTATAAAATTCACCCTATTCATATATTATAAAATTATATAAGATATGTTTCAAAAGAGTTATTAAAAGATATTATAAGCGTCATGATGAAGTTTTACATAGAAACTAAAATATTTCATTAGAGTGAATTTAATATTTCACAAGGCTCATTTATAATTATTATTTATCATTAGTGAGGAAAATATATTTCATTCACGTAACATTGAGTTTGTGTAAGATTAGTTATATAACCTATAAGAGTCATTCAAAAGGAAAAGATAAAAATGTAAGAGCCGTTTTGAGATTTCATAAGAGTAAATCTAGATTCTATTCGAGTAATTTCTATAGTATCGAGAGGGATATTGAGATAAAAAACGAGTTAACCAGAAATTTATAGGGAGTTCTATAATTTACTATGTAATTTTAAAAGGAATTATTTTTATATGATAATGTATAGTCCAAGAGTTCTTTTTATATTACATAATTATGAATATTATATTTATAGAATAAATATCATGAAGATAGTTGATGATATAAAATGTTGAAGGGAGACAGTTTGTGGCATGGAAATGATATTTCATCATGATCATATAGAATTAAATAAATGCAATAGAATCCCCATACCATGATGATAGACCATGAATATTAAGGTTTTCAATATTATGAGAAAATAAGTTGGTTCACACCTTGAATAGTATTTTTTCACCATAAATGAAGAAGAATTTTTATTTCAGTTGAGGTAAACTATTTTTACACACAAAAAAGAATCTAGTTTTATTGTGCATTATATCAGAGTTGATAAAAATAGATTAAATGACTAAAACTGTAATGTCCTAACCCCAGCTACCCAGAATCAGTGCATTATTATATAACATTGGCATGATTCAATGAATCATGCCCGGAAAGACCCATCAGTTTAGTATCTATGGAATTAATAGATACATACATAAATTTTACATTACATAATGAAATAAAAAAACAACATTGTGTCTCTTTTGAACACTATTATATACCTTAGACTATCTCTACAGTTTAATCATAATATAATTATTTGCATCCGGGGAAAAATAAAACATAAGAAATGGGTGAGCTCAGATGCTCAGTAAGCATAACAATATAGAAGAAACTGTCCGAAATAAGAAAAAACATTTATGGCAGTGTATAAGACTAGAACATAACCCTTTCAAACATAAAATTCAATATAATATGGAAAATATAAATCAAATAATTCCATTTACATATTAACATGGATATTCTACATGTCTTATAATCACATGTAATATCAATATCCAATTTCGTCATGATGGAATGCATAATTCTAGACATCATAACCACATAGTCAAGGTATTGTGCCAAGACTACAAATACGATTTTGTCAAAACCTTATTTCAAGACACTAGTTTTTATCATGAGACATACTGATGCATTGAGGAGCTATAGTAGGCTCCACCCATCACTTACTAATTTCAATGCATTCCTCATATGAAGGGGTGAAACATAATAAAAACATTAAAATTAAAACTAGCATATGAAATGTTAATATTTTAACCACAAAACTTGAATGACATAAAAATTGCACATCCACAGTCAATCATAACTCATTCAATACAATATGGATTTTATATTAGGATAAATCAACTGCAATCAACAATAATATACACTGAAGGATATTGACATAGATGAAAATAGTCATTAAATCTATTTGACAGAAATATCCCCCTTTTCTTGAAAACATTTAAATGTAACACTATTTATCAAAGAAGTCGTTTAAAAGTGATTTTAGAATCAATGTGTCCCATACCACTTTGAAAATTTTAAAAGGAATTTAAATTTGAAAACATTAATGTCCATAAAAAAAACATTAAAACCATTTTAAAAACATTGAAATTAATGATAATTATTTATAAGAATAAATTTTTAAAACATTAAAAATGATAATTTACTTAGAGTTCCTATCCAAATGAGAGATGATTGAATAAAAATAATTGTGGAAATAAAAACATTATAATTTCTTGAGAATAAAAGGATTCATGGTATACTATGTCAAAGTACAGTATATACACCAAATAAAAGTGAATTGGCGTATAACAACAAAGAAGTCTCAATGGAATGTAAGTTGAGATGAAATATTTTATCAAGACCATGTCCTTAGGTTAAGGATAAATAAATGACCAAATTATGTGTGAAAAATACAAATACACTCAATATGATTGGATAATCAGTGTAAATAAATCAAAGGTAATTCACACATATTCTTGTAAAAAACAACACCAATGACATGAATGTTTATCTCAATGAATAAAAATTGAGTTATAATTACTCTTATCAAGTTTATATAGATTACTTGAGAATTTATAAATGGATTGATTATATATATCAAAGGTATATCCACAAAATGTGGAGTGTAAATTAGTACATAAGTAAAAAAATAGTGATTTTCCATATAATCTTGGAGTAAAGTAATCAATTAAATTTGCGTAAAACCGAATTAGTTGAAATTGAAATTTGAATTTTTCTAATCGATTTGGTAACATACGAAACATACACCCCATGAAATAAGTATAATACAATGATGATGTAAATACACATAAATTAAATTATATTATACAAACAATACAATCATGGTAAGTATATACACCACATAAAAGGTAATAGTGGAAAATATCGCATGAATCTCATGTGAATAAAAGTGACATGAAAACCCCTTACGTTGTAATTTTCCATAGTAGAGGGTACATTAACCTCTTTTATAATAGTTAAATCATTGTTATTATATTATAAAATAACAATATACATAAATACGACATCATATATGATCATCTAATATTTCATTGTTAATAATATTTTTGTAGTATCATTATTTCGTGTGTTAACTGGTCCGTTTTCCTTTATATGCTCGGTTACGTAAGCCATGTTTGTTATGGATAGGATGTATTTTATTCATATCCATAATGGTATTAAATTCTAAAACATTTTTTTATCATAAAATTAAAATTATTCTTGAATGATTATGATGGGGAATGAATCCCGTTGCGTTCATGGAGACGGTAATCCGTACGTACGCACGAGCGACATTATCATTATATCGATGGTGAAATAATATGTAATTGGATGGTATATCATATATACAAAATCATTAACCCGTTATTTATATTATTTAAATCAATTATAATCATTATTTTACCCATCCAAATATTTATGTGTTTGAATAACAAACTACACCACGACGTGGAGACGGTAAGCTCTATGTATGCAAGTATGGTGACAATGTCATTCATATGATGAATAAAATAATAAATGTGGTCGTATAATTTTTATAATAACATCCCAGTATATATAAAATACTAGAGTTATTATTTTATAATGGAAGCAACAATGATAGAGGAAGTGGAAGAAGAAAAGAACTTGAAAGAGGTGATAAAATATTTACCTCTTCTTCAGGTTCTTCCTTTTGATTTGATCAAAAGGGCTCCTTAAGTTGTCTTTATTACCAAATTCAGGACTCTAGGATTAATGGAGGAAATATGGGAGGATATTTGGGCAGGGTTTGGCTGAGCCAAACTGTTTTGGCAGTGTAAAATTACGGGAAGGGAAAGTACCCTTTTATAAGAGAGGTGATGGTCACTT
This sequence comes from Viscum album, assembly GCA_963277665.1. NCBI lineage: Eukaryota > Viridiplantae > Streptophyta > Magnoliopsida > Santalales > Viscaceae > Viscum > Viscum album. The sequence continues at coordinate 1,080,526,761 of OY728153.1, read as the reverse complement.
TAGAAAAAGATTGAAATATTATTTTATAATAAAATAATTTTCACTTTTAATGGATCAAAAATAATTCATTTCAAGGATAAGGTGGGGATGGTTCTAAAAGCTCACAACCAATAGGTTTTAGACAAGTTTAGGTCACATATTAACCTTATCTTTTAGATTTAACTTCTAGTTAAATAGTTTGACATTTACCATGTCTCTTTGTATTTTTATATTATGTGGTTAATAAACTTATTATAACAAGACATGTGAACCCCAAGTGATTTATTAGTAATATATATAACATTATCTAAGTCCTTTGGCCGAACCTTAGATATTTTGGAATATTTTATCAATTAAAAATATAGTATCTGTTTTAAAAACTCAATTATGTCAATTTTGACACTATTTAGTATTTGGTTTTTGTGAGAATCATAACCACATGATTACATTAAAAAAATTATTTAATCAACCCTAACATGTCATTTTAACCCAGAAAATTATTTTAATTCATCAAAAGTCTCAAATTACATTTAGTTATTAAAATTCAAATTTAACACTTTTAACTCTTCTTTAAATAAAATAATAATAAATGTCCTAATCTAATCCAAAGTAGACCAAAAGGATCATATTTTATTCTTCAGGTTGTGTTTGGAAAATTACACTTATCCAATAGAATTTTTACATGTGTTAGGGTAATTATAATATCATTTTTACCCTTAATTACACTATTTATTTTTAATCACGATAAATAAAAGTAAAATATTACTATTCACCAAAAAATATTTTATTCTTATTGAAGCAAATTTTACTTAATTATTTCTACCATTCCTCTCATATTTTTTAAATTCAACTCAGAGAAGCAGTAAAATTATGTTTTATGCAAATTTGTAACTGCTCCAAGTAGGTGGGTAAAAGACGGTAAAAAGTTTAATAAAATTTTATACAACTAATTTTATTATAAAATGAATTCAATGAATTTCATTGAACTTATATACGTATTATATACCTATTTTTACTTAAAATATATTTAAATAAAATATATAATTATTTAAATAAAATGTTTGTTTTAAACTATAACTCACTAATTTTCACTATTCATCAAAAAATGAATGTTTTCAGAAAAATACCAAAAATTTACCATAATCTAATTCTGATATTCCAAATTCAAAAAGTAATTATATTTTACGAAATTAAAAACATAGATGTTTCATTAATTAATTTAAAATTAATTATTGTTGTCAAAACAGAAAGCAGTTTTTTAAAAAAGTAAAAATTATCAAAAGATTGACATGTGTTTATGTCAAATTTAAATGTAAAATCACTTATAATGACCTAAATTGTATGAAATGATTAAAATATAATATAGATATACTTCTAAACCATTCAAATTCAAAATTTAACACTATAAATTATTTTTATTAAAAAAGTTTTTTTTTAATTTAAATTTAGTATTTGTCAGTATTCATCAAAATATGAAAGTTGTCAGAAAAGTTCCAAATATTTATCCAAATAAATTTGTATGTCCCAATTATAAATAATAATTTAATTTCATTAAATTGAATACATTAAAGTTTCAAATATTGGTTTTAAAAAGGGGTTTCCATTAAAAGGTGGTAAAATTGTATTTTTTTTGAAAAATTCTTCTTTTATTTGAAAAAAATGAATTAATCTTTATATTATGTCTAAGAATCATATAATATGGATTATAATATTATATTAAGTATATAAAATTAAAATTTTAGTTAATACTATTCATAACCACTTTTTGAACGGCTGGTTTGGTAAGTTGTGGTGCGCTCGAACTAGGTGTTGCGTGTAGTGCAAGCTATTGAATTTCTTTAAAGAAAATAACTTACTATGAAATCATGGGGTGTTACAAAAACAAAAGGGGAATATGAGTGGTAGATTATTAGATAATACATTAGAGTAGTTGAAGGAAGTAATTGGTTCGAATTTTAATTTAAATTTCAAATTCAATTGAGATTATGTAGTTGTTTTGTGAGGGATAAATTGAAAAGGGTCCTACATGCATGTTGAGTAGTGAAGGGTGTCCCTACTGTGTGTTTTATGAATAATAAAACTTGAATGAATGACTGAGTAATCAAGAAGATTATTCTAGGGATAAAATAAGATTAGTGTATTTAGCGTAGTGTTCAATGGAAGAAGGAAGAAAAGAGAGTACTTATACATAGTACATGTAGAACAATAATAGGATAAAGAATAACACATTGGTTTTTTGTGTTATCATTAAAACAATGATGTGGGGTGAATAAGAAGATAGTAACGTATATTTTAAATATATAAGATTTGTGGGAGAACTATAATATTGAGTAGAGATAATTATCATGAGTGAATGATATTCCCCACCATTATAGTACAAGACATTGGTGCGTTTTTATAGGAGACTCCTCTAGACACAATACTATTATATTCATGTTTCATTAATAAAGGATATCACCCATTAATTGGTATCTACAATGGTGAATCCAGCCGATCATATGGTCTTAGTTGATTCTATATCATACCAATGATTATTTATTAATTTTTATTAGGTAAAATTAGACCTCGATTGTTATATTATTTTATTAATTTTAACAGTGTGTGAGGTAATTAGTGAGATCACATACTATATCAAGTGATAGAGGTTAATTTCTTAATAAAAATAAAAGAAAAGAAAACTGGTATTGTTCACTAATTCACCCCTCTCAATGAACCAACCATGCCTTGGTCAACCATAATAAGTATTTAGGATAAATAAATTCCTTATAATATCTATAATTATGAAGTTTCCTACACTAATGGTTTTTCTAATTTAGTTGGTGCCTGATTTCTTTCAAAAAAGTATCTCTATATGGATGAATATTTATATTCTGATTTTTCTGGAAGTATGGATATATTGAATTCAATGAAATATAAGGGGATCCCCAATTTTTATGGGGATAATTACTATATATGAAAATATTTAAATCTACCATTGTTACTATCAAATAATTTGGCTATTTTGGATGATACTTGTAAGTGTTTCCCCCCATATTGAAGTTACTACTATAAAAATAGATTATATGGAGTCATTTAAGATTGATGACCATACTAAAAATTTATCTTTTTAGTGTATTTCAAAGAATGAATTCTTTAATTTTAATGTATCAAAACATAACAAGAAATCTGGGATAAATTGGGAAACATGTATAATGGAAATGAAAAAAATAAAGAAACCTAAAAAAAAATTTGGATATAAAAGTATGAATATCTCAAATTGAGTGATGATAAAAAAATAGATTCTTAACTAGATTAAATGAATTTGTGTGCACTATCATTGGGTTTTTTTAGATGTTTGATCATGCTATTATTTTCAAGAGGACAATATGTATTTTTACATATTGTTCTGATGAAAATTTCTCTGTACTCAAAGACTGAGATCTCGGTACTCTTTAATTGTATGCTCTATATAATATTATTATTACTTTTTAAATTCATAAAGAAAGTGTTTCAATGAAGAAGACTAACGATGATAAGTAATTAAGATTAAAATATTTAATAATGAAAAAAAGAATGTTTTAGAGGTATATGTAGATGATTTAGATTTGAATAAATATGTTTATGTGAATATTTATAATCTCCTCTCACTAATCAAAAAAATTATCAAAAAAGAAATGGAAAATTTTGTGGGAAATTACCTTTGAACTATTTCAACAATGTGGGCGTTGTATACTTTTATACTTATTATCCAATTGTAAAATAAGACTAAAATTATGATAGTGAAGATTTTAATGAGAAGAAATGTAGTTCATTTAATAAACAAAATAAAATTATTCTTTAAAATTTAAAGGTAAAAGTTTATCTAAATTTAAGAATTATAATTTCATGTTTATGTTATATGACTATGAAGTATTGAGGATGATGAAGAAGTTGAATCATCAATTAAATATGATGAATGAATAATGATTTTTAATGTGAATGTTGATAAAATACCTAGTGATTAAAATCATAGTTTTAAAGGGGGTGAATATATATAAGTGATGTTTCTGATAAAGAGATAAGTAAATACGTTTCTATCAATGATGAAAAAATAATAAAATGATAAAAAATTATTTAGTAATGGTTTTCAAATATTTTTCAACAATGATAGTGATGGTAAAGAAATAAGGATGAAAAATGATATTGGTAAGTTTAAGATTATTCTTGATGAATAGAAAATAATTAATATTGAATAGGAAATTAAATTCAATGAAAAGTATGAGGGCATTGATATTTTATAACAAAAAATGATTTGTTTATAAAAAAAGACAATGAAATATCCATCTTTCAGAACTGCACACACGATTTTGGGAAATGATCAAAGCATGAGATTCTGAAATAAGTATAAGTCTCACAGTTTAATTAGATTAACATTGGAAAAAATGTCATATTAAAAGGTTTATATATATTATATAACTATTTGTGATGAGACTGATTTAAGGTCACAATTGAATAAAATTAAATTAATATCAAATTAATAAGGTTCTCAAAAATCTAAAATATCTAGGAATACTAATTTGATTAAAAAAATAATATAAGTGGTGATTTGAAAAAGGAAAAAAAATAATATTAGAGAAAATAATAATGTGTTGGTAGTTTACAAAATGTTGTTTCATAGAATGAATCCATGATTATCAGTCAGTGGGAGAAAGGAGAGAAATTTTTAACATCTATACAATATGATATTTTCAGAGGTGAGTGTGCATTTTATGGGTACTATCAGAACTGTTGATGATTTTTGAACTTAGAAAATAAATTTTGGATTAATTATAAATTAAACTATGATTTAATAAGATATTTTAAAAAATTAATTAGGTTGATTTATCCCACTCAAAATATAAAAATAATGAATCAATTTAGAAAATCTTGAATAACGATTGAGAATAAGTCAAAACTCAAAGAATTGGCTTATGGAAGATATTACTTTCTGGGTCACAATGTGGAATATTGTATTATCTTTCATCTTTCTTGACAAAATATAAAGTATTATTCTCAATAAAATAATAATTGAAATGTGAAAGGGAAATATAAGATCATAATTGTTATAGTTTCCCACAACAATCATAATGGATATATCCATAGCTTTTTTATATTTGATGTTCATATCATATAACAGAATATTTGAAGCTCTAGAACGAATTTTGTAGTATAGGAAACCAATGATGAACTTTTATAGTTTTAGGTAATAGAAAATTAGAGGAATTGTTTCAAAAAAAAAATTAAGATAGACAACTAAAAATTAAAGAACACAATATTTACAGATGGATTAAAACACAATTTAATAAGTTTTTCTCAACTACTTGATAAATACCATAAAGTTGTATTTTATAAGAATAAATGTTTTGTAAAAATTAAAGGATGAATGTGTTTTTAATAGAGAAAAACACACTCAAGGAATAAAATTTAAGGTTTTTTAATATGTGAATAAGACGATTCCATGTATAATATATAAGAAATATGTTGTGAAGAATAGTATGATTTTTGACTCTTTAATGAGTGGAAAACTTTTATAATAAATAAAAAGGATAAATAAGTGATATAATGTTGAATATATAATTAAAATGGTGAATAACAAGGTTCTCACATTTCTAGAAAGAACTGTAAAATTTTGAAAATTCAATAGGTTAAAATAACTAATAAGAAATATATTTTTTCATGTCATATTTCCAAAGTGATGAAAATGAAGATGAGTTCCTAGATAAAAAATTCTGTTTTAAAAATGAATATACATGATGAAATCGGTTATCAGCCAAATAGGGATTTTTTTTACAAGCCATGGAGGTTGAATAATAAAATTTAACCATCACTAATAAAAGGATAAGATATCCTGAAACCCTACCCATATATCACATATTCAATTGATATTGTTTTCAAAGGGTGATAATGAAAAAAATATTTTATGTGTTCAGCTGTTAAAGTATTCTCAAAGGGGAGAATTTTTTATAAAACCCAATGATATGTGTTTAACCTAACGGTGGAGTGATATTTTTTTTGGGGGAGCGTGTATTTAGATAGATTTATTAAGATGGAAATCTATGAGATATGAATGTCGTTATGTGAGTCTTCTTCTTTTATGAAATTTTCTAACAGATTTACTGATCTTGAATGTTGGATCTTATTATTCAATGATTCTTTGAATTTTTTTTAGATTTGAATGATTAGTTGAATTGGTTTCTTAGTTGGTATCATGTTATTCTAAGTTAAATGAACTAAATAATTTAAGACACTATTTAGGTAAAACAACATTTTATTTTTCAATATTCTTATTTCCTACATCATGTTTTCTCCAATGGGTTTCAAATTATTAAATGCGATGTAATTTTTTATGTGTAATAAGTTTGAAAGTTATTTATGTTCTTTGGTTGGAAAAAAAACAAAGGGTAGATTGTAGAGACCAAGAGATGTTTCATAAGAGATTTTTTGTCCAATGGATAAGTGGTTGAGACCTAATGAGAGTTTATTGAAACCTTTATGTTAAAGAAGATTTCCCTAAAATTTTATATTTATCTATAGAATATGTTTTGGAGAAGTGAAGAAGTCAATACGTTTATTCTGTGGGATTTTTTAGTACATAAATAATATTCAAAATCACATAAAATAGTGTTTACTATGTGTGGTGGGGGATATTAAGAAGTTTAGAGGTTATTTTAAGATATTTTTAACTATTTGGAAGTAACATGGAAGTATCATTGGATTTGAGAATATTCTAACTGAAAATGGATTAGTCTAATTTTTTTATTTTATTATACTTAAATGTAATTTTCGTAGTAATGGATCAATGGAATCATGTATTTTACCTCTTTCATAAAATTATTTTAAATTTTGTAAGATTTATCCTAAAAAATATCAGAAAACTAGCTAAGATTAATTCAAAAGGTTAATTCTATGTTCTTATAAGAGATATTATGAATATTTTGTAAGATTCATAGAGATTTATTAAGAGTAACTCTGAGATTTTATAAGGATTTTTTTGAATTTTTAAGTGGAATATTTGACGGAAAAAATTTCATAAGAATAACTTTGGGACTATGTAACAGTCAATAAATAACACATAAGAGTAATTCTAGTTTTAAACTGAAAATTGTAAGTGCTAATTTGAGATTTCATAACATTAATTCAAGCTTATGTTGGAGTCATTTTTGTTATATAAAGAGGGCTGCAGACATAGAAAAAATATTATTTATGAATATCCATAAATTACAAGGGAATTGCAGAGGAAGTATTTTTATAAAATAAAATGGATTTTATTAGATGTTTAAAAATTATAAGTATTTGTTGAATGGATTTATGAAAAAAAAATTATAAATAGAATTGAAGATGAAAGAATTTATAAATAGATATGTTTCACCAAAAAAATGATATTACACTACAATCATAAAGAGTTAATGAATTAGAAGAGGATACTCACACTACGATGAACAAACATGGATATTATGGTTCGATTTGTTCCAATAAAACAAAAATCTTCACTTTGTGATGAATATTTTTGGGATAAAAAAGAATAAGTTTCGTTTCAATTTCGGTAAGCCATCCAACCATGTCATGAATAATATAGATTCATTATGATTTGTTTCTAAATCTATTTTGATAGAAATAATGTCTAAAATAAATTAATTATAAGTACGGGAAGATGATAAAAAATGATAGAGTAATTAATAGATTTTTTTGATTTTTAATTTGAAATTTAAATTTGATCAAGAAGATGATACTGTTGTGTGTGAGATAAATTGAATAGGGTATTTTAAGCATGATAATATAAAAGATACTATCTATTATGTACTCTATTGAAAGGAAAACTTATAGTAGGGAAGGAATAAGAAAAAAAATTATTCTAGAGAGATAAAATAGTAGTGTGTGAAATGTAGTGAACACAATAAGAATTTATAAAAAGATAGTACTTACAAGTAATTCATATAAAATATAAATAATAGAAAAAATAACACAATATTTTTGTTTTTTAGCATCACAAAAGTGATGCAATGTGAAGAAGAATTTCATAAACCATATTACTATTAAAGAAGAAGTCAATGTGATATATAATACTTTTAGGAGAAAAATTTCAGAGGAAAAAGATAATACCTACTTTAATAGTACACAACAATGGTGTATTTTTTTGGAGACATTATGGGTAATAAAATTGATATATTGTTGGATGATGAGTAAAGGATATAACTTAATCAGAGTTATTTATGAAGGATATTCTATTTGACCATATGGCCTCAAGAGAGTCTATATTATACAAAGGATTAGCTACTTATTCTGAGTAATGAACATTATACAATGAGTGTTCCATTGTTTTTTTACTTTCCATGGTGCATGTGAGTTAAAAAGTGAGAACAATTACATTTACTAGGAGAATTTTTATGTTTCATAAGATACCATAAAAGGAAATAAAATATATATTGTTCACAAATTCACATCCCCCTCTTATAAAACCTATAATGTCTTAGGCCACCACATATTTTTCACAGCGGATATATAAATATTATGATTGATTTACAATAAAATAGTATTTTATACTTTATATAGTTATATGTGATATATTTTCCAACATGTATGTTTTAAATAATTAAAAAATAATTCCACCACATAGCCTTGACCTTTTCATAAATTTGGTGTGTTAATCCATTTTTTGTGATAATAGATGTATGATCCACCTTTAGTGAGTTTTTAAGTTTCTAATTAGAACCAAATATCACATGATCCTATAAAATTTCCATAATAAACTAGTTCTTAATTAGAAACAAATTTTATGAAAATTTATTTTATGACCACCTAGGGATCACGATAAGGACTACCTAAACTAGGTGTAGTTCTCAACTTGATAACTACTAGGATCATTTATTTGTCACTAAATAGGATTTCAAAAATATTGATGTGATATATTATTATATGAGAGGTACTTTATTACATAAATCCAATTATTTTTTACATGGTTTGATACTAGTAAATCTCACCCATTTATTTATATATAGGTAGTGGATCAATTTTGGCCTCATGTATAAATAATTCATCTTTTCATGAGAATCAAAACAATTTTTTTAGAATATAGTAGTAAAATATTTCATTGAATATTATGTGAAATCATTATAAGAAATAAAAAATTATTATGTAAAATTACTATACATCGAATTAATGTGTTTAACATCACTATTGGAGGTAACTAGTTAATTTGGAGCAAGGTATATATATATTCTTATACCTAAAAAGTAATGTTTATGCCTACATAGGATGAAATTTCAAATTTTAAGTGTTGGTGACATATGAATGAAGGTTGAGTCATACCATTTTCTATGTAATGTGGGGATATATCATCCAATCTAATAGTGTTTTATATTAGTTAGATATAAATACAAATAAAGGTAGTGTTTTCCAAGGTATTAATATAACATTTTGATGTTTTATGTCGACACATCATCAAAAGATCCCAGAGAAAGTGGTTACATTAGTTGTTTGGCATAACATACAGATGATCACATCCTAATTCACTGAATAGTTTAGTATTCATGGTAAACTAAATACAATATTTAATATCATGTAACATTTGAAAATATAAAATAATACAAATTTATAGTAACAATTCCATATCCATGAACCAAGTCAAATATTCCTTCTTCATATATCTAGAAAGGGAAAACAAATAATAGGTGAGCTCAGATGCTTGGTAAGGGTTACATATAGTAGATTCTCTCATGTATTAATAAGGCGTAATAAATAAGGAAAGGTTAATAAGTAAAAAAAATTCTATTTGATCAATATCTTGAGAAAAATGAAAAATATAAATGGAATAAATGATGATCAAATATTTCTTTATAGATAATCACATGATCTTAATCATAATCCATAGATAGTATCAATGCAGTAATCTCATGGATAATAATAACTGAATTATTAATAAAGGAAATAATTATTATTGAATTCTATGATCTCATATTTCATGATATATATACCATCATGATATTCTACCAATACAATTTAATTGATGGGTAGGTATACACAAAAAATATATTTAATGCCATCTTACTAATTTCTCTTACAAGAAATGTCGATCTAAAATGGGGTATATAATTCTAGGCCCCACCCATCAATTCATGTGAAAATAATTCCTTATATATAGAATTATTGATTTAATACATGAACAATGTGTATTTTTGAAAAATGTTCATATTGGGTAAAAAATACATATTATCAATAATTTTATAATCAATACAATAAAATTCCTAGTCAAGAATAATATATTGAAATGGTATACGTTTTAATAAATAATATTTTCCCTGATAAATAAAATATATTTTTAATAGAGATGTAATTTTCAACTATCATAAGAAAGTGATTGTATCAAGAGAAATTTAATAATCCCAAAATTAATCAAGAGATGAGATGTGACTATCGATTCATATAGAATATTGGGTTATAAATAGAATCTTTTCCTTTGGAAGAATAAAGGGAATGTAATTGAAATATTGGAATAACATTTCATAAAATATTTTTTTTTCAAAACCATTTAAAACATGTAAAAGAAGCTAAATTTCATAAAACAACTTCAGCGGTTGGGAATTATGTTATCACATTATCTGTTGTAAAAAAATTCATTTTTGACATTTTATTTGAAATTTAAAAACATTAATTTTTAGAAAATCAGTGAAATAATACATTTAGTTACTCTTTAAAAGTATATTAAAATCTAATATGTCGTAAAATAAATCATTTGATTAAATAAAAAATATTTATGAAAATAAATTGGAAAAATATGGGCTGAGAAGAAAAATATATATGATTAAAGGAGAAATGAAATCAGCTTTTATTGTGAAATTTGTTTTCTCAATAAAAGTACCGAAGATAGGAAAATATGGAATTAAATATGAAATAAAATTAAATAGACAATAGACAAGAAAATTATTATAACTTATTCATGATAAATGATAATATTCATTTAACAAAAGTAAAAGAAATCCCAAAAGAATGATAGATTGTAAAATAGATTCTTACCTCTTTGGAAACTTCTAAATTTTAACCCCATGAATGAATAAACATGAAATGAAATATTAAACATAATTAATAAATAATTATTCATGTTTGATACATAAAATGAGTAGAATATAAACCACATTTAAGTTAATATGTTCATATTAACAAATATGTATCAATAGAAATGAAATTGAGGCAAAATACCTTATAATGAATATACTGTTGAAGTGAAAATTTATAAATTGATTGATTAGGTTGGTAAAATTTAAATCCATATAAAATATGTGGGAATAAAATATTAAATAATAAAAATTCATTACCCACATAATCTTATAATAACAAAGACAATGAATAAGTAATATAAACCAATGAAAAGAAACTGATTTATGAAATTCATTACCACCTTGTAACATTTAGGTCAAAACCCCTTAGTTGAAATATTAAAAATTGAAAGGAAAAATAAAATTAAGTATGAGTGATTCATGATATAACATGAAAAGGGGCATTATATACACTATTTATAATAATTTAAGTGCAAAACCTTAATATATGCCTGAATAAAGGGAAATTGAGATAAAGTCTCTTACCTCATGCTTCCCTTTATTTCAACATGATTTAACCACAAGTATATTTATTTTTAACGTGTTATTAATTTATAACATAACCATATTAATATTTATAACACCATATAAGATATTTATATAACATATTATCACCCGTTTGTTAATAATATTTTATTATTAGCATTGTTTTAGGTGTAAACTATTTTGTTTTCCTATTAATGTTTTGTCACATAAGTTACGGTTCTTTTGAACATGATATAGCTCCGTATATATAAATTATATGAAATTTTTATATATAATATTTATTCATTAGATACATGTTTTTAATTGTTATTTAAATTTGAATATAGATAATGAGTCATATCACTTCATGGAGATGGTAGGTCGTACGTACGGATGGGCGATGCAATCATTTCTTCAATGGGTGAGAGTGTAAGGAATTGGATGATATATTAAGTTAACATAATTAATATAATGTCATAATAATCATATATACATATACACATTATTTCCATCATAATTATTATCCCAGATAACTATTAATGGGAAACAAATTACATCGGTTCATGAGGTGGTAGTCCGTTGTACACATAATCAATGACTTGTTTCCCATTTAATGTTGAAGGGGATAGATAATATTATGACATAAAAATAATAACATAATAGTATATGGGATATACTAGTTTTATTATATTATAATTTTTTTTAAAATATTTAAGGTGTTAAAAAAAGAAGAAAAAAATAAATGCCTCGGGGAAGACTATTACCATCGCATAGAGATACCTCTTTGGATATCTTATTAAGACCTCGATATTGTTATTTTTTTAGGACTAAAACCTATATAATGTAAATGAGGTTTTTGGATATATATTTATACACGTTTTGGTTGAGATATATTTCTTGAGGGGAGTGAAAAATTAGGGGTAGGAAGTGGGCTTTTATAAGTTGGGGAGGGGACCTTCTTGGGAACCACTGGAAAATTTCCCAAAAAGAAAAAAAGGTAAAGTCATTCCTAAGAAAAATCATAACAAATGAACATAGATTAATTTTTTTATAGTATAAGTTCCAAATATTTCAATTTAATAGGATATTGACTATTTTAATTGGAAAATATACCCTTATATTTTGGTTTAACCCCCGGTAAACCTGTTTTAACCTTAACCACAACAATTAATTTTTTACTATTTTTGTTATTAAATATGAAAATAAACCATTACAAATTTATTAAAAAAATATTATTTGTGATAATTTAAAATATTAATTCTTTTTTATGAAATTAAATTAAAATAATTATCCAAATTTAGTTTAAAACTAATCCCGCAAATGCGTCCAAAGAGAAGTTTTCCAAAAAACGGTTTTATTAATTATAAACCTTTTTTATTATAATTATCAAAATAAAATTGATTTAAATGGAAGAAATTAGATTAATTATAATATAATTCAATTAAATATAATTTTAAAATAATTTGAAAACAAAATTTAACATTGTAAATTATTTTAACAAAAATGTAGTTTTCAATAAAAATCAGAATTTTCATTATTTGTTAAAAAATTATATTTACAAATATTATTTACAAATTAATGGTAAGATAATTTTGACATAATATTTTGAATAAATAATTTATTTTTTAAAAATATATTATCTATAAGTTTTAAAAATTAATATTTAAAAAAGTGTGCATAACCTGATGAAACTATTTTTCAAAGAATTTTATTTTTAAGCATGAAATTGTATTTATTTATATCCCATGATAATAAAAAATAATAGATTAATGATAAAAAATTTATGGATTAAACAATATACAAATTTAATTAAAATAAATCACTAATAAGGATTAATTTTGTTTTTTATGAAAAAAATTCATGTAACACGTAATTTTTTTTATAAAAAAATTTGTTTAAATTTTCAATTATTTTTATTTTCAATAATAATCAGTTAATAACCAATGAATCAATGTTTTAACGTGTATACCCTATAAATTTCATAATTAATTATTCATATTAATTATACTAATATAACGACATGGTTATGACCATCATATTTAAATAATATATTTTATGGGTCATTTAGTCTCGATGTTGCATGTCATACACACTATCAAACATAATGGACTTATTTTAAAATATCGAGGTGTAGAATTATCCCCACCTTCAATAAATTTCAGGATGAAATTTTTTAATTATTCTTGGAAGTCATGGTTTTTATATTTAATTTTTTTTGTGGGAAACCAACATATTAATAATGGTTACCAAAACTTCCTCTTAAAATAGGGAATGAAAAATATAAAGGTCATCTATAATAATAAATAACTAGGTTTCCAAGTAGAAAAACATTTGTGGGATGTGAAAATATGAGCATGGATGGAAAGTGTAAATAATTATGAAGAGTGATAGAGCAAATTGATCTTAAAAATGTTAATGATCAAGAGAAAGTTAATAAACACAAAACCCTAAATCTATGATGGGTTTAAATTGAATTGATTCATTGGGTAAGAAGGTAATTGGTTAAAATTTTTGTTTCATGATAGTTTTACTAGTTTTGAGGTTTTATTTTATTATCATGATATAGAAAACTATAAAATATAATTATATGATACCTTTTTTATTTTAATAAGAAAAATTTCATCTTTAGGTTGTGTTTAAACAAATTTCAATGTCATTTATTACTCTGAGAAATGAATATCCAATATGAATTATTTTATCCATAAGAACTAAAATTCTCCTTCAATGGATAATAAGATCCATAAATAGTGAGCTGTCTTTTCATATGCCACTAAATATTTATGAAAACCAATATGGTTAACACAAGTTATCCAATATAATACATTAATCCATAAAACCTCAATTTTAAAACCCAAAGTTAAACAAATTCCATTCCATAAGTATTAGAGTAAAAACAATGTTATATTGAATAGAACATCACATAGTCTAGTGGTAGGCACTAACCCCTTTTCACCCATTGGTAGTGGGTTCAAGCCCTGTGGCCTTGCTATATATGATGTGTAACAATCAAAAATCTTATAAATAAAAAATTCCTTGTGATTTTAATTAAATTTATTATTATTTAATATGTTTATAAAAAACACATACAATTTTTTATGATTTAAAAATACCATTAAAATATCATTAACATTGTTAATATTGATGTTGAATAGTGATCACATGGTCAGTATAAATATACCTTTTTAACAAATCCAATTGATAAAAACAAAGGAAGTGATATCCTCAACCAGTGGGATCATACCCTATGAATCTCATTTATCAGAGCATGTGAGGGTGATATAATCATTGGGATTTTCCCTTGACCACGCCTAAGATGAGATCCAATAACTTAATAATGAGAGAACCTATTTGCGTAAGAAGTCTGATCTCCTTAATATCATGGTCCAAACCATGAATGATGCAACACCCCATGAAAGTATTACCATCACGTGTCTTACTCTTAGAATGTTTGTGGATGTATTAAAGGAATATGTACCAAGAACCTATAAATATGAGTATGTTTTGTTATTTTTTATTTAATTATGGTTATATTTTCATTTTATTTTTTACATTATAAATGATTTTTATTTTGATACAATAAAACATTGATAGTATTTTTGGGTAATATTAAATTTAAATTAAAGATTTTTTTTATAAATTAATTGATTTTTGAAATAAATAATGTTTTAGAAAATAATATTATCAAATAATTTTTATTAAATCTAAATTATCATATAATTTTTATGAAGGCAATTGTAATTTTTATAAGTGTTTGAAAACTATTAATGTTAAGAAACCCAATACTTCTCAATAAATGCAAATTTTTATTTTATAAGTTAAAATACACATATTTAGAAAATTATTTCAATAAAATGAATATCATTAATTAATCATAATTTCAAAATTATATAACAGTGAATTTTTCATAATTTTCTGAGACAGTCGAATTTTCATGTAAAACTTAAATACCATATAAATATACTTCGTGTATTATGAAATCATAATGACCCAAAAGTGATGTAATAAATATTTTAAAAGGTATAAATTAATAAATATATGGTTTTAATTTAAAATAATGTGGTTTTATGTTCATTGGTTTTTTTATAAATCTATTATGTATCCTCCGAAACATATAATATATTTTATGTGTTTTAAATAATTTTTCGAAGAGTATGACTCACTTAAACATAATAATGGTTAATATTTAAATAATTATGGGTCTTGACCTGATAAAATAAGGTAAAACACTCCCATTTTATTGAAACCATGGACTAAAACCATGGGAAGGGTTATTTTATTATATAGAGTCGAAAACCTATTTTTGAGAAATAATAAAGTATTTTCCACACATTTATTATATATACCCACCAAAGATTCCATTCCTCTTAACTATAAATATATTGATCACATTTTTACTCTTCCATATTCTCTATATAATCCTTTCAAAGTTCCCCAAAGATCTCAAGAAGCTCTTCATCAACAATTGGATTCACACACTCAAGTATAGCATCCTCACCTTATATTATTTTTCCAAGTATTCTAATTATATTATGAACTATATTTCCAATAAAATATGTTGGGATATGTAATTACACTTAAATATTAATGAATATTTTATCACCAATTTATTAGATACCTTTTTATCTCTCATCAACCCATTTTACGAATCTTTAACTAACGTTGTTATACTGTAGAAATTTTACCAGGATTTTCCATTCCAATATAATTGTTCCGTGAATACCACACCAGTTTCATATCTAGGGTGTTCATTTTTATAAAATATACCTATATTAATTTGGACTTAAATTTATTTATTCCAAACTCCTTGATCCTAGAGTAAAATATGATGATTAATTAATCCATGTTGCATGATCTATGAAGAACATTTAAGCATGAGAATGAAATGGAAGTGACGGGTGCACCCAAAAATATATAACACTCTAATAAATTGGGCAATGATTTGTCTCATGAGACTTCATTTTATTATATGGGGTGAACCTAAATATTTTATGATAATTTTTCCATTATGATGTCTTCATAGTTATCCTTGACATTTGTTTATGATGTAGTGTTTTATGTTATTTCTATATTTCATATGATATTATTATCATGATTTATCAAGACATATTGTTCATGTTCCTTTTATTTTCCATTGATATGCCTATTTTGTAACATGTTTTATCTAATTACATCTTTATTACCATACTGATATTTATATCTCATCCCTTTTTTATGTATGTCTCGAAGTTATCTTGTGAATTTTTAAAAACCGTGGAATATTATGATCTTGTTAATAATGTTTTCAATAAAGCTAATGTATTTTCTATCTTGAGTTGTTATTATATATACCTAATTAAAAAAGACACTAAAATTATCTATATTATGGGTTTTATAAATTGTAAACTTATTTAATAGATTAATTATTAATGATAAACAAAGAGAAGGGTTGTGATAGTTGGTAAGAGAGGAAAAGTCTAGTGATTTTTGGGATTATGATTAGAAAAATATAGTGAATGCCTTAGGGATAACACTAAGTATAAGAAAAAATTTCTAATTTAAGAAAGTTTATAATAAGTGGTTTGTCAAGAAAATATATCCCCATTAGGTTACAACAAGTGGACATCGTTTGGGAAAATATGTGCCTAGGTGTACAAAATCTAACAAGGTGTGCTAGGCCTGACATAGTGTAGCATGGGATACAACATTGGGCCATATTTCACACCTAATTTGATACTCCCAAGGGATATGCTTATATAAAATCACAATCTCATTATGAACCATTATTAAAATAACCAAAAAATATCATAAGAGTATATGTAAGGAAATAGATAATGGATAACATTGATTGAAGCATAGAAATTCATAAGTTAAGGAAATAAATGTAATTTATATGTTATCACATTAATGTCATTGAATAACCATTAATGTGTCTAATAATTTAAAATTAATCATCCCTAATTTTCCATTTATTTTATCCAATGGTAGGAATTAACAGGAATTGGGTAAACAATAAATACGATGTGAAATGTGATGAGTACCCCAATGAGATTCCAAACCATATGAGAGCATGAATCGTAAACTTTGCGATGATACTCTATCATATAACATAGGTTCTAAATAGAAACACAGATCATGCATACCACAAAAATCCCCATAATAAATATCAATCTATGATTGAGTTTTTTATGTGACAAAGGCTTCTGAATTTCAATAGATCACCTGATCTTTTAATCATGAAACAATAGACTAACTACATTGAGATGATATTATCCATAATTTAATATTCTAAAAAAGAGATGCTTTTACTAGTGGTTTATCGTATGGAGGGATAATCCGATCAGTGGTTGACATTGATAAAGAATATAAAGCCTGATAGAGAGATCATATTTAATAGGTGTAAGGAATTCCATATTTTTTTAATAAATATTTTCCTTTCCCTGTCAAACCTAAAATGGAAATGGACTTATTTTACCTAAAATTGAAAAATTATGTCTCTATAAGGGCGTATTGGGGAAACATTACAATATTTACATGATAAGCATATGGCTTTATTATCACCCTCAAATTCAAGGATTATCGCTCCTCTGGTGGGATAAAACCAAGTATTTGAAAATTTCTAGTATTCTGTGACTCTGATAGATATGATGTAATTGTATAATGTTCCATAAAAGTAGAGATACGGATCAGAAAAGTTCAAGGGTATCATGAGGATAAGAAATAAAAAGTTTAGATTAATTCTAGTTGTCTAATGATGAAATATAATGGTGCCAAGAAATTTCAATGTCACTCTTATCAATGGTATGGAAAGAAGGACCCTGGAAATTTCCTAAGGTGGATGAGGAAATAATTTAGGAGCTTGAAGGTAGGTAACCTAACTATAAATTGATGATACGAGAAACCCACGAATTAAATGGAAGAAAGGAATGATCCAGTCAATCCTCAGTGCATTGTTCATTGCTTCAACTTCAAGGAATCCATGAGATTTTCAAACTAATGCTCTAAGCCAGGGGTTTTTTAGAGACAACATACACCCTCCAAGCTTGCAAGGGTGAGATTTTTCCATAAACAATGCTTATGTGGATCCTGAAAAAGAATTGGGTGATATGCACGATAGTTATTCATTCAATAATAGTGAACAACCATTTTGATTCTTGTTATAGTAATTCCTTCATATCATGAATGTTTAGTAGAATTATTTAATATCACCACAAAGAATGGAAGTAAAGCAGTTGGTGAAAATGTAAAAAGGGGAAATTATTGAATCCCAGGTATATTACTCCCCCTATTAAATTTTTCAGTCTCAAAATCCCATCAAAAATTTTCATACAATCTTCGATATAATTTAATTCAATTTTGGGTTTGTATTGGATTTACCAGTATAAATCCAACATAAATTTCCATAAGAAGTAAATATCTCTCCATATTTAAAATTGAACGCCGATTCTATTCAAGTTTAAGGAGGAGGTTGAATTTTCATTAGCACCGAAATATAATGTATGTATATTATTTCTCTATGAGAAATATTATCTTGCTAAAATTATTGAGTCTAAGGAAAAAATAATCCTAAAAGACATGCATATTGTGAGGGAATATGTTGGTGTGTTTCCCTAGAAATTGTTTGGTCTTCCTCCTATATAAAAAGTGGAATTTTTGATCAAGATTATACCCAGGGAGTTACCATTACCCATGAATATGTATATAGTGGTAGTAGTAAAAATCTAGGATCTGATGACACAACTAAAGAAGAATGTGGATAAACTGTTCATATACCCAAGTGCTTCACCATGGGGTGAACTAGTCATCTTCATGAAGAAGAAGGACGGGTCAACGTTTCTTTTCAGTAATTATCATGAGTTCCAAAAGATCATGATAAATAACAAGTGTCCTCTACCATAATTTAATGACTTGTTCTATCACTTATGTAGAGAAAAATACTTCTCCACGGTGGAACTACAATCATTATTTTACTATGTTAGTGTGAAGAAGGTGGATATCCCTAAGGCTTATTTTGGTTCAAGGTACATGAACTGTGAATTCATAGTAACGCCATACAGACTCACTAATTGCCCAAAAATCATTATGTAATTGACGAATAGAGGTTTTATAGATTACCATGAACAATTTATGATAGTATTTATATATTATATTATATTATTATCCAAAACCATGGAGGAGCATGGGGAGGATAAGATAATTCTGCTAAAGGACTCATGAAAAGATAATCTTTCTTCCAAGTATAGAAAATGTTAGTTCTTATTGAATGATGTCTCACTATTAGGTCATATCATCATAAACAATGAGATATCTACAGAACCGTAAAAAATAAATTGAAGGATGGATGAGGCCAACATTTATGATAGATATCCAAAGTTTCCTTAGATTAGAAATGTTTTATCATTTATTTGTGAGAAATTTCCCATGATTATCAAACCCAATAACCAAGATAACATAGAAGGGAGTTAGGTTTTATTGGAATGATGAATGTAAAGAAATATTTATAGAGTTAACAGAATTCTTATCACTAACCCAATTATCACACTAGCTAGATGTGGGAAAATTTTCCGGGAATTCAGTGATGCTTTTAAGAAGGGATTGGGTTGTGTGTTAATGCATAATGAAAAAGTCACAGCCTATGATTCAAGGTAGTTTAATGTTAAGAAATAGAACTACCCAATGCAGGTTTTGGAGTTAGTTGTAGTTATATTTTTATTGATAATATGGAAAGATTATCTCTTTGGGGAGAAGTGTTATATATATATATGGAACATAAAATCCTCAAGAATATATTCACATAGAAAGAGCATAATATGAACTAGTAATGATGGTTAGATCTGATCAAAGACTCTGGCTAATGAATCCACTACTATATTGGTAATGAAAATAATGGGGTTGATGCTCTAAGCAGAATAGATCCAGAAATTCTATCATTTGTGAGAATTTAAAGGGTTGTTATCTACTTAGAATTAAAAAGTATAGACATGGTAGTCATATAGTAAGGAACATCATTTATCCTTTCAAAAATGATTTCTCAACCATTCCTTGTAAAAAGGATAATGTATTCTCAATGAAATGATGTTATAATTTATAAGAAATTGGAATCTATAAAGAAAGAGAAATCTTAGGAGTTCAATGTTAATGAAGGAGTTATGGGATTTTAGATTTGTACCAAGACTATGTGTACCAACAAATACCAAGTTAAAGGAGTGTTGGGATGAAGAACATAGCTAGTCCTTCATTGTCCACCAAAGAAGCACATAGATGTATTGATATATTTGAGGAAACTATATATAGGAAAATATGAAGAAGAAGATAATGGAATATTCATCAAGATGTATTGTATTTTAGCAAGTGAAATAGGAAAAGAAAAAAAATGAAATGGGATGTTGAAAACCCTACCCATATCGACATTGATATGGGAAAACATCACCATGGAATTTGTCACTGGACATAAGATGATATCTAGGGGAAATCATGTTATATGGGTTGTTGTGGATCATTGTACAAAGACTACACACTTCATTGTGATTCGATATGACTTCCCACTAGATCAACTTGAACGGATATACATTAGATAAGTGGAGAGTATATATGGAGTACCACTATTGATTTTATCTGATAAATATCCTAGACTCACCTCTATGTTTTAGAAAATTATTCAAAATGCTCTTAACATTGAGTTGAAATTCACCACTACTTATCACTCTCAAACTGAAAGCCAATCTAAGCAGACTATCCAAACACTTGAGGACCAATTAAGAGAATTATCAATTGAATTTAAAGTAAGCTGAGTCCAAAATATTACTTGGGTAATGTTCTCTTTTGACAATAGCTTCCACTCATATATCCAAATGGATACCTATGAATTCCTTTATGGGAATAGGTGAATAACACCTATATATTGGGATGAATTTGGGGGAAGATAACTGTTATTTCCCGAAATAGTTGAAAATATTAAGACCATTCATCAACACATCAAGCCTGGTCAGAGTCAAAAAAAGGGTTATGGTTAACATTTTTGATGATATTGAGATTATGATTCTAGATATATGGTATTAATATTCATATATCTATGGAATAAAGTGATGAGATTTGTGAATAAGGGAAAGCTTAATCCATGAAACATACGCGTCATTGAGTTTTTTGATCGCATTGGAGTGGTGGCCTACCGACTTGAAATCTAACCTAGACTATCTAAAGTAAATGAAATATTTTATGCATAAATCTTGAGAATGTATATACAAAACCCCTTACATGTAATGAATCCAGAGGTGGTACCATTAGAGAATGAACATTCTCAAGAAGAGAAGCAGGTGAAGATGTTTGATCAAAATGAAAATGTTCTTAAAAGTAATACAATGAACATTGTCAAAGTTTTAGCAAAAAACCACATGTTTGGGGATGTGATGTGGGAACCATAATTTTTTTTCAAAATAGGGTTAACCTCATCTGGTCTAGTGCGGGAAATGAAAATTTTAATGGAAATATTTCTTATGTGTGGACGATTGAAACAACCAAAACTGTTATAAATAAAATTTACCTTGTGATTCTAATTAAATGTGTTATTATATAATATAGTTATAGAAAAAACATGATCTTTTTTGCGATTTAAAAAGGCAATTAATTTATAATTATTTTTTATAATATTGGTATTGAATAATGATCTCATTGTTACTATAAATATATGGTTCTAACAAATCCAATTGACGGAGACAAAAGAATTGATGGCCTCAACTAGTAGGATCATTCCCATTGAATCCAATTTATCAGATCTTATGAGGGATATAGAATCATTGGTATTTTCCACTGACCAACCCTAATCAAAGATCCAAAAACATATGCATGAGTGAAACCATTTAAGGGAGAAGTTTAATATTATTGATATCACGGCCCTAAAATTGTATGTTAAACCACCCCATGAAAGGCTCACCATATCACACACTACTATTAAAAAATTTGTGTGAATGTTAATTGGATATGTATCAAGACCCTAGAAATATGAGTATTTACATTATTTTTTATAGAGTAATGGATATATTTTCATCTAATTATTGTTACATTAAAAATTATTTTTATTTTGATAAAATAAAAAAATTAGTATTTTTGTGTTACACTAAAATTCAATTAAACAATATATTTTTATGAAGTAATGAATTTTACAAATAATAATATTTTATTAAAATATAATTATTAAATATAAATTATCATATAATTTTTATGATGTAAAATATACTTTTTATAAGGGTTTGAAAAATGTTATCGTTAAAATACCTATCATTTCTCAATAAATTCAAATTTTTATTTTAAAAGTAAAAATATATATATTTAAATTTATTAAGATAAAATGATTATTATTTTTGGAATTAGAAAATAAAAATTATATAATAGTTATTTTTTCATAATTTTCTGAGATGTTTAATGTTTCGGGTAAAAATTACATATCGTATAAATATAATTTGTGTATTAAACCATCCTAATGAAAAAAATTGTTTTATTAAATATAATAAAATTTATCCAAGGAAGAAATATATTTTTTACATTAAAATAATTTTTTATGTTTAGTTTTTTTATTTTACAAATCCATTATGAATCATCCCAAACTTATACTATATTTTAAGGTCGTTAAATCATTTCTTTATCTGTATGAATTAATTCCACATAAGAAAGAGACTTATTTAACTACGTTAGGAAAATTACATTATAGAATAATAGAAACCAATATAATTTTTGAAAAACCATGGGATGTTTCATTTTGAATGTATGTGGTTTTGGTTATTTTATTGTATAGATTCCAAAACCTAAGTTTGAGAAATAATAAAGACAACCCCACTAAATTAATATACAACCCCACCCCCCCCCAATATCCCATTACACATAACAAAAAATCCATGTAACATGTCCTTTATCTGACATCCCCTTTATAGAATACTCTCAATGAGCCCCCAAGCTCTGAAGAATCTACTCCCAAGTATTTGGGGTAATACTATCAGGTAAGGGATCCTCACCTTCTCTTATTTTTTAATTTTTTTATTATCTTATGACCTTTATTTACTAATACTTATGTTAGGATTTGTATTTACATGTCCCCATTACTACCTATTTGGTGTCAAAATGATGATATTCCCCTTTCCCTCTCATCAACACATTTTATGAATTTTTAAGTGATGTTGTTATATTAATACAATTTCCCCATTATTTTCCATGCCAAAATAATTATGTAGTGATTACCATACCCATTAATTATCAAGGTTTTTCACATTTATACAGTTATACCTAATTTAATATAGACTTTGTTTTTTTATTCTGAACTCCTTGATCTTATTATAAGATATGATGTTGAATGATTCAATGTGGCACACTTTAGAAAAACAATGAAATTAAAGTGTCAGGTAGACCCAGATTTATATAACACTCCAATTAATTGGGAAATGTTTAGTCTAATGACACATCATTCTAGGATAGGGAGTAAACCTAATTCCTTTATGGTACTTTTTCCATTATGATATATTGGTAGTTAGCCATGAACTATTATTATAATGTAGTGTCTTATGTTGTTGTAACATTTTCTATGTTATGATTATCATGCTAATCATGCCTTATTATTCAAGTTCTTTTTATTCCCCATTAATTTTCCTATTATATACCATGTTTTAACTTATTCCACGATTATTACTTTACTAGGATTTATATCTAACCCCATTCTGATGTTTTTCCCCTGATTATCCTGTTTATTTTTAAAATCAATGGAATATTATGATCAGGTTAAGGATGTTTTTAAAAATGCTAATGCATTTAATATTTTAAGTTGTCATTCTAAGTACCTAGTTCCAAAAGACACTATAATTCATGATCTTTTTAGTTTTATTAAGTGTAATATAATGTAATAATTCATATATTAATGTGAAATAAAGAGTATGGTTGTTATACGATGGGTAGTCACCCAACGTAAAACATTACCATTTTCAAAAACTATATTATTATAACTCTAATAATATTCCCAAAAACATGATAGGCATCAAAAAAATAACATTATCAATAAAATCACTCTTTAAAAACATAGGTTTTCTATACAACTTATCATTTTTCATGAAATTCAAATCATCTTAATTTACTATTAATACCTTAAAATTAATGATTATATTGACCCTAAATATTATCACTAACATTAAATTTATGAATAGATCTTTATTACATAAATAATAATTTATATTGAAACTAAGTCTTAAATATTCCTCAACCCAATAAAATTTATCACGAAATTTCCTTGATCACATAAAAATTACATCACTTAAAACCTTAAAATGGATGTTAAAGACTTTAAAATTATAATAAAACTTGAACACATAAACCCATAACTCTTATATTAATATTACGTAAACAAATATATTATTCTAAAATTTAAAAAATTATTAGATTTTTCATGATTCTTATAACTAAAATACCATTGTTAAAAATAATTCTACTAAAATGTTCTTGAATCCCAATTCATAAATACTTAAAAAATTTACTCAAATGGTTGAAATATCACATGTCCATCCATGGTCTAGGTGGTAACATTTAATAGAGGTAATTGAATCATATAATTAATAAGTTAACAATATTTAAAAAAGGAATCAGAAATGGATATCTTGGATGAAATTTATTTCACTCTATTAAATTTTTCACTTTTCCATGGAAATTAATTACTATATGCCCCAATTTTCCACACATAAATAATTTCACCTCCCTTATAAGAAATTATTCTAGGATTCCCTTTCCATATTTTTAAAATAATGGAAACCGAACATTCGTTACTTCATGGTCTCCACCAGTTGGTGTCTTAGTGGAATCCATTATTCTCTTATTTTTCGAGTATCAGAGTTGGTAAAGGTATAAGTTTTTATTAATATATTGGGATACCTAATTAGGAATAATAAAAATATATTTCTCTCTAGTCATAATCCCATTTACTTTCTCAAGATTAATACATTGTTCATCACATTCAGTGTTGATGTGGGGATTAATCAATATAAAATCACCTACTATGATCATATTGTTGAGGCGGGGATTAATCAATGGATTGATTATAATTATAAAATATAAAAAAGTGAAATTAAAACATTACAAATAAATAAACTAAACACATAATCTAATAATATCATAGACAACATAGAATTAATATAACCTAATTAAAGGAAATTGAGTTATAAAATTTTTTACCACATAGAAAATATAAATTCAAATACCCTTGATTGAAATAATTAAAATATAAACTTAAAATAAAATTAATTATTAAGTATTCATTATATAACATACAAAATGATTAGTATATAAACCATAAAAATATATTAGGTGCATAGAATTAAAATATTCCTAAATTAAGGTAAATTGAGATGATGTCTCTTACCTCACATTTCCATTAAGTTGAATTTGAATTAAACTATTATAAAATGGTTTTAAAAATGTTATTAATTTATAATAAAATATGAATATTTTTAATATATTATATGATTATATTATAACATATTATCACCCATTTGTTAATAATAATTCACTAGTACAACGGTTTCGGGTGTTAACTGCTTTGTTTTCCCATGCAGGTTTTGTCAAGGATGTTCTGATTATTATGAAAATGATATAGTTCTATAATACCCATAATGATATTAATGTTACAATTTTCATATTCATTCATTAGATACATATTTATAATAATAATTTAAATTTTAACATGGATACTGAATCATATCATTTCATAGAGATGGAAGGCCGTACGTATGCACGATAGGTTTTATCATTTGATTTAATGGGTGACAAGGTAAAGAATTGGATTATATATTAATTTTATAGAATAAATATCATGTCATATGAATCATACATATTCATTATATCCATCATCATTACTATACATGTGAGTCGGTGATGGAAACAAAATTATAACTTTTTGCGGGGCGGCAGTCCGCTGTACGAACGAGTGATGGAGTATTTCCCATTTGATAGAGAATGAAATGGATAAATATTATAAAATGAATATAATAAAATATAATTTTATGGGATATAATTTCTTTATAATATTTTAATATTTAATACGTTTTAAGGTGATGAAATAAGATTTAAAAAAGAAAGAGCTTGGGGAAGATGATTACATTCACTCAGAGAAACCTCATTTTAATCTCTTATTAAGGACCGTAGGATTAGTCTTTTGGGAATCCCAAAACAACTATAATGTGTGGTTTATTTTGAGAAGTTACTATGATCATTATTTTTAGATATGTTTCTTTAGAGGTTTAAATAAGCTAGGGGAGTAGGTTCCTTTTTGTAAGTTGTTGAGGGGACCATCTTAGAAACCACTTAGAAATTTCCCAAAACAATTCAAAATGATAATTTAAATCCCAAAAAAATTAACATAAAACTGACTAAAATGAAATTAATTTGAATAATTATAACAAATTTTAAGTAATTTTACTTTTAAATTATTTTTTTAAAAATGAATCTTTTTAAATGGTTTACATTAAAAGGCAGTTCTCAATAATAATTAGTTTTTTTTCACTATTTATTGAATTATTAATCTTTTAAGAAAATTTTAATCAATTCACACTAAGATAATTTAGAAATTATGGTTTAAAAATAAATTTATTTTTTTGAAAATATTTTTTATAAATTTTTTAAAAATAATTTTAAAATAAGTGAGCAAAACGTGATTAAAATATTTTTTAGAAAAATACATTTCGTAAGCATAAAATTGGAATTATTCTTATACTATGATTGGAAATTTATTAGATGAATTAATTTTTTTTAATATATAATAAATTATTTTCTTTAAAATAATTCAAAAATATTTATTTTACTAATTTATTAAGATAAAAACACATTGCATGCATAAAAACTGGGTTTTCAGGAAGACATTTCTTTTACAATCAAATGTTTTTTTTTAATAATAAATAACTAACTAATGAATATATTTTTTACATTTTTAAACCAAATAATTTTCTTAATTTAGTTATAGATATTAATATCCACCAATTTAATGGCTAGTTTATAATGGACATATGTAAATAATATATTTTTGGGTCGTTTAGGCTCGCTGTTGCGTATAATATAGGTTATCAAATATAATGTTCTTCTTTTAAAATCTATGGGTGTCAATTTTTAACAATGAAATTTTTCATATTATCTCGTAAGAGATAAGTAAAATATATTATTAGCTTATTTACAAGGGTCATTCCAATATCTCTATATTCATAGTAGATAAAACCAACTGAACCGAGGGAGTAAAAATTTTAGTTGGAGGACTTTAAGAATAAATGATTTTTTAGATCGAACATGTCACCCTGAGCTACTCTAGTGTTATTTTTCAGGATATTATATTATATTTTATTGTTATGAATTTTTTATTAGATGTTTAATTAAGTTACCATCAAAGAAATATACCATATTCTTATAATTGATTATTATTTTATCAACTAAAGTGTTAAATATGGTTTTACAAAATAAAATTTTTATCAAGTTATCACTAGATATAAATTAATAATGGGGATATTTTGATAATATACATTCAAATTTTTTCACCACTATGAATATTTGGTAATAAATTTTGGTCTAATGAATAATTTTACTAATTTTATAGTTGTGAAGAATCCCATATTTTATTGATATTTAAAATTATTTATCATAGTATTTTTTAAGGATATATTAGTGTATTCAAAGTCATGTGTCGAACATGAATGACATCTTGAGTTCATGTTCAGTAGTTCAAGGGAATAACACCTTTGTGATAAATATTACATGATACCATATAGATAACAGAATTCATGTTTCTTGTACATATAATTTTATAGTTATGTATCTTATTTGAACTAGATATATTAGAGATATTTTTTTTCATAATTAGCATCCAAGAATATATTCATAGAATAATGTTTTATGGGACCATTCATATGTTATCAACAGTTTATTCATGATTCTCATGCTTATTGTAACTAATAAAAAAGTCAACAAGGAATGATATATAATTTTGGTTGAGTATTTAATGTTACCAATCATTTTAGGATATCATGTATTGGATGAAGTTCATACTCATGCTCATGTTACTTGCATGAGGGGATGGGTATGTGGTATATTTTGATAGTTCCACCATAATACTTGGATTTGTTCTTATATAGGGTGATCATGTGGTTTATTTTGGGTAATGATAATCAAGACACTATGAAATGAACTTCATAACATATGGACATTGTCTAGTAGATGTGATGCATGATATAAAATATTATCCTCCATATATTTTTGGAAAAAAATCATGGTGTATAGTTTTAAAAGGTGATTAAAGTATATAATTTTACATTGTGAGTTGAATTTGAAATACTAATTATGGATGGAGTATCTTTGCATATTTTACATTAAGGTTTATTATACATAAATAATATATAAGATGATATCTAATTACTTGAGTTTTTAATCTATTACACAAGTTATTCTTGATTATATAGACTAGTGAAATATCATGAAAATTATAGAATAAATAAACTTGGATGCTATTGAACATGATAATTAAATTATTTTACAAGTTATATTGGTCAACCCTAATTTGATGGAACATTTCATAGATTATTAATTATCAAACTAGAAATGAATTTTGATTATATCTTCTATAAATGGTTGGGATATTTTATATAAATGGTGTGAAGTTATTGATTTAATTATTTTTTTGAATCAATTGGATGATCATTTTTTCAAGAGATAGTTTTTGAATGATTTTCATCATTAAAATTTGACTATACTTCCCAACAATGATAATATGTATACTGATATGATGAAGTAGTGGTTTTAGTGTCCGGGGATGAAGAAATAGGCGTTCAAGAATGAAGGATTTATTCCTTAAACACTTTTCACATAAGAGTTATTTTTGACTACATGATAGGGTTTTTTGTAGACATGTAATAATGTATGATAATTAGAAACCAAGGGTTGGTTTGGAGATATATTCTTTTATGTTATTGATATATCCTAACACTTAGTTGTTATCACTGTCCATGTTATTAATATAACATGAATTATTATATCATAAATCTTGGCATGTGATTTTATTTCCTATAATCCAAGTTGTGGTTGAATGTTAAGAGTTAATGTTCAAGCGATCTTTCTACATTTTCAATCATTAAACAATAAATTTCATATGATTTCACCATTGGGAGTAAAAAAATTCATTCAAGGGGTATCTTGAAAAAGACATAGAATTAAATTATGAATTATAATATATCATTTAATACATCTATAGTCAAGGAGAATCCATGATGAATTTATAAAGACAACTGCCATGTGATAGCTTGGTGTTCATGATCACTTAACATAGCTAAAACTACTATTCATGATGCTCTTTTCACTAATCCCATTTACATTATGAGATGACATAACAATTTATAAGTTGTTTGATCCCTCCATTAAAATAGGTGATTTAGTAACTAATGAATACCCCATAGTGGGAAGATTTATTTAGAAAATTCTTTTGAGATCTTCATCAAACTTATTTGAAAATGGATGGAGAGTAAGAAGTAAACGATTTCATATTTGGAAAAAAATTATATTATTTTTCAATTATAGTTTATAAATTTTTCATTTATATTGAATTGATATTGTATTATGTTTCCTTGTAACATTTTTTAACTTCAATAAGTGTTATTTTATCATGAAAAACCCCAATAATTGTATTAGAACTTACCATGTTTTGTGATTTAAGAAATCATGTTGAAAATGAAGATTGTGGAAATCATAATCCCTATTGTATAACTATAATAAAACAAAATATATTATAAATTACCCATAACAATACTAGTTGTAGTGTAAGAATCCAATATATCATAGTTTATGTTTATACTGAACCAGGCTTCACAAAAATAGAGTTTCATATCATAATATTACATTGACGCCAATCATTAAATACGATATTCGATATCATTGGAAATGATTATTCTATAAGAAGTAAAATATGGCTGATAGTCCACTACATGTCTATTATATTTTATGATACTATTATCATTTTTAAAGTATTATTATTGGTGCATAATACTACAACCTGCCTTTTATATCCTATATTTTCCTTTGGATCATAAAATATGATTAATGTGAAAACATAATTTTTTATTATTAAATTATTAAATAAATATTATTACATATAAATTGTTTATTAATTCTAATAAATGATATTTATGGAATATTAATTAATTTATTTCTTTATATATTTATTAATTATATAGTGTTTTTAAATTACTAACAAATATCTATGAAACCGTTAGTAATAAATATTCTGGAATATTAAATGTTAATATTAATATATATTTTACAAAATGATTTGGTATACCATATGGTTTAGAAATAATGTATTTATTTATAAATCATTAGGTTAACTTATAATGTGTATATAAATTAAAATTTTTGGATGAAAATAGAACATTTATGTTTTAAAATCTATGAATTTTTTATATCACTGATTTTTTATTATTCAAATTAAGTTACATTTTCAGAATATGATTTACTGCACATAAAAAATGGCCTTGATAATTTATTTGTTCATAATTTAAATAATTTTATATAAGTTAAATTTATATTATATAAAATTTCCACATAATAGAAATTGGAATAAAAAATGTTTATAATTACAAAAATATAATATATTTATGGTAATGTGCCATATAATGAATAATTTGAAAGTGATAACATTATAAAAATAATATAATGTGTTTATATCCTGTTTATGGAATGTCTAAAATAAATATCTAATTATAAAGTTTTTATAATAAGATTTTATTTATGAGTAGTTCATAAATATTTTTATCATGTTTAAATATGTGAAATTTTCATTTATTTAAAAATAATTTACTTCTTTATTAATAGTTATAAATTTTATATATTGTGAATATGAGAATAATTTTGTTTAAGTTGTTAAAAAGGATTTTTAGATATTATCAAACATGCATCTTAGTAGTTACCTTATATGTATGATAATGGATTTATTTTCTATCTATTATGATTTTGGTTTCCAATTAAGGTTGTTTGACTAAATTTAGTTATTGAATATATATTATAAATATTATATTTTAGTGTTATTATGAATTGGAATATCTCTTGAGTAATGTATCCCTTGTAAAAGGGTATTTGAGTCAAACTACCCACTTACACAAAGGATTATCCCTTGTTATGAAAAGGTGGTGAATGCGATACATATATATGGCTCCAGGATTACTCATTTGAGAAAAATCAATTTCATATAACACTAAACATTCACATGACAATTTCATATAGCTTGTAAATGAGATGCATTTGTATATGTGTAAATATGTTTTACTTCTATTGATTGGGGAGTAGCACAAATTGTGAGGTGTGTAAAGAGTTATACATCAATAAGGTTTTAACATATTTATTTCATGGAGGGAATATTATTACATAACTAAATCATTAGAATTATGCATAAAGGGAATAAAATTATATAATATGGTGTGATTTAATACCATTAAAACTAGTAGATGAAGATTACTTCCAAATAATAATTTGTCAATAAATAAATTATTCTACCTGATAGGTTCTACCAAAGTTGTGTAACTGTGGATTATATTATGTAAGTAATAATGTAAATTGATAACCCTAGGAGTTCGGTAACCAAATCCCACCATTATATTTGGGTTACACATAGCTGGTAATCCTTAAGTGTTATCATACCATAGGAATAGAGTTTATTTTATCTGAATCTTTTATTGAATAAGAGTTTTACGCTCAACTATCCAAGATTCATATATGATATTATTATTATGATACTATAACCAAATATCTAAGTAGAAATAATAACTATACAGAGGAATGATTTCTCAGTGAAATATAGATCTATAGCCATTAATGGATACGATGGATTTTAAAAGGGGCATATCATTTTATTGGAATCCCAATTAATAATTGAAATGTATTAAATAGTAATAGAACCTGATACTGATTTGATAAAATCTTATTTTGTAGATAAATAGAATCATAGTCATTAAACATGGAATTGAGATCAATAAAATATGAAATAGTAACTTAATGTAAGAGACTCCATTATTTGGAAACTTAAGAAATGTTCATAAGTAAGAAAATTTTTATATCTTAGAGAACCACCTTTTTGAGTAACCAAGTGTTTATATTGTTCGAGAAATGAATGCAGATGCTTATGAGAAGATTAAAATGATCAATTTGAGTATTTAATGGTATTATATAAAATATAAAATAATTATTTTTTTCCTTATATCATATATTTAATATGATGGTATATGTAAATGAATTGGGGAGACAAGAGGTTTCCATAAATATTATTCTCTTTAAGGAATTCATTGTAAATTCATTAATGAAATGATTCAAAAAGAAAAATAAATTCAAGAAGATTTTACCTAAAATTATATACCATTGAGAATAAATTTATTTATTCATGTGATATATAGGTTCTGGTATGGTGCAGATAATGAATGTGTGTAAATATTTATACCATAATTAGAAAAGTTAGTTGGAGACTCCAATGATGATTCTTTGAGTATCCAGTTAATGTCATTCAGTCATAGTGATAAATATAAAGAAGAGAAATGATTCCATATGATGGAATTATTTTGGTACCAAAAGTAATTTTGGAAACTCTATGAAATTTCCATGATAGTTATTTCTATTATAGAAATAAACTCTTTTATTTTGAAGGGAATGTGATACCCAATGTATACTCTTAAAATATTATAAGTATATAAAAGTTTTAAATTAATGGAAATTTTTTCAAATCTTTTATTTTGAATTAAACTAATGATCTAAAAGTTCTTAAGTCATAAGGTAGAATGAAAAACATAAATCATACCCATATGGGTTTAAGTAAATTATGTGTATATTTAACTTATTTATATTATAGGATATGATAATTTATTTATTAACAATGTTTTTTAATAAAAAATATTGGATAACGAATTAAATAAAAAAGTATTATCATTTATTATAGTCTATAACATTTTTTGAAAAGGAGATAAAGACAAAAAATATTTATCCAGGATAATGTATTTATCTATATTCTTGTTAAAATATGAAGGAATATGTTCCCACCACCCATCTTGTAGAATTTTGAGAATAAAGTCTTATTTTTATAAATAAATACCCCATCACATAAAATAACATATATAATATAAAAACAATAATTTATTTGTTAAATATTCTTACTGAATGAAAATAAGTTTTATTTCATAAACATAAAGTATTTTTTATATCTTATCATTATATTATAAGAGAATATATGGTCTAAGATGACAGTTAGAGTATGTTTGGACTTAGGAAGTTATAATTTTACAAATAAAATATTCTATAAGTAAAAAATTAAGTGATTTTAAATTAATAACCTGGTGATTTTTAGATATGTGATAGTAAATAGAATTAATGTTGGTCATACATAGTTATCATGTAAATATGAATATCCACATTTCATAATGGATTATTCTAGTAAATATAAAAATTGAATTTCTCTTAATATCCTAAAAGAGTTTTATGGAATGTTGGTAAAGATAAATATAAAGAGTTATATTTAGTTAGAAAAATAAAGTAGATTTAACTTCTTATAAAACTGATTTATAATGTGTTGGTAAGTAATAATGTAAATACAAACAATATTTAGGAATGTATTTGAAGGAATTTATTATGGAATGTATTACAGGTATTATGATGATGTAATCATAAAAGTTTTAAGTAAATAAAAAAGTTGACATCATAATCATTATTTTGTGAAGATAAAAATGCTTGAATCTATTCAAGGAGTTAGAATTCTAGAAAATTATTAATATATCACACCATTAATCAGACATTATTTGTTCATATATGTTAATGACAAAATATTTTAGTGGGAGGGTTTGATTATATGGTCACAAAGTGATGCGATTACAAATATATATAGATATTTTGAGTTAACAAAACTCATTGAGAGTATAGAAAATATAAGGTTGATATTGAATTATATCATATATGATATGTTAGAAATGATATTATGTCAGGTTTTATTATATATTATTAATATAATTATAAGAATAAAAATCGTATCAAATAAATGGAAATCTCCACTTTATCCTACTTTCATGTTGGCTGTACAAATATGATTATTGATTCACATTTCATGAAATGTAATAATTATTGACTTATAAAATTATTAATTTGAGTTATCCCTAACCAATTTTCATTATGGATTATTATAGATGATGATTAAATGAAAAGGTTAAAGTGATTATTATTATTGAATTGATATAATAAATATTTTCATAAGGCATAAATTTTTTTTACTAGATGAACCAAAAAAGTATATAAAATGGAGTTTCATACACTATGAATTTGATATTCTTGGGGTTCATGGTTCATATTTATTTTCCACATTACATGATGTTGGTGAGATACCTTAAAATAGAGACGTCATTTTTTGAAACCATTATTATGCAATCCATGAGGCCTAGCGAATCTGGGTGTGGCTGACTATATTACTGATCATATTTTTGGTTGGAGATGAGCTAAGGTTTTATTTTCATCTTGTATGAGGATTATGTCATCAATGAACTTGATTTAAATATGATAAAGAGTGTGTGTCCACACTTAGATAGTATATATGATGATATTATCTATTCACATGAGATACATATTATGTACTCATATATAAAGGTGAATGAAATATGATGTATTCATAGATTTGACCATTATGTACTTGGAGATTTAATAAAATCTGAGTTAGATATTTGATATTTTATAATACTTTTTTCAAATTAAATTGATTTCAGGTAAAAGGGGAATATCTGAGAGTTCATTCTAGAATTTCATGTAACTATTGGACACTTGTACAAATATACATTTTTTATCAAGTTCATGCTATATATATTTGTAGATCCAATTTTATTGATTACTTTCTACAAGAATGACATTTATTACATTTATTAATCCTGAGATTCATATTTTTTATCAACTGAACAAAGGGCCATGGGTTCACAATTTGAGTTCGACAAGATGAATATTGTGTTTGACTTAGAGAGATAATCTAAATGTGTTTTATAGTGAATCCAAAAGAGTTTTGGAAGAATATTCATAATGTATTTAATATGATTTGATACATGGCGTAGTTAATAATATATTTTCAAATATATTTTTTGGGGTATAAAAAAGTGTTTTGGATATGATATCACAGGTTGTTATATATGAGAAAATATAAGGGGAAATGGAATAATGTATTTTAGGATTTAGTGAAAGTGGGATATTAAAGGATATATTACCTAAATACTTTACAAATATGATGTGATTTGGAATATATAGAAGGGTATGATAAAATCATGTTGTATGGAGTTACATGTAGAATGTAAGTATGGGTCAGGGAATATCATTATTTACGATATGAATATATCATAATACTCTGTTTCTAACAATGTATAGGATAGTCATATCCTAGAACATGATGTATCCAAAATGATAGAATGTGATTCTATTGACTAAGATTGAATTGGAGTCCAAATTTTAATATTTAGTGATCAAGTGATCTTCCCACATAGGCTACCATTAAACTCACTATTTCTTAATATTTAATGCAAATGTGTAGATTAATTCATACAAAAGGTTTCATGAATCATCCAAGGTATTAACTTATACATTATAAAAGGTCAACTAATTCATGAAGGGTTGAGTACAATCTTCAAAGGAATTACAAAACCTACTTCTTTGTGATGGATTAGTGTGCATTATTTATTGAATCGGCTGATACTCATGAGGCACTAAAATATGATTAAAAGTGGCATATCCCACTCGTAGGATGAGTGATTCAATAACATGTGGATACACCATAGAGGTAATAATATTTTTACTATTCCCTATAAATAATTATCAAATTCATTTATTACTGGATATAAAAGAATAATTGGATCATTTTGTGTAAGGTACACATTTATGATATTCTTTATTTCTAGTTTACATATGATTAATTTATCTTGCATAGAGATCATATATTTTGTTTTGTTATTACATCCATTACCTAGAATAATTTTTATTAAATCCCTATGAAACAGAACAATGTATTTCATGCAATATATTATTTGTTAGTTAGTAATGGGTAAGTATTAAAATATAGTAGGTAACATTTAGATATTAAAATCTACAAATGGGACTAAATGTTGATGGATTACAAGGTTGTGTTTTTGAAAACCTGTTGAAAATATGATTTAATTTGGGCAGTTGTTGATAGAATTATTAAACCAGTGCATTAGAAATATATTCAGCAGGCCCAATTTGTTAATCAAATGGTCAAACTCTATGTATGTAAGTTATTTAAGTTCTAAGGTGTTCTAATATCAATTATTTATAAAACATATTCTAGGTTTACTTCATATTTTCGGAAAGCACTACACCAAGATTTTAGATTCTAATTAATGTTAAATAAAATCATTATCAAATAAATTTACAAATAGAGTAGACTATACTAGTCTTAGGGGATAGTTTTATTCTATGGATTATGTTCACTCATGGGGCCATATATTATAGGTTTAATTTTCCTATAATAAAAACTACCAATCCACCATACACATGGTACAATTTTAACACCTCTTTGAGACATCGCGTTGACCTCCACTATGTTAGGTAGAAATAAGTGATACATTCTTGGTTGAACCATGTAACATGTCAGAGACTATGAGGTATATCAAATTGATGAAGAAAAGAACAACTACTGATTAGAGGAGACAAAAATCCTATATTCATCACTATTGATGTTACTTTAAATTCAAAATTAGTGTTAAATTATTTCAATGGGTGTGACCTTGATTGGGATATCAACGAATTGGTAAGCATGTAATTTTTTTTACCATCATATATGATAAATTTGGGAAAATTTAAAATATAATTTATGTTATGTAACAGTTTTCCTTATTTAATTGATATTTTTTTATTAATAATATATTACATGTCTTGTTTTTTAAGAAATAAAAAACTAGTCCTTCCACATGATATTATTCTGTATTATATTGATCTTAATAAAAAATTATTTTTATTCAATAACAAATAAAAATTATTAATGTATCAGATAAGTTGTTATCGAGCAACTATATTCCATTATTTTTCACACTATAAACTATTCATGAAAGTAAAAAAGTGTGAGATTATTTATTCCACATTAGTGTGATGTGATTTTACTTTGTTTTGACTCTTTCTAAATTTCTATGGATTAAAATTTCAATGGTGGGTAGAGTTTTAATACCTTCATTTGAGGTATAAATCTTAATTTAAAATATTTATAGATGTTTTGGGCCTGATATAGTATATTTACGAGTTTTCAAAACATTTTGGGAAATTCTTGAATGGTACATTATTTTGAAATTATATATAGAATATGTTAATTTCTCAAAAAATTGAGAGAGTGAATGATAAAGGATTTATCAATGAGTGTATCATGGTTTCCCCATGAACCATAAAATTTGTGATTTTTTGAATAGAGAGGAATGAATGGTTCATTCATAGATTGTTAAAATATTTATATTAATCATGAATCCTTCAAATATATTTCGAAAAATCAACATTTTTATCCAAAATGTCTTTATGTATCCATCATTTCAGCAAAAAAAATTAAAATTAATGTTCTTGTGTATCTCTTGGTAGATTTTGGAGATTTTCATCCATCTCCATGAAAATATCTTTAATTATTGGTTGGTGAAATCTTGGATCAAAGGTAAGTAAAATATAATCTCTTATATTCCTATTATATTTTTCATCTTTTGAGAACTATAATTTTGATATTTTTTTTATATTTAGAGAAAATATGACCATAATTGTATATTTTACATCTAGGTTTGGTAAAATCATGTTTTAAGGTTTAATATTTATCATGTAATTTTGGATACATTATAAAAAATTATTTATTGTAGTTAACCTATATTTATAACAATTTTATGGATAAATATTTTTTTTCAGGTGTGTTATCTATTAAATTTTTATTTTTTAAATTATTTAAACATATTTATTAATTTATTACAATCAATGTATTTTTTGTGTGTTGATTTGAATGAAATAAGATTAATGTATTTTCAGGTTTGTGTTATCCAAGTGAAATGTATATTTGGGTAACAACTAATTTCAGTAATGGTGATTCTAGATTTTTTTTTTGAATTAGTCGAATATGATTTTATACACTATTGAGGAAGTTTTTGTAAGAGTATAATCTTGAGAAATGGATTCCCACATTAGTGAGGTGGATTCATCTTCATGATTAAGAGATGTTTTTTAGATTGTAACAATGATAAATGACCTAGAACATGGAAGAGTGGTCGTATTTTTCTTTTGAGTAGGTTTAAATTGGAGTAATTTTTTTTCCAATTATGTGTTCAATTTAATTTTCAAATTATAATAGGTATGTGAGTTGGTTTTTCTTTTGGGAGGTGGTTGTGGTGTGCTTGGTGGATAACAGAACGAGTTATATATTATTCATTTTCAATTTATAAGTAAGTTATATCAACTATAATGGGTTTAATACATTTTTTTAAAATATAAATCAGATGGATAGGTTTTTACATATATGGGGATCATTAGAATTTGTTATCAAGGAAACCTAATATGATTCATTACTCACCCCATACATGCATACCCTAATGTGCTTGTAAAGTTTCATTTTTATGATATAAGTAATGTGAATTTTTCATGCTTCACTAGTGATAGACTATATAAATATTTATCAATTTATGGTGGATATTTTCATATTATTGATAAATTATTTGATGTAAAGATTTTTTACTTATATTAGATGATTATGACTCGTTATATTTGGAACTTGTATATCAAACATTGATAAATTATTTAATTAATTTTTTATATTATCTGGATTAAGATTATAAAATTTTGTATTGATTGTGTGACTTTAGAACAAGTTAATAGATAAATAATAGTAATAGGTATGTAAGATTTTAACCAAAAAAAATATTATTTCAAATTTCCAAAAACACTGCTAATAGATGGGTTTTACTGTTAAAAATGTTTGGGTAAATTTTATTTTGAAATTGTTAAAAATTTGTATCAACCATAAATATTCATTAAATTCTTGGTTTTCTGGTAAAATCTATGATTTGGTTCTACATTTTAGCACACTATGAAACCTTCAATATTTTGAATATAGATGAATGTATTAGTTGTTCTTGATAAAGTAAATGGTTTGGAAAACAATTCATTTTGGTCTAGGGAAAATTTATGTTAATATTTATAATTATTTAATCATGTGTAAAAACTATGTATTTAAAAATGACCGCAACTAGCTATTTCATGGTTAGGAGCAGGATTTTACCATCTATGCATGTCAAAAGTGCTTTGTGAAAGAATTCTAATACCCAATTTTTAGAGATTATTCTATTATAGAAATATCCTCAAGTTAAATTAATTTCACTACACTTTTAAAAGGCCTTAAAATAAGTTTAAAATATTAATTGAAATCAAAATCACTATAACTTTTTATTCGGGTGTCCATTTTAGTTCTCTCTGATATCAAATCATTGTATACCAAACAAATTAAACCCATAAAAATCAATGTCACCCATAATAGGTGTTTTGAGGTTAAAAAAGTTATATAATAACATTAAAAATGTATTTTAAATTAGTGTAGAAAAGGTTTCATGATAAATAAATATATAATTTTATCAAAATGAATGTTTTGTTTTTGTTTTTAAAAGTTGATTTTATTTTTAACTTTGGATTATATTACCAACATTGAAATGATATAAAAATAATTTATATGTGTAATTTTTCTTTTAAAAAATCTTATTTTATTTAAATGCATCTATATTTTGAAATGGAAATTCAATTGGGTGTTTTTTAAAAAAACTACTTTTGAACTGATATTATTAGTAAAAATTGATGAATAATAGCGTTTAGTGATATAAAACTATGGTGGGTGATTAAATGTCCACTTATCAGAAAAATAATGTTTTAAATGATTGATGGTTATTTTAAAATTTATTTTCACAATTAATATGAAGAATACTTTTTAAAGTTGTCTGATTTTATGGGTAAAAGTGTATGGTGGGAAGATACATTCTTTCTATATAAATAATTTTTCTAATCCATAAAACTCAAGAAGATTGTTTTTATAACATATATAGGGAGTGAAGAATTTATGGTGGTAGAATTATAACACCCTAATTTTATTAATATTTTTTATATTATAGTATATATTTTTTAGAGAAAATTGTGAATAGTTTGAAAATTTTGGGTAGTGAATAGTTGGGTGCGGGTTTAGTAATCATTACTTAGAAACTATGCAATGATTAAAATTATATAGTACATGATA
Source organism: Viscum album (assembly GCA_963277665.1). Lineage (NCBI taxonomy): Eukaryota > Viridiplantae > Streptophyta > Magnoliopsida > Santalales > Viscaceae > Viscum > Viscum album. The sequence continues at coordinate 1,080,485,958 of OY728153.1, read as the reverse complement.
CATATTTAATTGCACTACTATAATACAATAAAAGAAAATTTCATCTTTAAAAATTCAAATTCTCCTTATGTTTTTCAATTTAATTATTCCCATGTCGTGGTATATTAATTGGGGAGATTATATTCAGATTGTATAATATGTTTAAAATTATTATTTGAATAAGATAAAACGAATTATATATATATATTTTATTATAATAGAGATATTATCTTAAAAATATGAAACTGTTATTTAAGTGGTGATTAAAATAAATTATAGGGGTACTAACCTCACCTCCATTCACATTAGAGGGAAGCCCCATGTGAAATTTTTCCTCTTCCTCGTCCCTTTTCTTCATCTCCCATGAAGGATCAGGATGAACCAAGCTATATTATTCTTTAATTATTTTTCCCTATTTATTCCTTCTATCCTTCTTCACTTTTCAATATAGAACTTTATATTTACATCTAATTTCTAGATATTATTGCTATGGTTTTAAAAATGAATTTTGAAAACCGAAAAAATAATAGTTATTTTTCAATAGTTGTTAAGAGGAATTTAGATAATGTTTAGCTATAGAAACCCCAACTGTAGTAACCTAGAGTATATGTTTACTTTATTATATAGATATAAGATAAAAGTGATTTCCTCACACCAGATCAATTAGTTTAGCAGTCTTGGAAAACTTGATACATACAAAATTCCCACAGTACATTGGAAATATAAATGACATAGAAAAAGAAAAATTCTCACAACCATGATAATATTAATAATATCCTTCTTCATATCTAAGGGAAAGGGGAAAAAATCAATTTTTAGCTCATATGATTAGTAAAGGGTATGGATCTTAGTATTTATCATGAGTAAATATGTCATAATCATCATCACTATGTGGATAATCAAAAAATATTATATTCAATCAAAACGTCATTTCAATGATTATCCATGGATAATATAAACATATATAACACATGTATAAATAAAAATAAATTATTAATTATGTAAATTCCTAATTCTAGACATACATGATCGAGGTCTCTCAACCAAGATATCTTGAATCTAACCATCATGGCCTCTCAACCAAGATATAATTCATAAAAATTAGGTTACTGTAAAAAATACCTTTCCAATATAGAATGCAAAAAAAATTCTCATGATGCCTATCAATTCATGAAGTGGATATCAATAACCACGTCACACCTATCACATGAAAATTTTATTCATTTCGTATATATTGAATTATCAATACAATTATTTCTCAAAATTCATTATAACTAAAAAATTATCCAGTTGAACTTGTAAAATGGAAAATAAACATTTAATCCCAATAAATAATAATTGTAAATAATATGTATGGTAACATTGGATCGTATCCCATATAATATCAACAGTTGTTTCATAGGTAAAAATTATTTTAAAATACCTATGGTAAATATCTTGAGGAAAATATCCTTTTCACATTGGGATTACTTCTTAAAATCTAAAAAATTTAACAAATATTAATGTAAATATATATATTTTAGATAACATATAATATTTTTAAATTAATCTTCAAATAAATTAGTTATCATGAAGAAAAATAATTCTTCTCATTATGTGTATATTAAAAATAATATTTCTTTTATATTTTTATTAAAAATTAAAAAGTACCTCATTCGGAAAACGAAAAGAAGATTTATTGTAATATTTTTTTATAAAATTAAATAATGGTTAAAAATAAATTTAAACAATAGTAAGGGAATGTAAAAAATATTTCATATAAAATTTAATATAAAACATGGTCATAGAAGAATTATATTATCAGCTAAAGAATAAAAAATTGTATTTTTGTTAAAAATAGGTTCAAATTATTTTTAAGTACCCAATAGAGGAAAATGGTACTATAAATTTGTATTTAAATGAATAACAAAATAATAATAAAATTAATGGGTTTTATTATAAAAGTATCATATAATTTCTCTTAATGGGAATTTAGACATAAACAATCCCAAAAAATATGATTGTAAAACAAAACCCTTATCTTATGTTCATCTTGACTAAAAAGTGTTTTTAACCTCATGTATAATAAATATTGATTTATTAAAATGTTATACCACATATATGTACATAATTATTATATCATATTGATGAGTTCTTATTGTGGGGATCTTAAAAAAACAATATTTGAACCAGAAACAAATGTAGTAAAAATTGGACTAGGGTTGTCTTTGGAGAAGAATGTTTTATGTGTATGTTTAAATATTATTTTGTGGGTTCAATTTTTAAAGAGATGGTTTAATCTATTTAGATTTTGAAATCAATAAAGGAATCAATGGTCCATACTTGAATTAATCCTCAATTTATCTATTGAATCATTATTCATTAGATATATAATCAACCTCTAATAAATTTAGTCCAACTGATTATATACTTTAGGTAATTTTGGTTCAGGAAAATAATTATAGTAATCAATTTTTTTCCTTATTATAGCATAGTATTTAGAAATATATATTTACCGATCATTTACCTCCACTTTCATCTATCACATGCATTAGATTTTATCCTTGTTTTTTTGTGTGGAATTCCAATAACAAGAAGAATAAATTATAATATAATCATAATAAACCTCTATTTAAGAAAACAATAAATTATACAAAGGGTGTGTATCTAGCAATAAATGATTGTAATTTATCAAAAGGGGAGTTAAAGGGATTATCCTTGGTTTTAAAAAATAGGGTTTAATGTTCCATCATTGGATAAAAAAACAAAATTAAAATAAGAAAAGAGTTTTGGCTGGTGGTCATCAACAAACCTCTCTTCCAGAGAAAGGTATTCCCCTTTAAATAGTTTTTAGTTTCCAAATTCCTTTCTTATGTGCAGGGATTGTGTTCATTCATTTATTTTTATAATGTTATATGGATAATTTTAACTTTTTTATCGGTGGTTGAAACATTCCCTCATGGAAGGGAACATATGAACAATATAGGGTATCTGTACTCTACCACAATCCTTCCTAATATTATTTTAAAAGTGTGCCTATTTTTTGATACCTAGTAGTGGGTAAATGAAATTGAAGTTCGACTTCATATTTTGGGCCTTTTTATTTCAAATATTTCCTTGGTAGAATTTTTTTACACATGAGATGGAATTTCCATTATTATCTACACTCAAATTCTAGCATCATTGGCAGAAAAAGGCAAACCATTTATTTATAAACAGTGATACATATTCCCAAAAGAAATTATTTTCTTTCTCGACTCATGATCAGAGATAAAACCTAATAAAGAATCTATTTAATGGTTAATTGGTTTTTTAATAACATGGGAAACATTTCACCCTTATTTCCTTTAATTCCCCATGTCTTCTTGGTCATTTTTCTGGTATCTCATGTGTCAACAAGTTTCATTTTACTCCGCAATAAAATAGTGTACTAGAGCTTCCTCAAATGATTCACTAGTAGGGTGGCCTTACAAAAATAATTCTTGGTTGGATATCTCTATCAGTCTAAGGGGATATTAAATGGGTGTAGATTACTACATTATACCTCTTATAAAATTATCTCCACACCATCATCGTATCAAATTTTAGGGTGGAAGATGAAAGTGGCATCAACATGGTATGTGTTTACTAGTAATTCCTCAGGGTAGAGGTATATACACGAGGTTGTTATTTTTTAGAGAATATATATTCCTTTAGACATTAGATAGTATCAATCAATGTTTTCATGATCATCAAGGTAGTAGGAGGCTCGAGTTGTATTGATTTTCATAGGGAAGGTAGATGCACGATATGGTGGGTGAATCTTGTGGTATGGATTCTTTCTGTGAATTCCACTATCAGTGTTCTGATCATGGGGTATATTTTGAGATGTGAGATCAAGGTAGGTATGTCCAGTATCAGAGTTCTTATACAATAATAAAATTAATTCATTCTATCAGATATTTTTACCCTTGTGAATTTTTTCGCACATGCGGCTACCTGATGGAATTCATAGTAGGTATTCCTACCATGATAATAGGGTGTAGTTAGGTGGTTAGGTGAATGTGAGTAGTGAATGTGTGTGGTTTAAGGTACAATTATTATTCCTACTTTGTGTCATAAGTTTCATGTAGGGTAATAATATAGACAACACCAATGTTAAACATAGTGAATATGGATTTCGTGATCACTCATTCCCTTTGGAACATTCGATCCTGTAATAGTTCACATGTTTTCTTAGTGCAATATTAATGTCCAAATGAAAAAATATTCCTTATGTATTACTTCAAAATTTAAATCCAAATAATTATTTATCAATAAATTCTATATTTAATGAAAATTTACAATTCAGTTCTAATTTAATAAAGTCAATATAAACAACAATTAACCTGAGAATTTATCTATAATAAGCTGTGTTTTCAATGAATAAAAGTCAGTAATTTGTAAAAATTTGTGTTCACATCACCCTGACACTTAGGCTATTTCACTATAGGGATATTTTATCATCTAATTAATTTTTTTTAAAATGTAATGGAAATATAGTTACTCTCCCAATATATAAATTTTCTATACAGGTAAAAGATAATACAAAAATTCATCTATTTTTCAATTTATCATGTCTCATTTGTGAATCATGTAACTGTTCTATATCAATTTAATAATTGTTTCATTTCTAGAGTATAAATAATTATATTTAATTGGAGAAAAAACATTCACCAAAAGTACTTCTATTCATCCCTCCCTCTTAATATTTTGAAACAATAGTTTGATTTTACACTTTATTAAAACAACTTAAAAAATGTATTATAAACCAATTTTCTCTATTTTATGGGTTCAATATTCCCCTCACCTAAATGGTTTCATTTTTTACAAGGACCTTTTGATATTTATTTTTCCTAGCCATAATTGTGTGTAGAGAACTATGAATATAACTTATTGAGACAGATTTATTTAATTACAAAAACACACTGAGTGACATTGTCTCAAATATCCATTGTGGGTTCCTAATTTTCCATTTTAGTCAAAGTTCACATGAATTATCTCATTTTAATTTAATTTGTATCCATACGGTGTTATGCCTCATTAAGTTCTTGTTAACATAGATCATGTAAAAAATTCTAGTAACATTACATTATAAAAATGATTCTACACTAATATATTCACTCACACACAATATCATAGTTTTAAGCCCAAAATTGCACAAAACCTGTGAAACAAAATCAATCATAAATCATGTAATTTATTATATTTTGAAAACCCATGAATTACCTTAATTATTTCATGGTATATTTAAACTAGATGGGTAATACAGTTCAAGTTAAGGGTGAAAAATAAAAATAGAAACTGTACAAAAGAGTAATGTACAATACTTTACATCCTAGAAAAGGTTTTTTATTTATTTACAGATTTTGGTTAATCTCTTTCACCACACATGGTTCTACTACTTCCCTAGTTTTATTTTAATATTGATTTTTATAATAAATACAACTCAATAAAATAAATATCATGTCTAAAATGAGGTAAAGAGACAACATGACAATGCATAATTTTTACCAGCAAGGAGGAGTATGGACTCCTCTATAGGGTATTTCCAAAATTTCTATTTCTACATCCTTATTTGTAGGTTTTATACCTTAAATGTTCTATTTTAACCATTTCCCATAATTACAACTTCACAAAAAATAATATTTTTTATTACTATGTATGTTTTAGTCCATTTGGAACAAATATAAACTAGAAAAAGTTTCATCTTTAAATAAAATAACACTACTCTATCTCCAACTTAAAATTATATTTTATAGAAAAAAATTTCATTGAAAGATTTAGTTTTTTATTTATATAATATTTAGTTCTCATATTACACTCTTCACAATTCCTAAAGCTACATGAATTACAATTTCCTTTGTTCTAAGGCCATGATAAACTCTAGGCTTACTCCAAAATGATATACTCACTTCTATGCCTACAGAGGAGGAAGTCAAGAAGGCATTTTTTTCTATGAATCCTGATAGTGTGGCAGGTCCTGATGGTTTCTCCAATAGATTCTTTAAGGATTATTGGGATATTCTCTACACAGAATTTGTTCATGCGGTTAGAGTCTTCTTTTATCATTCTTGTTTCCATTTTATTGCTAATGCTATAATTATTGCTTTGATTCCAAAAAAGGAGAATTATCTTGACATTCGGGATTTTAGGCCCATGGTAATAGGGAACAATATTCCAAAAGTTATCAGTAAAATCCTAGCCAATAGATTGGGATGTATTGCTAAGGGATTAATTTCTACAAATCAATTTTGGTTTGTGCCTGGAAAGAACATTCAAACCTATTTGTATATGGCGTCTGAATGTGTTAATGTTATGAGGAAAAAGGTGAAGTATGGGAATATGGATCTGAATGTTAACATCTCCAAGGATTTTGATACAATGAAATGGAGTTTCATTTTTGCGGTGTAAAAAATGCATGGATTTTCCACTGGCTTCATTAAGTTGATTAGCTGCATCCTTCAAAGTTCGATGTTATCGGTTCTTGTGAATGGTTCTCCCAGAGGCTTCTTTAAATGTTCCAGGGGAGTGCAGCAAGGTGATCCCGTATCTAGCCTCATTTTTTCTATTTCAGAGGATTATTTGAGTATATGTATTTTGGATCTTGTTCATGTTGGTTTTTACCAACAAATGACTGTTGGAAGGAATATGTTTTCTCCTTCACATCTATTTTATGCTGATGATATTCTACTGTTTGGTAAGGATTATGGATGTACTATTTAATATATTAAGGTGGATTTTGAGTATTATGAAGTTGTTTCTGTCCAGGTTATCAGTTGGGAGAAGTCCTCAGTGTTTTTTGGGGAATGTGTCATTTCATCAAAGCAAAACAGAGTTACTCTGGAGATGGGTGTTAAAAGTGGGTCTCTACCTTTTAACTATCTTGGGGTTCCCCTATTTTGGGGTTCTTTTAAAATGTGTTACTTGGAAAATATATTTCTCAAAATTCTAAATCAAATGGATAAATGGAAAGGTAAATCTATGTCTCAGGCAGAGCGGGTCTTCCTGGTTAACTCTCTTATCACCTCTATGTATGTTTATGTTTTTTCCTTATACAGATGGCCTATAACTCTTATTAAGGATTTTCAAAGGCTGATTCGGAATTTTATTTGGACTGGATCAATTTTTGAGAGGAATATTGTAACAGTTGCTTAGAGTGATTGTATTCGGCATGTTGACATGGGTGGTATAGGGATTAAGGACCCCAAGCATTTTAGTGAATCTCTCATAAAAAAGTTTACTTGGTAACTCTTAACCTCTAGTTATTTCTCTTTTGGAGTTTCTGTGAAACAGATTTGGATCCAAATTTCTCAATGGGTACACCCTTTATGTCCCTTCCTCGATATGGTCATCAATTAAGTATGCTTACCTCAGCCTTGCACAATCTTATAAATGGGTTTTTTTGTCAGAACTCTTCTCTGAAATATTGGAGGATTGTTTGGTTGTCATGTACCATTTCTGATCATACTGAAATTCCAACTTCATTGAAGGATATTTCAATTGCCGACTTTCATAAAAATTTCATGGCTCAAGGGTTGCTTACTGATTCGCTGAAAATGGAGTTGGCACGTTATCATTATTCTGTGATGGATACTTTGGTCTGGTTTCCCAGTCTTACTGTAACTTTCAGTACTAGGGAGGATTATAGATTCATGTGTACTAAGCCTCTGATGGTCCCTTCTTGGATGCTTATGCTTCAGGCTTCTTATATCTTGTCGACTCAGTATTTTATTATATGGAGGATTTGAAAGTATAGATTACCTCTGCAATGGATGATACAACGTGTTGGATTTTATCTTGCACCTGTTTGTTTTCATTGCCTTGATGGTGATGAGAATATTGATCATGTATTTTTATCTTGTTGCTCTACCTCTGGTTTATGGGATTTTTTGTAGGTTTTTTTGGATTTCATCTGTACTAGAAAGGTTTTCGACATCTTATGGATTCTATTTATCGAGCTGATTGCAGTTCTCAAGTGGAACCACTCCTCCTCTCTGCCGTCTCAGCGGTTGTTCCTTTTAGCTGGAGAGCCTGAAATGCTCTAGCCTTTGACAACATAAATATTCCGATTCTTTTCAGCATTCAGGAGCTTCATACTTGTGTTATTTCTTCTACACGAGATTGAAAGGGGGTCATGCAGAATGATGTTTCTGATCTGGTTATTTTGCAAACACTCGGTGTTTTTGGCAGGTGTAAGAAGCCAATTGTGATGAAATATATCCAGTGGATTCCTATGATCTTTCGGTGTCTGAAGGTTAATGTGGATAGAGAAGCTTCAGGTTCACCGAGGCCTTCTGGATGTGGTTTTGTTTTTCGCACTTATCTAGGTTTTGTTAATGGTTTTTTTATCACTTCTTAGGAAATGGCTTGGATATTGAGGTGGAGTTATGGGCTATGATCAATGTAGATCGGTATGATTATTTTCATGGTTGGATGACCTTATGGACAGATTCTGATTCAACTATGGTAGTCAATATTCTTTAAACACGTTCAAGGAATATCCCCTGAAATATCCTTTCTTCTTGGGATGACTGTCTCATGCTTCTAGATTAGATTTGTTTGGTTGTCACTCATGTTTTTAGAGACACAAATCGGGTTGTTGATGCTCTGTCAAAGCGTGCGATTGAGGAGGTTTTCTCTATATGGTCATTTGTTACACCAACCACTTGTTGTGGTTTGGTTGATGCTGATGCGCGTGGTGATGTGTTTACATGTCTTTGTTGAACCTATGTGTCTCCTCTTTTGCTGTATTTACTTTTTTATTTATAAGCTTTTCTGGGAGTAGGCTTGCCTGCTCCTGAGTATTCTGATTATAATAAGCTTTGTACAATAGCTTAATAGGCTTGTGGAAATATTTATCATTAAAAAAATTGGTAAGGAGACATAACTAATTGGGTTTCTAGTAATATTTTTAGGCCCCTAGTGAATATTCCACCTTATTACGCTAATCATTGTGGTTAGGCCATACTGTCTTCTCCATAATCCTTTTTACTTCTTTTTTAGAAAAATATTCTAGTATATTTCCCTATGGGTGATAGGTATTGGAATTTTTATTGTGTACTCCATATTTTCTCATGGAGGAATCCATGTCCTTATTACCAAAATGGGTTCGTTGGTCAGTGATCAAATCAAAGGGTATTTGAAATCTATAAAATATGATTTATTTTAGAAATGTAATTATTGTTTTTATGAGTCATACGCCCAAGTGGATTTGGACTTAATCTATTTGGGAAAATTGTTTTCCTCTAACCATATATATATAATTGAAAATGACATGGGAAATGACCCCATAAAGTCAACTCCATAGACATAAAATATTTTAAAAAAATCAATTGTTTTTGGGTTATTTTTTGTTTCTTGGAAATACAACTTGTAAAAATGTAGTTTTTATTTTTTTACAAAAATCAAAAGAATTTATAAAAAACATAGGCTAAGAAAATATAGTTTAAAAAATACTACTGGCAGTTCTATGAAGTCCAAAATGGCCCTCACATGCAGTTATATGGAAAAAAGGGAGTAAAAATGTATCTATTCTCCATAAATTCATATTCTAATGACTTGATCATTTCAAATTTTACATAAATAAGGGTCTTACCAAACATAGTTTTTGGATTCAAATTATAATTTAGCAATTTTATATTTTGAGATGAAATAAGGTACCTTGGCTATGACCAGAAAACTTACTATATTAATGTACTTGGGAACTTGGGTTAGGTAGTATAATTACTCACTGGGGTAGGTTTCATCTAGACTAATTCTTGGGACTTGTTATACCTCAAAAGTGTGCAAAAACCTGCTCATATGGCCATCAACCATATTTTCAGAGTCCTTATTATCCTAAATATCATGTTAAATTCTTATAGAAAAAACATCCATCTCCCCATCCATGTTTTTTCATCTGTCTTCTTGATCAAATATCATAAATCTGTATGATCAGAAAATGTAATTATCTCACTTTATAAGAGATATGAACAAAATTTTTATAATGATATAAAAAAAGACAGAAACTCCTTCCCCATTTTTTGGTAATTAATATAGGATGTTTCAAAGGTTTTCGAAATCTATGATATCAATTGTGGGATCTTATCAATCTTTTGGGATAGTAGGGACCCTACAACTATATTAGAAGAATCACACAATATCTCAATGGGGTGACTCTTTTTTGGTGAAAAAAATGACGTGGGATGTGGTCAAGCAATCTTTTAATTGGTTATTTTTCACATGAATCCTTAAATGTAAAATTATATTATTTCTTGAGTTAATTAGTTAGGGAAAAAAGTTGTGGTAATGTCCTTAAAAATATTATATTAAACCTCATATGGTCTAAAATTATATAATGTGTCTGAAAATGGTGGGATAGGGTAGTGTTGATATGAAATCAAATATGGCCCTATCTAATTTAAGTCTTCCTTTAGAAGTTAAATATCCTAGAACATTTATTTTTTCTACTATATAATAGAATTTTTAATAACTAAAAAACAACTATTTCTCATTAAATCACCCAAAACCTTTTACAAACATTCTAAAATATGTTGATTTAATGTCCCATAATATGTGAAGGAATAAAGTAATATCCTTGAACAATTATCAATCTAGTATGAAAATATTCTTACCATACAACATTGAAAGGTACCTAAGGCATTTCAAATACCAAAATTCATCCTTCAGTAGATTAATTTACAGAAGGGACATTTGAATTTGGTATTTTATTGGTCACAAGTTTCTATGGTAACATAGAAAAATCTATAAAACCTATATAAGAAACAATAATGTATGTTATCATCTAGTCACACCAACATTTTTCCAATAAAGGTATTAGGGAAATGATCTTTTCTAGTAACATGGTTAAATATCTTGTTGTTAATATACACTCCAACAATTTTGGATTCTGGTAGGTATCCGTTCATTAGTTTGATTTCTTATAATTGTGTATCCATTTTTCTTTTGGAATAATATGAGTGGGTCTATTTTATTGAGTGTCTAAAATGTGATACATTATTTCAGATTTTAAGAGCCTTTTAACTTATTTTTTTCTACCACCAGGACAGTTGGTATTAGCCTTCTCTAGGGTTGTCTCATTGACTTAGATCCTTATTCCAAATAAATTCAAAGCCTGTAGGTGGTGGGGATAATTCTTAGAATGTAACCCTATGTCTATACAAAGGATTTAACATTATTTTTATGTATGTTCATTAGTTGGTTTTCATGGCTAAGGCCTTTTTTTGGAAATTATCACTGGATGTTTTTTTATCCCCCTTTGAAAATGCATATTTTAAATTTTATCACAGAATAATTAGTTCTAATTAAGAGGGGTTTTTAGATATATTTTCATTTCATCATTCTCTATGATTGATAACTATATATGTAAAAATGAAATGTTAGTATACATTTTCTCTAAGTCATCAAAATAATTTTCCTAAATTTTTTGAAATGGATCAATAGTTTAAATTGTATTTACGTTAGGTTCATTTTCAAAAATAGATGTTTCACAAATATTGGGTGTTTCTAAAGAATATCCCAGGATAATTATATCATAATTTTTTTTTAATTTCTTATCTTTTTGAATAGTAATGTACAAAATGTTCTAATGTGAAAACAAAATATTCATTATGTGGATATTTCATTGAACCATGTTTATTTAAATCTTCTACCACCTCACCAAAATTAATGGTCATGGTTCCTTAATTGACATTTATGATGGTTTTAACTATTTTTAGGAATGTTATTACTATAATAATGGGAGAAAGATCTTTGACTTTTCCATGATCATTGTTAAGAATTTGAAAGTCGGTAATAAATGGGTACCCATGTACACTTTCTAGGACACCCTCAACAAATCCTAACAGATATGTAGTGGATTTGTTGGAAATTTATACAACCACATGGATGGGTTTAAGTCCACCACTTTTTAAATAAATATATATATAATAAAGAATTATGTTAATCAATTATCTTAATTCACATAATGTATAAGAAAATTTATCTTTACAATTTTGTAAGGGATAGAAAAAGTACATGGATCCTTGATTTTTTGGGGAATTTGAGGGGTAATAAGATAATGAAAATCCATACCAAGCCATACATATTCAATCTATTTCAATCTATTTATTATTTTTTAGATATCCTTAAAAAAATTTCATACATTTGAATATTTTAAATGACTTCCTGTAGAGGGATATTGATTTCAAATTTTTTGATATCCTACAGAATCCCTTACTATAAAGATTTCTCCTTATATTTTTTTAGTTCTCTCTTAATTACATAGAATGTAGGTGAAGGCTTCTAAGGATCCTCCATGATTTTTATCTTTTCATTTGATGGTTCTTTATTGACAAATTTATAAGGATATTTTTTTGTGAAGATTCTTATTATGTTTGATGTTGTTCATTTCATGTTTCATGTTCCTAGGGTGCTATTATACTTTTTTCTAGTCACTTTCTAGTTTGTAAGGTAATGAAACTGAACTTTCATTTTGGGTTTGGAATTTTAGAGTAGTAATATTCCCCAAACCATTATTTACCATATTATTTAGGGTTGTTATGAGATGGAAAAATTGTCCTTTTAATTCTTTTAATTATAAAACATGAGTGGTGAGGGTGGTGTGTTGATTATTTTCAGATTCTATTAATTTTCTCAACATATTGTTCATTTATGGTTCATGTCATTTACTTAGAGGGTATCTGGTAGATGGTTGGAATATATATCACATGAATTTAAGGGGTTGAAAAGATCATTCCAAATCATATTCAAATGATTTTTGTTGAGTTTGATAGATTCCATAATTGTTAGTGTAAAATTTTCTAAATCTTTAGTTTACACTTGGTTGGTTTTAAAATTTCCTCTGAATCATGGTATATAAATATTCAGTTCTTTGAATATGATGGAATATATTAGTGAAATTTTCTCATGAGTAGCATAGTATGTAAACCCTTGGGGGTGTGATGGTGGATGATTCTACTACTTTTTCCATAACCAATTGTCTCACTAGGGAAGTTGAATTTTTTATTTTATTTTATAACAAGGATGATTAACATATTTTTACATCAATTACTCCTCTGGTTGTATTTTTGGTATAAAAATATTAGGAATTTTGTGATATACCTTCAATGTGTTATATTACTTCATCTACTGAATTCACAGTAAAATATCCTATGGAATATGTATCTTTTATGTTCCGATCAGTCTCTAAAAATCCATGGTTGAAAAATACTAAGAAGTGTTCCGTTTAATATTGTTGATGGGGGAAATATGTAGTGAGTTTCTTGATCCTATCTTAGAAATCACAGATCATTCTTCCAGTTATCTATTTGATTCCATAAATTTTTTATGTTGGCCACTCCTTGATGTAGGAAAGATGTTTTGGAAGAACATCCATTGTCGCTCCTCCAATGTGTTGACTTCTTCAGGATATTGATTTTATATACACTCCTTGGATTCTACATCAAGTGGAAAAGGAAAATCCTTCCATCTATTTGAGCCTTAGTGACTCAAATGGTTTTAAAAACATTGAAAAATTCGTTAAATTATCAAAAGTTCTTATTGGGGTCTTCAACAAAGAGCCCATAAAACATAGGAAATATCAAAATCATTATATTTTTGATTTCAAAATCATGTTGATCAGTTAACCATAATTTTTTATTTTAAATATTGTAAGTTGTTTTATACATTGTTTCTCAATGTTCTGTTAAATTGATCTAAATTACCTTCCATCTCTTAACATTTTTTTAATTATTTTGTTGATGATGAAATTAAGGTGGTATAGTCAACCAATTGAATATTATAAAAAAGTATTTCAATTTTTTTTATGTATAAAAGTTTTGAGTCTTTCCAAAACTATCCAATAAACCACTGGATCAAAGCTCGTGAGGTTGGCATATATAGATATAGATATTTGAAATAATTTTTTTAAAACAAAAATTAAACAAAACCATGAAGCCTCTCTGGAAACGGTGCCAACCATGATGATTTATTGTCATAAGGCACTTAATAAAAAATATTTGAACTTGAGAAAACTTTATTAAAAATGGGACTCATGTTTTCCCCAAAGAATAGTGGGTTACATGAATGTTAAATTTCTTTTTGTGGCTACACTTTTCAAATAGAAGATTTATGACTAAGGGTGGTTTTAGAAATCAATAAAGGAATACATTGTCCAACCCTAAAATATTCCCTTATTTACCTCTTTGAATAATTATTCATTATATTTCCAATATCTTTATCATCGATTGAATACAACTAATTACTTGATATAGAAAAAATCAGTAAAAGAATAAAACTAAAATTATCAGTCTATTTCCTTTCCTATCCAAACCTAGTATCTGTATATATCTATTTACCCAACAATTACTTCAACTTTATACTATTGAATACAATTTATTTACTCATAGTGGATTGTGTTTGCAATTCCAAGAAAAAATAAATATATTAAAATATAATTAGAATAAAACTCTATTGAAAAAACCATTGAATTATACTGAGGAGATTTATTTATCCCTGAATGGTTATTATTCATCAATAGAGGAGGTGGAGGGATTGTCCTTGTATGAACCCGAAAGGGTTTAATGTTCCATCACTGAAGTAAAAAGAAAAATGAAAAAACACAAGATTTGAGGCTAGTGGTCATCGATAGACCTGTCATATAGAGAATGTTTTCCCCTTAAAATAGTTATTTTATTTCACACCATTATCTTATGCAAAGGTAATGTGTTCATTCATAGAATTATGGAATGTTTTAGTAATTAGTGTATATTTTATAATGATGGTTGGCATGTTTCCTCATGGAATGGCACATATGTACTTTGCAAGTGTTTCTGATGCTTTCCTCTGGGGCATGCATTCTTGGGTCATCATAACTGATGCAAACCGATTGGCATGTTGTACCGCGCATTCCTTCTTTATAAAGGACAAAAACATTCATCACTTCTTCAGTGATGTCTTCTCTTTGATCAGAACAAGATGATGGGAGATTGGTCCTTACTTATTTGGATTCCTTCTCGAATTTTTTTGACTAGTATGGGTCTCCCTCAAATATTTGAGTCTTTTTTCATTATCCTCATTCCCAGTTACATCTCTTTGAGGACACTAATTAATTAAAATACATCATCTGGAACATTAAAAGGGGATTAGCTAGGGAATAAATCTTCAGTTAGGGAAGTAGTCATTCTAGGAATCAATGGAATGTATGGACACTGAAACACCAAACACATATAATCTTCATCATTAGAGGCCTTTTCAAGGGAACAAAAACTGATGTTTCCCATATCTATCATGGGGTATATTATGCTAGAGGCATGTATTTGATTTCCCCCCAAATTTCCCTGTTTGACATGGGGTATGATACAAATTTAATAACTTGAAGAATCATATCAGGGAGATCGAAAAACTTATGAAGGTGGATCAGATAGGTATGTCCCTAAGAGGGAGAACCTCGAAGGTTTACTAGATGAGGGGATCAGAACACCCAATGAGAGAAAACCCACTGTAGTGTGTCCCATAAAGGGAATATATAAATCCATGAAGGCTGATCTAGACACCAGATTAGGTAGGTGGACCCCAATGAGGGGGATACTAAGTTTACCATTATAACTCCCTAAGCCCGGTCTTTTGGAATCATTTCTTGAAAAATGCTGTGATTTTTTTTACAAAAATGAATAAACAGTTACACACCATTTAACACAAAAGAAGACGTATTACCGGTCTAGGATTCGGAGAATTAGAGAAAACCTTATATTTATTAGAGTTGAACAAAATTAAAACAACATTCCACTATGCTTCCATGTGCACTAATTCGAAAAGCGACGACATCTGTAAATAATCTCCTAATATACTTGTGAAAAATCATTTAAAAAAAGGGTAAGCATTTTATATCCTAGTAAAGAGTTTTGAAAAACTTTGATAAATGTCATTAAGAATATCTCTTTGATAATACATTTGAAAAAATTCAAATAGAAATACATTTGTAAAATAACTATTACAAAATACTATAATGCTTTGAAAATTAATTGTATTTCAATAACGCTTTTAAAATAATCCAGTGATTCAGTTGAAAATATTTTTCAAGCCTTTAAAACAAAACAACTAAGGAAAATTGTAACTTTGAAGGCTATCTTAGGCCTACCCACTTGAGCAATGGATTCAAAATCCAACTCCCTATCATATTTACAATGTTTGAGTACTGCTTTTTATAAAACATTTTTGTATTGGATTGCCTTATATACATATAATTTTCACTGGTGTTTTAGTTTTGAAAATGTATTTATAATCATTCTTTGAACAAATAAATACCAATAATTATTGAAAATTATATATTCGACTTGGTACAATCAAATCTCATTATATATGACATTGCATAATCACACAAAAGATTAATTGACATCCACAAACTTATAATTTCATCCAAATTTCCATAAAAACCCATTTTTTGTAAAGTTTATGTAATGATCAAGTATATATGAATATACCTATATATATATATATATGTGTGTGTGTGTATACATGTATGTAATCTTATCTATATATGTCCATAATCATGATATGAGTATGACATGCATGTAGAAACGTCATTTAAATTCATTAAATTCCAAAAATAATCAATTTCTATATATATATATTTAATAAATATATAATCAAACAATAATTATTATTATATTTCATATGAAAAATAATCTCTATCCTTGAAAAATAATTTTGAGACATAAAATCATAATTTTGTATTAAATAATATCTCTTTAAATTTTCAAAATAAATCATTTAAATTATAAAATGGCATAATTTAACATGGTCAATAAAAAACATGTCGAAAATAAGGAAAATTAATTTCAATATAATTGATTGTTTCAAATCATAAAAATATATGGCATGAAACATCAAAAACCCTTATAATCATGGAATTAAATTAATATATATATAAATATATCTATTTCAAAAAATAAATATCAAAATTTTGAAATAATGAAACAAACTATTCCTTCGAAAAATAAAATGGAATTTAAATTATAAATAAAGCATCCAAGAATATATAATCCCTTATTAAAACACAATTAATCAATTTACATAAAGAATGAATAAACATCATACGAAACATATATTGAAGTATTTTCAGTATAAATCACCATAATACAATTTATCAATGTTTTGAAAACTTGTTGATTTTATTTGGAAGAAACCCATAAGTAAACTTGAAAGAAAAAAATTATTTGTCATAATAAAAATTAAAATCCCTTACAAAAATAAAATAAAATAGCAGAGTGAGTATTTTAAAATAAAAATACCCTTACCATAAACATGAGCAGAGGTCGCCTTAATATTCCTTCTTGGAAGAAACCAAATATGGATTCTCATAATTGTTCTAAATTCCCCTTAGAGAATCATATTTATAACTAAATTATATTATGTAATATTAAAAGTAGTAGTTTTATATTATTACACAATTTGGGATCAATTTTGTAGGTTTGTTTTTGAAAATTGTGACTTATGATTAATGTTGTAGACATACACCAATTCATAATATAAATTTAATACTCACCACATCACCGTCAACATAGCAAAGAAAATATAAAAAAAATCTATTTCATCGAATTTTGTGGTTTCTATGTAATGATTGTCGAGCAAGCTGGAATTGCAAATATATTTCATAACCAAACCCAAACCAAAGAATCAGTCAAATTAATACATTGAACCCAAATAATTAAATGATTAGTTCAAATCTGAGCCAAAATTTCAACTGATACAATGAGTTAACCATAAAAAAATACACATACGATAGTAGAAGGTATACAAGGGATAAAAAATAGGATAATAGGACAATCAGTGGAATCAAAAATGGATAATAGATAATATTTTGAAGAAGAAAAACTAGGAATAAGATACATTTGTATGTTAATTCATTGAAAATGATGTAGGATTGATGAATCAGACACTTACCTATGAAATATGATAAAATCAAACTAGAAGTTTGGATCCCAAACCGTATCCACACCTCTTGTTCGAAATATTCAACTACCACTGGAACCAAAGTTGACTTCGATCCAAGCCCTCAGCTGAACATATATCCAAAATCGCATATCCTCGCCAATCCCTACCTCAGACTAAAACCGATATCCAAAAAAAAACAAACCATCATGACTTTATGGACCTGAAGTGAACCCTCAATGGAGCCTCGATTACTACCACAGTCAGGTTCAATTCAACAGAAGCATTTTTACTCTCGAAGACGAAACATGGTCGACCTCCTTGGCTCCTGGTCCTGCTCTCCTTCTCGACTCACGACCTACACTCTCTCATGAAACCTTACTCGAAGAAAACCCTCATGGCGCCTTTCATCCTCACTAAACAGAACTGAAAATAGTTTTTTTTCATTATATAATTTTCATTTTTTTAATCACAATTCTTATTTGTTTTTAAATATATTTTATTTTTCAATTAATCTATATATATATATTAATACATTTTATCAATAACTAAAATATAATTTTTATAATTTTCATATTATATTTTTTGGGTATGAAATCATTTTATATTTATTTATTTTTAAATAAATATATAAACAATCTTTATAATTCATAATATTATAAATTATAATATTTTTCTTAATATAAAATTATTAATATCACCTCTACTTATTTTTACTATTGTTATTATTATTTTTTGAATATCCCATCTTTTTGTTAAAAAAATAATTTTCATATATATATATATATTTAAATTATTAGTTTATTAAGATATAAAAATAATTTATTTCATGAAATGCAAGGTAATAACTTATGTTTTGAAACAAAACATATTTTGATTAGGACCAATATTCATTATGTTTTTTTATTAAATATTTTCTTAATTAGTTTTATTTTATAAAAAAATTATTAAATAAATACTTAATTACTATTTAAATTTTCATGAGGTGTTACATTCTCCCCCCCCCCCAAATGAATTGCTCCCTTGAAATTCTTTCATCGGACTTAAGAAAATTGTGAATTTTCATCCTCAGAATTATGAAATTTCTAAGGGGACATAACTGTTTAACAAAAACAATATCGCGTAGATATTATTTTCCTCCAAAGACAACATCTAATATCCAAAGTTGTCTTGACCGTGCCTCTAATACCAACTACAACGCCCCGAGCTTTCTCTTCCAGACTTGATTCTTAAAAAATGTTCTGTAATTTTTCTTTATAAAAGTGAATAAACAATTATACAACATTTAACACAAAATAGGACCTTTTACTGGTCTAGGTTTTTTATAATTAGACAAAACCATACTTTTATTAGAGTTGAAAAAAATTAAAACAACTGTCTACTATGCTTCCATGCTCTCTAATTCCAAAAGAGACAAAATCTGTAATTAATCTCCTAAGATACATGTGAAAATTCATTTAAAAAAATGGTGAGCATTCAATTTCCCAGTAAAGAGTTTTGAAAACCTTTGATAAATTTCATTAAAAATGCTTCTTTGATAATACATTTGGAAAATTCAATTAGAAATACATTTGTAAAAAAACCTTTAAAAAATAATATTGTTATTTGAAAATTAATTATATTTCTATAACGCTTTTAAAATAATCCTGTGATTCGGTTGAAAATATTATGCATGCCTTTAACACAAAATTAATAAGGCCACTGGTGACTTTGAAGGCCATCTTAGGCCTACCCACTTGAGGGTTTGATTCACTATCCAATTCCCTATCGTATTTACGAAGTTGGAGTACCGGTTTTTATAAAATAGTTTTGTATAGGCCTGCCTTATATACATAAAATTTTCAATGGTGTTTTAGTTTTGAAAATTTATTTATAACCATGCTTGGAACAAATAAATATTAATCATTACTAAAAATTATATATTCGACTTAGGACGATAAAATCTCATGATACATGACATTTAATAATTACACAAAATATTAATTGACATCCGAAAACATATAATTTCTTCCATATTTCCATAAAAATCCATTTTTGTAAAGTTTATTTAATGATCAAGAAAACATGTATATACCTATATATATATCTATGTGTGTGTGTGTGTATACATATTTGTAATCTTATCGATATATGTCCATAATCGTGATATGAGTATGACATGCATATAGATCCATCATTTAAACTCATAAAATTCCATAAATAATAAATTGATATTTATATATATATTTAATAAATATATAAACAAAAAATAATTATTATTATATTTTGTAGGAAAAATAATCTCGATCCTTACAAATTAAGTTTTAGACATAAAATCATAATTTGGGATTAAATAATATCTCACTAAATTTGGAAAATAAATCATTTAAATTATGAAATGACATAATTTAACATGGTAAACAAAATACATGTTAAAAATAAGGAAAATTAATTTTAATACAATTGATTGTTGAAAATCATAAAAATAGATGGCATGAAACATATAAATCACAAATAATCAGAGTATTAAATATATATATATATATATATCTCTTTCATAAAATAAATATCATAATTTTGAAATAATGAAACAAACTATTACTTATAAAAATAAACCGGAATTGAAATTATAAATAAAGCATCCAAGAATATATAATCCCTTACTGAAACACAATTAATCAATTTCCATCAAGAATGAATAAACATCATACCAAACTTACATCAAAATATTTGTAGTATAAATAACCTTACTACAATTTATCAATGTTTTGAAAAAATGTTGATTTTATTTGGAAGAGTCCCCTAAGTAAACTTGAAAGAAACAAATAATTTGACATAATAGAAATTAAATTCCCTTAATGAAATAAAATAGATTAGCTGAGAGAGTATTTGAAAATAAAAATTCCTTTACCAAAAACTTGAGTAGAGGTCACCTTAATATTCCTTATTGGAATAATCCAAATATAACTATTTATAATTGTCTTAAACTCCCCATAGAGCTTCCTATTTATAACCAAATCCTATTTTGTAATATTAAAAGGAGTAGTTTTATAAAATTCCAAAATTTGGGATAAATATTTTCGGTTCATTTCTGACAATTTTAGATTATCATTATTGTTGTAGATGTACATAAATGCATAATATAAATTTAATACTCACCACATCACTATCAACATAGCAATGAAAATATAAAAACAATTATATTTCATCCAATTTTGTGGTTCCAAAGTAATGCTTTCTGAGAAGGATGGGATTATATATAAATTTAATAACCAAACTGAACCCAATAAATCATTCACATTAATAATTGGAACCAAAATCATTAAATGATTATTTCAAATCCGAGCTAAAAAATAAAACGATACAATGAATTAACCATAAAAAATACACATAAACAGTAGAAGATATACAAGGGATAAAAAATAAGATAATAGGACAATCTGGAGAATCAAAACACTGATAATAGAAAAGATTTTGAAGAATAAAACCTAGGAATAAGATGAATTGGTATGTTAATTCATTGAAAATAACGCGGGATTGAAGAATCAGACACTTTCATATGAAATCTGATAAACTCAAACTAGAAGTTCAGAGCCCTAACCGCATCAACACCTCTTGTTCAAAATATTCAACTACTAACAGAACCGAATTCTTCTTCAATCCATGCCATCAATTGAACTTAGATAAAAAATTTCACATCCTTACCAGTCCCTACCTCAGACTGAACTGATTTTTGACAAAAACAAACCATCATCACTTGATGGACCCAATGGGAAACCTCACGGGAGCCTCGATTACGACGTCGGTCTGGTTTGATTCAACCCTGTCGTTTTTTACTCTTGAATATAAAACATGATCGATATCCTCGGCTTCTGGTCCTGCTCTGCTTCTCGACTCATGACATATGCTCTCTCCCGAAACCTCACATCAAGAAAACCCTCGTGGTGCCATTCATCCACAGGAAACCGAACTGAAAATAGTTTTCATTTTTTTTTAATTTCATTTCTCGTTTTCATATATTTAATCAATATTCTTATTTTATATATATATTTTACATTCCAATTAATATATATATATATATATTAATATATATATATATAATAATACATTTTATGAATAACTAAAATATAATTTTTATAATTTTCATATTATATTTTGTGGGTATGAAATCACTATTTATTTATTTATAATTAAATAAATATAAAAACATATTTATAATTCATAATATTATAAATTATAATAGTTATATTATTATATCAATATTAATATCACCTCTACTTATTTTTACTGTTGTTATTTTTTTAATATCCCCTTTTTTGTAAAAAAAATAATTTTCATATATATATATATACATTTAAAGTATTAGTTTATTAAGATATAAGAATAATTTATTTCTTGAAATACAAGGCAATAAATTATGTTTTGAAACAAAATTTTTTTTTATTAGAACCAATATTTATAATTTTTCAATTAAATCTTTCCATAATTAGTTTTATTTTATAAACAATTTATTAAATAAATTCTTAATTACTATTTAAATTTTCCTGGGGTGTTACAACCATTGGATAAGATTGGACTTCATAGAGGATTCCTATGTACCTTGTGTAGAGGAAAAGAATCAAAACACACATAGTTCAAAGTGGGATGGTTTTGGGATTACATGTGACTGATGGACTATCACAAGAGAATCACTCTTAGTTTAATGAGTGTGTATTGTTTGGGTCTTATGCATGGTTATCTTCTCGAGTGCCTGAAGAAGTAGAAATGGGATGAATGGGGCTTACACATTCAGATGGGAAATGCGCTAGTAAGAGAGAAAAAGGGCTTAATGGGTCTTTCACACTAAGATGTCCCATGGCGGATAGTGTTCCCTCACCATGGTAAGGGTGAGGTGATGGAGCAGATGGCTGGGGAATATACTTGGTTAGCTGATTGAGTGAGTGGAATGATCCCACTGAGAAGTGGTAGACTGGGAAATAATCATGAAGGATTTTGGGGGGTGAATGAAGTGGGTGGAAGGAATGTGATAGAACATACGCGAACATGATGGTGATGGGATTGAACCATGGGGTGGTTTCCTACGCATCCCAATTGGTTGGTCATTAATGACTATGTAGTTCTAATGGAGGAATTGAGTAATCTAATGAGTCAGCCTGAGAGAATAAATGCATGGATAGTGAACTAATGAAAAAGGAAGAACTATCTTAGGGAATTTCCCTCACGAGACATAGAGACCCAAGGGAATGGTAAGGATGGGTACAGATGATGGGATAAAACCGCTGAGAGGCTTTGTAAGTATCCTAGTTTTTCAGAATCAATGTCCACATATTTAGGGATAGAGGCAGTAAAAATGGACATCGAACCAGAGCCATTCTAGGGGATTATGCATGGTTAGCATCCCTTTCCAAGAGAATCACTCTTGGTTGGATAGATGTGATATATACAAGGATTACGCATGGTTAGAGGCCTAGGACAATGGATCAGAACACCTCGAGGGATGGATTCAGGATATGTGTCCCAATAATGTAAGGTGTCACATCCGAAGGGTACTTCTAGAGGAGGGAGATCCATAGTTTACCATTAACTGGGATTGAACCTATAATAGGATTTCTAAATACAGAAAAGGGATTAAAACCCACGTTTTCAAAGATTTCATTTTAACATCATGCAGGATGAGTGAATCGATTTGAAAAAGATAGAAAAATGAATTGTTGGAGTGATGGGTTGAGAGTCATAGAGGATTCCCACATACTCTGTTTAGAATAGGGAGATTAAAGTCTATGTTGTTCGGTGGACGAGGGGAATAAAATCAGGATATACACATGGAAAATTACTCAGAAACATATAGGGGCTTATGGATGGTTAATGGACCATAGATAGATGGGTCTCATGCATGGTTAGAGGCCCAAAGACATGTTGGAGATTATGTATGGTTAGCAGCCCAAGGATGTGAGGGGGATTACACATGATTAGCGGCCCAAAGAGGATGTCATCATCATTGTTAATATAAGACCATGTGAGTAATGCTCAGTGTTAGAAACAATAGGTAGAAGTATACATGATGGTAGTGTTGAAAAAGGTGCGGCCACGAGATATGGTGTTGGGTTTACATATGGAAACAGGCCCAAATGGTATGTCATGGTCACTATTACCCTAATCCCACGTGATTCATGCTTGATGTGATAAATAGTAGGTAGTATTATACCTTATGGTTATTCCATGAAAGGTAAGACCACGAGTTATGGTGCAGAGCTTACACATGGCTAGTGACCTAGGGAGATAGAGATTGGGACTTACTCAAAAAGGGATTCTTGAAGAGGATCTTTTTCCATGTGAGGAAGTTATCATTCCGTACTAGAGGGTGAGGTAGATATCACTCCCATGGAGATGACTGGGCATGGAAAATGACCCAGGTGTGAAACCCCTTGTGTATTGAACGCTAATAGACTATATTTTAAATTCATGTTCTGAGGATGATGGTTCTTGGTAGTTTAACATCCTGCATCTCAAATAGGGAGGATTCACTCCTTATTTTGTAGAAATACATGACTGATACCAAGCCACACATAGGGAAGGGAAGGCACCAACAAGGCCTGACATGAGGGGTGTTGAAGAATGGTCAATTGTGGGGTCCACATTATCATGACTAATATGAAAAGAAAGATCCATTAGCATGAATATGCCAAGAATTAATAGCTATGATAACAAAATATGGTACACCACATAAGGAATAAATAAATCACTATATACGAGCCTAGAGGTCCGCACGGGGAAGGGGTTCGCAAAGGAGGAGTCCTCGATGAGAGGAGCTTCGTGAAGCTCTGGTATTTTACAGAGAAAGGGAGATCCATGAAGGGAGGTACTTCGTGAATCATGGAATAATGGGTCTTCATAAAGGGAGGTTATTCCAAAATCATGGAAACCCATCCAAGGATGGGGGTCTTCAAGTATTTGGGGTGTGCGTCACAAAAGTTTAATGCCTCTAGAAGTACCTAGTTCCGAAGAGGGACTCCTACCATTGTGATCTTCATCGATCATCATGAAGGAAATATCCATCTTAATATAAATAAAATAGGGAAAAGGGGAAATAATCTTTTCAATGATCAAATACCTTGTGTGATGCGTTTTATCATTGGTTCATGAAATATAGGAAGCTTTGAAAACTGGGAACTAGAAGGGGAAAATTCAACGTAATGATGCTATGAGGTGGGGGCGATCCATATATTTATAGACCACATGAATATTGATTTTTTGAGGTAAAACAAAAAGAAAAATTACCTTAATGGTTGGAGGTGAATTCGTTGGACTCAAAAAGTGTTCCTTCAACATCCATGGTGGTGGTCGTGGAGTTCATCCGACTCATGGAGGCTCCTATCAACATGCTTTATAGAATTAGTGGAGGTCATTGGACTCGCAGAGGCTCGCGTCAAACTGCTTCATGGAATTATTTTAGTTCATTAGACTCACAGAGGCTCCCATAAACCTGATTCACACCATTCCCAATGGTGAGGGTCCTGGCAAAGGGGATTTTAAAATCACACCCCTTCAGTGATTTTTGGACTTGTGATGCTTGAATTTCTCCCCAAATGGGTTTTTACGTCCTCAAAATATTCTCAACGTGAATTTGGGTCCCAAAAAACTTTCCCCTCATAAAGGGAGGTGAGGAAAAAAGGATGGTTAGAATATGAGGGTAGATTTCTGAAAACCCGATGATCGTGAAGCTGGTTTACGATGATGATGGGAAAAGTGCATATGTGAGATCGCCATAGAGCTCATGACTGCCGAGGACACCATGAAGCTCAAAAATTATCTATTATAAATTTGGTGTGAGGGTCCCCCTTGTATACATCTATTTGTGATGAATAATGTGTTTGATAGATCAAATTGTGAAGCTCCCACACACTTGTGAATGCTCTATGTGAACTAGTTTCATCAGACTAGTGCTTCGCGAATGCCGCATAGAGAATCAGCGCACCATTATCCTTTTATTCTCTACCAAATGAACTTATTACATCGAGTAACCAAGAAGTAGTGCAATACAAATGATCTCCATGAATGAGGTTCATGAATAGAGGATTAAAATAAACTAACTCCCGAACTAATGGACAATTAAGAATCTTCCCAAGAGGACCTTGAGGATGCTTCTTGAAGAAAGATATTGATGAATAATATCCAAATCAGAGAGTACATGTGGAGTCATTTTGTACATGAGTCCTTACTGATGCTACTATCAGAAGGGAAAAGGACTAACCATTATGCATGATACAGATGTTGTATGGATTTGGTATGAGAGTTGATGTTTTCAACCCTGAAGCAAGTAGGGATGAGCCGAATTACTGGTTCATGGGTACACATTCTCAATACCAGTGGTTCAGAGATGTCAATGACCATACTGGGTGGGATCATACACCTATAAACACCAATTTTCTTTAAAACCATACCAACAACCTCGATGAGAAATAACTCTAGTGTGAGGTATCTCAACAACAAAATCACATCATCCATAAGGAATGTTTGTGGAAACCATAAAAAGAATGGACTAAAAATTGGGACTAACTCTAGGAAGAAACATCACAGAGTAATGAGATTAGTATTGCTGGGTATGATCATCTAGTGTAGAATTTGGAATAGAGATAAGGTGAGTTGGCCAATATTTATTTGAGTGGGACTTAAAATTCCACATCTATAAATCAAAATCAATTATGCTAGAGCCGCTTAGTAGTCAGTCACTAAGGACCAATACCTTTCATCTTTATCCGGGGGAGGTTGACATCAGCCTTTGAGACCTCACCCATAAGTCAGGGATTCTAATTCAATGGGATATATATGTTTATTTTCTCCACATGGAGAATTCATGGGAGTATCTAGAGTAGATTCCTTGGATGGGGAAGGCATTTTTGTACCTGGTGTTGGGTGAAGATAAGAAGATGGTGAGGGATTTCCACTAAAAAAAAGTGGTGGAACCATTTTATGAATTTCCCTTAAGAGAGTCCCACTAAGGGAAAGGAGGAACCCATGAAATATCCCATAGGGCCTTGTACTTAACCAAGAGTGGATCAACACAACAAGAAAGGTTCACACAAATGAATTCTGAAGGAATTCATGTGTCATATATGGGGGTACAACATTAATACAGATCATAAAGTAGTGGTTAGGTTGACTAGGTTTACATAAGAACTTATCTCTGGATGGATTCTTCCTGTCAGTGATGTATACATGGTTGTGAGGAAGAGCACATTCATTATGGTGGGTTTTCTAGAAATGGGGATGTGTATCAACCATAGGGTTATAGTGTAGGAAAAGATTTATAAGGTGATTTGGCATATCATGGATGGGAATAAGACACAAAACATATGAAAATAGCTTCATTTTCTATATGAATGGGTGGAGGCACTCATGGGGGGTTATGAATACTCGAATCCCATCTCCCCACCTAGGTTATACTATTGAAAATCCATTTTGAATGTGGTAGAAAGCTTCCCATTCAAGATAAACTTGGTAGTAGTGATGAAAAAGATATGGAGGGTAGACGAATTCCCCTTTCATCCATTACCTTTTCCAATTATAATGTTAAATGACGATGAACAATGGGCTGAGGGGAAGTGGTCGTACCTCTTGGACTTTCAAGGAGGAGTACTGATAACATTGGTCAATTGAGAGCCTATCTGTGGACCATAAACCCACATTGATTTTCAAGGTAGTTCTGGTATCTACAAAGATTTACAATGGAAGTATACCTGGGGTACATCATGAAGATCAATCGAGCATGATTAGTATATTTTTTCCCATGTTCATAGGGGAGGATGGAAAGATGCAGAACATGTTTCCTCCATCTACAACTGCACACGGGCTAGATGAGGAGTATGGAAAGAGTTTATAGGAACCTTACCCAATATATATGTAGAAGAAATGACCACCTGGTATGGAGATGATGTTCTCCCTAAACCTAGAGGTTAGGTACAGATAGTGAAAAGATCATGTTGTGGTGGTAGGGGTGCGGCACAGTATGGTGGCGGAACAGCAACAACATGGTCAACATTTCCTATTCCTATAATGACTAGGAGTGAAAGTGGAGAAGCAATTTTAGATCCAGTGGCACCAGTTGGGAAGAATTAGGAAGAAGGAGAGCCATCCAGAGGGTTCTAAAGAATACATACCCGTGATCCTGAGAAGTGGATGTGTTGCATGGATATATATATGACAATTCCAGCTACCATATGCCTTTGGAAGCACAAGATGTCAACCAACGATTTATCAGTCCTACCAAGATGTTGGGTCACCTCAACCAAATAGGAATAGAACATAGGGAAATTGGTTATTTAGAGAATGGATTTCTAGTATCTCAAGTAGAGGGGGAGCAATATGTGGCAGAGCTGGAGGTCTTAGTGCACACTCAAGGTAGTCTACGTCCAATAACGAATCAGGTGAAATTACAGCTAAACCCGAAATCTCCACCCCTATTATCGACTTCTGAGATTCCAGTGATCTTTTCTCTTTTTGAAGAATTATAAGGATCTTAGAAATAAGATTATTATAGATGAATTCTTTTGGAGGAAGGAATGTCTGGGGCCTTTGAAGAATTGTATTTGGGAGGGTTTTCCAAAAGCTCTTAAGGTAATCTCTAAACTATTAAATTTTATGGTATATTTAATATTTACCTGGGTATATTAAATGAGATTTTTTCTACACAGGATATTTTAACACAATTTACTCCCTCTAAGGGTGAAAAAGATGTAATAACGAGCATAGAGGGCCATGCTATAGGTGATATGGAGTCTAGTAGTGTTGCAGAAACCAGCCTGGGTTCTACAAAATTTACTGAGCTCCCAACCATATTATGGGGGTCCACATCATAGGATTCTATCAAAAACAACCTGAAGAAATGAAAAATCATCTCTTGGCCTCTATAATATTCCAACCTCACAGTAATACTTTTTGTCTACTCAACCATGTTAAATAACATAATCACTATATAGAAAGGCCATGAAGCAGTGGTCATACTATTGGTGAGGATGGTCGAGGTTCATTGGGCTCATTTTCTAATAGTAATGTCAATGTACATGGAACTAAGAACCCATGAGGATCAGACCACGTTATTTGTGGCTATGGGTAGAGCCACTGGTAGGGAGAAACCAAAAGCTGACAAGAACAATCTCATCGAAGTTGGATAAATTAATGAAGATCATAAAAATGACATGAAGACTATCCTATCCAATTAAATTTCAAAGGATGGTCTTATGATTGAACTCCTGACTATATTTATTTAGTATGAACCCTCTAATATGGAAGAGCTGAAAGAGTCTAATTCTGATGTGGAGGAAAGCCGATATATCCATCACTGGTCCGGGAAGAGGATAAATCAATTAATCGAGAAAACCCTAGAATCAGATTGGGTAATCAAAATGGGATCAATTAGCTTTCAGTTATATAATCTATGCACTGGAGGGGTGGATTCATGAGCTCTACATATTCTTTTTTGGGATTACCTCGATGAAAGAATACGAGAGATTAATCATTGTTTTGATGTTTCTTGGAACCAAAATAAGCCTGTCAACACTCAACAACTCCAGGAGGCTGAAGAGGAGGTATAAATATTTTAATCATAGATAAATGAGTGATATTCCTTCACTAACACTCAATCAGAACTCCAATTTTAATTGATGGCCTAGTGGGGAGAGCCTTAAGAGACGCTGAGGCAATAATCTCATGAAGTGGCCAATCTCTGAGCTAACTGGGATCAAGTACATATCAGAGCTGATGGGCTTCTTCTTGAATCTAATGAGAAAGAAATGTAGTCTTAAAAGATGACATAAGATCCTGGAGGCCACATGTCACAGGGGGTGAAGCTAGAACACTCCGTTAAAGGGGCCAATTTATAAGGGTTGGGTTTTTTCAAACTCATAAAATGTATTTTGATATTTCTTGTTTATTTTGAACTGAATTCACATTTCATGGTTGTTTTAAATTATCTAACCTCCATCATATCTATATAACAACTGATGATCATCCTTAAGCTCACATGGGTCATGAACGGAGTGAGAAAAAAGAGGAGACCACCTAAATGTTCATTCTGTATGAGAGTACCAGATAATCATCTAGTACTCAAGGTCTTCAATCACCAACTGATCACCCACAGTATTCAGGATGAGAGAGGCTATGGTTGGAGAACATTTCCCATGGAACAAACAACATTATTTTCACAATTTGCACTAGTGCATGAGTGGGACAATGACATGGGTACTTGAATCAATCTAAACAAAGTGGAATAAAAATGTGTGAATCACATTCCAAGAATTTGGAACAAACTGAGGGTGGAATGATGATGGAGGATAAACACATAAAATATTTGAGACACATCATCCACATCACATTATCTGGGTACGGAAATAGAAAAACAAGGGCCTACCGTTGACCGCATTAAAAAATCAAAGAGCCAAATTCGAAGTGTCATCCAAATCCGTCCAGGGCAGTGGCTAATAACTGTAGGTGATCCAAATCTGCATGAGACAATTCCATCCGGGTGTCACTTCTGAACATGAAAGAGGATAAGGATTCAATCAAGGATCATGTAAAGCGTGAGGTAGAGTGATGAAATTATGGAAAGGATTCCAATAGTCTTGAAATTATGCCATCATTATTGAGATCAAATTGGTCAAGGTACATTGGTTTGAATAGTGATCAATCCTGAATCTGGGAGGGAAGCCTCTCTGATGTGGAACTAAGATACCTTGTAGTTTTACATCATGTAAATAAAGATGGTGAAAATGTAGTTTAACATTATATGTCTAGGATGATGCATGACATAATTTAACATTATATGACTAGGACGTTGCACATAGTTTAAGGTCATACTACCTAGACCGTAGAAAAAAGATTAATGTTGTGTTACAGGGAATATGATGTGTATTCCGATAATATTTTCATGTAACTACGGAGATGAAATTGACATGAAAGAGACAGAGGAGGCTTGCGCACCATAAACATACCATGGAATGGGTGAACATGAGAGATATTTCATGTGGTGAGGGGAAAACACCAAAATTAATGAAGGATAAGAAGTCTTACTTCCACAAACACAACCTTGTGAGGATCCAAATTTAAGATCATAGAGTTTGGACCAAAATCAAGGAAAAGGGGCCAAAATGGCATGAAGGAAACATATCTTGGGGTCACTACATATCATATAATGATGGGAATCAAGCAGTAGGTAGTTCTTGAATCTCATGCAGTTTAATGTCATGCGGTAAGGATGATGATGGTTCGATATGAAAAGGATCAACAATTTTGTGGATGGACCTGATTCTATTTTTCTAGGAATGACTATGTATCCCATAAAAAGGTGAATCAAAACACATGTAGATCTTAAAGGAAAACTTCTATATGCTAGTCTGACCAACTCATAGAGAGAATATGCTTTAGATATTTCATGATTTTTCTTCTGTTCTTCATTCTGTTATTTTTGAGTGGTCATACCAAGACCAAACGAATAGGTGTATCAATCGGCGTAAAACCATATAAAGTTATTGATAGGTGTCATGGTGGATGGCCAGTTCCAATGGTAATGTCTTCTCAAGGGAGAGCACTGCAATTCTACATTGTTTTCTATCATACATCCATGTCGATGAAGATTCATTTTATGTTCATATGATTGGAAATTCCCAAGAATTTTAATATAATGTTGTATGTATGCAATAGTTTAATGTCATATGTGATGGGGAATCTCACTTTTCTATCATATTTCAGGGATGAAATAGATCTTAGTTTAAGGTTGTAGAAAATAGACCATAATGGAATCTCATAATGGGTGTACGTGGCACGACATCCTGACAGACCCGATGTGAATGCAATACAAATAGGTCCATGCCACACATCATATCCTAGAAAGAAATAAGATTCATAATATCATAGTTTTGGGTCATAGAATTTTGACCATATTGGGGTTCTTTAATATGAATATGCATAAGGTGGTGACATAACAAACCCAAAAGGAATGTTCCATAAGAGTCTTACATACTCCTCATATGCATTACTAGGGAAGTTTGTGTATAGTTTAATGTCATGAAGCTTAGACTTGGATGGTTATTTTATCATAATGATATTAGGATGTGATCCTTTAGTTTATAGTCATGGAGTTTTGACCATAAGATGGGGTGATTTTTTCCATGAGTGTAATAACCCTACCATGACCCTTAAGTCCACGTGAGCCATGATCGGTGTGGGAAACAAGTAGAAGAGAATATTATTATGACACATGGATACATACAACATGGTAATGGGGAATTTGGGTTAAGGATTCCAGCATTTTTCTAACTAGCCTCTTTAATGTGAAAAGGTGCCTAGAGGGGTAACATTGAGGATGTTGAAGTTATGTATGGAAATAAGGATGTGAAAAGGGATGTGAATCATAGTGTTTGATATTTGGGATGCAATGGGTGTGGAATAAAGATAGAGGATAACTATTGAACTTGTTCAAAATAGAGCATCTACATCATGTAACCTATAGTGGGAACGAGAAAATGATGGACAACTGCTGACTGTGTTTGAATCGTAGGACCTATCTCAAAATTCCATTCAATATCTTCCAGGATATTGGACCAAGATGGTTTGTGATCCATGAGGAAAAGGACCATGCCTCTTGGGGTCCCATTAGATGTGAAAGATGATGGAGAACAAAAAAATGTCAAATGAAGTGTGGGGACGAAATGATGGAATTTCCATGAAGAATACAACACTCTAAGTCATACACCACAACACATCTTAGCATGTTGATCATAAATATCAGATAGAAGGTTTTGAATCCCTTCTTAAGGGAAGAATCCTCAAGAGGGATCTTAATCCTGACATGGTAATGTACTAATCCCAAATTAAGAGGGTTTGTTAAAATGAGGGGATGGCCTCAAAGACAAAACATCAAGGTGTTCTTATGTATCCCATAACGATGGTAATCAAACCAAACATAGTTCTCGAAACATGTGTAATTTAACATCATTTGGTAAGGATGAAGGAGAGGAGAATTCCTAATAGAGGTACATGGTTTAGCTGTTATATCCCTACATGGATGAGAACAAAGGAGGTCTCAACACTATACTACATAATCCTAAGAGGAACTTAGACTAAGAATTTGGAGGAATATTATGGTTGGCCCCAATGAACAAATGCTTGGGTGTCCCTACTTATCCCATATGGATGAGAATCAACCCATACATAGTTCCTGAAGTTGAACAATGAGTGAAAAAGGAAAAATTTGGAAACATCATTGATGAGGACATTATGGTGTTGTGTATTTATCATCATACAACATGGAAGTAGAAGCAGTTTTAATGTTATGGGAGAAATGACAGTTTTAAAGTTATGCTAGGCAAGATGATAATTATTTTTTTATGCTCATGTAAAATAGACCATAAATATTAAACAATTTTTAACAACTTGAAGGTAGTATTAAGGACTTTAACATCACATGGGATGAAAGAGGTCATTATTTATGGTTTTGGAGCTCAGACCGTGCACAATTTATTGTCATGTGAGACATAATAATAGTTTGACATCATACTGGAGGGGAACTATTATGTAGTTTAATGTCATGAAGATAAGAATATAGGGGAAAGGTATCACAAAATGTATACACATGGAGAGGAAAAATAAACCACACATTAATGAAGATCGCAAAAATCCAAACCACACAGTGTGCTCCTAAGAGGGATCTTAGACAAAGGGGTCGAAAGGATGAAAATGCAATTGGTCCCAAAGTTTTAATATTTGGGTGTTACTACATATTCAATAAGTATAGGAATCAAGACATATGTAGTTCTTGAAGCCCATTAGGTTTAATTCTATGTGGAATGGATGAGGGAGATCTTTTTTTATGGTTGTAGAGTTCAGAACATGTGATTGAAACTACCAACATAGGGGTGCTTAGGATGGTGCTGTCAAACAACGTTTCTTGAATGAGAATGATGGAGATCATAACACCATACTAAAAAATAACAAGAACAACCTAGGACATGGGGATGAAAAGGTGATATATTTGTTCTAAAGTGTGTCTCAAAGAGAAAATATCTGGGTGTCGCTACATATCTTGTGAGGACAGGAATCAAGCCACATATAGTTCTTGAGTGTTGTATAGTTTAACACCATGTGGTAAGGAAACAAGTAGTGTAACGACCCAATGTTTCTTGAATTTAAATCCCCATTGATATATTTAAATGTCTCTTGATGTAAAATTTTTATATAAAATGTCATCTTCTTTGATTTTATGTTATGAATTTTGAACGTTGCTAATATAGCCGTTGAGTAGTGATCACATGATTAGTATAAATATAGGGATTTAACAAATCCAATTTACTCAGAAAAAAGAAGCGATGGCCTCATCCAGTAGATTTTCTCTATATGAAGCCCATTTTTCAGAGCTCAGAAAAGAGGTGGCGTCCTTGGGTTTCACTCTTGACCAATCCCAAGCTAAGCTTCATCATGTCAAGCTCGAACAGGACCGTCTACGGGAAAAGTGGAAGTTGATAGAGATTACCACTCGAACGATGTTATCCGAGTCACCCCAAGAGTCTATCACCATCACAAACCTTACCCTTATGTCTTATGCAGCTGTTTTAAGGTGTTATATAACAAATCAATAGTACTATGTTCATGTATATTATTTTTTTATATAATAATGTATATACATTCTTGTCATTATTTACACTTTGTAAATAGTTTTTTAATGCAAAAATAGTATTTTTTTAATTAATATTCAGATAAGAAATCTATTTTGATGAATTAATGGATTTTTGAAATAAATTATATTTTAATAAAATATTATTATTATTAAATTAATTCTTATTAAATATAAATGATCTGATAATTTTATGAATGCAATTGTAATTTTTATTAAGGTTTGAAAGCTATTTTTGTCAAAACCCGTGAATTTTTTATAAATGTCGGTTTTTATTTTAAAAGTGAAAATTAACATTTTTATCAAATTATTTAGATAAAATAAATGTTATTTCATGAATCAGGACATCGAAATTATCCAACAGTGAATTTTTCATAATTTTCAGAGACAGTCAAATTTTTGGGTAAAAAATTAAATACCGTTTAAATATATAATGTGTTTTCTAACATCATAATGACCCAATAGTGATGTAATAAAATACTATAAGCTGTAATTTAGGCCAATATATGTTTTACCATTAAAATAATGTAATTTTGGGGTTGTTTGACTTATTTTACAAAGCATTAATGGACCCCACAAGACTTATTAAACATCTTGTCTTTCTAAATTATTTTCTATGGGAGTGTGAATCACCTCCACATAAGAAACCACATTATTTTAAGAATTTAGTACTTTGGACTTATAAAATATCATTTTCCTCTTCCCTTTTCCAAAAACCATGTGCAAAAATCATGATCTGAATTGAGGTTTTGATTAGTTTAATGTAAGGGGTCCCAAACCTAAATAATAAAGAATTCACTCACCTTTCCTATAAAAACCCACCCAAGATCCCACTTCTTCCTCACTCAAAGCCTTTGGAGTTCTTCCAACCTCTGCCATACTCTCTCTGCAATCCTCCCAAGGTACCCCAAGCTCCCACGAATCCTCTCTCAAGCCTCTCTCAAGCCTTTGGAATCACACTTCCAAGTAAGGGTTTTTCTTCCTTTCACTTTTTTTCCAATTTTCTTAATATTGTTATGTCATTTTAATTTCAATTATAAATGCTAGGGTATGGTTTTGCACCTCCCCCATACTTCCCTATTATTTTTTGAATTATGGGATACCATTTTATCTCTCATTAAATGCCTCCCATGTACACCCGTTACTATGCCGAAATTCCGAAAGGAACTTCTCTCTCCTCATTTACATTCAAGCAATACTTTTGTATCATGAATATAAATTCAATTAAAATTGTTGTGACATGTATCTATATTACCCCCATTAATTTCCATTTCATGTAGATATGATTAGGCACCTCATTCTCTCTCATCAACCATTTTTTATGAATTATTATATCATGCCGTTAGGCTGCCAAAATTGCACCGATTTTCAAAGCCAATGCTATTGTGTAGTGAATACCATGCCCATTTCTCCATCAAGGGTATTCACCTTAATGCACATTTACTTATTTATTATGAAGTTTCATTCCACATTCCTCAATCATGGAATAAATGATAATGTTTTATGAATCCATGTTTTATGATCCATGTGGCACAATTATACATGAAATGAAATGTTTAAGAAGGGTGCGCCCTTATAGCCCTCCAATGCATTGGGTAAAGAATAGTGTCATGATACTTCATGTGCAATGAGTGTTGACTCATGCTAATTCAATTGCAATGAGGGTTTACTCTCACTTCATGTGAAATGAGGATTTACTCATGCTCCATGTGTAATGAGCCTTGGATCATGCTAATTCCATGTTAAGTGTTGTTTCCACATTTCCATGTTATGATTATCATGGTTTATCATGCATTTATGTTCATGTTTCTCTTATTCTCTATTGATATGCCTATTGTCTAACATGTATTGTAGTCCTCATGTATTCCATGTTTACTCCCTTACTTGGCTTTATAGCTCACCCTTTTCTTTGGCATGTCCTTATGTTATCCCATGCAATGCTAAGTATGGGGGAATGTAGTGGTCATTTAAAGGAATTTTTCAACAAAGATGTTGTATTTCATGTTTTAAGTTGTTATGTAATGATACTAATCCCCAAAGACACTTAACCTCTCGATCTTCCATGTTGTATCAAGTGAATAGTTTATGTAATAAATAATGTTTAAGTTTGTAATAAAAGCAGGGTTGTCATAGTTGGTATCAAAGGATATGTTTAGTTATTTTTGGGATCAGGATTAGAAAACCGTAGTAAAGACTTAGATACAAGACTAAGTACAATAAAAACGTCCCTATGTTTCGGTGAGTATTGAGTAAGTGGGTTATCAAGAAAATACATCCCTGTCTAGATACGATTAGGTAGAGGCGGCTCTGGCACAGATGTATCCTAGGGGTTAAACTAGAAAACATCGCTTTGAGCTAGACTCGAAGAGGAACTGATGCACAACAATGGGCCTTGCTCTACTCTTGGTTATGACACTCCTGGGGGATATGCTTTGGTAAATTCACAAGCTTAGTATGAACCCTTATTAAGGGAATAAAAACCCCCCTAAGAATATATGTTAGAAATTAGATCATGAAAAGCCTAGATTGAATCCTATAGATTCACATGTTAAGGAAATAAAATTTAATTTATAATTCATCAACGTTTTTTTTGGATTACCCTTTATGTGTTAACCCTAACTATCCATTTCTTCCAGCCAATGGCTGGTAATAGGAGAACTCGGGATAACAACCGATGTGAAGATCAATGTGATGACTGTAATAATGACATGCCCAATCCAATGGGAGCGAGAATTGCGAACTTTCTCACGCTTCTCTCTCAGCTAACCCAAGATTTGAATAGAAACATGGGTCAGGAGGAATGTTCAACCCCCCTAAGAAAGAACAAGTCACCATCGAGAGCTTCATGAGACAAAGGCCTCCTACTTTTCGTGGATCATCTGATCCCACGATTGCTGAACAATGGATCACTCCATTGAAAAGATCTTCTCCATCCTTCAATGTTCTGAACAAGAGAAGGTTCACCTAGTGGCTCATCATATAGAGGGTGAAGCTGATCAATGGTAGACGTTGATCAAAAATACAAAGCCTAAGGAGGAGATCGAGGCGTTGGAATGAAAGGATTTCTAGAAGTTGTTTTTCGATAAATATTTCCGGCGCACCCTCTGGCTTAAGATTTAAAGGGAATTCCTTTCCCTCAAGAAAAAAGAAGAAGAATCTGTTGGAGCATACGAGGAAAAATTCACAAGGCTTGCACGATATGCTTCTGGCTGTGTCATTACCCCTGAATGAAAAGTTGACCGCTTCTTTAGTGGGATAAAGACAAGCCTACGGAAAGCATTACCGATCCGTGACTTAAACAAATATGAGGAAATTGTCCGATGTGCCCTCAATGTCAAAATTGAGATCAGGGAATCACAGGGGTATCATGGGGACAAGAATCATAAGGTGGAAATCAATTCTGGAGTTTCGATAGATAAATCCAACGCTGCTAAGAAGATCCAACACCCCACATTCCAAAAGTGTGGAAAGAAGCACCCTACAAATTTCCTCAAGGGGATGAGGAAATGCTTTAGGTGTGGAAGAGAAGGGAACCTAGCTGTTAACGGTCGGCAAGAAAGACTCGTGGCTACGACAGAGGAGAGGAACGCTCAGTTCAAACCTCAATGCATTGTTCATTGCTACAACTGCAAAGAACTAGGGAATTTTGAAAATCAGTACCCTATTCCATGGGTTTCCGGAGGCAACCAACAACCTCCAAGGTAGCAAAGGAGAGATTTTTCCATCACTTCTACTGATGTGAACCCCGAAAACGAAGTGGTTACAGGTACGCTAGTTATTCATTTAATAATAGAGAATGTTATTTCTGATACAGGTTCTACACATTTTTTATATCTCGAAAGTTTAGTAGAACAATCCCAGCACCACCACAAATCATTGAAGTGAGGATGTCGGTGAGTACGACAAATGGGGCAATCATTGCATCCCATTAATATAAGTCATCCCCTGTTATAATCTGTGGATTTAATTTCCCGGAGAACCTCGTTATACTCCCTCTTGTGGAATTTGATGCAATTCTTGGCATGGACTGGCCTTCCTTAAATAGAGCCAACATAAATTGTCGGGATAGGGAAATCACACTCCATATGGAGAATCGACCCCCGATTCTTTACAAGTATAAGGAGGAAGATGAATCTCTTTTAGCTACATCATCTCAAGAATGAATATTACTTCCCTATGAGCACACGTATCTGGCTCAGATGATTGAGTCCAAGGAAGAAACCATCCTTGAAGAAATGCCTATTGTGACAGAACTTGCTAAAGTGTTTCCCGAGGAGCTGTCTGGTCTTCCACCTAGAAGAGATGTTGAATTATCAATTGAACTTATACCAGGGGCTCTACCAATATGCAAGACTCCACATAGAATGGCTATCGTGGAGCTTGAAGAGCTGAAGAAACAACTACAGGAGAATCTGGATAAAGGGTTTATACGCCCAAGTGCTTCACCATGGGGTGCACCAGTCCTCTTCGTCAAGAAAAAAGATGGGTCAATGCGCCTTTGCATTGATTATCATGAGCTCAACAAAATCACAATAAAGAACAAGTATCCTCTACCATGAATTGATGACTTGTTCGATCAGCTGCGTGGAGCACAATAATTCTCCAAGGTGGACTTGCGGTCGGGATATTATCTAGTAAGGGTGAAGAAAGAAGATATCCCCAAGACTGCTTTTCGCAAAAGATACGGGCACTATGAATTCATAGTAATGCCTTTCGGACCCACTAATGCTCCATCAATCCTCATGGACAAGATGAATAGAGTCTTTATAGATTACCTTGACAAATTTGTGGTAGTCTTTATAGATGATATTCTAATATACTCCAAAACCAAGGAGGATCATGAGGTGCAATTAAGAACTATACTAGAGAATTTGCGCAAGGAAAATATCTATAAAAAGTACAAAAAGTGTGAGTTCTGGTTGAAGGAGGTCTCATTCTTGGGCCATATCATCACAAGCAATGTGATATATATGGATTCCTCCAAAACAGATGCAATTGAGGGATGGCAGATGCCAACATCGGTAACGGATGTCCGTAGCTTCTTCAGGTTAGCTGGATATTATCGACGACTTGTGAGAAATTTCCCACGATTGTCTAACCCTATTTCCAAGCTAACTCGAATGGGAGTAAAGTTTTCTTAGAGTGATGAATGCGAAGAAAGCTTCTAGGAGTTGAAAAGGAGGCTTATCACTGCGTTCGTGCTCACTTTACCCACAAGTGGGGAAATTTTTGAGGTATTCTGTGATTCTTCGAAGAAGGTATTAGGCTTTATGATGATCCATAATGATAATGTGATATCCTATGGCTCAAGGCAGTTGAAAATCCATGAGTGAAACTATCCAACACATTATTTGGAGTTGGCAGCGGTGATCTTTGCCTTGAAAATCTGGCGTTATTATCTCTTTGGGGAGAAATGTGAGATATATACTAACCACAAGAGTCTTAAATATATATTCACATATAAAGAGATTAATATGTTCCAGAGAAAATGGATAGAGCTCATCAAGGATTATTATTGTTCAATACATTACCACCCTGGGAAAGCGTACAAGGTGGAAGATGCCCTAAGTAGAAAGGTCCCAGCGATTCTATCAATGCTGATAATTGAGAAGGATCCAATCTTCTTAGACTTGATGAAGATGGACATGGGAATCATAAATAAGGGAACATCATCAATATTTTAACAATTTATTTCTCAACCATCTCTTTTGGAAAGGTTAAATGATGCTCAAAAGGCAGATGTGGGAATTTAAGATAAAGTAGAAGCTATCGAAAAGGGAAATCCTCGGAGATTAATGTTAATGAAGAAGGAATTATGCGATTTGGGAAAATACTATGTGTTCCATCAATTCCAGAGCTGAAGAAGGAACTATTGGATGATGCACATAGTTCAAATTTCTCTATTCACCCAGGGAGCACAAATATGTAATGAGATCACTGAGAAAACTTTTGATGGGATAATATGAATAAGGAGATCTTTTTATATATATCAAAGTGCCTGATGTGCTAGAAAGTGAAGTCAAAGAGGCAGAAGACTAAGGGGATGATGCAACCATTTCCCATACCAAAATGGAAATGGGATAACATCACCATGTACTTTGTCACTGGACTTCTGAGGACATCCAAAGGCAACAATGCAATCTGGGTTTTAGTGGATCGTCTTACAATGACTGCACATTTCATTGCTATTTGGGTTGATTTCTCATTAGACCCACTGGCACCAATATATATCAGGGAAGTGGAAAGACTGCATGGAGTGCCACTATCTATTGTGTCTGACTGAGATCCAAGATTCACATCTATGTTTTGGAAGAGTCTTCAAAATTCTCTGGATACTGAACATAACTTCAGTACGGCCTATCATCCTCAAACTAATTTCCAATTCGAGCAGACTATCCAAACACTTGAGGAAATATTTAGAGCATGCTCAATGGAATTTAAAAGAGGATGGGATCAACATATTCCCCTGGGTGAGTTCTCTTATAATAAAAGTTTCCACTTGAGCTTCCAAATGGAACCATATGAAGCCCTGTATGGGATAAGGTGCAGAACACCGGAATGTTGGGATGATGTCGGTGAACATAAGCTGCTTGGAAAAGAAATGGTCGAAGAAATGGTGGGGAAGGTGAAAACCATTCAACAGCATATCAAGGTAGCCTAGAGTCAACAGAAGAGTTATATAGATAACCGTCAACGAGACCTTGATTTTAAAGTTGGAGTCATGGTTTTTCTACGCATATCTCCATGGAAGAAGGTCATGAGGTTTGGAAATAAAGGGAAGTTATGTCCAAGGTACATCGGCCCCTTCGAGATTCTTGATCATGTTGGGGTTGTGGCATATCGACTAGCACTTCCACCTACCATGGCCAAAGTACATGATGTCTTTCATGTATCCCTCTTAAGAAAGTACAGACCATACCCTTCATATGTAATCTCTTCTAAGGTGGTACAGTTGGAGGATGATCTTTCTTATGAGGAGTAACCAGTGAAGATCTTAAATCATAGAGAAAAAGTTCTACGAAATAAGACAATGCCCCTCGTCAAGGTGTTGTGGCGAAACCACAAGTTTGAAGAAGGGACATGGGAATCGGAGGAAATGATGAACCTGAGTTACCCACATCTTTTTTAGTGTGGGAAAACGAAATTTCGAGGGTGAAATTTCTTAAGGGGGGGAATATTGTAATGAACCAAATTTTCATTAATGGAAATCCCACTTGATCTAATTAAATGTCTCTTTATGTAAAATGTTTATATAAAATATCAACTTCTTTGGTTTTATGTTAATAATTTTGACCGTTGCTAATATAGCTGTTGAACAGTGATCACATGATTAGTATAAATACAGGGCTTTAACAAATCCCATTTACTTAGACAAAATAAGAAATGACCTCATCCAGTAGAATTACTGCATACGAAGCCCATTTGTTAGAGATCGGAAAAGAGATAGCATCCTTGGGTTTCTCTCTTGACCAAGCCCAAGATTAGCTTCATCATGTCAAGCTCGAATGGGACCATCTACGGGAAATGTGGAAGTTGATAGAGACTACCACTCGAGCAATGTTATCCGAGCCACCCCAAGAGTTTGTCACCATCACACACCTTACACTTAGGTCTTATGCGGCTGTTTTAATGGGTTATGTAACAAATCGCTTGTACTATGCTCATTTATATTATGTTTTGTATATAATAATCAATATGCCTTCTTGTCATTATTGACACTTTGTAAATAGTTTTTTTAAAGCACAAATAGTATTTTTTTAGTTAACATTCAGATGAGAAATCTATTTTGATGAATTAATGGATTTTTGAATTAAATAATATTTTAATAAAACATTATAATTATTATTAAATTATGTTTTATTAAATATAAATGATCTTATAATTTTATGAATGCAATTGTAAATTTTATTAATGTTTGAAATCCATTTTTGTCAAAACCTGTGAATTTTTGATAAATGTCGGTTTTTATTTTAAAAGTGAAAATTAACATATTTAGAAAATTATTTAGATAAAATAAATGTTATTTCTGGAATCAAGACATCGAAATTATCCAACAGTGAATTTTTCATAATTTTCTGAGACATTCAAATGTTTGGGTACAAAATTAAATACCGTTTAAATATATAATTTGTTTTATGACATCAGAATGACCCAATAGTGATTTAATGAAATACTACAAGCTTTATGTTCGGCCAATATATGTTTTACCATTAAAATAATGTGATTTTGGGTTTTTTTTGACTTATTTTACAAAGCATTAATGAACCCCTCAAGACTTATTAAACATCAGGTCATTTTAAATTATTTTCCATGGGAGTGTGGCTCACCTCTACATAAGCAGCCCCA
Source organism: Viscum album (assembly GCA_963277665.1). Taxonomy (NCBI): domain Eukaryota; kingdom Viridiplantae; phylum Streptophyta; class Magnoliopsida; order Santalales; family Viscaceae; genus Viscum; species Viscum album. The sequence continues at coordinate 1,080,443,081 of OY728153.1, read as the reverse complement.
TTAATTTAAGAATTTCGGACTTTGGTTTGGCACACTTATGCATAAAATGAAATGTTTAAGAAAGGTGCGCCCTTATAGCACTCCAATGCATTGGGTGAAGTATAGTATCATGATATGTCATGTGCAATGAGTGTTTAATCATTCCAATTCATGTGAAATGAGTTTTTACCCATGCTTCATGTGCAATGAGGATTTACTCATGCTCCATGTTCAATGAGCCTTGGTTCATGCTAATTCCATGTTAAGTGTTGTTGCCACATTTCCATGTTATGATTATCATTCATTATCATGCCTTTATGTTCATGTTTCTCTTATGCTCTATTGATACGCCTATTTTCTAACATGTATTGTACTCCTCAGGTATTCCATGTTTATTCCCTTACTGGGTTTTATAGCTCACCCTTTTCTTATGCATGTCATCATGTTATCCCATGTAATGATAAGTACGAGAGAATGTAGTGGTCATGAAAAGGAAGTTTTCAATAAATATGTTGTATTTCATGTTTTAAGTTGTTATGTAATGATCCTATTACCCAAAGACACTAGACCTCTCGATATTCCATGTTGTATCAAGTGAATAGTTTATGTAATAAATCATGTTTATGTTTGTAATAAAAGAAGGGTTATCATAAGTAGGTCAGAAGGAAAGGGATCCCATGGGAGGAACATGGTGATCCCATTCCAATCCCAATGAGAATGAGGACCAAAGAGGTCTCCACAACATACCATAACCCCCCTAGATAAACCTATGTGCTGGTCTAAGAAATGTATAAGGCTTCATAGATAAACTAGAGAATAATGGTCAGGGAATTACTATGTATTCCATGAGGATGGGAATCATGCAATACATAGTTCTAGGAAATCATGCAGTTTAATGTCATGCATGATGATAATATGAGTTTTAATATCATGTGGGGTGATGGTGTGTAGTTTAACTTCATAAAAGAGGATGGTATGTAGTTTTACATCATCTAGTATGATGGTGAGTAGATTAATGTCATACAGGTTGATGGTGTTGGAAAATTTTACATCCGGTATCTCAGATTAGGAAAATGTTTTTCATGCAATGTAATGTTTTATGAACATGAAATTGGGTGGAGGAATAATTCCCTCTCTATCCTGGGTGACTAAATAGTATGCATTGTTTTGGTAAACCATGTGAATGATATAGGTTCATTCCCATTTGAGGTCCAACTTTGTGGGCTTCATACTAGGCATCATTGGCCCCCTTAGAACTAATATCGTGTCACCGTGAAGGAAGGATCAGTGAAAAACATTGTTGTTTAAATCCCTAACTATCTTATTTTGGTGCCTCTACAGATTTTGTAATACCAAGATCCGGTTATCATTGAGGGATTCCTGTTCTTCTAGATAGACTTGTACTTCCCTTTTTGACATATGTGGATCATAGATAGATTAATGAAAAAATGACACTTGAAACTCGATGGGTAGGACTTCCTCTATTCTGTATACAAGGGAATATAGGGTCACCTGGGTAGAAATTAGAGTTGTCTTAAGAGAATCCCAGAGAGCATTGAGAAGATTTTCTGGAAAAATATTCTTTTTTGGGCCCTCCATATTTTAAAAATATTAGATAGTGTCCTATTTACGGCCTCAATTATCAATTTTCCTATTTGTGGTTGTGAGAAGTATGGTTGTACCGGATGTTGTACTTGGAGTATAATATTTTTAGCTTATCTCCTCAGATGTTTGTTTTATTATTGGTGAGAATCGTGTGAGGGAAACTAAATTGGTGTATGATATTGGATCTCATGAACTCAACAATATAATAGGAAATGAATTCCTTAATCAATATCACCTCTATCGACTTGGAAAATAAATCTATTGCGGTCAGAATAAACTTTTACTGGCAAGATGTTGCTGGTGGATATAGTCCCACAACATCGAGTCCGCAAAGTGAGAAAGGCCAAGAAAACATGGTGGTGTGGAAGTGATTCAGAGGATGATTAAAAAAGTTGTAATGGACATAATACGTGTGGAGCCTCTTGACAAACTCAATATATTCATGGACCATGGTGGACCAAATGTATCCCAAACTTTAAATCTGGTGAGAGAGTTTACACCCTGCCTGATGCGGTCTGCATGAACATGCATAAATCTATGATATAACTAGGGAAATATCATTTAACTTAATTAAATAGATTATAAATCCATTAAACCCATATGGGGTGGGGGTACTGATGTGGAAGCATCAGTGGTAAGGTGACTTACTTGTTGGTTTTCATTGTCACTGAGGGAGGCGGGAGTGATAACCCATATATGCACCACATGGATAAACAAATCTTCCTAGTCAGGTTATGTTAGAGGAGTGGATAAAATAGTTAGGGAATCATATAGAGCATTTTGTGACAAGGGAATAAGATTCGCCTCTAATTTAGAAGGGAAATGAGCCAACAGCTGGCGAGTGCGCTCTAATAGTTGCACACACACTAACTTGGATTATTAATGACATAGTCACCGTTGATCTGCATGAAAATTTTCTTAGAGTCTCCCTTCGCATGTTGGAAGCAAACATAAATATCAAGGTCCAGCTAGAGAGCAGTGATGATAGATTGATACTATGCCTCATTTCTTGTGAATACTTTTGAAAATAGAAATGAATACAGAAGACAGCCAGTGTTGGCATAATAAAGACTATATGCTTGCCTACTCTATTGAGTTTGGGATCCCTGAGCCTCCTACCATTAAATCTTTATGAGGCACCATAAAAGTGAATATTCCAATATTGAATGAATTGATCCACTAAGATAATGGAATCTTATAGAAATCAAATCCAGGTACTATTATATTGGGTAATATGGGTGGCTAGAAAATCTTTCAGTGCATGACTGTTGATGTCCTTCCATTTGATGAACCTGATGTCAAACTACTGAAGGATAAAAGTCTAATGAAGTGGGTATCTTATCAACATGGGGAGTTTTAGAATATACTTGTTTTTATACAAACATTATACCAACTATATCTCATGATGTTGTAGCTAATGGCACACATTTTACACTATGAAAACCAAGATGAGGTAGTTATTTAAGACAGAAGAATATTCGGTCTCTGTGTCGAGGAGTATACGACTAATATAGTATAAACTGTTATATATCCATTTGATTTTATTAATTTAATCATATATTTTTTTCTACCCCTTTGTTATTTTTCATGTAGATTTTCATAATTGGTGTGAAATACCCATGTTTTATTACTAAATATAATATTTGGAAATTATTTGAATTAATCCAATCGAGTCAGTTTACTATTTAAATTATAAACCTCACCCTTCTTATCCAAATTGTATGATTATTATTTTTTATGGTTCTTTATAAAATTTCTGAAAAATAATTAAACTTGAGTTTGTTCTAATTCATTCATTTGAAAGGTCATATGATCCACACAATAAGGCCCAAATAATCTGTGAAGAAACTGGACAAGCCATGATGATACGATTTTTGGGCTAAATCTAGTAGCCGAAATTTTATGAAATTCGTGAAAATATTCTTGAATATCCAAAATTATCATGGATTATTATTTTTAGGCCCAAAACCAAAAAAGTGTCCCAAATGGTGCTTTGAATTCCATTCCACAATTTTGTTCTAGAATTAAAATTAACACACAATATTTGAATTTTATCCTGATATATACATCAATTGGATCTTAGCTTTTACAATTTTAAATACAAGATATAGATGGCCTAATTTGGAATAATTGGTTCATATTTGAGCGCATCATCTTATTCAAACATCAATTAACATTTCGACCCTCAAAAAATCATGGATAGAAATTGACAGAATAATTTTTTTATTAAAACCGCTATAACATTGTCTCCATAATTCCAATAATAACCAAATTTTGGGGGTCTAATTTAAATATTAATATCTAAAACTTTAAGTAGACCATTTTTCCATATTTATATATCGGAATTATCAAATTTGAAAGCCAAGTGGAGGGGCATATTTGGAAAGCAAATAGTCCATCACCATGGGATATGAATACATTCCCATCCTCTCCTTTCAAGGGGTTGGAATTTATGATAAAACAAGAATATTTTTGTATGAAAAAGGATATTATAAATTTTTGGTAGATCTAACATAGTCAAATTTCTACTTGAGATACCATTAATCAATGCTACATTTTATTAAAGTTTCCTTTTTCTTTATTTGTAATCTCGTAAGTGTTTGTGTTTGTAATTTTGTTTTCATGCATGTTTATTTCTCATTATTTCTTATTATCATCCAACCTATACATTGTATGACTATTGTTCTAAAAATTGTTTAAAACATGATGAAAATAACTCCCTTATTTTTATTTATTATTCAATCTAAATTTCGTTTTTAACTCTCTTCACCATTCATGTGGGCGTATGACACACTACTCTTTTATTATACCGTTGTTTTAATTTTCTTTTAACTCATAACCATAACTATATTAATCTAGATTAATAGAAATATCAATATTTGAGTAAATATAATATTGGGGTTATTCATAATTTTGGGATATTAAGTGATTGAGAGCTTTTGTTTGTTGGGTATTCTTTAGTTTAACATTGTGTATGTTGAACTTAAAATGGCCTAGATTAATGAAATATTTTGTTTAACATGTGGATTACATAGATTATTGGTACCATAAATACACTACCATAAACATGTTTTGATTTAAATTTTAACTCTATATAATGTTAAGGCTTGGACTAAAGCCTCAAAACTTGGGAATTCTGATCAAAATCATCTTGTTATGTGGGTGTTATATTAATTCAATATAAAGTAATGATCAAGGATGTCATAAGATAATGATAGAAAATAATGAACTCATCCAAATACTTATCAACATATTAAATCAAACATAATCTATTTTTCAATTTAATTAGGCTCTGAAAACAACAACCCATTAAAAAGAAAAACAAAACAAAAACAATTAACTATTAAAAAGTACCATTGTTGATGATTAAGTGCCTCTATAAACATTAACAGAGAACCATAATCTCAAATGGTTGATAGGTGACAATAACAGGCACATAAAATGGAACCCTTTATGGGGATATTTCGTTATGTAGTTGGTAGTTTTTTATTCTCTGTAAAAAAAATAAAACATTTTTTTTGAAAAAAAACACAAAGAAAAACCCACATTCCTCATCCTTAAAAACATATCTAAATGCCCTATAGACTCCCGGACAACCCCTTAGATATATTTGACCATGAAATATATCTAATCTTCTCCAACATAGTAGGAACATAAGGGATAATCAAATCACTCAAAGGCCAGTAAATATCCACCCAATTGAACAAGATATGGACAATCCTGGATGAAAACCCCATAAATAACTTGCTTCTCTTGATATAAATTAAAAAACCCTCGATAGTCACTATCCAATCATAAAGGATGAATTCGAGCTGAAATCGTGTTTGATTAAACTTCTACCCCTTTTCCAGGGACTAGCCAGTGAGGATCCACGTCTTCATATCAAAGAGTCTCATGTGGTGTGCTATGCAATGAGGCCTCAAGGGTTTTCTAAGAAACAAATAAAACTTTTATAATTACCTTTATCATTATATTAATAATCCATGTCATAGATCTACTACAACCCTCTTCATTCTATAACCATATGAAATGAATGTAATAGACTATTCTTAGGGAAATTATCTCCGGATTCTCATACTACTTCTATCTGGAACGAAACTAGTGGTATCCATCAATTACCCAATGAGTAACTCTATGAGTATTAGGAGAGGCACAAAAATCATGTGACAACATTACCACACCATTACATCCTAGAAAAAATATTTATCCAATACTTCTATGAGAGGTCATTGGCTATAGGAAGAACACTCATTGATGCCGCAAGTTGTGGTGATCTTGTGGAAAAAACTCATGAAGATGCATGAGATCCCATAAGTATCATGGTTGAAAACACACAAATATTATATAATAATAAACATTCTCAAGTCAAACAAGGGTAAGAGAATAAATCTACAGAGACTAATAAGATGGAAGAGTGGATGACTGAACTTACAGGTCTTGTGTGATAATTAGTTGTGGCTTCTAAAGGGCCAAACTCATATTATCCACAATCTACGTTCAATGGGACTATCAAAGACTATGGAATCTGTAGATCAGTAGCTCATCCAGTATAAAATTTTCTATAACTTCATGACGAAACATCTGATTCATCCATTCCAATGGAGATCAATACATCATATGATCAGAGGAACATCAACACTCAACATCAGGTCAGTTCATTAGAAATTTAACCAACAAAACTATAAGACCTTACCTTTTACCTATAACCTAGGCTTGAAGTATAGTAATCATATCTCTCATCCCCCTCAATTCCCTCCTCAAAACCCAAACCAATTCCGCTATATGCATCAAGTTGGTAACATTTAACAACCTCCACCTTTTTTTCCTCAACTTCAAAAGACCAGTCCTCCTCTTTGTCCTCCTATTTTACACTATCCTAATTATCATTACTAATTCACAACCCATTATATTATGTTTCATAATAATTAAAATCAAGTAAATCTCAATTTGGGATAAGCCTCTTTTTACATGAATCCATATAAGGGTGCATTGTAATATCTTTTGACATTCACCTATTATTTCCTTAAAAACATTGAAACCCAAATTGTCCAACTTGAATCCCACCTAAGGTGTAGTAATAACCAAATTCACCCCAAATAATTTATTAATAATTACCCAACACCAAGGGTTATGTATGTAAAATTTCACTTATATTGGTAAATTAAATTTCTATGCCTCATGATGAGTCCTCTAACTCCCCTTTAAAGGATAATCTAGAATATGAAAAGAAATAGAAACTAAAAATGGAACCTAAATCTACTACCTCGACTTCTTCCATTCCACTAAGGAACTCAATTCCATTTCCTCAATATATTTATAATCCAAGGAAATCGTTTGAACCAGATCCTAAAATGCTCGACATTTTTAGATGTGTTGAAGTGAACAGTACCCTCTTAGATGACATCAAACAAATTCCTAAGTATTACATGTTTTTTAAGGAGTTATTCACCCATAAGAGGCAGCTAGGACCTTTTAAAATGTTTCGACATAAGAGTAAAGACCCATTAATTAAAAATGTCATGGGACATTTACAGTTCCATGCCAAATAGGAAGTTCATACTTCAATGACACACTCATAGACCATGGAGGCTCGATAAATGTCATGCTTAAATCAATATTCTCCAACCATGGTCTAGGTACCTTATATTCAATGGGTGTTTTCATCCAGTTATCTAATAAAAACTATACCAGTCCCAATGGAATAATCAAGGATTTCCTCCTCTGCATTAATGATCTTATATTCCTAGCATATTTCAACGTCCTTGACATGGAAGGTGATACAAACTATTATCAAACCCCCCAAATTCTAGGAAAACCATTCATATTCAATTCTATAAATAATATTGATGTCCATGTGGGATTTTTATCCATGTAATTTAGTGACCAAATGGTAACATTAAATATTTTTCAAGCCATGAGATACCCATTTGAGGATCACTATGTATTCTCAATCTATGCTTCTAGGGACACTTTTGAGAGACAATTGAACCCCATTCCATGATGTTCATCTTATACAAATGATATATAATATTGTAAAATTTGAACCATGATTAACCATGTCATAAAATGGGAAGTTGATGTAGACCTTTCATTAATAGACTCCATCAATCTACAAGATCATTAAAACACTTTAAAATCAATCATCAAATATGATATTTATATCCCCACCATGGATAATATTTTGGAAAATGAATGAGAAGAAAATGAAAACTATTCCCCTATTTCAGAGTTTCCTAAATGTTAAATGAAAGATGATATTGATCTAAAACCTCTTCATGAACACCTGAAATATGCATTCCTCTTCCATTTTTTTAAAAGGTAATGCTTTGGTCAAAGACTAAAGAACAATTTATTTATAAGAGAAAAGATTACAAAAGTCGGAAGGATGGGTTTTTTTACAATCTATATCAAACAGATATAATAAGTCAGCTGGATGAGTGTCCATCCATGTCATACTCTGATGTACTCCTTTGTTAGGAAGAGAATCTTCCATGATCACTCATATCCTATCATTTTCTCCCTTATACTTACTAATAGAAAGGAGTCCATACTCGGTCAGGTGTTAGAGGAAAACAGAAATTTCAAAGGTTGTAACCTAGATGAAATTCCAAAAATCAACACTATGTTTTTCATGAATGACTTCCATCTTGAGGAGTCATCCAAACTAATAATAGAACCAAAAATAAGAATTAATCCACGCTACATTTAGGTAGTTTAGGTAGAGATCACTTAGCCTCTTCAGGCTGCTATTATCTATCAAATTTTTGATAGTGAATGGGTTAGTCTAATTCATGTGTTATCAAATAAGGGTGGGATAATTGTTTTCACGAATGAACATCAGGAGGTGGTCACAACTCAAGTGAAAAACTAGTGATGTGTGTGCATTGATTACGAGAAATTTAATGGTGAAACATGAAAATATCACTAACCACTTCTATTCCTTGATGAACTGATAAAAATATTAGCCCGAAAATTGTATTATTGATTTATTGATGGATACAATGGGTATATTGAAATCCCTATCACACAATAGGACCAAGAAAAAACAACATTCACTTACCCATATAGAACAAATGCATATTGCAAAATTCCTGTTTGCCTTTATAATTCTCCTGCAACATTCTCTAGGTGTATGATGTTAGAATGGTATGTCTCAGTAAGATATACTCTATTATACCAAATGTAGGATCGAATATGTAAAATGAGATAGAAATACAAGATGGGGGTGAATTGTATACTTTAAATATTCCTAAGGAACTTTTGCATACCCAAAATTCACACAACCTCTAAACTCTAAAAATTTACTTGATTACATAAAAGTGACTCCGTAAATGAAACTTAACAAAAGTTTATAACAAATAAGATTCTACCTTAAAGAATATAGAATATAGATAAATCAGAGTACAAGTGTAAGGTATTATAAGAAAGCTATAATTTCCTCAACAATACAAATACACAGCGGAAAACAAAGTAGAAACACTACAAGTAACAAGTAGAAAATCTTTTAACCCAAAGAGGAGGGTATCTAACAAACCTGGATAAGAGGTCCCTTAATTTATAGTTTCAATAAAGTCTGTCTTACCCACACTCAAGTAATCCCTAAATATGAAGACTAGTATATGTCTTTCTATCCCCACAAGCCCTCGATTTGTATGGAAATTGGCACCTCTGATTTCACAATTCGAAGTCTCTGATTTCAAGGAAATTGAACCTCTGCACTAAGAAAATTGGCACGAAGAAAAGTTTGAATGAGTAGTTCAAAATTTTCTTGCATGAATCTTGAGAGTATGTAAGAGCCTCCCTCTCTAGAAATCACTTCAACAACCCTTTGTCAAAGATCAATGAAAAAATGTTATGAGCTATTTCAAATGAGATCCTATTTATAGGTGCGGCTCCAACGGTCGGCTCCCTCATCCAACGGTCATATTTTTCCTTGAATTTCGGAGGGACCTGTACACGTGTCACTCAATGAACGGTTAGTTGATAACTGAAATCATGAAATCGTTTTATAACAAAATGAGTGTAAGAATAATACAAAACTAATATTCTGAATGAAGGTAAAATAAAAGTTCGGAGTCTAAGAAAAAACTGAATTCAAAGTCTACATCACAAGGATATTCAGATTCTGTTTTAAAAGAATTTAGAACCTGAATTGTGAAGAATTCCGGAGTCTGAATTTCAAGGAAATTCGGAGTCTGGATTCACAAGAATTTGGAACCTTAACTTACAATGTTCAGAGTCGGAGTTCATGAGAATTCGAAGTCAGAACTCAGAAGAGTTCAGAGTCTGTATTCAGAGAACTTGAAGTCGGGACTTAGAAAAGTTCGTAACCAGATATCATAATAGGAATTCGGAGTCAAAACATAGAATAGTTCGTATCCGGAATTCTTAATCATAATTCTTAGTCGAACTATACATAAGTTCGCAATCAGAATTCAGATTGGAACTTCCTAAATGTTCATATCCAGAATTCGGAGTTAAAATACAAGAGAGTTCATATTCAAGATTCAGAGTTGAACTTCCCAATTGTTCGTATCCAGGATTCGGAGTCTTAAACAGAATTCCTCATATCTAAGTTTTATATGATCTTGATGTTTTAAGATTCAATCCGATTTTTACACTTAGAGAAATTTTTATTTGAGCAAATAATACATGGTATGGATAAATTTCCTTGGGGAAGGGAAATTTTTCCTCATAGGGGTAAAATGAAATTTTCCTTAGGATAAGGTGTTTGTGATTTTCAAAACAAGAGGAATGGTCATGTCATAATGAAACATTAATGACTCAATAATCTCCCCCTTGAAAGAAGGAATGGAAAAGTCATAAGGAAAACCTTATTAACTCAACAATCTCCCCCTTTTTGGAAAGAAAAAACATACTTATGAAAAAGAATATAAGGACTTAGAATAAATTTATAGATTTTGAAATTAATGCTTATCTCCCTTTTTTTATGGACAATGGTTAATTTGACTAACTCCCCCTTAGGCGTTGGAACTCTAAGGATCGTATTGTAGATTTCCGAAATGGGAATTTTCATTTGAATTTAGAAATCTTTGTAATGAGAACTCCCCCTTCGATAAACTCCCCTTACTTAGGGATAGTTCTTCTTTACTTAGAAAATTTTCCTTATCCTCTTTAGAATTCTTTTCCTTATCCCCCTTTGTGATTTTAAAAAAGAGTTTGAGGGAATAGAAAAGACTATGGTACCTAAAATATTAGCATAAAAAACCAAACAAGACACAAGCAACCACCATTTAATTATAATTTGAAGAATTAGTAGAAGGAAAAAATAAAACAAAATATCGGATTGGCCTATTTCATTTCTTTTTCCTTGGTCATGAGATTCTTCACAATTGTCTTCAACTTATTCAGATCTTTGTGATCTTCCTCAGGTTGCTTTTATAAGGCTGTGATCCTATCCTCTTGATCCTTCAGGGCCTCTACCTGAGCCTTTAGCATGTCATCTTTCTTTACAAGTTTTTTTCCATTTCAATGCGGAGATCCTTCCCAGTTTTCCAACTTTGGGCAAAATAATTCAGCTTCCCATTCAGATCTTTCACCTCTTAAATCTGAGTATTTTGTTCAAGATTTAGATTCTCTAAAAAACTATCTGAAATTTTTTTTATCTTCGAATCTTCGGTACCAAAAGCTTCCATGACATATTCTTGGAACTGATCAAGATCTTCCATATCTTCAATAATTTTCTTAGACCATTTGGTCATATTCTTGCAAGATTTCTTGTGGGCTTCATAGTTGATCAGGAAATTTTTGTGATCAGCCTCTATCTTAACACATCTGTCCATTAACATGGATATAGAGTCTGTCTTTTGATTCATACTGTGCTGAAGCATCTAGAATCTGGATTCAATTGCTAGAAAAATCGGAATGGTATCTTCCAGACTTTTCAAGGATTGAACCACAAAATCATGTCCTAAAGAAGATGACTCCGAATCTGATATTTTACTAGGAGAAGGTTCTTCCTCATGCTCTACTAACTTCCTATTAGAAGTTCCTCCAGCTTCTTTCATCCTCAAAATGCCTTTCGTTGGAGTTTAAACAACTATTTTCTTCCCCTTACTGATTTTCGTTATGGTTTCTTCATTAGGTGATTCATACTCACTCTCAGATAATTGTACAATCTCGTCTTCATCAACTTTTTCCTTCTCAGATCTAGCTTCAATATACCCAGGAAGACTAAAGTCATCATTGTGACTCTCTTCCTCAGATGGCTTGTTGAATTATTCATCACCTTTCTCATCATCTCTAGGTGTAACAAGTTTAGAAGATCCGACTTGAGAAGTCTGGAGTGAAAATTTCTTAAAAGAAATTTCCTTATCTTGAAATTCTTCTTCTTTCTTTAACAAGTTGGCTATATTTGCAGAGCTTTGTGCTTCCTTGAATTCTTCCACAACTTCCTTCTCTATGACTTTTTCCGAAGTCTTCTTACCTGGAGTCTCTGGAAATTATTCTACAAGAAAGGTTTTCGGAACATGGATTTGTTCAGATGCTACCTTAGTGACTTTCAAAAGATATTGGACAATATATGCCTCTGACATTTTCTTCTTAAGCTTCTTTTACCTGACCTATTTTTCTAACTCATCTGCAGCTTTCTCCTTTAAGGCCTTGGCCTCAGCAGGATCCAAAACGAATAGTGCCTCCCCTACTATTCTAATTTTCTTATCCTCCCTCCATTTTGTTACGAATTCATAAGGGTAGGCCTTCTTTTTCTTTGGTTTAGGAGGTGCAGATTGAGGTTCTTTAGCTTTGGGGGTTTTATCTGTTTCCCCCGCTTCCTTCATCTTTCTTTTCTTTCTTGATTTCGTTGATGGTTCAGCTTTCTCAACATTTTCTTGATTTTGTTTCTCCTCTTCCACAGGCAGATCATAAAACTCCCTTGTCTCCTTAGAGAAGCAAACATTCATTCTTTTGAGGGTGTCATCACTGATTAACATCACCTTGCAATTTCTTGGCATGGAACTACAGGGGATCTTGAATGACTCAAGACACCGAACTATCAACTTTTAATGTAAAAAAGGATACATGATAATATGATATTTGAGGTTCCCATTCTTGATGTTCTAAATCGTAATGAGGATGTTCCACATCAAGTTGATTTTCCTTAGATTTACCAAAAAACCTATGCTGTACATGTCACTTTTCTTGAGGGTGTTTTTATCACCCGTCCTAAGTACAATAAGACCTTGAACCCATAATTTTAGAATAAAATTGTTGGTAGATAGATGGAAAATATTGGCTGTCTTCACATCAGTAAGACCAAGGAATTCCATGGACTTCACCTTGATGAAACTTCCTTGAACCTCTAGGAGTTTGTAGGAGAAAAACTCAGTTTCGCCTTCATATTTCAGCTCAACCAAGCTTGCAGGCATGGTATAAGAGTGTTTGTAAGTATTCCCATGACTCTTGAAAGAGAATTTCTCTCTACCATCTTCCTTAAAGAAGAAAACTGATTCATAGAATTTGATGAGAAGATCCGAATAGACTACATCTTGAGCTGCTGTCTTAGAAATATATACACTTTCCCATCCATTGAGCCTGATATTCTTGGCAATAATTGAGTCATACTTTCTGAATAAATTTGGGTATAACAACCTCTCCCTATAAATTTTCCACTCCAGAATCAGCTTGACTATAGACATATCCTTAGATGGAGCTTCTGCAGACCTTCAGACTGGAGCACTTCTTGGAGAATTCAGAATGGGATATTGTAGAGAGGTAGAGCTTCGAGATGCAAAATCTTGATAACTGATGTGGGATTACCCTTCGGGGGTCCATTACATTGGTGATGGAAGTGACCTTTCAACTTCCAATTTGAATCCAATGGTAGAGAATTCTTCAGATCTGATCTGACGGTTGAAATGATAACCTCAAGGGAAAATTTGGTTGAATCCGATCTTTTGAGGTTTTAAAAGAAAACATTCAGATTTAAGGAAACCTTAATCTGAGAAATTTTAAAACCAAAAGAAACTAACAGCAAGTAAAAGGTAATTATGAAAAACTCATGAAAGAATCATACCTTTCGGATTTCTAGGAAGATTATTCTTACTGAGGAATATTCTTCTTAAAGAACATTGGATTCCAAAAAAAACTTGAGAAAGAAAAAAAACTTCACTATGAAAATTACAAATCTGAAAATTTCCATTACGAAAATTTCAGGTCCGAAGATTTTCATTACGAAAAATTTTAGGTTTGAAGATTTTCAATATGAAAATGTCAAGTCCAAAGATTTTCATTAGGAAAACATCAGGTTTGAATATTTTCATTACGAAAAATTTGAAAAACCAACTATGAAAAATTTCCATTACGAAAAATTTGAAAAACCAAATTAGAAAAATTTTCATAACAAAAAATTTGAAAAACCACCTACAAAAAAATTTATTAGAAAAAACATAAATAACAGATGTACTCCCCCTATGAAAAAATGTTTATTACTATAAATAGATTGGTTCAACAGAAATTTTACGGTGGAAGATTACCTCACGGTTATCATTCCTAACTTCTTTTTAATGTATTCAAATCTATCAGAGGGTTAAGATTTTTTGAAAATATCAGCAAGTTGACCTTGTGTTATGATGAATTGAAGAATGATATCTCTTTTTTGTGTGTGATCCCTAAGAAAGAGATGTATAATATCGATGTGCTTTGCATGAGAGTGATGTGCAGGGTTTTTACTAAGGGAAATGGCACTTGTATTATCAAACAAAATTTTAGTCTTTGTAAAACTCTAGCCATAGTCTGTAAGTGTGTGTTGCATCCAAAACACATGAGCACAACAACTTCTAGCTACTACATATTCAGCTTTAGCAGTGGAAAGTGCTTCTGATTATTTCTGTTTTCAAGACCAAGAAACTAATGAATCTCTTAAGAAATGAAAAGTTCTGGATGTACTCTTTCTATCCATTCTATATCCACCAAAGTCAGTATCTGAAAAACTTTTTAAAACATAGTCATTTCCAGAATTATAAAATAGTCATAAATCAATGGTTCCTTTTATGTAGTATAAAATTCTATTACTTCATTTAAATGATATTCCTTAGGATTAGATTGATATCTTGCACATAAGCATACTAAAAACATTAAGTCTGGACGACTAGCTGTTAAGTAAAGTAGACTTCCTATCATTCCTCTAAAATATGTTTGATCTACGGGTTTCCCAGCTTCATTAAGATCAAGTGTATTTGAAGTACCAATGGGAGTACATATACTTTTAGTGTTTTCATATCCATATTTTTTAAGATGATATTTAATATACTTATGTTGGGATATATAGATTCCTTCTGGTTTTTGAGAAATTTGAAAACCAAGAAAAAATGATAACTCACCCATCATACTCATTTCAATCTCAGATTTTATTAGATCCGAAAAGGAATAAATTAATGATTCCTAAGTTGAACCAAATATAATTTCATCAACATAAATCTAAACAATCAAAACATTTTTCATATCTTTCTTTATAAATAGGTTTGGATCTGCATTTCCCTTAACATAGTTATTTTGAAGGAAAAATTATGTAAGTCTATCATACCAATCTCGAGGGGATTTTTTATGGCCATACAATGCTTTGGTAACTCTAAAAACATGATCAGGATGTTTTGTGTCTTCAAAACTAGGAGGTTGTTCATCAAAAACATCCTCTCGAACAAAACCGTTAAGAAAAGCACATTTCACATTCATTTGAAAATGTTTGAAATTGGAGAATGCTGTAAAGGAAAGTAAAATACTAATAGATTCGAGTCTTGCTACTGGAGTATAGGTTTATTAATATTCTATTGCTTCTTGTTGATTATATCCTTTAGAAACTAATCTAGAATTATTTCTTACAATGATTCCATTTTAATCACACTTATTTCTAAAGACCAATTTACTCCAATAACAGAAGTTTCCTTAGGTCTTTCAACCAAAGTCCAGACTTTGTTCTTTTAGAATTCATTTAGCTCATCTTGCATGGCTTTGATCTAATCATCATCACCTAAAGCTTTATCAGTTATTTTTGGTTCTATTTGGGAAAGGAATGCTCGATGTTCTACTTCATTTCTTAAGGAACTTCTAGTCCTTACAGGTTGATTCACATAACCTATGATACTATCACTGGGATGATTCTTTAGAAGTGACTTATTTGGGTTTTTTAAAACCCGTTCATCAACATATGGTAGGAAATCTTCTAGGTTAAATGGTTCAGAAGTATCTTCTTGAACATTTTCCTTATAAGAAGGATCATCCTTCAAAGTTTGATAATCATTTTTTGAAGACACATCTAAAGATGTAGGTTGGGGTTGTCTAAAAACAAAAGGACCAGTTTCCTCAAATTTGACATGTACTATCTCTTCAGTAGTATAGGTGTTATTATTGAAGACTCTATAAGCCTTAGAAGTTGTACAGTATCCAAAGAAAATTCCTTCATCGGATTTTGGTGCAAATTTATATTGACTATCTTTAGTATTCAGAATGAATACCTTGCAACCTAAAACCTTAAAGTAGGAATGTCTAGGTTTTCTACCATTCCATAACTCATAGGGAGTTTTATTAAGTAAAAGTATAATTAAAACTAGATTTATAGTATAACAAGCAATACTTACAGCTTCAGCCCAAAAATGTATGGAAATTGAATACTCACTCAACGTGGTTCTAGTTATCTCCTGAGGAATTCTCTTTATTCTTTCAAAAGCACCATTTTGTTGAGGTGTTCTGGGTGCTAAGAAGTTATGAGTAATGCCTTTTCTGCTACAAAAAGTTTCAAAATCATAATTTTGAAATTCTCCTCCATGATCATTATGAATAGTTTTCAATGAAAGGTTTTTCTCATTTTTAACTTGGGCTCTAAAACTTTTGAAATAAGAAAAATCCTCAGACTTCTTTTCTAGAAAATAGACCCATGTATATCTAGTTTAATTATCAACCAAAAAATATACATAGTACCTATCTCCAATGCTTCCAGTTTGTGTAGGACCAAAAAGATCCATATGCACCAACTGTAATGCATCAGTATTTGAGACTTCACCGACTGATTCAAAACTTGATTAATGTTTCTTTCCAGATTGACAAGGGTCACAAACTTTTGAAGAATCAAATTTAAGCTCTGGTAGATCCTTAACTAATCTTTTCTAAGAACGTTTTCATATGTTCCTATGGTTACAGTCTCCTAACCTTCTATGCTACAACCAAGAATTATCTTCCATTGCACTAAGGCAAGGTAAATCTTGGCTCCTAAGGTCTTCTATGTTTAGAGTGTAAAAATTCTCTTTCCTATGGGAAGAAATAATAAACTCTTCCCTGTAATTAAGTACTAAGCACTTGTCATTCCTAAAATTCACAAGGTATCGTTCATCACATAACTGACTTATGCTAATGAGGTTGTGCTTAATACCTTTAACAAATAAAACATTTGAAATCAATGTTTTTCCAAGAGAAAAAAGGTTATGTATACCAATAATTTCTCTCTGAGAATTATCTCCCAATGTTACTTTTCCTCTTTTCGTATTGATAATCTTTTCAAAATAGTTTTTTTCCAGTCATATATTTGGAACATCCACTATCCATGTACCACGTGGGGCTGTTGATACCTTCTCTATTTTCCTGAAAATAAGAATGTTAGATTTTTGGAATCCAAACATTCTTGGTCCCGGAATTGTTAGTCAATAAAATTTTGGGTATCCACATCTATTTAGAAAAATAAGATTTATGAAACCAAAGAGATTGAACCTTATTCAAGGAGAAATGTTTCTTCCAATGCCCACCACTTTGACATTTAGTACAAAAAGGGTCATTAGAAGGAACAAAATAGTTTTTTTTGAAAACTTGTTTTTGGTGAGTATAACCTACTTCCGTAGTGTTTCCTTGAGGTTTAATTTGAGGATACATCTTGTCAAAATTTTCCTTTCTATGGGTAATGTTTTCAAGAAGCTTCTTAAGAGAAAATATTTCAGATTTCAGTCTGATGACTAAATTCTTATCCTCAGGAATGAATTACGTTGAGTTAGATTTTTCCACAAAAACATTCATCTTTGAAATAGAATTATTAAGATCTTTAGAAAGTTATTCCTTGACAGATTTTGCTTTCTCAAGGTCTTTATAAAGTTTTTCTAAAAGCTCATGTTTATCTCCAAGATCTCTAGAAAGATCTGAAATCTCTTTTGTAATAATTTATTCCCTAGTATTTTCCTTGTATAATTTCTTATAAATTTTATACTTTTTTGCTTCAAGTAACTTGGAAAATCTAGATACTTCTTCCAATGACGGTTCTTTATTTCCTAAAGATGAAGTATCTTCATTAGAAATATTACTTTCAGAATAGTAATTCTTATCAATAGATAAATTTTTTAAAGCCTCAGCAGAGCATACCTTGGCCATAATACATGTATTGGGGAAACAAGTAGTAGAAATGAATCCCATATTCTTATGTGCTGATGAGTCATATTCAGAAGATTCACTTTCTAAAGAGTCTCCATAGCTAGCAGTCCAAGTATCATTAGCTTTAAGACTTTAATTGTGCTTTGATTGATAGAATTTATTCTTGTTCCTTTCTAAATTTCTTTTTTTCTTATCCTTCTTTTTCAGCAGATGACAATTAGGTCTGATGTGACATGTTATTCTACATTCATAACAAGTAACTTACCCATATTTATTATCTCTGCAGTCTCTCTTCTTGTACTTATTCTAATGATTCTTCTGAGCAAAAATCTTGATCATTCTCTGAACAAGATTTGCTAATTCATTTTCAGACTTTTCTGTATCACTAGATTCTGACTGAATAATGACTTTCTTTGTCTTTGATCTAGTTACTCTTTCTGCGGTCTTTTCTTTCATATGTTTAGAAGTGGTTGTAAAATAAACTCCTCCATTCCCTTTCTTCTTCTTAACATTTTCATCATCTCTTTTCATTCTGGTTTCATGCTGAAGAAGAGTTCCAAACAACTCATCTAAGGAAATCTGAGTGACTTTCCTATTCTCATCAATAGCTGTCCTCTTGGATTCCCATTCATTTGGCATGATATCTATGATCTTATCAACAAGTGCCTCATCATCCAAACCATGTATCCAATAGATTTTATGATATTCATGATAGTCATAAACCTTTGCTGCACCTTTCTTACAGGTTCTCCATAAGGAAAATTAAAACTATGATATTCCGCTCTCAACATATCTCTTCTAGTCTCTATGACTTTTGATGTACCAAAATGTGTAACTTCAAGTTTCTTCCAGATACTGTTTGTAGCTTCACACGATGATATTTGACTTTATATGTTCCTAGTTATAGAACATAACAATGTATTTCTAACTCTGAAGTTTGCTTAATATTCTGATTTTTCCTGATTCGTAAAGGTTCTCAATTCCTTATACAGAATATTATAATCTCTAGTCAACATTAGATAGTTATCAACTCTAGTATTGAAAACGAAAGTCTTCATCCTATCTCTCCAGTACTCATAATCATTTATATCAAAAACAGAAGGTCTGTTAGGATTTATATTATCTATAGAACCAACGTTTAAACCTTCCATTCTTAAGAAAATATTTGGCACATAAACATGTTAGTAGTATAGTTTGAAAAGAATGAAAATATCCTAAGCAAGGAAAATATAGAGAAATAGTATCTCTAAGAAAAAACGAATCCAAACTATATGAGTCTGAAAAAAATGAATCTGAAAAATATGAATCCAAAAAATATGAATCCGAAAAATATGAATCCGAAAAATATGAATCTGAAAAATTCCCTTCTGAATCTAATTGTGAGATTAATTCAGATTGAACCAAACCCTCTAATACCAATTGTTAGAATGGGATGTCTAAGTAAGATATACTCTATTATACCAAATGTAGGATCGAATATGTAAAATGAGATACAAATACAAGAGGGGGGGTGAATTGTATACTTTAATAATTCCTAAGGATCTTTTGCATACCCAAAATTCACCCAACATCTAAACTCGAAAAACCTTCTTGATTCCGGAAAAGTGATTCCGGAAATGAAACTTAACAAAAGTTTACAAAAATAAGATTCTACCTTAAAGCGTATAGAATCTACCTAAATCAGAGTATAAGTGTGAGGTAGCATAAGAAAGCTATACTTTCCTCAAAAATACAAATACATAGCAGAAAACAAAGTAGTAACACTACAAGTAACAAGTAGAAACAATTTTAACCCAATGATGAGGGTATATAACAACCATGGATAAGAGGTCCCTTGATTTATACATTCAAGAATTTCTTTCTTACCCAAACCCAGGTAAGCCCTCAATCTGATGATTGATATCTATCTTGCTATCCCCATAATCCCTCGATTTGTAAGGAAATCGGCACCTCTGACTTCACAATCCGAAGTCTTTGATTTCAAGGAAATCGAACCTCTGCACTAAGAAAATCTGCACGAAGAAATGTTTGAACGAGTAGTTCAAAACATTCTGCATGAAGATTGAGAGTTTATAAGAGCCTCTCTCTAGAAATCATTTCAACAACACTTTTTCAAAGATCAGTGTAAAAATGTTATGAGCTCTTTCAAATGAGCACCTATTTATAGGTGCGGCGCCAATAGTTGTCTCCCTCCTCCAATGGTCATATTTTTCCTTGAATTTCAGAGGGACATGTACACGTGTAACTCAAAAAATGGTTAGTTGATAACTGAAAGAACGACATAGTTTTATAACAAAATGAGTGTAAGAATAATCAAAAACTAATATTGGAAATGATGGTAAAATAAAATTTTGGAGTCTAAGAAAAAAACTGAATTCGTACTTTACATCACAAAGATATTTGGATTCTATTTTAAAGGAATTTGGAACCTGGATTCTATAGAATTCTGGAGTCTAAATTTCAAGGAAATTAGGAGCCTGGATTCACAAGAATTCATAACCTGGACTTACAAAGTTCAGAGTCGGAATTCATGAGAATTCGGAGTCAGAACTCAGAAGAGTTCAGAGTATGTATTCATATAACAAAGAGTCATAACATAGAAAGGTTCATAACCCGAATTCATAATAGGAATTCAGATTCATAACTTAGAATATTTTGTATTTTCAATTCGTAATCAGAATTCTTAGTCTAACTTTACATAAGTTTGTAGTCGGAATTCGGAGTGGAACTTCATGAATGTTCATATCCAGAAGTCGGAGTTGAACTACATGAGAGTTTGTATCCATAATTCGGAGTTTCACTTCATAATTGTTCATATCCAGAATTACAAGTCTCAAACATAATTCCTCATATATATGTTATATATGATTCTGAGGTTTTAGGTTTCAAACCGATTTTTACACTTAAATAAATTTTGATTTGAGCAAATAAAACATGGTAAAGATAAATTTCCCCGGGGAACAAAACATTTTCCTTACAGGGGTAAAATGAAATTTTCCTTAAGATAAGGTGTTTGTGATTGCCAAAACATGAGGAATGGTCTTGTCATAATGAGACCTTAATGACTCAATAGACTCCCCCTTGAAAGAAGGAATGGAAAAGTCATAGGGAAACATTATTGACTAAACATATGATGCATATCTTATCTAAATTCATTGAACATTTCATAGTGGTATTCATGGAAGACATTACCATTTATGGTGATTCATTTAAATCCATATTTAATTCACTCTCTCTAGTCCTTAAAAAGTTTTTCAAATGTATCCTTTTTCTGGATTTTGAACGTTTTCACATCATAGCTACAAATGGGATCATTCTGGGGAACACAGTTTCACAACAAGATATTGAAGTTGATCCTGCCAAAATTGAAGTGATCCAATCACTTATTGAATCCAAATCTATTCAAGACATCCATTCATTTCTTATTTATTATGGTTTCTATCAGTGATTCCTCCATAACACCAGTAGGATTTTCCTCTCACTCATTTGGATACTCCAAAATGACTCCACATTCCATTTTGATAAATCTTGCAAGAGAGAGTTCATTGAACTCAAATAAATTCTTACATCTAGCATAATAATCCATCCTCTAGATTGGCCCTTACCCTTTTAGTTGATGTGTGTTGCTTATTATAGGGCCATTGGGGTCATTATTGGTCAAATTAAAGAAAATATTTCTCATGTAATCTATTATTACAGAGAAATGTTGGATGAACTCAATCCCAATACACTGTGACTAAAAAGGAAATTTTAGCTATGGTTTTTTTCCTTCTATAAATTACGACCCTATCTATTAGGTGAAATAAATCATAATTTCTACTTACCATTCATCATTGACGTTACTAATTATGAAAAATGATTCCATCCTGAGGCTAATAATATGGATATTAATGTTCAAAGTGTTTGAGTTTTTTTATTAAATATAGACCTATAGAAGATAAACCCATGGCTGATCACCTAATTTTAATTTCTATTTCTTCTGATTCGGAAATTATTGATCCTAAATTTCTAACAGAACACCTCTCATATATCACTCCGAAGTTACCATGGTATTCCCCAATTGTGATCTACTTGGTTGTTGGTGTTTCTACGAAATATTTTTCAAAATAACAAAAAGTGAAGTTGAAAATGTGATTCAAAATTCTATTTTTGGGAATATAATAAATTTTAAATACTAGGACTAACATTGTAATGAGGAGATGTGGCTATGAAGATGAACATTCATCCATCTTGAAATTTTTTCACTCAATTCCTAGTAGTGGCTACTTAGAATAAAAAAGTGCCTCCCAAATGGTCCTTGACTCATGATTCCTTTAGTCCTCACTCTTCAAGGACTCACATGAGTCTCGTAAATCATGGATCACTTTCATGAAGATTGAAGAAATTTATAAAATAAATGAAGTTCCCCAAAACCCCTTAATCTTCTATGTGATATTGAATGTTTGGGGCATCGATTTCATGGGACCATTTCTTATGTAAAATAAATTACCATATATTATTCTAATTGTTGATTAGGTTTCTAGATATGTTGAGGCCAAACCCACTATAAATGATGATTCACATACTAATAGTGGGTTCCAGAAAAAACATAGTTTCCATCAATTATGAATAGTGCTTTCTTTGATAAGGGACATAGGAACTCATTTATGTAATCAGACCATGGAATATCATATGAAAAATAATGGGGGTGTAGATAAAACATCTACTTCATATCACCCCAATCAAAATTCATGGATGAAATTTTATAATACATAATTGAAAAGAGTGCTTGAGAGAATTTTAAATCCCACCAGAAAAGATTGGGATAAAATAATAGGTGAAGCACTTTAGGCTTATCTATATTCTTATAAAACACCGATTGGGATGTGTCCATTAAGGATATATTTTGGTAAATCTTATTATTTCCCTGTTGAAATCCAATAATAAGTCTATTTGTACTAGAGAACATGTAATTTTTAATGTAAAAATATTGTGATGAAAGATTATTGTAGTTGATGAAATTGGAGGAGCTTTGATTTGATTCCAATGAGAATAACAATCTCTACCAATAAAAGGCCAAGATACTCCATAAAAACACATCCTACAGAGGTATTTCATGAAGCTGAAAAGGTAATACTCTTCAATTCCAGATTTCAGCTTCACCAAGGTAAGCTTAATTCTCATTGGGAACTTCCTTTTATTATTATCAATGTTTACCCATTTTGTGTAGTTCATGTCCATGACCCCACTTCCCAATGGATATTCACGGTAAACGAACATCAGTTAATGTATCACCATGAGGGGACATACATCCTGGGAACCACATCAACTTCCATTGGATCCCCAATATCTATAGTTAACCCATGGGGATGGAAACCCACCAAATCCAAACTCAAGGGACATATTTCCCTTTAACTCTCCTATCTCTCTATCAATTTATCTTCTTATTCTTCTTCTTACTCCCTCATTCTCATTTTACTACATTTCTCATTAAACTTTTAATTTAATATATATATTTTTTATCGTTGTGTCATTATAAAAACCACTAAAAATTATTAAAAGGGTCGTAATTACTTACCATCCACTATTGAATTTTTTTTCAACCATTTTGGGGAGTCAAAAAAAATGTTTTCATCTAAAAAATATTGTATTTTCATCATAAATTGGTATAAATAATATTATTTCAAAACCAAAAAAAATTTAATTCTCAATTATTTATTTTAGAAATTATTCTTCCCCAGCCATGAGAAATAAAATTAGATTTCATGCCAAGGTCTCCAACGACCATATTTTCAATTTTTTTCACCCCTGACCACGAGTTTTTAGTTTATGGAACTTCGAGTTAAATTTCCAACTTTGGTGTTCTTCAATATCATAGAGAAAATTTCTGAACCACTTGAGAATAAAAATTGAAAAATATCCTCCCTATACCCTTACATTAATCATAATTTTGAAATCCTCTTTGAGCCATTGATTTTTTTTCTTGATATCCACATGAAAACCCCAAAACCTTTTCCCACACAACATCTACATGGATGTTCATTGTAATAATTTATTGAAATTTATGTGTGGGGGTGGGGAATGGTATTTATTTTTGGAATCCATTTCACGATTTTAATCAAATTATCATATACTTGAGGGAAAGAATATATTTAAGTGTGGTGGAGAGGTTTTTTTGTGATTTTGGGGAATGTATTTTAGTTTTGGTAAGTTTGTACATGTTATTGAAATGTGTTAAAAAATGAAAAAGGGTTATGTTTTTGGTAGGTCAAAAATTACTCTTCCTCAAACTTTGATCTTATTATAACTATTACAATTAGTTTCACGAAGAGATAAAACGAGGGTCGGAAGAAGGACATGATATTTGTTTCAAGATCATATTTTGAAAAAAATTAAAAAAAACAAAAAAAAAAAAACAAAGTACACTTGAATTATATATTATTGTTTAATTTGGATATGTTCTATGCCTCATACATATTTCACATTTTAATATAATAAAAATTTTATCCATCTATTTTGTGTAATCATTCAAACATTCATTCCCTTGTAAATATGGTTTTCCATAACCATCAATGTCATATTTCACTGTTTGCATTGTTTTTTCAACATAGTGTTTTAACCCTCTTTTCATTTATATTGGACATTAAATTACTACCATCCCATAGCCTCAATAAACACTTAATAAATACCACTTGATTATTGTGCACTTGAGGATAGGGAAAATAATCTAAGAGCTCTTTAAAACTCTACAATTCTCACTTTTGGTTGGTGAATGAGTGAACCTCCCTAAATAAATTTTTATCATCTTAAGGGGAGTGAGTTTAGAGTACCCTCATTTTCCATTTCTAAATTTTAGAATAAAAAATTAATTTTTTTGGAACATTTTTTCTATAACAATTTTTTGTGGAAATTAATATGGATGAGTAAACTGTTCTAAACCACCCTTGATTGGGAAAAACAAAATTTTAATATTTTTTGGTGAGTGACAATGATTTGTATACATTTTTATGCTTTTTACATGAGTAAATGAACAAGAATAAGTTTAGAGGATTTTATGTTATTAATTTATTTATAATTTTTTTATACTCCCTTTAGTAATTTTCATTTAAAATTTCATAATTGGTGTGAAATACCCTTGATTTAATACTAAATAATTTTTTAGCATTATTTGAATTAATCCAATTAAGTAAGTTTACTATTTTAATTATAACTGTCAACCCACTTTTCCAAATTGTATGATTCTTATCTTTTAGGGTTCCTTATTCTATATCCTACAAATGATAAACTTGATTTTTGGCCAATTTGACTATTTGATGGGTCATATGGTCCACAGAAGAAGGCCTAAAGAATCTATGAAGAAATTGGACCAGCCATTATAATACATTTTCTCAGATCAATCCATAGGTAAAATTATGATTATAATCATTCATCTATTATTTAATATTAAAAAAATCTTGGATAATATTATGAGGCCTAACTACAAAAAAAGTGACCCAAATGATTATTTAAAGTCCATTTCACCATTCTGTTTGGGAATTACAATCACACACAATACACGACATTTTTCCTGATATAGACATCAAATGGAGATAAGATTTTATATTTTGAAATCCAAGATAAATTCAGATGACTTTCTAAAATAAATAGTTTTGATTTCAGGGCATCTTCATATTCAAAAATCCATTAACATTTCTTCCTTCTAAAAAATACGGGATTGAAAAGGGATGATTAAATTTGTTTATTAAAACCAAAAAAATTTGGATACATAATCCAAATGGCACCTAAATTTTTAGGGTTTATGTTAAAAATTCATATCTACAACTTTGAAGAATATTATTTCTCTAGATTCATATCTTTGAATTATCAAATTTGTGAGCCATGTGGAGGGGTATATTTTGAATGAAAACAGTTCACCACCTTTTGCTATAAATACATCCCCTCCTCTACTTACAGGGGTTGAAATTTTTCATGAAAATATGGATAGTTTTTCAAGAAAATAAGGCCCTTATAATGTATTGATATTATCTTCCATAATCATGTCTCTACTTTATATATCATTCCTCCATGATTAATTTTATTTACCTTTTCTTTCTGCTTCATTTGTAATCCTGTATGTGTTTTTGTTAAGAATTAGGTTTCAATGCATGTTTATATCTCATTATCTTTTATAATAATCAACCCTGTATTTTTTATATTAATTTTATTAAAAAAATAAATCGTATTAAAAATCACTCCCTAATTTTTATTTTTAATTCTATCGAAAGTATGTTTTTAACACTTTTTACTATTTGTGTGTGTGTTCTATGCACTACTCTTTTCAAATCCTGTTCTTTTAATTTTATTTTAACTCGTCAATATAAACATATTAAACCAGATTAATAACCATATCAATTTCTAAGTTAATATACTATTGGGGTGAGTCATGATTTGGGGATATTAAGTGATTGAGGTATTTTTCTCATTGATTATTCTTTAGGTTAACATTGTGTATGTTGAACATAAAATGTCATATATTAATGACATGTTTGGTTTAACATTAGGATTCCATGGGTTATTGGATCCATAAATACACTACCATAAACAAGTTCATATTTATATTAGAAAAATATGCTAAGTTAAGGCTCGGACTATATCCTCAACACATGGGAATTATGATCAAAATCATCTTGTGAAGTGGGTGTTAAGATAATGAAATATAAAGAAAAGATGAAGGATATCATATGATTAAAATAAAAAATAATAAACTCACCCCAATCTTTATCTACATTTTAAATAAAATATCATCTATTAATCAATTTAATTAAGCTCTATAAAAACACCCCATTAAAATGATTAACAAAACATAAACAATTGAATATTAAAAAGTACCATTACTGATGATTCGACTTGAGTGACTCTATAAAATTTAGTAGATCACCGGACCCATGGACATTCGATATGTGAAAATCAGATGTGATTCATCCTCCATTATAATTCTGGTTAAGAAGGTATATGAGGGATCATTCCGGGGTGGTCACATAAAGGACCGGTGGCTTTCTGATGTTGGGTGGAAGCGAAACTGGTTGTTGGAGTAGATACTGCATGATCTTTTCAAAGGCAATCACACACTCTTCATACCATTTTTAGACAAAACCTTTATTCTTGAGTCTTATAAAGGGATTACACTTGTCAGCCAAATTCACAATGAATCAATGTATATATGATATGTGGCCTTGAAAACCCAGGAGATATTGATGGTCACTCAGAGGAGGAATCTTTCTAATAGACTTGATATCTTCTAAGTCGATCATGATTCCTATGTATATAAAAAATGAATCCTAGAAATGTCGTCAAGGTGATGCCAATTTATTACATCAAGGGGTTCATCTTCATAAGGAGGGAATAGAGGAAGTCATACACTTTCTGATGATATCTATGATAGTCTGGACACTGGCATGATTTGACCACCATGTCTTCCACACAGTATTCCATTAGTGTCTCGAGGATCAGTTTGAATATGTGGTGCATAGAAACCTAATAAGCATCTCTTTCATTATTCAAACCGATGGACGTTACCTGATAGAAGTATGTACTATATGGTTCCCCAAAGGTGTTGGACTTCTCATATTCAAGGGATATCAAGATTTTATTATACCCATAATATCCATCCAAGAAGAAGAGGGATTGGAATCCAGTGGTTGTGTCAATCAACAGCTTCATCACAAGAAATATAAATTCATCTATTCGATAGTGACGATTGATGTCTAGGATGTGAATGTAGAAACG
Source organism: Viscum album (assembly GCA_963277665.1). Lineage (NCBI taxonomy): Eukaryota > Viridiplantae > Streptophyta > Magnoliopsida > Santalales > Viscaceae > Viscum > Viscum album. Next base: position 1,080,415,388 of record OY728153.1, on the reverse strand, counting down.
AATTTGTTTGTTCTTTTTCCTAAAGGTAACGATGTTGGATAACCACCTATTGTACCAGAATTACTTGAAAATATTGGATTTGACGATATTATCAACCTCATCCTCAACTACGGCTCCATGAGATGGATTCATATTCCTATGAGGATTTTTGAACCCAAAATGTCATTTTGGGAGGCCATGGTGGGGAACAGAAACATTAGGATCTAGTCCTGTAATGTAATTATAACTTCAAGAGAATACAACATGATGTTGCATCAGAAAATACATGTACTGTTGTTGCTCCTCTATTGGAATATATTTTCTAATCATTTTTGGCCTTAGGTCTGCCTAATTACTGAGATTCACCTACACTAACTCATTGATGGTGCTTGAAACACCCTATTCAAATGTGAGTGGGGAATCTTCCAAATAATCCTAATTTCCCTAGGTAAAGGGATCATTGAGAGGAAGACTTTTATTCTAAGATAATTTAACCTAAAATAATGTTATTACTACCTTGATAAGAGGTGGAATCATCATCAAAAGACTCCTTCACTATTGAGAACATTCCAAAAAAACTATCGACCTGATTCCATCAAGCCTATGAATGAGGGGTTCATTCATAACGATATCAAAAAAGTGGTGGTGGGTTGGTCTATGTAAACATATCTCGGATCAGATAAATAAGAAGGTATGGTGTATGAATTTCCCCATAGGAAAAACATCTCGATACCTGACAGGGGTGAGGGGATTTTTTATCGCTCGTGCATGGTATGTGGAGGAATATGTGGTAATATTCCAGAATTACGTATACATAGGAACACATTTTCCCTTTATCTCAGAAATGAAGAAGTAGTGTCCCAGGTCTGTGGTTGTGGCCTCCAACCGGTGAATCGTAAGAATTAAGGCATCATCCAAATCTATCCATGGGTTGGACACAGTAATAGTGTGCTAAAACTCATTGGTTTGAGCCATTTTTCTTTTCCTCTTATAATGGTCGGTGAATAAATAGTTTGCTTCACAATAGGCAAAGGGATACACATCACTTTGGAGAACACCCACTCGATCATTAAAGAAGTAATTGTGAAATCAGTGATATGAGGAGGGAACTGTTGCATGTATATAGAGACATGTATTACCCATCAATTCATTTTAGGCATTTCCTTGCTAGATTAACATGAATTACATGCTGGAAATCAGGACACTAAATTGGGTTATAGGGTGAATCCTTCCACATAGCCCCCGCTTGGTCCTGTCATAACCTTGAATCTTTTGGTCAGAGGGCATCAGATCTACCTCATACTATCCTTACTTATAGAGTGTCTGGGTTGGTATAAGATTGATCCCAGAACTAGTGTTGATGAGATAAAAATGGACATCCATGCTATTAATTTGGCTAGTGATGTACATCGTTTCGATGTGACCATGTACAGGGGATCCTTAATCTTCCTCTGAGAATGAGATGATGGATTTATATTCTTCTCTGTCGATATCCTCATAATGGAAGGCCTCTACAGTTTCTATATCTATTTCAAACTATAGGAGGCTTCTCAAATCCTTTTTGAGGGCTTCATGCATCATTCCTTATGGGTGGAGGGGCTCTAGGATCGAGAGATTAATGGGAATGATGGAAATAGGATTAACCAAATCATACTTTCATGTAAGATTCACATTTATACTAGAAGGAAGTTTCTATGTGGTAATAGGTATGGAAGAAATTACTGGTTGAACCGAAGGATTATAGCTAGTTCTGGAAGATTTCCTCTTCTCTCTAGCTAAACCGCAAAAAATTACAACCGGCTAGCTGTAAGATGACTGAGGTCTGGCCATGACTGAAAGCCAATGGTCACGATGTAGCCACAATGGCTTTTCCTGATCGAGTATCATTAACCATGGTGGAAGAGAATTCTATAAAATAGGATGAGAGGAATGAACATGCAATGATCTACATTGGGCTTGTTGTCTAGTCTTGGTGGCATGAACATCTTTTCTAGAATCAATGTCATGAGCATTCAGATGATTAACATATCAATGACCTAGCTGATGGTGGTGTTGATGAGGAACATTAGGAGGAACTTCTTAATGATCCTCATCACTGGGAACCGTGTAAGGGTCGACATGTTTGATAGTATTCACTGAGGCATACCCCTGATCATCACCTAATTAATCCTTTAATATAGGGAAAATTATGCCGACAACATCAATCCCTGGGGGCATGAAGTCTCCAAGATTATGGGTTGCCTTGACATTGGAAAGGGGATTGTTTTCTCCTTTCACCATTGGTGCCTCCTATTATGAGAAGAAGAAGGGTGAGATGTGGACAAAAAAGTGGTAGTAGGGAGGACAAATAACAACTTTTGGAAGCTCAGTCCCATTGAAACAACCATGAACGACACCACGGGTGTGAGAAACTGCTGTACATGCAAACCTATAATCATATTTCTAAGACCTATGGTTAGAGACCTGCTGCCATTCACCTTCTCTATTGCAGTTAAGATTTGTTGAAACACACGCCACATATTCTAGTAAAGGAAACAATCTGACTACATTGTTTTTTGACCGGATCTTGATTCCAGTCCTTGAATATATTACACTGCCTAGTGTTGTGTCCAAGGATCTAGTGATAGGGGTAGTAGTTAGAGAGATCAATGAGATATTCCTCCTCAGGCCTCCTGCATTATGGAAACATCAGGATCCCTTGACCAAAGACACTTTGGAAATAACTGAGACCCCAATCAACATCAATTGTGTAGTTATGGTTCCTCTTGTATTGGAAAGGAACTATATGAGATGAGCCCTATTTAGGGGATGGATCTTGGATAGAAGGTGGAATTTGATTGACTCACCTAGGTGCCAGTGCCTCATGAGGTAGCACCAATCGATTCTAAAGTAGGTGATCTTGATCATGAGGCCAGGCTTGAGGACATTTTCCTCAAAGAGTTATTGAGATAGGATATTTTAGTAACAATTATAATGGTTTGTAGTCTACTACTTTTGTAACTATAGTAATTTCATCCTTTGTGGCTCTCCTTGTAGGAGATGTGAGAGGAAATATGCATGGCTTCTTGGCTTGATTCAAGGATTCCTCTAGGGATTCATCCTTGTTATAAAAATCATAGAATCCACCTTGGATGTTTTGAGAGATGAGATAGGGATGAAATTCAGTTTTCACACTCCCTACACACATCGTTAACAACTATTCACGAGTCATCAGCATACTGAGGGAACATTTGAGAACCTTCCACTTGACAACAATGTTTGCGACTATATTATCTAGGTGTTGTTTTTAGTTAATTATGTTAGAAATACTATTCATCCATGTGGTGGAGCTAAACTGGTATAAAAATTTCTAGTGAATATATTCCCAACTAGCTACATACCCAACATGTAACTGGTTGTACCAGACGAATTCTTACACTTATAGTGTTTGTACAAAACAATGGAGTTTTGCAACTTCTTTCTTTTATTGAGTTCCCAACATGGGTCCAAACCTAAAAAAAGTGTTCCAGATGTTGTATAAGGTCTCAAATCCCATTCAAGGGATAGAATTTAGGATTCCTTATGTCTAGGGATGCCAACATATCATCTACCTATGAAAGATACAACATTCCATAGGTGGGATTTCCACATGTTGGTTTTGAGGTCCTCGAGGCCGGAAATATAAGTGGTCATCAGGTAACCCTAGTATGGATTTATTTATTAATGTGGGTTCCAAACCACCAGTGCATTGGAGGTATCTTCAAAATGATAGGCATGCCCAGTGACTCATGGAGAAATTGGAGTGACATGTGGAGTGGTTGGATAAACATAAGGAAACACTAAGGGAACAACGTCAGCCGATTCCCAAGGAGGGATCACACTTAGTTCTAGAAGATTTAATGACATAAACCATGGGTGTTTTACATAATCTCTAGTATCTTCCTTATTGAGGGGTGTAAGGTTTTCCAGATCAAAGGGGGTAAAATTTATGTGAATAACTTTTGGATGACCCTACTTTCCTTGTGAAGGATAGATTAGATCGTTCCAAGTACCACCATAATTTGTAAACTATCCTACGAGGTTCTTGTAAGAAACTCTTCAATGGGTTATTTCAATAGAGAAAGTTTTCGATGCAATGTAAATTTCTAAGGATCATCCTTCTTTGTCTGCAATGAACCAGACATATCATAAGGCCTAAAGGTCCCAATCGATCCTTTACCCTTGTTGGGGTCTCGACCTAATGGAAATGATTTTGGAAGCTTTTCAAGGTCTAGAATATTTCTTTACTGGTGAGTTAAACAGTTTTTGGGATCCAGTAGATACTATTATACTCTAGGGTGTGGGTCATCCTCTTCATACACCGCATCAGTTTCCCTCTCTTTAAGTGTGCTGAGCTCAACCATATTGACCATGATTGCCCCTATAAGAATATCCTTGATGTCACTCGATATTTATGGCCATCGTAGGATCAGTCAAGAGTGGAGAGCATTATAGTAACCATATACCTAGATTTTTATGTATCGAGACACCTCTTTGATGATTCTATGGAGCACATGGATGCTTCGACCACATCTCAATTGAAGTGTTCGGTGGAAACTAGGCTATGCAGGGTGATAACCCAGGGAAGCATGACTAAGTGTTCCTTGAGACACTACCGAAGGATTTCATCAAAGTGTTGCTGAATCATTGAATACACCAACTTATGGTTGCAATGATGGAAATGTGTCACCTAGATGGTCTGGCAGAAGCATATGACTTCATCTCAAGAGATAGATTCATGAAAATTGAAGTATGAAGTTAGGATTAGATATAACCTCTTTTATAACTAGTTCAATATGATAATTACCCACAATGTTCTTTGCAAAAATTGGGTTTCTCCTATCAGTATCCCAATCATTGATTGAGGGTGGGAGTGGAACCGACGATGGAACTATTTTATACCACTGTAGTAGTGAAGCAGTCAGAGGAGAGAATGTAGCACAAGATGACAGGACACTACCAACTAGGTCATCTCCCTAGTATGGTACCAACCACATCATGAGGACTCTATAGGATTATGTATTGACCATCACTTAATGCACAAAGATTCATGATGTTTCTCATGGATCTAGATAGTGATCGTCATCCACCAATCCCGAAAAAAAAAACACTCTGAGATCTCGGGTCATGTTAGAGAAAGAGACTAGTGACAATTGGGATGTCTATACACCAACACCATTGAAGGGTGCCAAATCTTCATCCTCTTTCAAATACTAGTAGAGCGTTTTAGGTATTTGCTACATCTCACTTTCAGGGAGGATAAAGGTCACATGTCACATTCCTACCCCAGAACCAAATACAGAGGATTGGGGTGAAGGGTCCATCATCGATTCATACTCTTCTTTAGAATATAAAAAGTTGATTGAGTTAACAATGGTTTAGAACTTCTCAGAGTTCTTCCTTCAGGGATGAAAATTTTACCTTCTACCCTGGGATGGATATTTAGGGAAGGGTATATGTTCGGCACAGGGAGGACCTTTGTATGTGGTGGTGATAAAGATGGGAGGACCTCCTCTTGGATTGGTTTCTACATGGGGATGATCATCACATCTATTATCAGTGGAGTGGGTAGGAAGACCTATTTGGTGGGATTGGGTGTGAGGATCCCCCATGCATATTTCAAACGGAACATGGGTAGGACCTCTGTGTCTATTTCTTAATGCTTGGGGAGGATGCACGATGGGGAGTGTTGGTGTGGGGAGGAATGATGCTAGAGATGGATAGAACATGGGGACGACTTCCATGTTGATTTGTGATGGGGGTGATAAGGAACTTTTCCTTGGTTGATACTACTATGGGGAGGAAATCTACCATGAGTGGTGATGACACGAGTAGGTCCATCACATTGATAAACTGTGATACGAGAAAAGATTTCATACCTGGGATCATGGGCATGGGGAGGAACTTCATACTATGTGTCAAAAAGACAAGGAGGACCTTTATATGGACTAATTATGGTAACATGGGGAGGACCTCCATGATGAGTATAGGAAAAGGGAGGACATATTCTCTGATGATGATGGTATGGGGAGGACCTCTGCATTGAATACCATCATCATATGTTATTCCCATACAACAAATATTCGTTCCGGTGACCAGAAAAGTCAGCTCGTCCTACCCATGGGATGTTTAGGGTATCAAAACTAGTTTGGCATAGAATTTAACCCACTCGGTATTGAAGATGATCTGATAGTATGCATCGGTGGTGGCATGGGCCACCGAATCTATAGAAGAGAGAAAACCCCTAACTAGAATCTTCCTGAGTCTATGCATGATGTTGACTTTAGGTCAGCCGGACTAGAGTCGTCTGAGAAGGGTTGTAGACTACCTATTCATTGGCCTGAGATATCAATAATTAGTGGAACTTATGTGGCCTATTGGGAGACCTCTATGGTAGCTCTCCAGTGGTAGTCATTTCTAAGATGAATCGAACATCCCTTACCTTGTTAGTGTATGTGAGTGATTCACCAGAACGTTTCAGGGAAAGAATCCCGAAAAGGTCAAATGTTGAAGTGGGGACCAGTGGCTTCCATCATGGATCTTATGGGTGATAACGATGGTGAGGAATTGAAGCCTCTAGATCTTTATGAGACATTTCTAATGTTGGAATGCCCCCCTCATTCTTGTATCGATGACAAAGGTTGTCTATCACCCTCATCTGAATAATTTTAGATATTGAGATGGGGAATTTCCAAGAAGTATCCATAGTTGTGGATGAAATCATGGAATAGGTGGAGTCATGTGGTATTTCAACATTATTTTTCCTCCGGTCCTTGTGTCTTCAGGGGGGGGGGTAGTTGGTTTCATGTATCTTGATTCCTGAAAAATAGAAAAATTCAACCTTCAATATAGGTATTAGAAAATAAATACCCAATTCCCTAACAATGTAGGGTCTTTCATGGATGAGGAGAGAGATCGACATTAACAATTCCAAAAATAGGAATGCCCAATGATTAACTACCCCTAATTATGGAGAGGTTCAAAGTAGGACCACTAGTTTCTTAGTGGGACATAGAACTAGATAAATGGATCTGGTTTCACTCTCATTTGTGGATTTCTCATGCACTACTAATACCTAGAGTTAGTGGATAAGTAGTTCATGTTGGGTTCACCATTTTGGTTGGTAGGATGACCTGGAATTTGAGTATAATATTTGACCTGATGACCTAAATGGCTAATCCCCATGTTTGAATGAAAAATGTTTCACGTCGAGTTACCCATTTATGTTTTCAATGATTTCCACTAGGGAACTCTCACCTTGGTCATCTTTAACAATGTATTCTCCTTGATCATAATTTGATGATGGGATTTCAGTCTTTCAATCCCTAGATTACTCCTTATAATTTTTCACCTAGTCGAGTTATCCCTCATAGATACAAGTCATCTTTCATGATACTCGTTCCCCATGACATCTCCTTGTGGACACAGATTAATTATGCTACTTATTCCAGGAAATTCCAAGGGGTCTATCTAGGTAAGAAACCTTTAGTCCTCGTAGAATTCATGATTCAAATGAAGGGAATTTTTTTATGCTAAAACACAAAAACACTTATATTCTTCCGCTTTAGAGGTGTTATCAAGGTTGTAGAAACTCGTGGCTTCCCAGGTCAGTCGCAAGGTATCTTAGGCTAGAGGAATGTCTCTGAGTATTTCCTTGACTTTCCATGTTTGACATAGTTTATTCCATGATTATAATTCCTAGAGGAGTCAAATCAGATAAATTGAAAAACATAAGAAGGTCGATCAGATAGGTACGTCCCTAAGAGGAATCACCTCGAAGGTTTACTAGATGAGAGGATCTAAATGCCTGATGAGAGTAGACCAAGGGTGGTGTGCCCCAAGAAGGGAAGTTGTCACACCATAAAGACTAAACTAGATGCCACTGAGGGTGGATCAGGGAGGTAGACACCAATGAGGGAAACTCCAAGTTTTACCATTAGCTGGGAAGGAACCTCATAGAGGCTTACTATAGACTATATGTAGAGGAATAAAATGAAAACCCATGTAGTTATAAGGGGTATGGTTTGGGGATTACTTGTGACTATTGGCCCATCATAAGAGGATTACTATTGGATAAATGAGTGCAGATTGTGTGGGGATTATGCATGGTTAGCTTTCTCAATGCTGCAAGGTGAAGTAATCAAATGAGTAAGGCTTATGCACCAAGAAGACCCATGCACTACTAAGATCGGTAAAGGGATCAGTGCGTATTATGCACAATGATGGCCCATGGTAGATATTGTTACCTCACTATGATAGGGGAGAGGTGATGAAGTAGATGGATAGGGATTATGCATTGTTAGCTTCTTGAGTGAGTGGAATGATCCGATTGAGATGTGGTGGCCTACGGTTGAATCATTATGAGTGATGATGGCTGAATAAAGTGGGTGGAATTAATGGGTTAGAAAAAATGGGAACATGTCGATTCTAGTCTTGAACCTTTGGGAGGATTCCTACATATCCTAATTGGTTGGGAATAAATGTCCAAATAGTTTTAATGGGGGTGTTGAGTCACCTATGGAGGAAGTCTGTATGAATGAATACATCTAGAAAGACCTAAAAAAAAGGAACCTCCATGTTTGGGATTGACCCCCTCGAGACAAAGAGACCCATGGGAATGTACAAGATGGGAATGGATGATGGCATTGAACATCATAGAGGCTTTTTATGTAACCCAATGGCTAGAAATCCAAGTTCATGTAGTTTAGGATGGAGCCAGTGAATTGGGGAGTACACATGTACAATGACCCAGTGATTTTCTAGGGGAATACACATTATTAGTGGCCTTTTTCAAGAGGATCACTCATGGTTGGATGGATATGATATATACGGGTCTTATGCCTGTTTAGCAACCCTAGTGGATTGACCAGAACATCTAAAGGGGTGGATTTAAGAGATGTGTCCCAAAAAATGAATGTGTCACATCAGGAGGGTACTTCCCTAGGAGGGAGAACCATATTTTACTATTGTATGGGATTAAACCTCAAATAGGCTTCATACATACCCAAAATGGATCAAAACCCATGTAATTCGGGGCATGAAGTTTAAAATTATGCAGGAGGAGTGAACTGACATGGAATATATGGATAACATTTAATATGGGGAGTGATAGGATTGAACCATAGAAAGGATTCCTATGTACTCTTTTTATAATATAGAGATCAAATTGTACGTAGTTCAATTGGAGGGGGCATAGAATTTGTTTTTACTCATGGAAATTGACCCAGAATCATTTTGGGGCTTACACATAGTTAACAACCCATGGAATTTTGGGGATCACACATGTTTAGAAGCCCAGAGACCTAATGGGGCTTACACATGTTTAACGACACAAATATATGATGGGGATTATACAAGGTTAGTGGCTCAAAGAGGATATCATGGTTACTGATATTCTAATCCCAAGTGAGTCTTGATCGGTGTAAGAAACAAGCGGTAGAAGTCGACCCGATGGCCATGTCATGAAAGGGACGACCATGAGATATGGTATGGGACTTATTTATGGCTAGCGGTCCAAAGAGGGTTCCGTGATCACTAGTACTCTAAGCCCATGTGAGTCATGTTTAGTGTGATAATCAAGAGGTAACAGTAGACGTAACAGTCATTTCACGAATGGTTTAACCATGACAAATGGTGTGGGGAAATCATATGGATAAAAGATCAGGGAGATGTATAGTGTCACATACTCTTGGAGAGACTCTTGATGATGATATCTTTCAATGTGAGGAATATATCATTCCCTTTCCAGAGATAAAGGAATATCTCTCTACCATGGAGATGGGTGGTCATAGAGAATTCACATTGTGTGAAACCCCATGTCCATTGCAAGGGGAGAGACTACAGTTTAATGTCATTTATTGAGTATTATGGTGCATATATGTTTAACTTCAAACAACACAAATGGGGAGGGTTCAATACATACCCCTATGACTTACATGTCTGATACCTACCCACACTTGGGGAAGGGAAGGCATTAGCAAGGCTCAACATGAGAGGTGTGGAGGAATGGCCAATACTGGGGTCCACTTTTGTGGGGTTATTCCAAAAATAATGATTAAATAGAATACCTATCCCAAAAATAAAGAAGTGGGATAACGATAAAGGGGACACCATGTGGGGAATCATGAAATCTCTATATATGAACCTAGAGGGATGCACAAGAAATGGGTTCATGAAGTAGGAGGGCTTGATGGAGGAGTGTTTTGAATAAAGGGATCTATGTGATGGGATGTTCTTTGGGAAGCATTGAAAAAGGGTCTCCATAAATGGAGGTTCTTCACGAAGCATAGAGACCCAAACTAGGAAGTGGATATTCATGTATTTATGGTGTTGTTCGCTAAGCCTGAATGCTTCGCAATGTCCTATATTCCATAGTCGGACTCTTACCTTCACGATGACCTTGTAACTTTGTAAAGGAAATCTCCACATTCAGTGGAGGAAAATAGAAATAAGGGTAAAATTATTTCATGATTCTGAAATACCTTGGGTGATTCATTTTTTCACTGGTTCATGGAGCATAGGGAGCATCATGATATGAGAGTTAGAAGGAAAAATGTAATGGAAATGATTTTTCAAGGTGGGGACAAGAATCATTTTTATAGGTACCAAGCATTGTGATTTTCAGAGGTGTGCCGTGAAGAAAATAGATCTTCACATATGGTGGTGGATCTATCAAAATCATGAAGTGTTCCATCAAGTGTCGTGGTTATAGTCACATAATTCTTCAGACTCATGGAGGCTCCCACTAACTTACTTCACGACATTCACGGAGGTCATCAGACTGGAGAATGATCTCATCCACCTACTTCTTGGAATTCACAGAGGTCATCGGACTCATAGAGTCTCCTATCAACCTGATTCACATCATTCATGGTGGTGAGGGGCCTAGTGAAGGGGCATCTTGAAACATACCCGTTTAGTTTTTTTTGGACTTTTGAGGCTTGAATTTTTACCCAAATGGTATTGTCCTTCATTAACTTATTCCGAGAGTGAATTTCGGTTCCAAAAATAGGGAATAAACACTCTCTATTGATCATGACCAATATTCTTTTAAAAATGTACTTATTCAATTCTACATAGTAGTGGGTAAAAGAGAATGGGAATGATATTTAAATAGTTGTATTTTTTTATCATAGCACCAGTGCAGAATTATGTTTCCCATGAAGAATCATTTCTACCAGTATCTTCTCTTAGTTTCCCCATAGTTAGACAATAAAGGTGAATTGTTTAATTTCCAGTGGCATATCAATTTACAAGATGAATATCTTTTCCTAATCACTGGATATTTAAGGATATCACCATACAATGGATCCATTTAATGGCCAAGTGGGTTTCTTGAATCGCATTGAAAAAATAGTCCCTTATTTCCTTCATGTCCTCATGGGTGCCTGTTCCTTTTTCAAGCATATTTATTGCCGATAAGACAAATTTTCCTTCATGAAAAAAATGAAATACTTGATATGTTTTAGAAGCTTCATAACTAGGGTGGCTTTAGTCATGGTGAAATCAACTGAATCAATCCATCAGTAAAATAAGAGATCCAATGAAATTATATAAATTCCCTATGTATCATGGAAATGTTGATCTACTCCATCATCATCTCAAATTTAGAGGTGGAAGAAGAAGGTGTCATTGAAAAGGTAGGTGTCACCCTATCATTAATCAGGTAGAGATATATAAATTACGGTGGTATCTAATTTTTTTAGAGCATAATTCATATTTGGAATGTAGAAAGTATCCATCAATGCGTTTTTGATCTTCATGGGATGAGGAGGCTCATGTTTTATTGATGGACGTCAGGAAGGTAGAGGTATATTAGGTTTAGTGAATCATGTGGTAAGAAAGATTACCATGAATGTCAAGGTTCATGTACTGACTGCTAGATATATTTAGATAAGTGGTATCATGGAAGCATTTCCTACCATTAGAGTTGTGGTATAGTAACAAAATCCCTTTAAGAGGTCATGTTTATTTTCATTGTATATTTTTTAGCACACATGGTCAGTTTATGGCATTCACTATAGGTAGGCCTAGCATGACAAAATGATGAGATATGGTTGTCATGTGACTATGAGTAGTGCTTGTTATAGTCTTAAATCATGGTCACCATGACTATACTCTGAAAAAATGTTTATAAAGGGGAAACATATGGTTAGAAACTATGGAAACAATTGTGTTAGTGATTTTCATGGGCACTCATGGACACTGTAACTTTCTATCCGTCTATAGTTCACATATTTTCACAGTGAAATATTAATGTATGTCCATAAAAATTCCTTAAGCATGGATTCATAATTTTTATCATAAGAATTATTCATCAATAAATAACTTATTTAAATCCAATTTCCAATTAAGTATTAATTTAATAATGTCAACAGAAAAACTATTAACCCAGGAATGTAACTATAATGTGGGGTGCTTTCAATGAATAAATATCAGTGATTAATTAAAATTCTAGTTCACATCACATATATTATCCATTTACAATCCTATAAATACCCATTTGTTTATAAATTATTACTAAAATCATGGTTTTTAGGTATTAACCATTTCATTTTTCATGAGACCTTCAGTTCGATAGTTCCAGTCCTTATACATTGATCATGAATTCATTATATCCAAATTTTAATCACGATATAAAAATCATATTACTTCATTATATATATATATAATCACACATAGAAGGTATAGATTGAAAAAGGAAGTACATCGTTCATGGATATGGTAGGTCATACGTACACATGAATGCAATTTTAACATTTCAATGGTTAGAATGATATAAAGATAAATAATAATTCCCATTAATTTTATAATTATTAAAACATATATATAATATACTTCCTCATAACCATCCATGTAAATTGGAAATTAAAAATGAATCACATAGCTTCATGGAGGTGATTGTTCACATATATTCATGGGAGACATAATCATTTTCCAAAGGATATAAAAGTAAGAAGTTAAATATGATATTAAAATTATAGAAGAAATATTATACCATAAATAAAATATATAAATATTAAACCCATAATAATAAAAATCCATGACAGATTGTGATGGAAAATTGACTATATCATTGCGTGGAATAGGTAGTCTATACATACGAATAAGCGATCGTTTTAATACCTATATGATGGAAAAGAGGGTGAATAATGGAAGTTCCCAAATCATGATAAAATTTCATTATATTTAGAACACAAACATTATTATTTTATTATGAATAAAATATTTTTAGAGGAGTTAGATGTATAAATAAATTGAAAGAGTTCACGCAGGATGATTACTAGTTATTCAGTAGACGTTCTTAGATCCCTTCTTATGGACCATTGTAATGGTATTCTAAGAAGACCATGACATCAAGTTTCTCTCTAGGTATGTTTTTCATATAACTGGGTAGTTTTTTCTCAATATATATGAAATAAATTTGTGCAAAGAAAAGAGATAAGCGTTGTCCATTTATAAGTAAAAAGAGGGGAAAAATTGAGATTACTTATACTATTAAATCACTCTAAATTAATTTCATGGTTTTAGGGAAAAAATTGGTATATTTATAATATTGCATGAATGAAAATCTAAATAATATAATCCAATAATATTTAGACTTGTTTTGGGGACTTTTTTTAACTCCTACATCTTAGTTTAATCCACTATTAACCATTTTGACAGTTTCCATAATTTCATTGTTTTTATACTTTAAAAGTAAAGAATGCCACCATAAAAGGGAAGGTGAACCATAAATGGAATATTTTAATATTTTTAACCATATCATATTCAATTGTAAAAATATAGGATTTTATGAATTTAAAATAAGAAAATAAAATATTATATTTTCCTGAAATATCATTAATTTGATGTTTGATACTATTCATTTAATTTGACTATAAAAACATCTAGAAAATTGTGGAATTTTCTTATAAAATTTTAAAACATCACTATTATGTTATATATATATTCAAATTTTAGATAAAATAATAATTTACTGAAACATTATTACTTTTAATATTTTTAAAATCATTCATTTTATTTCAATATTAATTGTACAAATACAACATCAGTATTGCATAAGAATTTCATATAATTAGTATACCATTAAAAATTAAAAAGTAATTAGTATAATAAAAAATCATTTATTTTATAGATAAAAATTTAAAAAGGAAAATAACCTCTTTTTATCCATATGACGAAATATTAATGGCATTAAAGTCAAGGGATTGGAATTTTTCATTTCTTCTGTTCTTGGAATAATATAAATGTCAATATCAAATATAAATGGCACCAAGTGGAAATAATTATGATAATTGGATGATAATGCTTGTTATAAATACATAAAAATTGTTAAATTCAGGTTTTAGGGTAATTTTAACGCTTCATCATAAATTTTAATCCTTTTTTACCTGTTTTACCCTTTTTAGGTGACTAATATTTACTAGGATTATTATTCATAATGAAAAACAATTAAAGGTTAATATTTAAAAAAATGATCCTCATGATTACAAATATACATTCCATTTTATAAATTTCATTTAATATCAGTGGAAATGTCTATTTCAAAATGAAACATGTGAAATGTGATGGAAAATATATTTTTTGAAAATGCCTTTTTTTTATAAAAATGTTTTATTGATTTTAAAATTTATATATATTTTTAATAATGTGGTTATTACCATAAGTTCATAAAATTTTAATAACAAGGTTATAATGATATAATGTATAATTTAAAATCGGGGTTGTGTGTATCACAAGATATTGTAATAATTAAATTTATTTGAAGATAAATATATCATAAAATATTGGTGTGTTACCTTCTACCCCTCTTAAAAGAATTTATACATTTAAATACCATTACACTAATAAACAAACTTAGGATACTTCTATGTCATCACATCCTCATGTTCCCATGTAACATCTATAATATTATGATTTCACCCCAAAACTTTGATTAGGTTAGTGGTATTGTTTCACAACACTTAATATTTATGATATATAATCTCCACTGATTTTTACTCATAAGATAGATCTTTCTCTAGTGATATTACCTTTTAGTTTAGTACATGTGAAGGATTAGTTATGTACTTCATCATTAGTGATACATAAAACACATCATGAACATGATAGAAATTTGGTGGAAGTTCCATGTGATAAGATAACATCCCAATACAATCAAGAATTTTTATGCGACTGATATATCTAGGACTCATATATCATTTCATTCTAAATCACATAACATTATTCCTTAGAGATATTCACAGGAGTACCTTAACACCAAATTAAAACTCTATATCTCACCAATTATTTTCATCATAACATTTTTATCAACTCTGAATATCCCTTATGTATTTTTTTAATAGATCAAAAATTTTATTCCATTTTATTATCTAGATTTTCTCCTAATAGATTTGTTTTTCGTGATACATCCGATGGCTCAATAAAGAGCTATATGAATTCTTGATTTAAAGATATTTCTATAACAAAATTTAACCAAAGGAAGGGGATAAAACCAAACAACTTTAAAATCCATACAGTAATCTTGGACCATGTATTCTAGAGTTTTAATGGTCCTATTATAAATACCACTAATCTATGGGTGATAATATGTAATGAAACTAAACTCTATATCTTGATAATACTGAATACTTCACCATAACATTAAGGGAATCCTTGGATCCTAATCTAATATGATTGAGTTTGGTGCTCCATGAAAACTCAAATCATCCCTAATGTATAACCATGAAGGATTATAAAGAGGTAAATGTTCTATAATTGTAATAAAATTCACTAATTTTATAACGAGATAAGCTAAAATAAAAATAGACTTATTGAGTTTAGATATATTAGGGAGTCTAATGATGAAATCCATGGTAATTCTTTCAAAGTTAATTTATATATTAATTAATGGTTGTAATATTTATGTAAACTTCTATCTATTAGAAATAAATTTCTAAAAAATTATACATCAAGATACGTACTCAACAACATCTATAATGAACCAACCTAGGTATCATTTGAATAAATTCCTAAAATATCCCTTCACACACTTGAGGTTCATCCTTGATTCCCTCAAGAAGACAAAAATTATCCAGGGTATTTAACATAAATACTGAAGAAGGATTCACCCACATGAAGCTAAAAAAATACAACATACAAACAAGGAATAAAATAAATAATAATTTAAATACCAAAAATGGGATCTAAAATAAATTACCAATAAATACATTGTTATAGAACTAAAATGGAATCTGAAAGAGAAAAAATAGAAGACTAAAGAGGCCAAAACAAACTCAAACCAACTGTTTGTATAAACTAATGGTATTCTCACCATATCCTTGTAAATATAATATTAGAACCATGATCCCAACAACCATTCACTTATAAGTATGATGAGATTGGATCCAATCTAAAATCCGAGAGATGAAAAGATTTTAATAAGACAAGAAGTCTATATACCTACCAACATGAGTATGTATGGTACGATATAAATCTATTATGATACAACCATGAGTCCATTAAAAGTTTTATTTAATAAACCAATTATTCTAGTTTAAAATCAAGTACTAGAAAAATATGATTTCATTTTCAATTTAAAATCATGGGATAAAAAATAGTTAAACCATGAACTTCCTCTAAGATCCCCTTTGTAAAAACCATTTAAAAAACATGAGATATTTTAAAAGAAAGAAAAATATATCATCATCCAAAAACATATCCCCAACCCTACACATTAAAAAACCATCAAAATATTTCCAATAAAACAAAATCCTCTTTTTAAACCAATCATTAAATTTGAAAATGGTCACCCCTTTTGTCCATTTAAAGCCTATATATACACAACTCTATGAACACAATGCAACATGGGAAACAATGATATCAACATAAGAAAAAGTGTCCCAAATAATTCCATTAAATATATAGAATAAAACCAATAATCTACTTGACTAAGCCATAATGGAGCAAACATGAAACAAGTCCATCCTTGAAAAAAAATGCACATGGAAACCTATAAATTAAAGATTCATAACAAAGATATATAGCATGAGGCAGCACCACTAGGACTAATGGGATCACATGATACACACAAACATACACATAGCTATTGAAATGGTAATAGTTGTAGATCTATTCGTAGTCTCTCTATACAAAGTATCCTTAGTGATGAATTCCAAATCCTAGAGGTACGTACAAGTATTGGGGGGTCTAGACAGTGAAAAATAAAAACTATACAGGAAATGTCCCAATACTTCCAGCCTACCAAACTTGATCCACTCATGGAATAATAGTAGAGGTTCTCCATGAATAATAATATCATTACGTGAGAATAAATGGCCCTAAGGTATAACGCAAAAACTCACATCCTTCCCACATACCTCAAAACCCTTAATGTGACCCTAAATAATGTATGAAAAACATGAATCACATATCCAATCATCCATATCATGGGAAAAACATCAAAAAAATCAAGGTGTATCAACAAGGGGACAACTAATAATCAACACATCACAAGGTTCTAATCAAGGATTTAATTTTGTACATCTATCATATATATTTGGGAATCCATTTTTAGAACAACTTGTAATGATAAAAAAATTATAATGAAAAAATAATCTTCAATGAGTACAACCACACAACCCAAGGGAAATTCTATTTTACATTACATCACCAAGCCACCCTTTATGACATGAAATCCTTCTTTTATCACAAAAATGAAACACACTTTGAAAACATACGTTTTATTAGAAAATAAAAAACATGTGTGTGTACTAAAAAAAGAAAAAATTTTCATTTATCCCACATTATGAGTTAATAAAATACAATTTCAAATCAACATACCATTTAAATCATGCGATTTCACCCCTTTTACATATGAAATCAATAAAATTTAATGACTGATTAATAAAAACAACCCTAGATAGTCTAAACCATGACTTTTAAGCTAAATAATAATTTATAAAACCCAAGAATTAATGGACCTATTGAATGAAACAAATTTAATCGGAAACACATACATCAATTGATGGAACCATGTCCCCTTTGATGAAATCCACCGGAAAGGGACATTATTGATGGATTAGAACCATTACAAACCAAAATACCTAATTATAACTAACCCAAAAAATAAAAAACATACCACATTAACATTAGGGTTAATGTAAAAGAGTGAATATAGAGATAAACCAAGAGGGGAATATAGGAGAAGAGGATTGAGAACGATTTGATGAATAAATCATAATGAATCACTAACCTTTGGTGAGAAATCAAAATAAATGTAACCCCATATGAAGGATAATGAATTAGGAAACCCGTTGGTCTATACCCAACTAATATGAGGTAAAATGGGAGGTATAATCACTTAATTATTATGTTCAAGAAAAAGTTATCTAGGATTAAATGGGATATAATGTTTTCTTGTATAGTTTTGTAATCCTAGAAAATTATATTGGAAACATATTTTCAACTTTTTGATTTATATTCAATGGATTGAGAAAACATTCCTCAAACAATGTGACTATAATAAATTCAACCCCCCCCCCCCCTAAAATTACACCCCAAACACATAGGGAGGTCACCTGGGGATTATAGAATGAGATAAATCCAATGTAGTGATATCATGGGTGTCAAAAACTCCCAACCATGCCACTTTCTACCCCTAGAAAGTACCTAGAAAATCTGAATCGGTGGGAATTTCAAAAACACATCTTTCCTAGTGAGGAATATATCTTTAATAAACCTAAAATACCTTATAATAGACGATATGTAGCATGGAAAATCCATTAATTTGGATTAACACTACTGAATGATTTAAAACACCCCACAAAATGAGAGAGATGATATAAAAGATAATATGTTAGGATAGCCAGTTTATGGAATTGCTTAAAATTTGGGATATCAGTATTTCCAAAAACTCTCCTATGATACTTTTTCATTTCATACTATATCACAGTACCCAAAATAAACACCACCTATGAAATTTCCAAGGTCAGGATGCCAAATGATTGCACATCCCAACCAAAACAACACAAATGATCACTCCAGAAGAATAAGAAAATAAAACTGAGACATGAAACAAATACCCCCAAACTTTTTAATTTCTCTAAAATTGTGGAACCTTCTAAAAGTGAATCCTTGGTTTATGGTCATAAAAAAGAGGCACGATTCCACAAATCATGAAAAGAAAATAATAATAAAACACTAAGTGAAGGAAATTGATAACCCCCCTCCCCAACATTTTGAATTAATCTAAAATCACGATACAACTAACATACACATTCATTGAAACAAGAGGATTATATGAGAAACCATGTTCCCCAAATATACATTGAGAATAAAGTAAATATTAATATATATCACAATAAAAAAATCATGGATTGCTAAGGAACAACATAGATCTATCCTCTCGGTCTCAATTTTGAAACAAGGGTGTTCATATAAAAATTTTCATAAGACCATATATTATTATTTTGATAGAGACATATAACACAGTGGCATCCATAACCCAACCTAAAACAATACCACAAAAAAGTATCTATGTTTACACCGTAGAAAATTCCCATGTCCAAAACAGTTAAATATAAATAGGTCACTGTCCACCCCAAGAAAGGGAAACAAGCATCAAGAAACAATGTACATATATCTCAAAAGACAAAAAATAGATTCAGAATTCCTTTTATCCATTATAAATAATGAAATTTAATAAACTAAGAAATGTACAATCCCAAATAAATTAATAATTTTAAAAGAGGAAGCTCCAAAACAATGAAGAGATCTGAACTCTCCTATTTAAAAAATGATATTGAATGATAAACTGAAGCCTAATAGGTCTAAGCCTTATTCTTATGATGCTCGAAAAACTCACAAAACATCTGAATGTGACCTTTTTGGACATACATATGGATGTTCTTTAGTGTTTTTGAATAATAATATCAAACATGCTAGGACTTCCCACATTGAAACACACAACCATCTTATGTTTTACAAAAATGTGAATGGAAGGTTGAGAATATGTATTCCCATACTTTTAACTTTTCCATTTAACTTCCTCAATGGGTAAATTATATTTACAAGATCCAACATAAAATGAATCATCTCCTATTATAGGCCTCCCTTGCTATATTTATTTGACAACAATGGCCTTCAAAATTTCTTCCTCAATGGAAGCCCAACCCAATAGTAGCATTGAAGATTGATGCTATGGAATTAGGACTCAATAAAATGAAAACACCTTCTTTAAATTTTCATTATAAGACTCATTAGAGAATGATTCAAATCAATTGAAATTCTCAACATATTCTTTCACTGATTGACCAATTTTAAGTATACCTAGAAACTCCATTTCCCACTTGAATATCACTTCTTTAAGATGAAACCATTGAACAATGGAAACCTTGAAAAATCTAGATTAGAGTGACTTGAATGGTTGGGTATGAAAAATGATCTTCCACCAATGAAAACCCAAACCTTCGAATAAGGTAGTGGTGCACCTCCCTATAGCGGTTTCTCAAGTTTGTAATGTGTAAAAAAAATATTCAATTTTTCCCACCACTCAGTCACCTAAAGGGTTCCTCGATCACCATAGAAACTAGAGGATACCGGTTCAAAAATGCGCACACATGATCCATGGGATATAAAAACCATGAATATATGACTCCATCATGAGTCTTGGTAGAGTCATTGAACATAAATAGAACTACTGAAACCCACGGAAAACAACCTGAGGTAATCCATTGTAGATTTTTTTGGTTCTTTAAGGGTGGATCATTCTAAAATATAATAGAAGAAATAAATCAAAAAAATTATATTTAACTCAATGGGAAAAACTAAAAACAAACCAATAAAAATAAAATATACAAAACAACCTCAAAAAGAACACATAAGGGAAACTCAATCTCAAAAAAACCAAATCGTGGTCACAAAAACCATATTTTCAATGTTCTGACCAAAATATATGGAAATATTTCATACTACACATACAAATATTTTTGAAACCAAAAACTCTCCCAAAATACATTTCTTTACTCAAATCACATGCATTGAGGTAAAAACAATTTCACAAAACACCTAAAGTCACACAAAACCTGGGTTTTCAAACAATATACACTACTAAAACATTAAAAAAACAATTTTGAAGCATTATTAGAAAAAACTTAAAACCAAAAAACTCTACTCTAACAACAATAAAAACACCATAAATCATGTAATGAGCCAAACACATCAAGGTGGAGGGCGGAAGAAATTTTTAAATCTTCTCCAATGTGAATGGTTTAGCTGAATTTTTTATCAGAATACTCTCCAACCATACAAGTACAACTATAAGTTAAAAAAAAGTTTTATGGGGGTATAAGTAGTTTGATTGACATTCACCTTAATCTTGTACCCCTACAATTATTTTTTATTCACTCTAAAATTAAGAATTTCCTAAGACGTATCTCAGGGTCTTTATAGTACTCATAATGATTGAACTCTACAAAAATGTATATCGTAAAAAGGACACTATAACTTCAAAAATCTAGAATAAGTCTCGTGACCTCCAATGGACACTTGAGATCTAACTCAAGGATGAGCAGTTTAGCAACATCCCCAATACTACCACTCGTGTCCTCATATTCATCTCTCCTTTCTACCATTAACACCAAAATAACATGAAGTCAAGTATCAAAAACCTAGTACCCTTACATGAAAATATATGCTCCAACACCACATTGTAATGAACGAACCTATGTCACCATCCAAACTGGTGCCTAAGATTGAACACCACATACCTGATGAGCAACCCCGATCCCCCAGGATAACGATAAGTGTCAAGGGTATTTTTCATAAATGTTGGTATGGTTTCACCCTCAAGTAGCTAAAAAAATTCAACATTCAAACAAGGGATAACATAAATTAGTTGAGATATTTCATTAAGGGATCCTAAAATAAATAAAAAACTAATACATAGTAAAAAACTACAATGAAAGCTAAAAGAGAAAAAACAAATGACCAATGTGGAAAAAAACAAACTTGATCCAACAAATTGTACAAAATGAAGGATTGATCACCATCTCATCATGAAACTCAAGTCACCACCATGATCCCAACACCATCTACTTCCTAGGATTACAATAATGGATCCATCTGGAAATCCAAGACCAAAAAAGACTAGTATAATATTTAATGACTATATACTCCTAATGTGAGTCCGTAGGGTGTGAGGGGAGTGTAGTAGGATACCACCATGAGTCCATTTCACTTCTTTTATTTAAGAAAACAAATTGTTCTAGTTTGAAAATAAATAAAGGAAATGTAGGTTTCCATTTTCACATTATAAGTGTGGGAGAAAAAATGTTTAAAACATGACCTTCCTTAATGACCCACTTTATACAAAATATTTCACAAAATTAGTTCTATTTTAAAACAAATATAATTCTATGGGAAACCAAAACATTATCACAAAAACTACACATTTTAATATAAACCTACACAAGGATTCAAATATTTTAGAACCGTCTTTTGAAACCAAACATTCCATTTGAAAACCAAATGCATTTTTTATTTTGAATTATTATATATACTCGAATCAAAGCACATAATTAAACAAGGGGAAAATTACATCAGGATGACCAAACGAGTTCATAATTAATTCCACTAAATAGATGGAATAAAACTAGTAACCAATATGAATAATACATAATGTATCACACCTGAAAGAAGTATATATTGGAAATAAATTATACATAACAGAACATATAAATTAATGTGGCATAACATAAACATGTAGCATGAGGAAACACCATGATGACTAATGGGACAACACAATACAAGAAAACATGATTCTAGTTATTGGAAAGGTATGGGTCAAATATCCACCCACTGAATCTTTCTAAGAAGTCACTTTCATGAAAACCCAAAATCTAGTTGTTATGTACAACCAGGGAGTCTACCTAGTGAAAAACCTTAACTATCGAAGCAATGAACCACTACCTCATACATAGAAACCTCGTTCCCATCATGGAATAATAATAAGGATGGTCCATGAACAATTACGTCATCACATGACTATTAAAATCCCCTAGGGCTAACACCAGAATCATGTCCTTCACACCTTATGTATTACCCTTAATGTGATCCCCAACATTAAAGAACAAAATGGATCACATAACCAATAATCCATCACATGGATAAAAAAACATCAAAAAATTATGATTGGATCAACAAGGGAACGACTAACATCCAACACCTCACAATGTGGCCACCAAGCCTTCACTTTTATACATATATAATATACATATGGGACTCCATTTTTCAAAGAAACTTAGGATGAAAAAACAATTAAAAATAAAAAATAATAATAACTATGTACAACCACACAACCCAAGGGAAATTCAATTTCACTTTATAACACCAAACCACCCTTTAAAACACGAAATCTCTCTTTTAACACAAAAAAGAAAACCCACCATATAATCTGCAATTTTGATAAAGAAAAAAAATTGTGGTTTTCTAAAAAAATCTTATTTGTTATTTTATTAAACGTGAGGAGTGAATAAGATAAAATTTGACATTAAGATATCATTTCATTGATAAAATTCCATATATTTAGCATATGAAAGTCAATAAAAGTCAATGATTTCTTTGGAAAAAATCCATAGATATTCTAAAACATGATTATCTAGGATAAAAATGAATTTACAAAACCCACGAAATAATTGAACTCTTTAATAAAAGAAAATAAAATTGAAACAACAACCGCATGGGAGAGAACTATTTTTCCTTCGATGAAATCCTTCGAAAAGGGACTATATGAATAGATCACAACCATTACCAAAAAAATATGCAATTATAACCAAAACTAATAGTAAGAATACCCACATATTTCCATTAGGGTTAGAGAAAATGATTTAATAAATAGATAAACAAAGAGAGAAATATAAGATAAAGGATATAGAAATATTTGATGAATAATTCATGAAGAATCAATAACCTTTTGTGAGAAATCACCCAAGAAGTGGCCCATGATAAATGAGAATGATGGGGGACCTTTAGTTGATAACGAATATATAGGGTGTAAATGAGAGGTTGAAACAATTTAATGTTTTTTCTAAATTAAAATTTATTTATATTTTAATAAGATTCATGGTTTTTCTATATAGTTTTGTAAACCGTGCACAACCCGTCAGAATAATACTAGACACATATATTCAACTTGACGTTTTGTGTTTCTCAGTATGGGAAACACTAATCAAATTGTTTGAATTAATAAAATTATCCCAAACCATCATATTACAACCAAAATACTATGGGATTCCACCGAAGGATAACTGAATGAGTTAAACATGGTTTATGGACACCATGGGTGTCACAACATCCCTTTTCTTGTTATCCCACTAGAAATACTCTTTCAGGTCTTTATAAATATGCGTACTTGTTGGATGAGTAGAAAATGATGATATATAGGCTTTATAAAAAATATCATTCTTTCTATATGGTATTGATGGAATACATACTTTTTTAAACCTTATCATTCAAGTATGATAATGGTTGAACTTAGGAACATTCCTCTCATTCTTCTTTAATTTCACATCTTCCCTCTAAGCCTTTTAAATCATATCATGGATGGATGGTTGAACATTTATACGAGAAAGATACGATTTATCTATTTTCCTGATTATTTAAATATGAAAATTATTAAAATCCATAAATATTGGATCTATTTCCATAATAATCATAGAAAAACTAGAATTTACTTTTCAACTTAGAGAATTAGCAACCTTGTTTTCCTTTATAGGGTGGTAATGTATTAATCATTCATAATCTGTACTCAAATACATCCAAATTATTTGGAATAAATTAAACTCTTTATATTTAAATATATACTTCAATATTTCATGACCAGTATATAGATCTCACTTTAACCATATAGATAATGCCTCTATATGTTTAATATAAAAAATTCATTTCAAAATCATAATCATCAGTAAGGTAATTATGATCATGAATTTTCAATTGGTGAGAGGAATAATCTATCTTTATGTAATTATGTATGAGTATTAAACCAAATCCATTATTTTATGAATCACCATATTTAAAAAAAAACCCTTCAGCACTATAAGGTAGTGTAGGCACATGTGCACTTATCAACCATATTTTTAATTCATTGATATTCTTCTCACATTCATCTATCCAGAAGAAGTTAATCCTCTTCCCAGTCAACATTATGTGTTTATTATAAATACATGAAAAATATATTAAAAATAATTGGTAGTATCTATAAAATCCATGAAAACTATAGATCTCAGTTACTATGGTTAGTCTAGTCCATTTCTCAATAACTCAATTATTATAGGATTCGCTGATATACCATAACATGAAATTATATGACCCATGAATGAAACTTTTTTACATCCAAAATTTACTATTGATAAATTCAAAATATAGATTATCCTTCCACAAGGTCATAAACACAATATTAAATTGTTTTTTATTATCAAACTTACTACTAAAATATATAATAATATCATATATAAAGACTAATAAGAACTGATCATATTAATATAGAAATAATAAATTCATTATATCAATCAATATGGCTACATAATTGGTAAATACAAATGGAATTACTATAAATTAATAATGACCACACCTTTTATAGAAGGATTTCTTGGGTATATCATCCTTCTTGACCCTTAACTAATGTTATTTGAATCAAATATCAATCTGGGAAAAATATTGAGCTCCTTGGAATTGATTGATCCGATAATCAATATGGGTTATATGATACTTGTTCATGATAGTGATCTTTTTATGTTCAAGATTATATATTTAAATTTGTATTGATCCAAATTTCTTCTTAACAAAAGGAATAAGATCACCTTTTAGGTAATAACCGGCCTGAATGAATCTTTTATCTAGATTATCTGGGAGTTTCTTATTTAATTCCAACATCTCAATTAGGGACATTCTATATAAATTCTTTTAAATATGTTTATCACTGGGTATGATTCATATTGAAACCTCAACTTAATGATTTGATTGAAAAAAAAGAAAAATATTCTTAAAATAAAATATAAAACTCTCATATAGTAGTCATATTCTCAATATTGAAATTCTCCCAAAACATATAAGATAAAAATACCACATGAAACACTAGTTAGATAATTTTATGGAAGTAATTTCCATGGTAGATTAGGTTCATCCTTGCACAAATAGAATATCATAAGTTTATTTATAATATCATATGTATCTTCTCTTCTTTGAAAACTGATTTAGGATCTATACATAGAGATACAATAAATGGATAAAACTATATCAAATTCAACTAGAATAATATTAACATGATTTGTAGGAAGTACATTCCAAAAAAACATTCATCCGAGTAGAGTTATATACATTAGATGTCATTTTATTACCATTTAATGTTTCCACTACCAAATCAACATCAAATCATTGATATAGTTATAATCGTAAAAAATTCCCCACTTATTAAAGAGTGGTTGGAAAGAAAATAAAACAAATAAGTTACACTTTTAGTGTGCGTAATAAGTGTACCTTTCAACACATCATTAGGAATTCATTTTTCTACTATGTAATTTCATAATGTTATACTTCTCCCCTTAGATTCTTATATCATATGTTACCTTAAGTCTTTTGACATTGTTTTATAATTCCCTATCTATTTTACTTTAATAATTATATAGATATTTTTTCCTTCTTTAAAAATCATTCACGATCATTATAAACCCTTTGTCGACACAAAAGTAAACTCATGTCCCCATAAAGAAAGTACCTTAGTGTTTCATTCCATAATTACCTCATATTGGAAATCCCATAATTCCTTTTATACAATTTAACACATTAATTTTTCCATGTTTCTCATCTATGATATTCTTTTCTAGAAATAAATTTAACAATAAGACATTGAAAATTATTTCTCTATATTTACAGGACTTGAGACTATATCATCATATGATTAAAATAATTGGGAAATCAGTTCCCTACAAAGACTAAGTTTAAGACAACGAATGAAATAGTCAATCGTGATTCTTATATTACATATGTATTCATTAAAATAGTAGGATAATATTTTAAAGTTATCCTTACACACTTCCGCAACATCTTCTTTCATTATTATTTAAATTTACTTTCTTCCTCTACATTTCATCTCCCTATTCTAAAATGAATTATTTCTTAAATAATTGTACATTAAATGTTCAATATTCCAAGATTTTTTTTCATAAACCCCTTTAGTATTATGGATAAATTTCTACCATTGATCGACATCACCTTTCAAACAATATTCTTCCTAAATAATATTTTCACTTACATTACATTCCAAATTTTTGAATGTCTTTTTAATGAACTTAATCTATTTTAATCTACTAATGGATTAGTAGTTCCATTAAAATATAGATTATAATGTTACATTTAGTGATACAAAATTAGTGAATCACACTATGGAACAACATGTTGTTCTATAAGATCATTGTTATTCATCATAACCCGAGTCAACTGCCATAATATGGCCACGATCCACTCAATTACAACACCATCTATATACTAAAATTATAATACCTACATTTTATTTAGGTGTTGATTCAATTTTTTCTATTAGTGAAAATCATTAAAGAACTTCATATTCTGAGTTATCTCATAATCATCATAAATATTGATCAATAATGTAAAAATACATAAATGGTAATGGTTATCAATTATTATTGGGTATTATTATAATTCTAATGTTCCATTTATTCGTTTAAAATTAATTTCTCTAGGTTTCAACTAAAATTCCTCTAATACCCACTTTTGGAACCCCAACAGTAGTAACCCAGAGATAGAGTTTAAATTACTACGCTTGTATAAGATAAGAGGCACCTCAACCAACATGTTAGATAAATTTAGTAGTCTTGGAAAACTAGATACATACAAGATTCCCATGTTACACTTGAAATATAAAATAAATAGCATATGAAAAATTCTCACATATTTGATATTATTAATAATATAGTTATTAATATCCAATAAAAAGGGAAAAAAATTAAGTTTGAGATCGAATTCTCATTAAAGGTTATGTATAATAGAGGTTATCATGATTAATTAAGGCATTATCTACAAAGAATAGTGTATAATCAAACAAATCAGTCAATAAATAGTTGATATTAATGAGTATCAATGAATAATATCCACATAAAAAACACGTTTATAAATAAAAAATATGTCATTATAAAGGATGGGTTTCCCTCCTACCTTTAAAAAAATGAAATGCCTAATTATGTACATTCATCATTAAGTCCACTCAACCAAGATATCATGAATCATACTATCATAACCTCTTAGTCAAGACATCAATCATAAAAAATGGGTAAGTGTAAACCAAATTTTCATCTAATAAACAATTCCCAAAAAAATTTCTTACTAGACATGTTAATTCATCGATGATATATCTATAACCAGGCTTAACCCATAATAGGCATGTCCTATGAATTCATTATATTTTTAATGACCAATATAAATCAATCTCATAATTTCTTATAAGTCAAACATTATCATTATTGAGTCATGAATATGGGACATGGAATCTTTATTATCATAAACCATCTAGAAAAATAATATGTATTTTATAAGTGAATCATATACCCAGAAATATCAATGGGTTTTATCATAGTTTAAAATAACTATAAAAGATGAATGGTAAATTTCTTTATGAAAAACCCATTTTTACTTTAAAATAATTTAGTAAAATATAAAACCTATTAAATATTTAAGAAATAATTGTATCTAAAATTAACATAATAAAATTTTAAATGACGATTCAAATCCTTCAGCTGTTATAATGGTGGGAAATTCCAATCATGGAATGTATGTTGAGAAATAATAATCCCTTTACATTTTTATAAATGTCAAAAGTCCCTCATTAGGAAAACGAAAATAATATTATATTTAATTTTTACTAAAAAATTAAATCTTGGGTCAAAATTAATTTAAAAAATTATAGTGGAATATTAAACAAAATTCAGTAATTTTTTTAGAAAACATGACATAGATGAAAAAATTTATTGACAAAAGAGGAAATAAATTTTGTTTTACTTAAAAATATTTTATCAATCTTTTTGTATGACCAATAGAGGAAAATTGTACTATTACATGAAAATTACATGAATAAAAATAGTATAAGAAAATTAAATTGATTTATCATATATGTATCGTATAATTTCTTTCAATGGAAATTCAAATATAAACAATCCGGAAATTTGTGATTGTAAAAGAAATCTGTTCCCTTAATATCTACTTGATTCGTAAGTGATTTTAAAAACATTTACAAAAATTTATATTTTTTATAGTTATATAAAAGATACATTTAAATATTTATAAAATCATAATAGATTCATTTATAAAACAATAATCACATATTTAATAAAAATTTATTATTAAAATCATTGTTTCAGGGTTATCAACCATTTTGTCTTTTCATGAGACCTCCTGTATAGTTGTGCCAGTTCATTTACATTGATCATGGTTTCATCATATACATAATTTTTATCAATATAAAATATGATATATTCATTATACATGTTTTATGAGTCATCAATTGAATTTAGTGATAGAAAAATGAATTACACCGTTCATGGAGATAATTGGACATACGTATGAATGAACACTATTTAGCTTTTTAACAGAGTATAGAAAGAAAGAGAACTAATAATTAACCTTTATGGTATCATCATTATTTTATATATATCATGGTTAAAATCAATATAAATCATAAACAAAAAACAATTCACATCGCTTTGTGAAGGTGGTAGTCCACACGTACACATGAGCAACGTTATCATTCTACAAAAAATGGGAATTTAAAAACATAGATAAGGTATTATAATTATAGAAGCATTATAATGTCATAAATATTAAATTTAATCATTTAAACTACCATAATAACCATACATTAATGTTGGTTATGGAAAATTAATTACATCACAATTTGGAGTCAGTAGCCCATACATATGATAGAGCGATACACTCACTTCTTTGTGGATGGAAAATACTGTGTATAATACTAGTAACATAGTCATGACAACATTTTAGTATATTTAGGACAATTAATTTATTATTTTACGAATAATAACATATATTTATAGGATTTATAAGAATACATAGACTAAAATAGGTTAGGTTAGATGATTACCAATTCTTTGATTGACCTCATTTAGATCCATTCTTAAGGACCCTTGGAATGGTCCTTTAAGAATACATGTACTACTAAATCATGTATATGGATGTTTATATGAGAATTGTTTAGGAGTTTTTGTTATATATGGATCAATGTGGTGTAAAGAAAAGAGATAAGTTGTGTTATGTTATATATAAGGGGAGGGGAACACGTAGAATAACTTAAATTATTAAATTAATATATATTAATTTTCAAGTAAATGTGGATAAAAATTTGTTAATTAAAGGTTTGAGATGAATATAATTCTAATGTAACTTATACAATAATATTAAAAAAAATTAAGTTATCTTTAACCAATACCTATCAGTTTTAACCCCATGTTAAACATTTTGACTATTACCAAAATATCTATGTTTTTTTACTCTTTAAGGCCTATGAATTTTAACATTAAAGTAAAAGTAATATATAAATTGAAAACGATTGATATGTTAAACAATATACTGTTAAACTAAAACACTATAATTTTTTTTTATGAATTTTAAATATTTTATTTAAGTATTTTTACCATAACATTTCATAAATTTAATTTTGGAAACTATTCAATTAATTTAGCTTTAAATATATCATAAATTTATAATATAAACTTTTAAAACATTAATATTATGATATTTTTATCTACATAATTCATGTGACACAATAAGTCATCTAAATATTATTACTTTTAATATTTTTAATGTCGTTGTTTTCAATTAATTGAATAAATACTTTTCTAGTGTTACATAAATAGTTAATGTAATTATTTAGTGAATAAATATTAAATATATCTTAATTTGATTAAAATTAATTTATCAATGAAAGAAAATTTAAGAATAAACATAATAAATTTATTATCCTTGTGATAAAATATTTTTTATACAAAATTTAAGAGATTTACTTTTTTATTTATTCTTTTCCTAAAATAATTGAATTCTCAAAATTAAGAAAAGGTACCAAGTAGCCATATACATGACACATGGATGATAATTTTCTATATAAACTTGTGATATATAATAAATGAATGGTTGACAGTAATTTTAAACCCTTATCTCAATGTTTTAACATTGTTTTACCCATTTTACTCATACCAATGTGACAAATATTTTTATCAAGGTTACTATTCATAATGA
This sequence comes from Viscum album, assembly GCA_963277665.1. NCBI lineage: Eukaryota > Viridiplantae > Streptophyta > Magnoliopsida > Santalales > Viscaceae > Viscum > Viscum album. Next base: position 1,080,384,095 of record OY728153.1, on the reverse strand, counting down.
CGAAAAATAAAATGGACATGACACATGACTATCATGAGGTATGAAAATAGATAATTTTATTTTTTTTATTAATGAATAAAAATTTTGATAGGGGTTGTACTACTTGAGAAGAAACAATATTGGTTTAATCCCTAAATCTATTCCACCTGATCTAATTCTTAATAATGTTTTTATTATTTCTGAAAATAATATTTTTTTCGTTTTTAAAAGACTTATTCAATGCAAAAAAATAAATTCAAAATGCAGATGCAGAGTAAATGTAGTTTATAAAGAAAGGACTTGTTCATAGAGTTTGGTTATAAGGCATCCTTCAATATTTATTTCAATTTAAAAATCCATTAATTTCCATACATTGGTTTCTATTTTCTACACCAACAAGTGATTTTAGCATTCCTAGAAAACTCTTTCAGAAATCTAAATATCCAAAACTTTAATTGAAAATAGAAATGAAATTGAGGTCCATGGTGTCTTGGACAACCACCACATCCATTAAATTCTATAACATCTAACAGAAATTACATTGACACAGTTTTAAATTAATACATAATAATTAAGAATGTTGTGAAACCTCCTCCAAGGTCAAGCCTCAGGTTTCTCACTTGTAGTTTCTTAATGAAAAGTGATAACTGTGGAATGATGGTAGAGTGAATGATTGAGAAATAGAGATATAAAATAAATTGGTATTGTAATAAATGGTACACATGAATTAAAATATGAATTCATTACATGGGAAAATAAACTAAAAATATAAATTGAAAGTAAAAAAAATCATCAACATCCTTAAAGCTGATTATAATGCTAGATCTATATAAATTGATCCCTTTTCAATACATAATTGCCTATTATTTATTGTAATTTATTGTTTCATGGGATGTAAAAAATTTCTTCAGAAATGGGGTTTTAAGGACCAATCCCATAATTGGGAACCCTGTCTGAAATTATATAAAAAACATGTATTTGTGAGTCCCTCAGAAATTTTCACATTGTGAATATTTTTCATGGTGTGTAATGTGTGGGGCCATGGAACTTTTTAGTACTTATTTTACATACCATAATCCATCATGATACACTTTGTGAAATAAATCCAAGGGATTTAATTTTTTTTTCATCAAGTTTCACTTCAATCCTACTTAGTTATTTAGTTTGAATCGTTGTGATTATTCATTGAATTTCCCCTATAGCTGATTTTTTTGAATTCATCTATTCCATGTTCTATCATCAATAATCTAGTACCATATCATGAATATTCAAAATTTTATTTGAATTTTAATCTACATGATTAATTCATTCTCTATTATGACATTACAGAAAATTTCTTCATCATTCCATAAATCAAAAAATACCAACATGTTCAATGAAATAATTTTCACCGAAATTATGTTTAATATACAAATATATCTGAAAAATATGACCCTATAAAGTCAATAACTATAATTTATCATCATAGTTCTAAATATGGAATACATTTTTTTAAAATCAATCCATATAAGTGATATAATTTAAATTAAATTTAAACCTGGGAAACTCAATGAAAATCAATTTTCTAGAAAAATGTCTCTTAAGTATAAATTAGTTTTAGACCAAACTTAGGTATAATGTTGATTCCAATAGTATTTATAGGATTATTTTGAATCAAAATTAATTATTTACATTTTAAAACTCACCAAAAATATAATGTTACTTTGTATATTCTTGAAAAGAAAAGATAGTTTTTAATGAAAATCAATATTTATAACTATTCATTGAAAAATCAAACTTTTTTTCCAAAATTCTAAAAAAATGACTAAGATAAACATGATATGATGATTTAAAAATTATATAATATTTAAAAAATTAAATATCTAAAAGTTATATATGTTAATTATATAATTTTATAATGAAATTCATTAATTTGTTTTGAAGAAATCATATTTCTGAAGAATAAAATTTCATTACTAAAATATAGAGTGATTATTTCCAATGAAGTAATCATTAAATTTTTATTGATTGGTAATTTTATATATATTTTTCATAATTTGGTAATTATTATTTATACTACAAATTTTAACAGCTAGGTTATAACGACACACTTTTTAATTGTCTATTTAGAGATCAAAACCACCACTTCTTCACAAGGTTGTAAGGTGGATCCCCCTGATTAGAATGAGGATTAAAGTAAATCTTGATGGTGAAACCTCTATAATAATATGATCTTTAGGATGTTGAGGTATTTTCTGGACTCAGTATGGTTTTTTCAAGGGTTTTTTTATCATTACATTCATATTGGGACTACATAAGAAGTTGATCTAAGAGAGATGATATATGAAATTAGACTAGTTGTTCAACAAAAATAGTTCAATCTATGGATTAAGTCAGATTATGAAAATTATGATATGGCACTGACTATGATAACCATAAGTTTCTAATGGAAGATTCTACCACAATGGATTGAATTTGTTTCACAAGCTGCACATTTTAGTTTGACGGTCTCTCATGAAAATATGATGGTGAATTAGGTAGAGATCTCTCTTTTAAAGAGGGAAATCATGGTAGAAAGTTCATTTTGGACCTTTATAGATCATGATCATTTTGATTCATTGGTTGATGATGAAATTCAGGGAATTATTCACATTTTTACTTTGTGAACTCTCTTTTAATGCATAACCCTGTAAGCTTTATTTTATTAATAATTATTAAAACCACAGTTATCTCGATCCTGGATCTTTTTGGGAATTATTCATTTAGGATATAGGTTTTGTGTATCACAAGGTATCAATTAAATTATATTTATTTTAAGAGAATTATATCATAAAATTGGGGGGGGGGCTACATGAAAACATTTCGTTCGGAGGAAAATCGTCATCGAATTAATCAATAGTGAGTATTTTTCAATTACATGATTGATAGAACAATTTTAATGGGTGTATTAAAATAAGAGATTAATTATTAATGAATTTTTTTTTTAGAATTTTTAATGATATAGTATTTAGTATACTATATTTAAATTTTATTTATAAGTAAATGGCTCCATCACTAATAAATAATTGGTCAAAATATATCACATAGGTGAATGAAAATTTATAAAAACATACCTAATTTTAATGATCATATTAGTGAATTTTTTATATGAGTTCTATTTTTTTATTTAACATGGTTTAAGGATTATGTGGATTTTGAACTTGGGAACACCAGTGGTGTTAATTTTTCAATTAATGGTCTTAGTAATATTTATATGATGATATTTATAATTTATGGGGTTGTTCGGTTTTATTAAAAATTATCAAATGATTTGATAAAGGATTGTACATTTTGTATAGTTCATTAGATTAGATGAGTGTTTATGAATTGTCCTTGAGAACTATTTTTGGTTTGGATGGTCATTAGTGGATTGAAGTATTTTTATATGGCTTGATTGATGTAGGCATGATGGGTAAAATATATTATGGGGTGATTTTCTATTTTAAATTCTAATTTTGAGGGAGGATATAATAGTTTGTAAGGTGTTGGGTGATAATTAGATAATATTGAATTACTTCTATAAGTATTCTTGGTGCATAACCCATATGGATTTTCTACTTTCACCTTCATGAGGGAGACATTGGTATAAGGGTATCCATATCATAATTTCTACTAAAATTGAGTTAAGAGTTTTCCATGTAAATTGTCATTTAAATTAATTTGGTACATGGAAAGGGAAATTCATTATTAACATGATAATTATTTTACACATTTTTAAATCCTTCAGTAATATTCATATATTTAATTATCAAAGTTGATCACATGACTGCATAAATTATTTTTCCATGTAGTAAAAATACATTCCCCAGGTGGGGTAGTTTGTTTCTTTTTGAACCCAAGAAAATAATGTAGAGAATGTTGGAAGGTAAAATAATTTTGGTGAAACCTGACCAAAGTCGATAGTGTTTATAAAAAATTGGAATTATGGGATTCATTATGACTAATTTATAGACTTTGAGATATTATGTTATGGTAGGAAAAACTTCATTTTAAATTTTATGATGGAATAAAAATTAAATTTATATATATAGTAGCCCAATAATAATTTTTGGGGAACATTAAGAATTTATAGTTTAAATGTTGCAGTGAGATTAAATATTATCACTCCACAATAAGTTTCACATATTTCTGAATGCATAAAAAAGTATTAGTGCATTATGTTATTGTTGGAACATCATGTCACAACTTAATGGTGTAATAGAATAAATTGTTTATAGAAAGAAATCATTATGTAATATAAGATATTTATTTCATGCTTCATTTATTACTAAATGATTAATTAGTGTTTGGAAATTACATTCTGATATTCAGACTATAATAGTACCCCTAATGAAAAGGAGCTCGAGTTTTGGCTTATAGTGTAGATCTGATGCCATAAATGGGAGCGGTAACATTATAGACATTTGGCGGTTTAATTGCATAATATTTGGTTATTTTATAATATGTATTAATGAAAATTTTCTATTAACATAAAACCTACAAATGTTGTGATTAAAATTTGAATCATGCTATGATTATTGGAGGGCCAGATATTTGAACCAAATTAATCCTCAATAAGGATAAATACACTATAATTTTGAATATTACTGTGAGATTTATGAATTATAATTTAGAAATGATGGTTTCAACTTGGTATGATATAATTCAAACCATATAGTCATATTTGAGGGCCACTAATGCATTTACATGTGTAATTCAAAGAGAGTTAGTTTTAGAATAATAAATTAATGATATTATTATAGTATATTTATAGGTTTCTATATACAGAATGTTTTTGATATAATTTGAAATTTTACTGCATATATCGAGTAATATTTTGAGTTTACTAGTGTATTTTTAATCATTATAGATGAATAATATATAATCCAAGGATAAAGGTGAAGAGGAAAAAATAATTTTATTGTTCTATTGATTATCTTTTGATACTCACTATGACTAACCAACAAGTTAACAATTAATTAATTATGTTATATGAAGTAGTGTGTGGATATGAAGATAGGGGAAACATAACCTATTTTGGAAATTATCCTCACCTATAACATTTAAATTAGATACAATGAGTAGTTTTTTGGTATATTAAGAGAACACAATCTATATGCACCAAGGATATAACCTTTAGTGAGAGTCATGTAAAATCACTATGTCATTACATTTATTTTTTATATTTGGTTTCCATGTTTTCTGGATTAAAAAATGATTAGTTTGAGATGTTTTTTCCAATGTAAAAAATAATATTGATTCATTGTGAATGAATTTTAACACCCCAATTATTCTCCTCTTATAGTGAGTATAGACCTATGTTTGTGAAAATTGGTATCAATTCCATAAGTTTAAGACATTGTGAATTTGTCCTCAAATAGATTTAACTTGAAGAACATAGTAAATGTGAAAGGATTTATTTTATTTTATGGGTGAAATTATCATAAAATAAACCCAAATAATATTACATCAATAGTCTATTTAAATTTATTTTTTCCATATTGAAGTGTATTTACTTAAAATTTTCCATCCTATGGATGTTCGCTTGACTAAAAATATAAAACTATGTAATTTCAACAAAATGGGAAACAATTCTACATATAAATTATTTTAAAACATATATTTATTTTATTTTTTTATATACAAAAATATTAAGGGTATGGTGGGATAAATTTTCTGATATTTATGAAGGTGATATAGAGGATATGGATGTTATGATGTTAGTATTGCATAAAATTTTAATGATTTGAATATATACAAAAACGAACACATTGATGTTTTATTCAATTGAATAATTGTGTTTGTGGGATCCATTAGTGGAAAAAGTTACGAAATCAATATGTGTAGATTTTTAAGAAAATATTGATGGTATTTGCACCTTTGTACAGTCCAAAGGTGTTAGTACTTTAATAAATTAATTTTTCAGAGATCTACCCGAATGAATATTAATGTCATCTGATTTCAAACGATACACGTGTAATGTGAAATCAGATGATATGTAACTCATCTAGGGAGATATAATTCTTAGAAATAGAGACACTTAATTTCAGTCAATGTGATAAAAAGATATCATGATTATTTTATATCATTTAATCAAGTAATTTCAAATAAGTAAAAGTATGATATGAAAGAATAATTTTATTAGCATCCTTAAATTGTTAAAAGGTTGGGAAATAACTTCATGTTATCTGAGAAATTTTTATGGTCATTGTGAAGATATTTATGTATAAAAAATTAAAAACAAATTTGCCCTATTTTTTTAAAATTAGGAAAAAAATTGATAGATATTTTTAAAGGAAATTATTTGTTTGAAACAAGTTTAATGATGATGAAATTTTCTTGGAATAAAGTAAATCTATGTTTAAATTAAATTTGAAGAATTATATTACTTTAAAAATTCACAAATTTGAAATCTAGAAATGGAGAGAGAGAAAAATGGGGTTATCGATCACAAGGGTAAACATGAATTTATAATTAATGAATTATACTTTGAAAGGAGGAAAAATAGAAATGTTGGTCATCTATTGAAGGAATGTTAAAAACAATTGACCAACCCATTGTCAAAATTACCCAATTAGATGAGGTTTTTAAACATCAAGTTACCATTCAATAAATATCTGGATAGGTTTATTATGTCGATGTTAATATTAAATACAAATATAAGGTAGTTATTTAAAATAAAACTTATATAAATGAATGGGGAAAGATGATTGAATCCCTTAGGGTTGAAGTGGAAACATTAAATAAAACATTTTATGTTGAAATTAAAAGATATGGTTCTGAGAAGAGCATAAAATTTTCAAAATTCTTTAATTAGGAATTGAAGGAAGGAGTTGAATATGGTTAAAAATTGTTATGAAAATTTTGAATTACCAATAAAATAATTACATGGGTAAAATTAGAATTTATGTTTTTGAAAATTCATCCAAAACTAAGAAAATGAACATAATTTTTGAAAGGGTAAAAAAAATATATAAAAAAATTAATCAATGAGTGTTACTAAAAAATTAAGGAGCTATATAGAGGAAATTAATATGAATAGATAAAGTAGTAAAATATTTCCCGGGATAAATTTACATTTTTTGTGTACTTTGGTCACACTATGACATATCGTGATGATGTGGGGAAGTGATCTAAAAGGAGAGTTAACAAAAAATAGAAAAATATTTATGTGAACATATCCTAAACCATTTATAATAGATTTTTTTTGATAATGTTTTTATTTTTATAAATGTGGTTATAAATCCATTTAATTCATACATAAAATGAGTAGAAAAAACTTCTATAGGGGTATATAGGGAATATATAGTATAATAATAAACATTATTTCATTGGGAAACAAATTCCTCCAATTGGAAGAATAATAGGATGTATAATTAAATATTTGTTCCAAAAATAATGTGGAGATACTCACAAATGAATCAAGTCAATTAAAAGAGTCATAGATATAAAATTATATGTATAATCCTATTCCAGTAGAAGGTATTCTTAATGTGAAAAAGGATAATAGTACAAAGATTATTGATAGTGGTTTTTTATACATCATGGTCATGAAAATGTATTTAATGAACAATATGATAGGAAATATTGATAGAATGGTTTATTGGGAGATGATGAAGTACTGAAAATTTATGGAAGTGGGAATATCAGGCTTACTATTTACTAATCCTAAAATATGTATGTACTTTATGTGGATGGATTTTGACATAAAATCTTGAGAATAAGATAGTTATGAAACTCAGTACTCAATGTTACATTTAATTAAAGGGGTTTTTAATCAATTCCAAAGCTATGTATTATCTATATAAAATATTGACAACAAATTAAAATTTATAACAAGTGTTCATAAAGAGGAATTATTATCTTCTTTCGGTGAATGAAGTGAAAATCATGATTAACACCCACATATAAATATTGATTCTTCCTTGAATATTCACATTATTTAGGATAGTCTAAAGATTATGGGTATGGTTTTTTATAAAATATATTATTGATCACTCTAAAATAGTTCTTTGAATAATCTTGTCTCTTGTATCTGGTACTAGGGGCGATATTATCCAAAAAATTCTTGTAATTTATATTTTTGATAAGAGAATAAATAAATCCTTGAGTATTCAACAATGAGTTTTGGTAATTATCCTTTATCCTTACGTTATTGTTTTGTGATTTAAAATCAAATAATATTAAGTTAAGTTTTGTTCATATCAATCATGATTTGAAAGGTATTTTAGGTTTAAGTTACTATGTATATTTTTCTACAGTCATCAACTTAGGGATCCATCAATCTTATTGGTTTGGATTCAACTTCTAGGTCTCACACTCCCATTCTAAAGTCCAATAATTATTCGGCCTATTAGAAGCTCCCAGGGATGGTACCAATGTTTAGGTCGTAATAACTCTACATTGAGACATATTATTAAATATTTAAATTTCATAGATTTGGATCTTTATAATCCTCCTCCAAAATATTTATGGATCATTGTTAAGGGATGAATTATTTCTAAGCATTTTATTATCTTAGTGTCTGGGCCAGACAATTTCCCAATTTAATTTTTCCTTCTAGACAAATTCCATTATTATTATTGGGGTTGACCCACAACACCCATTTTGTTTTCCAATGAGACTAATTCAACTAGTTTGGTTGTTGAATCAAACTAGTATGTAGTAGGAACACTAGAACAGGTGGTGGTAGTTCTAATGTACTGGATTACTGGGAGATATTCAGCCGTAAATACCAATTCTGGTCTGAATGAGAAGGTAATCTCAAATTGAGAGTTAATCATCAATAATGTTTATAAAAGTAATATTTATGAAATTGAGGCATTACCAGATGGTTATATTATTATTATAATTTATTCATTGATATTAGTTATACCTTTATATACTCATGTTTTCAAAAGTTATTATCTAGTCTCAAGGTTACATCACTAACTAGATCTAGATAATATATAGGTACAAATAGATAATGGGATTGTGACTAAATGTAGGTTGATGTATCTTAGAATACACTAAATGTTATAATAAACATTTTCATGTCAATTTCTAATTCAGTAATGAAGAAAAAGTAATTTTTCCAACAATTTATGCAAACAATATTACCAAGGAAACATAATTACAGAACTAGATTTATCAATTATACCATATTATGGAGGTTGGTGAAAATAATAATAATGTGACATTATATGAGGAAGTTTTGAGTCCATGGATAGGTTCTCAATTTAATATTGTGTGTGATGCACCTTATACCCTTGGATATGTGAGCTTTTTTAGAGCGTCTTGGATGAATAATGTAATTGAGACTCTATTTGGATTAAACATGTTGAAATTATTTTAAATATATATATGGAGATTCTACTAGTAATGATTAATAAAATTATTGGAATGTTGTTATAATATTATTGAAAAGGAAATAAATATATTACATGCCTAAAAAAAATTATCTTATTGAGAATCTATTAGTTGAAAAACATAAAGTTTCCCAAAAATTATATAAAGATGTATGTGACAATTATAAGGATTATTCTAGTTTTGAGGAGGAAAACTTGACTGTATGGTTTATTTATTAAGGTAATAAGAATGGGAAGAGAGGAATTTTTTACTCAGTGGTTTTTTAGTCAATAAAGTGTGGAAAACCAAGAACCAAAAAGATTATTCTAAATTACTACAGTCAATGATGACAAGATCAATAGATAAGGATTTCGGATCGAGGGTGAAAAATTCATCTAGGAATGAGGCTATAATATTAATGGTATCTAGGGGAAAATCTAAAAAAGGCAGGAGTTCTGTAAAGGGAAGAGTAATTAGATTTTGATCTTGTGGGAACATGATGAAATAGGGTGTTGAGTATGTTTGTGAGGCTGTAGGCGACAAACCATATCTATAGAATGAATGGAGTGAAAGATTAAAAAGGATGTAAAAACCTTCTCTGTACCAACTATATGACCTCTATATCATTCCCAAGTGGAAGAGGTGTAATAACCTTTCAATATAAAATATTTATAAGAGTATTATGACAAGATTTCATAAAGGACCCTTCATGTTAAAACCAATGAAGAACAAAAAAAATGGATTGATAATAAATATCATTTATATCATAGCTTTAATGAAAAGAATACAAATCCGGAAAAGTACACAAGGACATGAGACAGTATTTCATTATATTCTGAGGATATCATTCTAAAGTACCTAATGTGGAACAAATTATATATTGAATAATGTCTTAAAAGGGTTCATGGTTCCAATTATTTATAGTTTTTTAGAATGTAAAATGATATCTATTGTACTGTAAGGTTTTTATATTGATTCTAATTTTTATGGGTTCATATTAAATCCTCAGTAATATCGTTCTTGATGACAAAAAAATATAAATTTTGAGAGATTATTGGATGATTAGTCATATAAATCATATGGGCATGATGAATATATTAAATATTATGGTTATTATATACAATATTAATATAAAATTAGATAGAAAAAGGCAAATGATTTATCCCTGTGAGGAAATAAGTTGAAAAATACTTATAATTAAAATAATAATAGGGCCTGAAATTTGTTTAACATAGTTCATATTAATATGTTCATTATAATGGAATATCCCAAAACACATGTACATTTTTAATTTATCTTTTTTTCTATTAATTATAATAATATGGATTATATTTTGCGTATATTACCTAGAACATAAATATTATAATGCATCAAGTGTTTTTATATAATATATAATAACAAAAAGTTTGAAGGTTGATAAAATTTTTATTATAGGATAATGGAATGGAGTATACATCCATTAAGGGTGAAAACTATTAAGAAAAACATGGTATTAAATATGTGGTTTCATTAGTTAATACTCTATCCATAAATATAGTATTTGAAAGGATAAATCAAATGGTTATTAAACTAGAAAAAATTATTAAAAGATTAATTTCAAGTATTTATTTGAAAGAGGTAGTACAAGTAAAATCTTATACTCAAAATAGGTCTTTGTTAATTATTTGAGAAAAGTGAACACATATTAAATGTTACTTGTAATAAAACCAATATTTAAATAGTTGAAGGTGTTTTTATGTGAAATTTTTGTCCTAAAAGGAATGAAATCAAGAAAAATACTGTGATATAGCTGATGACGTAATTTTATTATTATACCCATCCATGTGAAAAAGATATAAGTGATTTTTCATGAGGGTTTATAAGATAATGTAAAGTAATTATGTCAATTTGACTGAAGATAAAGATATGAATAAATATAGATATTCAAACGTAGATGAATTATATGAAAATTTTGAAGGACATCAAACCCTAATTAATGGAGAGTATTATAAGGATAAATCAATGTAAGGTGTTAATATTGAATATAGTCAATCATCAATCGATAATAATAATTAATTTAATGATGATTATGAAAAGTAGAAATATATGAAATATATGAAGTGTTTTCTAAGATCTTAAGTTAAAGAAGAATCTTGTAACACATTGTATTTATCTATAGAAGATTATTTGGATCAATTAATAAGTGTATTTTTGTGTGTTGGTTTTTATTTTTCATGCGTAAATTATATTAAAAATCACATAAAATAATTTTTATATTGTTAGGTGATATACTTATAAAATTTGGTTGCATTTTTATGATATTTACAAGTATTTTAGTGGTATTTTGAGAAAATTGGATGTTTTTAGTAGATAAAAATTGGCTGTAAAATCTACCAACGTCATGAGTATATAATATTCATTGTTCTATATATATAAGAGTCATTTTCATATAGTGATAAGAATATTAAATGAAAAAATTTAAAAGACCCAAAACCATCCCTGTATGAATAAATGTAACTCATAATAGACTATTGTAAATTGGGGAAGTCAAAAAGGCATAAGAGTGACCTTACTGATGTGTATGTGGAACTCTAAACAGATAGTGATAATATTGAAAGGAATTTAATGTGTAAGAGTAACCATCTCTATATGAGTAAAGGTATCTCTATATAGAATATTGAAAATTTATAAAATTCCTAAAGCCTTTCATTTTTATATAATAATCATTTGAGGAGATGATGTCTAGAAAATGTCAAAGTCTTTTATGTATGAATATAACTTTGATAATTTGTTTTGGTAACTCTAAGGAAAAAACATTGCAGAATGTAAATATAAACATACAAGATGAAATTTAGTTATATTTCTTTATATGTGAATATACATGGTTAGTACATAAGAGTATCCTTAATTAAATAATGTGGAAATAGACGAAGTCCATAAATATATGAGTCATTTTTAAAGTACAAAAATATCATTCCAACAATGTGAAAATGTAATCATAGTTCATTGATGTGATCTGAACTTAGTCAAATATATTTTGTGGGGTTTCAAAGTTAACATGGATATTTTCCAAGATTGAACAATATTTTAGAATAATTAATTCAATAATTTCAAGGGAATGATAAAGATAAATCTGATGATGCTTGAAATATTATTTTAGAGAATAAATCTCTTAAAGGGAATTCATAATTTTAGTAGTCAATAACAGTAGATAAAACCGTTTTGATTAATCTAATTCCACAATCAATAACAGTATAATATAAGGTTCAAGTACTAAAGATATATCCATGCCATTCTGAAAAAACATGATTATTATTATTGGGGATATTTCGAATTTATTTCACATATCAAACATTGATGCATGGTTTCATGCCATGACATGTACATAAGAAGAAAAAGGTACTAGTGCTTCACCGTGAATAAGAGGCTATCACACCATGAATAAAATAAGTATTTGAAGAATAAATAATTGAAACTAACTTGTCATGATATGGTGTATATATTCATACCATGAGGAATCCTAGTATACACTTAGAAAGTACTTATGGATAATGTATAAGTGTGAACATAAGAATAATATGTTTAGAATTAGTTAGAAGAATTTGTTTTGTTTGAATTTGAAATTCATATTCATACACTATGAAGATGGTACTGGTGTAATGCAGGATTAAAGAGAATTGAGTCTTTATGCATGCATATGTAGATAGTGCAGAACACTATGTTATATATTAATAATGGAGAGTGTATTAGGGAACTGACGGGTATGTATTTCAGTGAACACTAAAATATGAGAGAATATGATATAAACTCATAGTACTTCATGTAAAATAATAAGAAGCGAAAGGGAACATTATTTTGTGTGTGTGTGTGTGTTATCATCCCAATAGTTTAATGTGGTGAACAAAAATGAAGTAACACATATTTTTAATAGTAACCAAGTATGAGAGAACAATAATATTTGGGGGGGGGGGGTAATCACTATAATAGAAAGATAATCTTGGCCTCAAAAAATATAAGACACTAGTGAAACACATTTTATCTGGTTGAAATCATATCTTATTATTCATGGAAACAACTTTGTTGATAATCATTTTTATGAAAAATAATTAACCATTCCTTTATATATAAAATTATGATAACTATTTAAAATACGGACCAAGGTTAGTCTCATCCATGCCATGGATTAAGTACTAGAATTCAATAGTGAAATTTTTTACATTGAGTATCCCTTATTTGATTATTTCCTTAGTGCGTGTGAGTCAAATAGTGAGATTGATCACTCTGGAAATAGACAGAGGTTCATTTATAAAGAAATCCTAAAAAATAATAAATGATACAATTATTTACTTACTTAACACTTTCTTAGTGAACCTAATATTCTTAGGGCCACCAAAGATCGTATCAATTTAGTACAGATTCCCTTTGAGTATATTGAAGTTTAATGATTGTCTTTCTATAGTTGTTTTTAAACAAAGTTTCTAAATAAGATTTTTCTATATATTAGAATTAATAATCTCTCTATCAATGGTTGTTAATTTGAACACTGACTTTTCTAATGTGAAAATTCACAATTGAAGTTCAATTAATATAAAGTGAATTCACACTTTTTATTGGGATAATTACTATATATGGAAATATTTGATACATCTTTACTTATTAGTAATTATTCTTCTTAATGTTCTATATTCTTATACAAATAGATTAATTAGTTAATCTAAATGCATTTCTATGAATATATTAGATATGAAAGAGTTTTAGAATGATATCCTTTATTATAATTCATTCTTATCATCTATTTTAGAGAATTCATTTCTCAAGGATAAAAAATTACATTGGAAAAAATTAGATAACAATTATGAATAAAATGAAAAAAAACAATGAAAAGATATAATTTTGGAGTTTATGTAATGACTACCTCCAAATTAATTATTATGAAAAAGAGGAAAATTTATTCAGTAGAGTAAATTAAATATTGAGCACCATTAGTGTGTTTTTTCTGATAAGTTGGTGGAATATTCAATTATCAAAAGGAGACTATGTATTTTTCTGAACATGTTTGATTAATAGGTCTTATCACTTGAAGATTGTGATGTATGTAAAATTCTATTGGATGATTTTTATAGTATTATTATTTCTTATAAAATATAAAGCGGTTGTATTTCAATAATAAGACCAAGAATTATAGTGAAATAACCTTAAAATATTTAGATAAATAATTTTTGGAATGAATTTTATGCTGATAAAGAAGATTTTGATTTAGTTGATGATGCTGATGTGAGGTTCAAAAAAACATTTTACTCATATATAAAAGTATCTAAAAAGAAATTTTAAATATTATATGATATTACCCATGAAGTATTACTATTTTATGGGTATTTTAAACTTCTTAAAAAATTATCCATATCTAGAAAAAGATTAAGATTGTAATGTTGAGAATTAGAAGCCAAGAAGGTTCTTTATGAATCAGAAATCAATATATTCTTCTAAAGGGAAAGGTATTAATTTCTCTAATTTTTTTAATATAATATTAATATATATATATATATGAATAAAATTATTGTAGTGAGGATGATAAAGAGCATTAATCTATAGTGAATATGGTGAATGGAAACTAATTGAAAAGGTGAATGATGAATTATTCACATGTGATAAGAGAAAAAATGGTGAAGGTGACAAAGATATAAAAATGGAAATCAAGGAGTTTCTCTTAGTTATTTGTGGATTTCAAAATGAAAAAATATTTTCTATGAATGAATGCCAATTAAAGGTAAAAAATTATTACTTAAATACTAATAAATAAATAATGTTTATAAATAAAATTTAAAAGCTCAGTAAGTTTTATAATGAATTAAGTAAGTTGAATACTGAATTGGAAATGCAGTTCAATGAAAAGGGGATAGATGTTTATATTTTCCAAAAAACTAATTAATGAAGAAAATAAATTAGATAATGAAAAATTAAACATTCAACACTCAACACATGAATTTAGAGATAGTTCAAAGAAGATCATTGTGAAAGAAGTTGAAGTCTCATAGGATGATGAGATTCAAGTAGTATGATAAATATTACATTCAAAAGTTTATTGTGATATTATTTATGTTGGTGAAAATTTTTATTTCAAGGATAAAATTTAATGAAATCACATTTTTGAAAATATAAGATTATTTTATGAAATCTAGATATTCTGGGAATTCTTTTTTGAATATAAAACAAGATACAAATGATGAATTAAATGATCATATAAATATGTATAGTATAAATCAGAAGGGGTTTTTGAATACAATATTTTAATTTGGAAAAGGGTCCAAGGTTAATGGTCAAAATGTGAAATAATATTAGGTGTCAGCAATGGGATAAAAATGTTTCATATGAAAGAATGATTTTTATAGATAATGTTTTCACTATGGAGGATTTTAGAACATAAAAATGATATATTTTTTTAATTAAAAATATTTACATAACTCCTCATGTTGTATAAGTCAAATATTTTGGAAGTGTTATCCCACAAAAATAATAAATGTTTAGAAGAAATATATAAATTATAGTCTAAAGGTTGATATTAATTTTAAACCATTTGAAGAGGTTTATTGTAACATCCCAGGTAATTAAAGAATAAATAATTTTCATATTTATTAATATTTGAGAATTAAATATGAATTTTAATTAAAAGGGGTTGCTATGTTCGATAGCGTACCCGATACACAACGATGAGTTTCTTTGAAACTTACGTAGCACACTAGTAATATAATAATATTATTTTAAATGTTAGTTAACAAGTAGCCGTTGTACTGGCGGGAATGAATAGAAATAACTAAAATATGAATAGATATGTTTTTAGATGTTTTTACATTTACCCAATAAAAGACAAAGGCTTAAAATACGGAAAGAGTTCAATTTTAGGCTTTTATACTCTAATTTTCACTAAAGGTTCACTTATCACCTTTTAATGGTGAACCGTCATTAAATATAGTTTTGATCACTCTTATACATTCTTTTGGACCAAATAAAACTTTTATTAAGAATCGGGATATCAAATTTTACTTTGTGTAATTTTTGGTACCTTTCTGATAAAGTTCATTTTTTTTATGAATAGTGTAAAATGTTGCATTTTAATTCAAAACCTCTTTTTGATCTAATTTATTTATATGATTAGATTATCTTTTGAATTGGTTTTAAAGTGAAATTAGAATATATTTTTACAATTTTATCCAATGGTGGTCATTGGAATCAATTTCGATTTGAAATTAGACTTAAACTGGTGTCAATCTTTTGATACTTATTGTTTTGTAAAAACACGCTATTTGCTCTGGCAGCGGGAATTAATTATTAAATTAATTAATGTGACTTATATGATTTGAATTTTGTAAAATAGACTTCATTTTTGAATTCAGAATGTCAAATATAGCTTAGGGTGAATTTTTGGTAATTTTCTGAAAAACTTCAATTTTTGATGAATAGTGAAACCACTAAGTGGTAATCAAGCAAACTGATTTTCCAGTTAAATGAAAGTTTACCACTAATGTGTATTGAATTTTGAAAATCCGACATACATGGTTGTCATTAAGAAGTAAAATGTGGTTCAATGAGATTATAATAATTTTTTGGTGAATAGTAACTTATTAAGTTTTTAATCGCAATTAGTGGTAATTAGTGTAGTTTAAGGTATAATTAATACTTTAATAATATGAAATGACCTAGACACATGTCCCAACCCCATTGGTTGTGTCATGGCCGACCAAGACAAGCCATGGCCTAACTTGGGGACCCCATGGATCCACTTTTGTTGGGAAATAACATAAATTACTTTTTATTTAATGTTAAAGTGAAAATGACACTAACATAAATTGTTTTACTAAAACAATTTTTAAGTGGGGTTAAACAAGTCCAAATTTAGATTATAAATAGTCATTGGAAAGCTAAAAAGATTTCCTATATCATAGTATTTGTTTTATAATTTTTAGAAATTAAATAAATTAAAGTATTTATGACATAATAATGATGCAGCGATGACATCATTATTTGGCGATTTAAATAAAACAGAAAGATAATGTAAAATCTAAAACCTACACATGGCAAAAACCAATTGGATGAGTGTATTTCTAAGCCTTATCACCTTATCCACGAATTCTATCAATGTGGGACCTTTTAGAACCGAAACACATTTTCAAATAAATTAATATTTCTTTACTTTCCAAAAGTGCCCCTCCTCTCCCCTTATAAAAGGCCCCCACCTCTACCTCATTTCACACACTCTTCAAGCCATTGGCTCGGCCAACCCCTGCCCATTTGCTCTCTCCACATCCCTCTCCTCATCCTAGAGGATTCCCTTTGGGCAGAATCCTTTCAAAGGAAGCCTTTAGGCTCAAACCAAAAGAAGTTACACTTTTTAAGGTATTTCATTCTCTCATGTTCATTTGTTTTATTTTGCTTCTCCAACCCCCTAAACTCTTTTTATTTACTTCTTTTGTAACAACACCAGTATCTTAAATATACTAGGATGTTGTTATAAGATTTATTTGAGCTACACTCTCACACAACTACATCAAATGGTTAAAGAACATACGGTTTCCGTGGATGGCGAAATTCTGCCTCCCGAAACGATGATTGTTCAATACTCATTTAACACCTTCAAAGGTGGCCATTATGATGTCACTATTTTTATATATGATATGTAATATGTTTATGTTTTACTTATGCTTCTGTATTTTTCATTTGTGTCTTACCTTTATGGCTTCCATTATGGGTATACGCGATATCTTCACTTAAGGAAGTGCGGACTACCGCCCCCTCAAAGTGATGTGATTCGTTAATGCCATATGTGGGACGTGTAAAGGATGGATTTAAAGTTATTATATATGATGTTATACTGGAATTATAATATACCTATATATATCATTATCATTTATTTCCATTAAAGTATGAGATAGAAATGAAAGTAGCGTTCATGCGTACGTACGGACTACCGTCTCCATGAACGGTGCATTTCATTTCTTATCCCCAAATGTAATGTACTATTAAAAGTACATGTATATAATGGATATATAAAATTAATGATATATCTAAATGATGAATATAATTCTGGAATTAAAATATACATAAGTCTCATTTAGTTTTAATTCCGTTAATATGACAAAGAAATGAAAGTAGCGTTCATGCGTACGTACGGCTTACCGTCTCCATGAACGGTGCATTTCATTTCTTACCTCTAAATGATTATGTAATATTTTAAATACATGTATGTACTGGATATATATGAAATATATGATATCTACATCATGAATACCATTCTGGATATAATGAAACATTGACCAAATTAACAACATGTAAGTGTAAGAAGTCTATTTTTGACTTAAGAACCAAATACCGACAAAATGAACATTATTAACTTAAATGATTTCATGATGTTCATAACATGGTATAAAAGAAATAATGAACTTGGAAAAGATTCATAATCAAGTAGAGATTAACTAAAGTTTATTATTCAGGAGTTTAAAGAACGGTCGGGTCAAGTCAGATACGAGGTATGGGAACTTCTTAACCCAATTTCCATTCTTTGGGTTAATCTCCTACTTTCAAATTATGTCATTATGTTATTATGTCGTATCTTGTATTGGTACTTTATTTATGTGTACTTATAGTAAATACACATAATGTATCTATTTTATTTTAAAAATTATCTTTGTATGGGATTTCGTCTCAATCTCCTTTCGTTGAGGCATATTTTGTTTTATACACAACTTTCTTTTATACGGTGTATAAAACCCTTTGACTTTTACGTTTATTCAAAAGGAATCTTTTTTATACGAAGCGTTTACTAAACGACAAAAGGGAATGTTTTTGTCGTACGTATGCGGCGACAACGACTTCTCCGCCGTCATGACCGTTATTTGAGTTTCGGCTTCCTCTACAAGCCATACCTTCTTTTTAAAAGAAAAATAAATACCATGTTTTACTTTTCTTTTATTTTGGTATTGAAAATGGTTTTCATAATATTTTTATATCAATGTGTGGTATTGATATCTTGTGATTGAATGGTGGAAATGTTATGTTTCCTTTATGCATGTTTTATGTGATATGATTATGTTATGGTTCTTGGGCATTATTATGAAGACGGGTGGTTCCGTGATAAACTAAGGGCGGGTGAGCCCGTTATAGCTCTCCAATGCATTGGGTAACGCGAAGGAGTGAAACGTTAAGGTTTCTCCGAAGAGATTTTAGGGAATATACTGTGATGGGTATTCCAAACGTAACCAAGAGGGTTACTCCCTACGTAAGAATGTTATGAATGCCACAAGTTACCTTTATGTCTTATGATTTCTATGATTTATTCATGATTTTATGAGGTATGTTAAAGTGCCTATGTTTTATGGGTAAAGTATGATTTCATTCTTATGTATATATGAACTCATGTTTCCTTTCCATGTTTTTTTATAACCCATACTGAGTTTTTATGCTCATCCCATGTTTTTGAAATGTTTTTCACAGGTCAAGGGAAAGGTACATGATAAGATGATAGAGTCAAGGATGTGTCAAGAATTAATCCATGTTTTATTTTAAATGTGTGTTCCATTGATGGGAATGAAGAATACTATCTTTATGTAACCACTTTGTTTATAGGTGGAATGTAATGCAAGTTTTATGATCTAATTCTCTAAAACTCTAAACCCGAAAAGATCCTCAATGTGTAATCTTGTAATAACTCAAGATTAAGTAAGGTTTAAGGCTGGGGCCTTATAGTTGGTATCAGAGGTCGGTTTAGACAACTTTAGGAGTTAGAAAAGTGTTAAATTATAATATGATTGAAATGATATAGCATTTACGGATTACCATGTTGCTTCGCCTAAGATATTTCGGTGTTCAGAATGGTTTTCCGCAGAGGAAACAAAGCAGCTATGTTGGGACGACATCAGGAGGAAGACAACCTTCCGAATCAGCATCCAGAAATGGTCGGAATTGGAACTGAACAGTTTGTTGCAGTGATGGCACAGTTGACTCAGGCTATAAATGGTGGTGGTATCCATGCACGAGATCAGCCAGATCAACCGCATAGGAACATGTCAATGGTGGAACATTTCATGAGGCAACATCCCCCATCATTCAGAGGATCATCTGACCCTGTGCAAGCTGAAGGGTGGATTAAAGCACTGGAGAAGATTTTTGATGTCATGGGGTGTTCAGACAATCAAAAGGTTAGTCTTTCTATTTATCGTCTGGAGGGTGAAGCAGATCAGTGGTGGTCTATGGTTAAAAATATCAGGGATGCCGATGAGATTGATGCTCTTGACTGGGATGAATTCAAAGGTATGTTTCTTGAGAAGTATTTTCCTAAGGCTGTTCGACTTAGGATGGAAAAGCAATTCTTGGAATTGAGGCAAGAGGAAGACTCAGTGGCTGCCTATGAAGAAAGGTTCACTCGATTGGCAAGGTATGCTCCAAATTGTATCCGAGACCTTGATAGTAAAATCAATCGTTTTTACTCAGGATTAAAGCCAAAGTATCGAAGGGCATTAGCTTCTCGTGAGTTTAAAAGTTATGAAAAGCTTGTTCGATGTGCTGAGAAGGTGGAAATGGAGTTTGCCGATGACCAAGTTTTCTATAACAACCAGCAGAAGAAGAGACCGAGGTGGCAGGAGAAAGGTAAGAATTCTTCAAAAAAGTCTGATGGTAAGAAAACTAAGTTTCCAGTTTGTGATAAATGTGGAAAAAGGCATGCTGGGGAATGTCTTCTGAATTCTGGAAAGTGCTACCGATGTGGTAAGATGGGACATAAGGCTCGTGATTGCACTGAAAAGGATCAAGGTGAAGGTAAGAATAAATTTGATTTACAGTTAGTGAAATGTTATAAGTGCAATGAGATGGGTCACTATGCAAACGAGTGTCCGACAAGGAGCTTGAGTGATGGGAAGCAGCTAGACTACAAGCAGAAAGGGGTGGTAAAATCATTTGCAACAACTTCAGCAGATGTTGGGCCATCGAATGAAGTGGTGTCAGCTCCAGGGAGCTCAGTATTTTTCGAAGATTGACTTGAGGTCGGGGTACCATCAGTTGAAAGTAAAAGAAGCAGATGTTCCGAAGACCGCATTCCGTACGAGATATGGCCATTATGAATTTGTAGTTATGCCTTTGGGGTTAACAAATGCACCTACTGTATTCATGGACCTTATGAATAAAATTTTCCATGAGTTCTTGGATAAGTTTGTGTTTGTGTTTTGAGGTTTGTGAAGAGGTTATGTGTGCCTTGTGATTCACAGTTGAAGAGAGAGTTGTTATGTGAAGCTCATAGTTCTCCGTTTTCAGTTCATCCGGGCAGTACTAAGATGTATAGAGATCTGCGGGAGTATTACTGGTGGGATGGAATGAAAAGAGATATTGCTGATTTTACTGTGAAGTGTTTGACTTGTCAGCGGGTTAAAGCAGAGCGGCAGTTACCGAAAGGGATGCTTCAGCCTTTACCAGTGCCAGAGTGGTAATGGGAGAATATATCCATGGACTTTGTTGTTGGATTACCAAAGACATCTCGAGGTAATAATGCAATTTGGGTTATTGTTGATCGCTTGACCAAATCTGCTCATTTCCTTGCTATACGAGATACTTTCTCTCTTGATCAACTTTCCCGTTTGTATCTTAAAGAGATAGTCAGGTTACATGGAGTTCCCCTCTCCATTGTATCAGATCGTGATCCCAGGTTTACTTCTAACTTTTGGAAAGGCCTTCAGAAGTCGTTGGGTACTGAATTAAATTTTAGTACAGCTTTTCATCCTCAATCAGATGGGCAGTCAGAACGAACAATTCAGACATTGGAGGATATGCTACGAGCTTGTTCTATGGATTATCAGGGAAGTTGGGACCAGCATCTTTCTTTGGTTGAGTTTTCATATAATAACAGTTTTCATTCCAGTATACAGATGGTACCATTTCAGGCATTATATGGGAAGCGGTGTCGAACTCCAGCTTTCTGGGATGAAGTGGGTGAAAGAAAGTTGATGGGACCAGAATTGGTAGAAGAGATGGCAGAAAAAGTTCAGTTGATTCAGAAACACATGAGAATAGCTCAGAGTAGGCAGAAGAGTTATGCAGATAACCAGAGGAAGGATCTATCTTTCGAGGTACACAATGTTTTTCACGTTTCGATGTTGAGAAAGAATATGCCAGATCCATCTCATGTTTTGAGTCCAGAGGTAGTTCAGCTGGAAGAGAACCTATCTTATGAGGAACAACCGGTCCAGATTCTTGACCACAGGGAGCAAGTGTTACGGAATAAGGTGATTCACCAGGTAAAGGTTTTGTGGAAAAACCACATGATTGAAGAGGCAACATGGGAATCTGAAAATGCTATGAGGGATAAATACCCCCACTTATTTTGATAAGTGAATAAAATTGCGAGGACGCAATTCCCAAAAGGGGGGAAGGATGTAACATCCTAGGTAATTAAAGAATAAATAATTTTCATATTTATTAATATTTGAGAATTAAATATGAATTTTAATTAAAAGGGGTTGCTATGTTCGATAGCGTACCCGATACACAACGATGAGTTTCTTTGAAACTTACGTAGCACACTAGTAATATAATAATATTATTTTAAATGTTAGTTAACAAGTAGCCGTTGTACTGGCGGGAATGAATAGAAATAACTAAAATATGAATAGATATGTTTTTAGATGTTTTTACATTTACCCAATAAAAGACAAAGGCTTAAAATACGGAAAGAGTTCAATTTTAGGCTTTTATACTCTAATTTTCACTAAAGGTTCACTTATCACCTTTTAATGGTGAACCGTCATTAAATATAGTTTTGATCACTCTTATACATTCTTTTGGACCAAATAAAACTTTTATTAAGAATCGGGATATCAAATTTTACTTTGTGTAATTTTTGGTACCTTTCTGATAAAGTTCATTTTTTTTTATGAATAGTGTAAAATGTTGCATTTTAATTCAAAACCTCTTTTTGATCTAATTTATTTATATGATTAGATTATCTTTTGAATTGGTTTTAAAGTGAAATTAGAATATATTTTTACAATTTTATCCAATGGTGGTCATTGGAATCAATTTCGATTTGAAATTAGACTTAAACTGGTGTCAATCTTTTGATACTTATTGTTTTGTAAAAACACGCTATTTGCTCTGGCAGCGGGAATTAATTATTAAATTAATTAATGTGACTTATATGATTTGAATTTTGTAAAATAGACTTCATTTTTGAATTCAGAATGTCAAATATAGCTTAGGGTGAATTTTTGGTAATTTTCTGAAAAACTTCAATTTTTGATGAATAGTGAAACCACTAAGTGGTAATCAAGCAAACTGATTTTCCAGTTAAATGAAAGTTTACCACTAATGTGTATTGAATTTTGAAAATCCGACATACATGGTTGTCATTAAGAAGTAAAATGTGGTTCAATGAGATTATAATAATTTTTTGGTGAATAGTAACTTATTAAGTTTTTAATCGCAATTAGTGGTAATTAGTGTAGTTTAAGGTATAATTAATACTTTAATAATATGAAATGACCTAGACACATGTCCCAACCCCATTGGTTGTGTCATGGCCGACCAAGACAAGCCATGGCCTAACTTGGGGACCCCATGGATCCACTTTTGTTGGGAAATAACATAAATTACTTTTTATTTAATGTTAAAGTGAAAATGACACTAACATAAATTGTTTTACTAAAACAATTTTTAAGTGGGGTTAAACAAGTCCAAATTTAGATTATAAATAGTCATTGGAAAGCTAAAAAGATTTCCTATGTCATAGTATTTGTTTTATAATTTTTAGAAATTAAATAAATTAAAGTATTTATGACATAATAATGATGCAGCGATGACATCATTATTTGGCGATTTAAATAAAACAGAAAGATAATGTAAAATCTAAAACCTACACATGGCAAAAACCAATTGGATGAGTGTATTTCTAAGCCTTATCACCTTATCCACGAATTCTATCAATGTGGGACCTTTTAGAACCGAAACACATTTTCAAATAAATTAATATTTCTTTACTTTCCAAAAGTGCCCCTCCTCTCCCCTTATAAAAGGCCCCCACCTCTACCTCATTTCACACACTCTTCAAGCCATTGGCTCGGCCAACCCCTGCCCATTTGCTCTCTCCACATCCCTCTCCTCATCCTAGAGGATTCCCTTTGGGCAGAATCCTTTCAAAGGAAGCCTTTAGGCTCAAACCAAAAGAAGTTACACTTTTTAAGGTATTTCATTCTCTCATGTTCATTTGTTTTATTTTGCTTCTCCAACCCCCTAAACTCTTTTTATTTACTTATTTTGTAACAACACCAGTATCTTCAATATACTAGGATGTTGTTATAAGATTTATTTGAGCTACACTCTCACACAACTACATCAAATGGTTAAAGAACATACGGTTTCCGTGGATGGCGAAATTCTGCCTCCCGAAACGATGATTGT
This sequence comes from Viscum album, assembly GCA_963277665.1. NCBI lineage: Eukaryota > Viridiplantae > Streptophyta > Magnoliopsida > Santalales > Viscaceae > Viscum > Viscum album. Next base: position 1,080,359,381 of record OY728153.1, on the reverse strand, counting down.
TCAATACTCATTTAACACCTTCAAAGGTGGCCATTATGATGTCACTATTTTTATATATGATATGTAATATGTTTATGTTTTACTTATGCTTCTGTATTTTTCATTTGTGTCTTACCTTTATGGCTTCCATTATGGGTATACGCGATATCTTCACTTAAGGAAGTGCGGACTACCGCCCCCTCAAAGTGATGTGATTCGTTAATGCCATATGTGGGACGTGTAAAGGATGGATTTAAAGTTATTATATATGATGTTATACTGGAATTATAATATACCTATATATATCATTATCATTTATTTCCATTAAAGTATGAGATAGAAATGAAAGTAGCGTTCATGCGTACGTACGGACTACCGTCTCCATGAACGGTGCATTTCATTTCTTATCCCCAAATGTAATGTACTATTAAAAGTACATGTATATAATGGATATATAAAATTAATGATATATCTAAATGATGAATATAATTCTGGAATTAAAATATACATAAGTCTCATTTAGTTTTAATTCCGTTAATATGACAAAGAAATGAAAGTAGCGTTCATGCGTACGTACGGCTTACCGTCTCCATGAACGGTGCATTTCATTTCTTACCTCTAAATGATTATGTAATATTTTAAATACATGTATGTACTGGATATATATGAAATATATGATATCTACATCATGAATACCATTCTGGATATAATGAAACATTGACCAAATTAACAACATGTAAGTGTAAGAAGTCTATTTTTGACTTAAGAACCAAATACCGACAAAATGAACATTATTAACTTAAATGATTTCATGATGTTCATAACATGGTATAAAAGAAATAATGAACTTGGAAAAGATTCATAATCAAGTAGAGATTAACTAAAGTTTATTATTCAGGAGTTTAAAGAACGGTCGGGTCAAGTCAGATACGAGGTATGGGAACTTCTTAACCCAATTTCCATTCTTTGGGTTAATCTCCTACTTTCAAATTATGTCATTATGTTATTATGTCGTATCTTGTATTGGTACTTTATTTATGTGTACTTATAGTAAATACACATAATGTATCTATTTTATTTTAAAAATTATCTTTGTATGGGATTTCGTCTCAATCTCCTTTCGTTGAGGCATATTTTGTTTTATACACAACTTTCTTTTATACGGTGTATAAAACCCTTTGACTTTTACGTTTATTCAAAAGGAATCTTTTTTATACGAAGCGTTTACTAAACGACAAAAGGGAATGTTTTTGTCGTACGTATGCGGCGACAACGACTTCTCCGCCGTCATGACCGTTATTTGAGTTTCGGCTTCCTCTACAAGCCATACCTTCTTTTTAAAAGAAAAATAAATACCATGTTTTACTTTTCTTTTATTTTGGTATTGAAAATGGTTTTCATAATATTTTTATATCAATGTGTGGTATTGATATCTTGTGATTGAATGGTGGAAATGTTATGTTTCCTTTATGCATGTTTTATGTGATATGATTATGTTATGGTTCTTGGGCATTATTATGAAGACGGGTGGTTCCGTGATAAACTAAGGGCGGGTGAGCCCGTTATAGCTCTCCAATGCATTGGGTAACGCGAAGGAGTGAAACGTTAAGGTTTCTCCGAAGAGATTTTAGGGAATATACTGTGATGGGTATTCCAAACGTAACCAAGAGGGTTACTCCCTACGTAAGAATGTTATGAATGCCACAAGTTACCTTTATGTCTTATGATTTCTATGATTTATTCATGATTTTATGAGGTATGTTAAAGTGCCTATGTTTTATGGGTAAAGTATGATTTCATTCTTATGTATATATGAACTCATGTTTCCTTTCCATGTTTTTTTATAACCCATACTGAGTTTTTATGCTCATCCCATGTTTTTGAAATGTTTTTCACAGGTCAAGGGAAAGGTACATGATAAGATGATAGAGTCAAGGATGTGTCAAGAATTAATCCATGTTTTATTTTAAATGTGTGTTCCATTGATGGGAATGAAGAATACTATCTTTATGTAACCACTTTGTTTATAGGTGGAATGTAATGCAAGTTTTATGATCTAATTCTCTAAAACTCTAAACCCGAAAAGATCCTCAATGTGTAATCTTGTAATAACTCAAGATTAAGTAAGGTTTAAGGCTGGGGCCTTATATTTATAGAAAATGTGACCAATTATGTAACTTTATTAAATTTCTAACCATTTTAACTACCCAAATAATTATTAATTATGATTACCAAAAGTATCAAATGAATAATGTTAAATGAAAATTGAAGGCTTTTTATTGTTCAAGTTATGCATAAATCATTACAAAGTTAGAATCAATGGATCTTGGACTATAGATACTCATATAATATGATTATAATTTTGATGATATTTAGTGTTTTTAATAAGTAAAAGATACCATTGATGATCATTTATAAAGGCATTTCACTAAAATTGGATGATCTATATCACCAATCATTAGACGAGGAAAGATGGAATTGAATGACCTATTATTTTTCAATGGGTTGAAACACAATTTAATGACTATGTTTCACCTTTTTTATGGAGACCTTGAAATATTATATGAATGTAATGAACATGTTGTAAAGAAATTAAAATATGGTTGGGTTGTAATAAGAATTCAACATATTGGTGGTAACTTATTTCGGTATTATGAAACAATGATGAATAAGATGACTAGTATTGACAATAAGAATGTTTTTGAAAAGACAATAAGGATTCTTGAATTCAGAACAGGTGAAAAAACAAGTCCACTTAAGAAAAATGTGGAATATTTTACCTTGAGAAGAAGATATTAGATAAATAAAGGAGAGGAATGTGATTCCCTTTGAGGGAAAAATATCAATGTTTTGAATATGAAGATGAAAAGAATCATAAGAGGGAAAAATATTTGGGATGTTATATGACATAAGTAAAGGAGAAGACGATTTATTCTAATTAGAAATAATATTTAAAAAGAAACAATATTATCAAAGAGATTTTCATTCAAAAGGTATATTGGATACCATACCTTGGATTTTGAAGAGGAATACTATCCATATTTTTATCAAAGGCTATAGAATCATAAATATTCCCCTCTATCACTTATTATTTATATAATTTTTCCAATGGGGTAGAAAGGATACATAAATCCCTATATGTATCTACAATGGGTGATAAAAATTTCACTATAATACAATGATATGTGTTTAACTTAATTTGGGGGGGGGGTTTAATATTTATGGGAAGCATGTACATAGTGGGAGTTTTTAAAATGGGTAACCAGTGAGGATAGTATTTGGGTATAAGAGTTTATTGAGATTTGATCTATTCAAACATATTTAGATAGAACTTTTTCAATAAATTTCAATATATAAGTTCAAATATATAATTTATTATATAGAATAATAAGTTTTTCTTAGCTGTTACCAATAGGTATCGAGAAATATGATGGAGTTTATGGAAGTTACTATTTATGGAAAATATGATTTTACTAATCAATATTCATATTTTCTACACTAATTTCATTTATATAGGTATCAAATTATTTAATAATGATTCATTTCTTTGTTTTATGGGTTTTAAAGTTATTTATTTTTCTTTATTGACATAGAAAAATAAATGGGGAATTTGTTGATACCAAGATTTGATTAAGGGAATATTGTGAGATCTATAAATGTCAAAAATCAAGTAAGTTATTTCTAAGATATAAAGTTAAAGATAAATATTCTACAATTGGTATTTATATACATAAGTATATTTTTAGATATTATTTATACTATTGGTTTTTTATGTTAGATAGGTTTTTATGAATACATATAACACATTAAAACAAACAAAAAATAATTTTTACTAGGTGTGGGGATGAATGTAATTATTTTTGAAAGTGTTTTGATGATATTTTAGTTCTCTGGGTGTTTTTGGTATTATTTGAGAGTATTTTTGACTTGATAATATTTTTTTTTGAAATATTAATAAGTATTTAATACATAATAGTTATTATAATCTACATGTTAGGGTCATTTTACTCTATTCTCAGAAAAATAAAAGAAAATTTAAAAAGGTAAATAGCTTTTGATTATATGTAAATGTAACTTTGAACAAAACATGTAAAAATGTAAATGTAAAAAACACATAATTGTTTCTTTACTGATGCGTAAGATTAAATATATTCCAAAAATTGAAATATATTAATGTACATAATGTGTAAGTGTAACTATTCCTTTATGAATAAAGGTATCTCAGTATTGGGAATTTGGAATAGACCTCAAGCACTCCCAATTAACATAATAGTCATTTGGTTAGAGGATGTATGGAAATTGGATAAGTATTTTATAAAAAAATTAAATTTTATAATGTTTAAATATCAATATAAGGAAAAGGATGTATGTAAAAGTAAATCTATATTGATAGACATATATTTGACCAAGTCCCTATTTATGTAAATGTACTCTACTACTATATGAGAGTATGTATAATTTGGGACTAGGAAAAAAACTATATTCTTAAACATATTTGTGATTGTGGTGATATGTAATTATCATTATAAAGATGCATAAATTTCATGAACCAACCAGATTTGACCCTGAAACGACCACTCGAGTTGGCCTGTGACAAGGCCTGAAGGGTGTTTCTGATTTCCAGGGACAAGAATCTACAGTCGAGCATCAAAATAAACCATTTGGGAACAATTTGGTCCATAAAAACTATTGATAAATAATCCTAAATTGAAATAATAGATAAATAAAAGAAAATATAGCAAACAAACTAGCAGTGTAAAAAATAATAAATAAATCAATGAGATATACCGCAGGTGACCTCATGGGTCACCATATAACATAATATACACTCGATCCAAGAGTGATAAAAAACTAGAGGAACCTGGAACTGAAAAAAATATTCATGAACATAGAGATGATCTGTTGGAAATCTAGAGTACAACAATTCCCTATGCCATTTCCTTTAAGATGAAACCCAATCATGTTAGTTTGGAAATTAGACATAATAAAATAATTTTTTCATTATATTCTAATTCATGTCACAAGTTTAAATTTATATGCAAAGAGTTTATATTCCACTACATTTTTTAAATAGTTTCCAATAATTCATTAATATTTCAAAATGAATGGAGGAAAATTTAGATAAATTAATAATGGTTTTCACAAAGGAGGGAACAATCATTCTATAACTGAATTGGAAATCATATAACAGGATCCATGGGAAATTCCTAATAATCTATTGTTTGTTGGGGACTTATGATCCTTGTACCTTAGTGAAATATGGCATAAGAATCACAATAATCTATGTTCTCGGTCACGTTCTAGTAGTAGGAAACACACCCATAACCCTATGGTATCCAATAATCATAAATGTTTAGTAAGTATTGTAGTGTTAATCATACTAGATGAAACCTGGGTGAACCACTTCCATATAATCTAGAGTACTAGTCCTAGTCTTCCTTCCTAGATACCCTGGTTTCCCTTTGTTCTCCATTTCAAGAGGTGGTGAATTTTTTTCAAGGAAAAAATCATGAAAATATCATCCTCTTTATTTAAAAACACACACACTCTCTCGCTACAGATTTCCCTCCTTCATTAAATCCCCTTTTTATAGAACAGAACCACACACAAGCTTTTACACTAGGAACATATCATGAATTACACATTAATACATACATCACATTTCTCAAATTAAGGGGAACATCTCAAGTTGGGATTTCCACTTTTGTAAACCATTTTCTTGTGACAAATGAGCCTTGTTACTTTTCAAGTTATACATTCATTTTTTTAAAAAACTATTAACCAACACTTTTAGTTATCAAAATTTGTTAAAAGCTAAAATATACCACCATGGTACCACACAATTACAAACAAGAATGAAATCATTTCTAAACCAAAGAAAACCATTTGAGAAAGTAATACTTCTAATTAATCTCAAATTGACAACAAAAAACCATGTGATTTTCAAAACATACCAAAACCTAAGATTTCATTTTTTTTAAATCACACAATTACCCATGTTCCCTCAATTTGACTACTTCAACCAGTATGAGAAACACCGAAAATCATGGGAACTACCAACCGCAGACCAAAAACCAATTTTGAAAACACCTTCAAGCATTTAATGTGTTATTCTTGGAAGCACATTCGAAAGAAGACTATATTTCTAAACATAAAAGTGAATCATGAAAAATAAAAAAAGGCCAACACCAAAAAAATATAACACATTACATAGCATATGTATATACTATTTAATATTTAATACAATTTTTTAAAACACTCAATAAATTATGTAATTAAAATTAAAGGTATAGGCATAGGGGATCTACATAAAACATGAAACTACATGTCAATGACAACTCGGACCGACACTTCACACTTCCATGCACATGAATATATATATATATATATATATATATATATAGACACACACACACACAAATACCCCTTGATTCATTGCACATATTCCCCACTGTATGTGGGAATATTTACAATGAGGGAATATGTTTACACACACACACACACACATATATATATATATGTCTTACTATAATCATGTACATGTAGGAATTATCGACACCCATATCCCAAAACCATCACAGCGAGGTCCCACACAAACTATTAAAATTTTCCAACACTCAAACATAGTGGCAAGGACCCACACACCAAAACTATTTTTTTTACATCTGAAATACCACAAAATACCTTAATTATAATTGATCCACAATGATGAAATTCAAAAATACTATTCTGAAAAAAATGGTGATACCACTACCCTTGATAGTTGTGGCTAGAACCAGCCTCGACAGAACCCGATGAAACATAAATCAAGAGATCAGACCAAAAACATGGAAATCAAACCAAAAAAAAACCCTAACTAAAAACCCGACACAAATCATATGAGAGATTAATAGAGAAAATCACGCAAAAGGGAGGCCACCAGAAAAGAGCTGCAAAACCAAAGGGAGGTCACATGAGGGGATGTGGTGCGCCAATGAGTGGTCACAGGAGAGTCCATATGAGAAAGAGTGTAACATCCTAGGTAAATGAAGAATAAGAGATTTTAATATTTTTGAATTAAATATTAATATTACTTTATATGGGATTCTATGTTCGATAGCATACCTGATACGAAACAACGGGTTTCTTTGGAATCTTATGTCGCATACTAATAATATAATATTATTATTTTAAATGGTAGTTAACTCCTAGCCGTTGTATTGGTAGGAATGAATGAAACTAACTACAATATTATTATACATGTTTGTTAAATTTATTTACATTATCCCAAAAAAGTTAGATGCTTAAAATTTGAATGAATCTAATTTGAAGCATAATTTACATTAAAATGTCGATTTATCTCCTTTTAATGGAGAACTCTTTTTAAATATAGTTTTAGTCACATTAATACATTATATATGACCAAATAAAATCCTTCTTTAGAGTTGGGACATTAAAATTTACTTTGTGTAAATTTTTTGGAATTTTTCTGATAAAGTTCATTTTTTAATGAATAGTGAAAATATTGAATTTTAATTCAAAACTATGTTTTAATATAATTTATTTATATGGTTAGATTATCTTTTTAATTCATTATAAATTTTTGTTAGAATATATTTTTACCATTTAATTAAATTTTTGTCATTGGAATTAGTTTCACATTGAAATTGGACATAAACAAGTATCAATCATTTTATAGTTATTGTTTCTTAAAAACACGCTATTTGTTTTAACAACGGGAATTAATTTTAAAATTATTTAATTCCACTTATATGTTTTGAATTTGGAAAAAAATAAATCATTTTTTAATTTGGAATATAAAATATAGCTTAGGATGAATATTTGGTATTTTTCTGAGAAACTTCAATTTTTGATGAATAGTGACACCACATAGTGGTAGTTAAAAAAACTGATTTTTTCATTTAAATGAAATTTTACCACTTCTGTGAATTGAATTTTAAAAATCCAAAAAACATGGTTGTTATCAAGAAGTAAAATGTGGTTCAATAAGATGAAAATAATTTACAGTGAATAGTAAATTTTGACTTTTATTTACCACAGTTAAAGGTAAATAGGGTAATTCAAGGATAAAAGAATATTATAATAATTCAAAATTACCTTAATACTTGTCCAAAAATTATTTGTTGTGTCATTTACGACCATGTGCATCTTTGGGTCGATTTTGGGACCCCATTGAGCCACTTGGGAGTGATAATGACAATTTATATTAATTAATTTAATGTAAAGTCAAAATTGACATTAACAAAACTCTTTTAGTAATTAATTTTTATATGGTGTTATATAAGTCCTATTTTAGACTATAAATATTATTTGGAAATATCAAAATATTTCCTATATCATGGTATATTTTCTATAATTTTTAGAGAACAAATAAATTAAATTATTTATGACACAATAATGATGCAGTATTTACCTCATTAATAAATGATTTAAATAAATAAGATTATACTGATTAAAATATTATCCAAAACATGTCCAATTTTGATTGAATGATTTTATTTCGACCATGACTCACCTTATCTTCGACTATAATGATTTTTTTTACCATTAGAAAACGAATATGATTATATTATAAAATAATATTTTAACACATTCCTAAAGAGCCCCTCCTCTCCCTTATAAAAGGAGACCACTTATAACCAATTCCTTACACCACTCAAGCCATTTTTCTCGTCCAAACTCTTCCCAATTAATCTCCCTACATCCCTCTCCTCCCCCTATAAGCCTTACCTTAGGCAGAAGGAACTTCAAGAAGTCCTTTTGGATCAAACCAAAGGAGTTATCCAAATTAAAGGTAACAGTTTCTCTTAAATTATTTTCATTTATTTTAATTCTCCAACCCCTAAACTCTTTTTATTTCTTTAGTTTGTAACAAAACCATTATCCTCAATATACTAGGATGTTGTTGTAAGAAGTATTCAAACTACACTTACACACACCTCCATCTAATGGATGAAGAACATAATGTTTCTGTGGATGGAAAACTAACGCCTCACGAAACAATGATTGTTCAATTACATCTTACCACATATCATGGTGGCCATTATGATAGAACTGTATTTATATATGATATATATTATGTTTATGATTTAATTATAATTATATACTTCCAAATTATATCAATCCTTTATGGTTTCCATAGTGGGTAAATACGATAATCTCATTTGAGGAAGTGCGGACTGGCGCCCCCTTAAAGTGATGTGACTCGTTAATGCCTTATGTGGGATTTATAAAGGATAGTGTTAATGATATTATATATGATATTATACTGCAATTATAATATACCTATTTTTCATTATTTTTATCTCCATTAAGAATAGAAATATAAATGAAAGTAGCGTTCATGCGTACGTAATGCTTACCGTCTCCATGAACGGTGCATTTCATTTCTTAACTCTAAATGACATGTACTATAATAAATACATGTATATACTGGATATATATGATATATATGATATCTAAATCATGAATATCATTATGGATATAATGGACTATTAACCACATGGATAACTTGTAAATATAAGGTGTTCATTTTTTACTCAAGTACCAAATATCGAAAAAATCAACGTTATTAACATAAATGATTAAATAATGTTAATAAAATGGTAATAAGTGATATAAAAGGAATAATAAACATGAAAAATATTCTTAATCAAGTAGAAATTAACTTTATTTTATTATTCAGGAGATTTAAGAACAATTGAGTCAAGTCGGACATGAGGTAAGGGACTTCGTCTCAATCTCCTTTCATTGATGCATATTTTGTTTTAATACACGACTTTCTTTTATACGCTATATAAACACCCTTGACTTTTCTACGAAGCGTTTTAATAAATTACAAAAAGGAATGTTTCTTTAAATGTAAGAGGTGACAAACACCTTTCCTCCACCGTGAGTATTATTTGATCTTTGGCTTACTCAACAAGCCGTAATGTATTTAAAAGAAAATAAATACCATATATTCTTTTACGTATTTTTGGTATTGAAAATGGTTTTTAAAATGGATTTACTATGTCAATATATTTAAGTGATATATTGTTATTGAAATGTGGAAATGTTTTCTTTCCTTTATATTTGTTTCATGTCTTATGATTGTATAATGGTACTTGGACATTTGAAGGGTGGTTAAGTGATAAACCAAATGACGGGTGGTGTCATAAATACCAAGATGGGTGGTTATGTTATAACCTACAATGCATTGGGTATGGAAGTCGACCGTATGGCTATTCCATTTAGTAATATGTGTGGAATTCGACCGTATGGTTATTCCATTTAAGTATGTTTCTATAACAAGTTTCCTTTATATGTTATGTGTTCTTTATTTGGGTTTTACAGTAATATTTTGGTTACAAAAGGGTAAGTAATGATATTTTATTCATTGAATAGTATTTACTAATTAATAAAGGTGAAAAGTATTATTTCTGTTAATGAATTCATGGTTTACTTGTAGTTTTGAAAAACTAACAGTTTTACTTCTTTTTGTAGCCCTTTACTGGGATTTTCATGATCATCCCTAGTTTTTGAAATGATTTTCACAGGACATAATGTGGAATAAGGTCAAGGATGGGATCAAGGAAAATTCATGCTATCTTAAACATGGAAGTAGACATGACTCTTTTTTTCAAGAGTTCGTGTTTTATAAAAAAATGGATACTGGGTAGAAGTGTCTACTTTGTAATTTTTTTTTGTGATGTAATTGTTATGTCCTAATTATGTAGAACTCTAAACCTGAAAAGATCCTCAATGTGAATTATTAATTTAATTCAAGATTATGTATGGTTTAAGGATGGATCCTTATAGTTGGTATCAGAGGTCGGTTTAGATAACATTAGGAGTTAGGGAATTGATAAATTAATATCCATAAAGTAATTTATGTTAATATTGATATCATATAGCATTTAAAGATTACCATGTTGCTTCGCCTAAGATATTTCTGTGTTTAGATTAGTTTTCCATAGAGGAAATAGGGCTGCTATGTTGGGACGACATCAGGAGGAAGACAACCTTCCAAATCACCAACCTGAGATGGTCGGAATTGGAACTGAACAGTTTGTTGTAGTGATGGAACAATTGACTCAGGAGATAAATTTTGGTGGTATCCATGCACGAGATCAGCCAGATCAACCACAGATGAACATGTTAGTAGTGGAACATTTCATGAGGCAACATCCCCCATTATTCATAAGATCATCTGATCTGGTGCAAGCTGAAGGGTGGATTAAAGCAATGGAGAGGATTTTTGATGTCATGGGTTATTCAGAACATTAAAAGGTTAGTCTCGTTGTTTACTATTTTGAAGGCGAAGATGATCAGTGGTGGTCGATGGTGAAAAATATCAGGTATAGTGAGGAGATTGATGCTCTTGAATGGGATGAATTCAAAGGTATGTTTTTTGAAAATAAATTTCCTAAGGTGATTATTCTTAGGATGGAAATAAAATACCTAGAATTAAGGTAGGAGGATGACTCAGTGGCTGCTTATGAAGCAAAGTTCACTCGACTGGAAAGGTATGCACCAAATTTCATCCGAGATCTTGATAGTGAGATAAATCGATTTTACTCAGGACTAAAGCCAAGATATCAAAGAGCGTTAGTCTCTCGTGAGTTAAAAAGTTATGAAAAACTTGTTTGATGTGCGGAAAAGGTGGAAATGGAGGTTTTCTGATGATTAAGTGTTCTTTGACAAACAACAGAATAAGAGGTCCAGTTGGGAGGAAAAGGGGAAGAATTCATCAAAGAAGCCTGGAGGTAAGGAAACTAAATATCCATATTGTGAGAAGTGTGGTAAAAAGGATCCTCGGGAAGGTTTATCAAAGACTGGAAGGTTCTTCCGGTGTGGTAAGTCTCGTCATATTTCTCATAACTGTAAGGAAGATGATCAAGAAGGAAATAAAAAACCATCAGTAAGATGTTTTAAGTGTAATAAAATGGGTCCTTATGCAAATGAGTGTCTAGAGAAGAACTCAACTGAGGGAAAGTAGTCAAACTACAAGCAGAAAGGGGTGGTGAAATCCTTTGAAAATAATACAGCAGATTTTGGACCATCAAATGAAGTAGTATCAAGTACACTGTTTGTTTGTTCGGATTATGCCAATGTGTTGTTTGATTTGGGGTCTACACATTCTTTCATTTCTGAGATGTTTTCCAGTAAATTGGGAATTCCATATCATTATATGAATACTAAACATATGGTAAAAACACCTGGAGGAAATGTAGAGACAAAAAGAAAACATAAGAACATTCTTTTCCTTGTGTGTGAAAAGAATGTACCATCAAACCTTATTGTTTTTCCTTTATTAGAGTTTGATGTTATTTTAGGCATGGATTGGCATTTTGTTTATCATGCTTCGATTGACTACAGATCTAAAGTGGTTTCTTTTCGAAATATTTTCAGTTTGTGTACAAGAATGAACCCTTCCTGCTGATAACATATCAAGAAGATTATAATCTAGTAAAAGATGGAAATGAATGTTACCTTGCACATATTATTGAAAATAAAGGAACTATTTAGTTTAATGATGTGCTAGTGGTAAATGAGTACCTTGATGTTTTTCCTGATAAGTTGCCTCATATTATACCTGATCGGGAAGTTGAATTTACTGTTGACTTAATTCTTAATGCTAAGCCAATTTCAAAACCCCCTTATTGAATGGCTGAAATTGAACACTTAGAGTTAAAGAAGAAATTGAAAGAGTTATTAGATAAAGGTTTCATTCATCCTAGAACATCACCATGGGGTGATCCTGTATTGTTTGTTAAAAAGAAAGATGGTTCAATGAGACTTTCCATTGATTATAGAGCATTCATTAACATCACTGTTAAGAATAAGTATCCATTGCCTCATATCAATGATTTTTTTGATCAGCTCCAAGGAGATCAATATTTTTTGATGATTGATTTGAGGTCGGGGTACCATAAGTTGAATGTAAATGAAGCAGACGTTCCAAAGACTGCATTTCGTACTAGATATGGACATTATGAATTTGTAGTTATGCCTTTTGGGTTATCCAATGCCCCTGCTATATTCATGGATCTTATGAATAGAATTTTCCGTGAGTTCTTGGATAAGTTTGTGGTTGTTTTCATTGATGATATTTTGGTTTTTTATAAAATTAATGAGGAACATGGAAGTCATTTAAGGGTTGTCTTGCAAACCTTAAAAGAAAAGAAACTATTTGGGAAATTCAGGAAGGGTGAGTTTTGGTTACAACAAATTTCTTTCCTTGGTCACATTGTTTAAAAAAATGGCATAATTTTTTATCCTTCTAAAACAAAGGTTGTTGAAGAATGGCCAAGATCAACAAATATAATGGAGATATGTAGTTTTCTCGGTTTGGAAGGTTATTACCGAAGTTTTGTTGAAACTTTTCACGAGTATCTAGTCCAATGACTAAGTAAACTCAAAAAGGTGTTTAGTTCATCTAGACACAAGAATATGATGATTGTTTTCTAGAATTGAAAAGGGGATTGGTGAACGCTCCAGTTTTGTCTGCCATCCCGAAATGGTGAGTTTGTTATCTACAGTAATGCTTTGTTGAAATGACCGAGATGTGTCCTAATATAGAATGATCTGGTAATTGCTTATGCATCACGTCAATTGAAACCTCATGAGTTAAATTACCCTACACATGATTTGGAATTAGCTGCTGTTGTTTTTGCTTTAAAAATTTGGAGGCATCATTTGTATGAAGTGAAGTGCATAATATATAATGATCACAAAAGTTTAAAGTATATATTCACTCAGAAATAAGTGAAATGAGATAGAGGAGATGGTTGGAATTAACTATGTATTATGATTGCACGATCCATTACCATCCAGGAAAAGAAAATAAAGTGGCCAATGCTTTGAGTCCAAAAATTAATGTCTCATTAGCCATGATACATTTGCAATGACATCCATTGGTTTTTTATTTTATGAACTCTAGCATAGAAGTTGTTGGTACAGGAAATTTTTCAGTTTTGTTTCAAGTGTAAGTGAGATATTCACTATCAGACAGAATAAAGAAAGCGTAGAAGGAAGACAGTGAGTTGCATAAAAAGGTAGAATTGGTTTAGAAGGGTAATTTGCCTGAATTTAACATTGATAATGATTGTGTTTTGAGGTTTGGAAAGAGATTATGGGTGCCTTGTGATTCACAGTTGAAGAATGAGTTGCTATATGAAGCTCATAGTTCTCTATTTTCAGTTCATCCTGGTAGTACTAAGATGTACATAGATCTTCGACAGAATTACTGGTGAGATGGAATGAAAAGAGGTATTGCTGATTTTACTGTGATGTGTTTGACTTGTCAGCAGGTTAAAGAAAAGCGGCAGTTACCAAAAGGGATGCTTCAGCCTCTACCGGTGCCAAAGTGGAAATGAGAAAATATATCCATGGACTTTGTTGTGGGATTATCGAAGACATCTCGAGGTAATAATGCAATCCAGGTTATAGTTAATCTATCGACTAAATCTACTCATTTCCTTCCTATTCAAGATACTATGTCTCTAGATCGACTTTCTCGGTTGAATGTTAATGAGATAGCTAGGTTGCATAGAGTTCCCCTCTCCATTGTATCCAATCGTGATCCCAGGTTTACTTCTAACTTTTTGAAAGGCCTTCAGAAGTCATTGAGTACTGAATTCAATTTTAGTACATCTTTTCATCCACAATCAGATGGGCGTTCCAAACGAACAATACAGACCTTGGATGATATGTTATGTGCTTTTTCACTAGATTATCATGGAATTTGGGACCAACATCTTTCTTTGGTTGAATTTTCATATAATAATAGTTTTCATTCCAGTATACAGAAGGCTCCGTTTGAGGAATTATATGGAAAATGGTGTTGAAATCATGATTTTTGGGATGAAATAGGTGAAAGGAAGTTGATGGGACTAGAATTGGTAGAAGAGATGGCAGAGAAAGTTCAGTTGATTCAGAAGCACATGAGAACAGCTCAGAGAAGACAGAAAAGTTATGCAGAGAACTGGAGGAGGGATCTTTCTTTTGAGGTAGGTGATCATGTCTTTCTCAACGTTTCTCCATGGAAAAGTGTGATGCGTTTTGGTAAGAAGGGAAAGTTGGGTCTGAGGTTCATTCGACCTTATAAAATTCTGGGGAAAGTTGGATCAGTTGCGTATAGAGTGACTTTACCTCCATGTTTATCCCAGGTACACAATGTTTTTCATGTTTTGATGTTGAGAAAGTATATGCCAGATCCATCTCATGTTTTGAGCCCAGAGGTAGTTCATTTGGAAGAGAACCTCTCTTATGAAGAACAACCAGTCCAAATTCTTGACCATAGGGAGCAAGTGTGGCGGAATATGGTAATTCACCATGTAAAGGTTTTGTGAAAAAACCCTATGATTGAAGAGGCAATGTGAGAATCAGAAAATGCTATGAAGGAGAAATACCCCCACTTATTTTGATAAGTGAATAGAAATTGTGAGGACGCAATTTACAAAAGGAGGGAAGGATGTAACATCCATGGTAAATGAAGAATAATAGATTTTCATATTTATTAATATTTGTGAATTAAAAATTAATTTTACTTTATATGGGTTGCTATGTTCGATAGCATACCTGATACGCAACAATGAGTTTCTTTGAAATCTTACATTGCACACTAATAATATAATAGCATTATTTTAAATGCTAGTTAACTCCCAGATGTTGTATTGGCGGGAATTAATGAAACTAACTACAATATTATTATACAGGTTTGTTAAATGTATTTACACTATCCAAAAATAAATTAGAGGATTATAATGTGAATGAATCTAATTTGAAGCATAATTTACATTAAAAAGCCGAGTTATCACCTTTTAATGGAGAACCCTCTTTAAATATAGTTTTGGTCACTTTAATACATTCTATATGAACAAATAGAATCCTTCTTTATAATGTAGACATCAACATTTACTTTGTGTAAATTTTTGGAATTTTTCCGATAATGTTCATTTTTTAATGAATAGTGAAAATATTGTATTTTAATTCAAAAATATGTTTTAATATAATTTATTTATATGATTATATTATCTTTTTAATTGGTTTTAAAGTGTAATTAAAATATATTTTTACCATTTAATCCAATTTTGGTCATTGGAATTAATTTCACTTTGAAATTGGACATAAACAAGTATCACTGTTTTGATAGTTATTGTTTCTTAAAAAAATGGTATTTGTTTTAACAACGGGAATTAATTTTAAAATTAATTAATCCCACTTCTATATTTTTAATTTGGATAGAAGATAAAATTATTGAATTCGGAATATCAAATATATCTTAGGCTGAATTTTTGGTAATTTTCCGAAAAACTTCAATTTTTGATGAATAGTGACACCACTTACTGGTAGTTAAAAAAACTGACTTTTTCATTTAAATGAAATTTTACCATATTTGTAAATTTAATTTTTAAAACCCGAAATACATGGTTGTTATTAAGAAGTAAAATTTGGTTCAATAAGATGAAAATAATTTTTTGTGAATAGTAACTGTTGACTATTATTTACCACGGTTAAAGGTAAATAGGGTAATTCAAGGTTAAAAGAATATTATAATAATTTAAAATTAACTTAACACTTGTACAAAAATTATTGGTTGAGTCATTTACAACCATGGGCATATTTGGGTCGATTTTGGGACCCCATTGAGCCACTTGGGAGTGATAATGTCAATTTAGATTAATTAATTTAATGTGAAGTCAAAATTGACATTAACAAAAATCATTTAGTAATTAATTTTTATATGATGTTATATAAGTCCTATTTTAGACTATAAATATTATTTTGAAATATCGAAATATTTCATATATCATGGTTTTTTTTAAAATTTTTTGATAACAAATAAATTAAATTATTTATGACACAATAATGATGCAATATTTACATCATTAATAAATGATTTAAATAAATAAGACTATAATGATTAAAATATTATCCAAAACATGTCCAATTCTGATTGGATGATTTTTTTCTACCATGACTAATCTTATCTTAGACTATAATTATTTTTGGACAATTAGACACAGAATATCATTATATTATAAAATAATATTTTCACACTTTCCTAAAGAGCCCCTCCTCTCCCTTATAAAAGGAGACCACATGTAACCAATTCCCCACACCTCTCAAGCCATTTGGCTAGTCCAAACTCGGCCAAATTAAGCTAACTACATCCCTTTCCTCCCCCAAGAAGCCTTACCTTAGGAAGAAGGCACTTCAAGAAGTCTTTTTGGTTCAAACCAAAGGAGTTACCCAAATTAAAGGTAACAGTTTCTCTTAAATTATTTTCATATATTTTACTTCTCCAACCACTAAACTCTTTCTATTTTTTATTTTTTTAACAACAACAATATCCTCAATATACTATGATGTTTTTATAATAAGGATTTGAACTACACTTACACACACCTCCATCTAATGGATGAAGAACATAATGTTTCTGTGGATGGAAAACTAACGCCTCATGAAACGATGATTGCTCAATTACATCTTAACACCTCTCATGGTGGAAATTATAATGGAACTATATTCATATATGATATATATTATGTTTATGATTTAATTATGATTATGTACTTACCAACTATATAAATCCTTTATGGTTTCCATAGTGGGTTAATACGAAAATCTCATTTGAGGAAGTGCGGACTACCGCCCCCTTAATGTGATCTGACTCGTTAATTCCTTATGTGGGATGTATAAAGGATAGTGTTAATGATATTATATATGATATTATACTGTAATTATAATATAACTATGTATTATTATGTTTTATTTACATTATGGTAAGAAATATACATGAAAGTAGCGTTCATGCGTTCGTACGACTTACCGTCTCCATGAAAGGTGAATTTTATTTCTTACTCTAAATGATATATACTATTATAAATACATGTATATACTGGATATATGTTATATATATGATATCTATATCATGAATATCATTCTGGATATAATGGATTATTGACCACATGGACAACTTGTAAATATAAGGTGTTCATTTTTGACTCAAGTACCAAATATTGAAAAAATCAACGTTATTAACATAAATGATTAAATAATGTTTATAACATGGTAATAAGTGATATAAAAGGAATAATAAAATTGAAAACGGTTCTTAAGATAATAGAAATTAACTTTAGTTTATTATTTAGGAGATTAAAGAAAGATCGAGTGACGTCGGACGCGATGTAAGGGACTTCGTCTCAATCTCCGTTCATTGAGGCATATTTTGTTTTAATACACGACTTTCTTTTATATGCTCTATAAACACCCTTGAATTTTCAAAGGGATTCTTTTCCTACGAAGCATTTTACTAAACGACACAAAGGAATGTTTCTTTAAACGTAAGCGGTGACAACGACCTTTCCGCCGCCGCGAGTATTATTTGATCTTTGGCTTCCTCAACAAGCCATAATGTTTTTAAAAGAAAATAAATACCACATACTCTTTTACGTATATTTGTTATTGAAAATGGATTTTCTATGTCAATATATTTAAGTGATATATTGTGATTTAAATGTGGAAATGTTTTATTTCTTTTATATTTGTTTCATGTCTTATGATTTTATAATGGTACTTGGACATTTGACGGATGGTTACGTGATAAACCAAATGACGGGTGGTGTCGTGAATACCAGGATGGGTGGTTACGTTATAACCTCCAATGCATTGGGTATGGAAGTCGGCCGTATGGCTATTCCATTTAGTGATATGTGTGGAAGTCAAACGTATGGTTATTCCATTTAAGTATGTTTATGTCCCAAGTTACCTTTATATGTTATGTGTTCTTTATATGGGTTTTACGGTAATATTTTGGTTACAAAAGGGTAATTAATGATCTTTTATTCAGTGAAGAGTATTTACGACTTTATAAAGATGAAAATTATTACTTATGTTAAGGTATTAATGGTTTACTTGTTGTTTTGAAAAACAAATAGTTTTACTTCTTTGTGTATCTCTTACAAAGATTTTTATACTCATCCCAAGTTTTTGAAATGTTTTTCACATGACATAATGTAAAAGCGGGACAAGGATGGGATCAATGAAAATTCATGTTGTCTTAAACATGGAAGTAGACATGACTCTTTTTTTCAAGAGTTCATGTTTTGTAAAAAAATGGATACTGGGTAGAAGTGTCTACTTTGTAATTTTTTCGAGATGTAATAGTTATGTCCTAATTCTCTAAAGCACTAAACCTGAAAAGATCCTCAATGTGAATTATTCATTTAATTCAAGATTATCTAGGGCTTAAGGCTGGGTCCTTATATAGAGGGGCGGCATAAGGTTGTTCATGGGTAGTTGGGGTGGAATATAGATCATCGAGTCTTCCAAGAGAGGTCTTTAGAGCTAATAACATGGAGGAGAGGGGGTGATAGTTTCAAGGGAAGAAGGTGGGGTAGGGTTAGATGAGCTTGGGAAGGGAGAAGCAGTGCAACGCAGCAAGAGGGGGGATAAAGAGAGGAATGGATGAAAAATGACAGAAAATAGAAAAAAAGGGAAAAGAAAAAAAGAAAAAAGAAAATAAAAAAACCTAAGGGTGGCGACCCAAAAAAGGTAAATAAATAAAGGAATAAATAAATAAAATCATAATAATTAAAAATTAATGACAATAATAAGAATGAGTTTAAGGATTTCATAATGATAATAATAATAACGGTAATAATTAATTATTAAAACATTAACTAAGATAATAGTAATAATTTTCATAATTAAATATAATTTTTATATTTATAATAATATATTAATTTGAATGATATAAATAATAATAAAAATAAAAAAAAATTATTACTATAATTATAAAAATAATAATATTTTCATTGTTATTATCAGCATTAAATCTTTATTTTTATTTTATGTAATTTCTTCTTATTATTTTAATTTTCAAATTCCTAGAAACTGCACATGATTTGGATGCATTGCTGGTCAAACTGTGTGCCAGTTGTTTGCCTCGACTGGAGACCCCAAAAATTTAAAATTTAAAACCAATTCAACTTGAAACTCAAATGATAAACTAGATATAATTATATAATTATTAAATATAGGTCTGGTTGGGACAATTCTTCCCACCACAAACACTTCATTCCCCTAGAAATTCACCCATCCAAATGAGGAATCAAAATAGAGTTCAAAACTGAATGAGGGCAATGAAATAATGAACTCAGTATGAAATTTCACTCCACAAGATTCTCTTAACTAGGGCTAAGAGAAACGGAGCTGATAACAGCCATCAGGAAATGAGGAGGATTATCCCCACCAAAATAACCAGACTAGAACAAAAAATATTGAGACTCTCATCAAGTTCTATCTATAGAACTTCTTACTTGAACAAAAGAAGAAACATCCAACATTGACTGACCCAAAAAATCTCCTCATAAACCAAACCCCCACCACATGGGGTTCCCCAAGAAAGACCCCCAATGAAATGGAGGAACGAACCCATATTTTATTATTTCAAAACATGCATGTATATCCAAATCGAGAACATCCTAAAACAAGAACTGGTCACCTGAGGAGCTATGAAAACAAGATATAAAATCATCTCAAGTCTCATAGACACAAAGAAACAAACTTAAAAGATCATATTTGAGGAGGAACACTTACTATAATTACAAGAAAATGAGACCAATAATCCTTCTTATAACCAATGTTAAGTATTCAAAGAACAAATACTATAATGAGAAACAGAGACCTCTCTACCTCTTATAACAAAACAGAACCATCAAAGATGAGGGATCTATTACAGAGAAATTTAAACCATACCTATTTCAGCTTTAGAGAAAAAATTTAGACCAAGGTTCCCCTTACCCAACGATTCCTGACTACGTTAAATGATTCACTCCAAGACCCGTGTCTCAAGCTCAGATGTGTTGAAGCATCTTCTACCCCGTAGTCAGGTGCTGACATCCTCTGACCAATAGTCCTTGTGATGATGATGCTAGCAGAACCTCTCTACATGTCCCAAATGTCCACACAATGGCACAACTTCAAAGGATGATGTAAAGGCAACTTAAATTACACAAACCGGCCAGAATAGAAACAAACAAGAGATTGGAACAACTAATAGAAGATTGAATTGGCAAGAAGACTTGTTAAGATAGGTCCCTCTGATTCACTCTCCTCACCGAATAGGGAACCTTCCTAAACACAAAAAAGAATTTGTATATAAAACCTGGATGGAGACCCCAAAAAATAGAAACTTTAACTAATTCTCTGATGCTACCTCCAGAGACAAGGGAATAAACCCTGTGAAATGAATGAAGTTAGCATTTACTATTTTTTGGGTTTGCGGGACACTCACGAGCTCTACCAATTTCCTCACCTTCACTTTCTCAGGTATAAACCATCTGAAGAGAGTGGTCTTAAACACCTTCCAATAAATCCCACTATGCAATGATTCTGGGATTATCTCCTCCACCAATATAATGTTGAACCCTCAAATGAAATTGAAATAAAAATATCTCTCATAGATTTGGGAATTCTCAATAACCTGGAAACCCCAATGATTTTACCATGCCAGTCCACTTCCCAAAATAAATTTCAATTCCCATGGAAGATGAAAAATAGCCGAAAATACATAAATTCTACCAAATTTCTAAGAGTTTGGGTAGAACCAACTACTAGAAGAGACTCATTATAACCGTTCGGGAATTTTCCTGGCGGCATACTAAAAAAAAGTGGCACAAAGTAGAATCAAGACTCATAATAAATAAAAATTCCTCACTTCAATCGCAAACTAAAACTAAAACTCAAACCACCATTCTGACCATAGATTAGTATATCAAAACCAATGGCACACGAGAATGGATTCCAATCACGAAAGGAGAACACAAAACAATTTCTCACTCACTTTTCGAAACATTTAAAACACCTTTTTTTAAAACCATTTTTTGATAAAAAAACACATAAATATCCACCAATGGTATTCCCTGATGTAACACATATACATATACGTGTGTTCCAGCTCATGCACCCATCCACACATACATCAAATTATCCATGTGCCATATGCATACCTCTATATATATGATCCCTCATAGACATACCAAGGGTAAAAGAACATACTCTCATCAAATTTAAAAATATCACTTCTAATTAAAGAAATACATTTCCAAATTCCCATTCATTTATCAATTCAAATTCCAAAAAGTGTTTCCAAGAACCCAAAACAACTTCAAAACACCACTTTATTTTTCATTGAAACCATACATTTCATTAAAAGAAAATAATTTCAATTAAAAAAACATTTTACGAACCCAAGACCATATTCCCTTTTAAAATACTCTATTCCACGAACCATTTTCAATTTTGAAATCAACTCAAGTTAGCCAACTCTAATCCCAAACATAACTCACATAAAAATATCCATAGATAAGGAACTAGTGTATATGACAACTCATCAACATGGATTAGTAGACCATGCTATGAGTGGGAATCAACCATACAATGTATCTTTAACCATGCACTTGAGCTATACATGGGTTTCATGTAATGACCCAAACGTTTTGAATAGTATATCAACTTAATCTTAACGATTTAATAGAGATGTTAATGGTTAATGCAGAAAGAGGAGTCGATGGCTTCATCCAGTAGACTCAAACCTTATGAAGCCCACTTATCAGAGCTTGGGAAGGTGGTGGCATCTTTGGGCTTCGCTTTGGAACAAGCCCAAGCCGAACTCCAGTGTGTCAAGATTGAACAAAAACGCCTGTGGGAGAAGTTCAAGTTATTAGGGATTACTACTAGGGAAATGTTATCTGAACCTCCCTCAAATTCTCTCACCATACCACACCTTACACTTAGGTCATATGCTGGTGTTATAAGGGGCTATGTGACGAGACCGTTGCTTCTTTGTGTAATCCTTTGGGACGAATAAATTGAGATTTCATCGTTTAGTGAAGTTTTTGAAATTTCAAATGTCCAGATAATTTTAGGATGTATATTATTGATAAATTTTGATGAAAAGGATATTTTAAAATATTTATGTAAACCTTAAATAATTAATGATGTGTAATGATTTTAAAAAAATGGTCTTCTGCAAAATTGTTCAGTAAGGAATTTGGAGTCTAATAAGATCAACTAAATTTTTGATGAATAGTAAATTATGAATAGTGATTTTACGCTTAGGATTAGTAATGTGACCAAATGGATTAGTAATCTCAGTTAAAGAAAGTTTTAATATAATTTAGACACCTATATTAAGTAATGCGATTCAATAAAATGGGTAAATAACGGTTTCATAAATTATTAGTTTTTTCAGGTGAATAGTGTTTTTTAAATAAAAATTAAATTAAAATTATTTAGAAAATTATTTTTATAAAATGGACATTATTTTTGAACTCAGATCAACGATATTATGTTATGGTAATTTTTGGGGATTTTTCTGAAACAATGAATTTTCAGTGAATAGGGTTTTTATTAAAAATTAAATTAAAAATATTTAAAAAATTATTTTTATAAAATGGAGTTCATATTTGAAATCAGAGCATTGATTTTTGGTTAAGGTGAAATTTTGGGTTTTTTCTGAGAAAGATGAATTTTCAGTGAATAGTAAAAATGCAGTTTTAGGTTTTCGGTATGTTTAATGACATCATAATTGTGTCCTGATGATGTCATGAGATGTTTTAAGGGTTGGTCTACCAAAGGTGATAAAGTATTGTATTGGGGGCCCATTTTTCCTAACTCCATGGGAAATACCATGGGAGAGCCCTTGGTTTTGAGAAAACCACTTGTGAGGTGCCCCTTGAAATTATTAAAGTATCACCTCACGTTTCCTATAAATACCAGGCCATTCTCTCATCCTTTCTACTCCAAAATCATTCTATACGAAGTGCTTGTTCTCCTAACCTCCCAAGGAGTCCTCCCAAGGTTCCCTCAAGCCTCTCAAGGTCCCAACCATTGAGTTTTAAGAGTTACATTTAAGGTAAGGGATCAGACCTCTCTCTTTCTTTTCAAGTAATCTCTTTTATGCCATTTCTTTTATGCTCCATGTTCTTATGTTGGAGGATGTTCTAATATATTAATCTTACTGTCCTTTTCATGTTCATATGATGAGATACCCCCTCTTGCTCTCATCAATTTGTTTTAAGAATGTTTAAGTGGCGCCGTTAGGATGCCGAATTTTTAAGGAATTCTTTCACCCTTCTCATTTTTCAAAGTTCTACTTTCATGTCAAGTCATTCAAGTTACTTTTTATTATGTTGGGGTATGATATCTATATTTATCATACGGAAATTTTATGTTCATATGATGCGAGACCATATTTTATCTAGTCAATTCATTTTTGTTGAAGTTTCAGTGATGCCGTTAGGTTGCCGAATTTTCATAAGAGAAATCTTATTTTGTCTTCCTTCCATGTTTTTCATTTCAAATGGTATATCCTTCAAATTTCATTACCATGTTCATATATCCTTCATATTCTGTCCCTCTACTATTTTATGGGTCATTTATGAATTTTTGACCCATGTCCCCTCTCTTTTCAATTTTTTCTCAAACCCCGAAACATAGCCGTTATGCTGTAGAATTTCCGTCTCAAAATGTCTCTCTCTTTTTCTAAAGTTATTTTATTTTATTAAGTGAATACTCAATGCTATCTATTCTATAGGGGAATTAACATATATACCAAGTTGTTCTATTTTAAATTCTGGTATTTACATACATGAGACCCGCTTTCCCTTTCTGTGGGTTTAAAGTGACATAAAGATCCTGTATTTAAAGCAGTTTTTAAAACGTTATGATTATGAAATGAAACCCATTTATTTTATTCTAAATGGGATGTTTATGAAATGACTGATGATTATATATTTGGGTCACATGATGATAAAGAAAAATTTAAGGGTGCGCCCTGATAGCCCTTCAATTCATTGGATAAAGACATAATCTCTAAGGATGACCATTTTTAACGACGCCTTGGTGAATAACCTTGGTAATTTTAATGACACCTTGGGGATGGAACTTGGGGAAACAGAAATGATTGTCTATGTTAAATGTTGTATCCATATCTTCATGTTATGAAAAAATTTATTTTTATTATGATATGCCTCATTATTTCTTTCTCATGCCTTAAATTTCATTTCATGACCATATTGAAGTATCTCAAGTTCACATGTAAAATGTTTCTCTTGTTTCCCTTACTGGGCCTTCTTCTCACACTTTATTTTGATGTTTGTCCCTAGGTTATGAGTTGTAGTAATTAACCTAGGATGAACTTAAAGAGAACCCTTTCAAGTGTTTAGGAAGAATGTTTTATGTTGTTTTTATGTATTATGTTCCTGGTTTCCAAGACACTAAACCTTAAAGTTCCTTAGTTTTGGGTAATGTAATGAAAGTTTATGTTATAAAAAGGCGGGATGCCACAGTTGGTATCAAAAGATGGTTTAGTTATTTGTGGAAATTAGGATATAAAAAATTTAGGAAGAACCCTATAGAAAAGTTTAAATATAAGAAAACTTCCTGGTATTTTGGTAAGTATTAAGTAAGTGGTTTATCAAACAAATACATCCATGTCTGGATACGAGCAAGTAGAGGCGGCTCTTGCACAGATTTACATAGGGGTAAAACCCAAAAACACCTCTTTGAGCTAGACTTGAATGGGAACTGGTGCACGATAATGGGCCTTGCTACACTCTTGGTTACGACACTCCTGGGGGATATGTTTGGTTAATCACAAGCTTTTTATGAATCTTTATGAAGGAATTATAAGGAAATGTAATTGTCTAAGAATGAAGTCTTAGTTAAAAGATTCATAAATAAAATACGTTTCTCACTAAGGTTTTATTCTTTTATAAAATGGCAGGAAATAGGAGGAACTGTGAAGATGGTGACCGCAATGCACCATGTGCTGACGGCCCACCGATGGAAGCTGGAATGGAAACATTCATGCGAATGATGAACCAACATACTCAAGTTATGAGTAATAACTTGAATCAAGCTGAGAGGCCGATCTCACCACGAAGGGAACAACACTCTCTTGAGTCCATCATGCATCAACGACCACCAACATTCAGTGGATCTACTGACCCATTGGTTGCAGAACAATGGATAATCTCCATTGAACAGATCTTTTATGTACTCCTTTGATCGGAACAAGAAAAAGTCACCCTTGCTGTTTACCGCCTAGAGGGGGAAGTTGATCAGTGGTGGTCACTGGTCAAAAACACGAAGCCTAGAGGAGAGATGGAAGCTATGGAGTGGGAAGAGTTCCAGGGAATATTATTTAATAATTATTTCCCTCGTTCCATTAGAACGAGAATGGAGAAAGAGTTTCTCGAGCTAAAGCAGAAGGAGAATGAATCTGTTGGAATCTATGAGATAAAATTCTCCCGACTTTCACGATATACCTCTAGCTTTGTCATTGATCCAAGTGGGAAGGTTGATAGATTTTTTGGTGGGCTGATACCTCATCTACGGAAGAATCTAGTCAACCGGGACTACGATAGCTACGAGGAAATCGTGCGGAGTGCAATGATAGTCGAGCTAGACTTTGTTGAGACACAGTGGTCTCATAAATAAAATGACAAGAACAGATCATTGGATCCATGTTTAGGGAAGACTTTTGATTAGGGAAGAGGTGGAAAGCAGATGCAACATACCACATGAAATAAATGTGGGAAGAAGTATCTTCGGCACTGCTTGATCAGAAGTGGAAAGTGATACAAGTGTAGAAGAGGAGTCCATGTTGCTCGGAATTGTCGTAGTGAGGTGAAGCCTCAACTCACCAACACTAAAGATGGGGGAAATATGGTTCTAGCCCTACACGAAGTCCAATGCTTCATGTGTGGACATATTGGGCACTTTGATAATCACTGTCCAAATCCAAGGGCAGTAGAGGGGAATCACCATCAACCTCAGCAAAGGCCAGGGGACCAAGGTCGTGCTTTTTCTATCACAACAATTGAAGTTGAAGCTCCGAATGACGTGGTAGCAAGTACTCTTTTCGTCCACTCAAAACTAGAAACTACTTTGTTTGATTCTGTTTCTACTCATTCCTTTATTTCTTCCAAGTTTGCAAAGAATATAGAATCAATCCCTGAACTGCATGAGGTAGAGTTGTCAGTCAAGACTCCAAGTGGGATTATCAATGCATCAACGGTGTTAAGAGACTCTAGTGTTTACTTTAGTGGGAAAATCTTATCTCAAATCTAGTAGTCATTCCCAAGTTGGAATTCGACATTATACTAGGGATGGACTGGATCTCAATGTATAATTCTATGATCAAATGCAGAAGAAAGGATATCTCATTAGTCTTGAATGAACGACCTACAATTATCTTCCAAGGAGAGATATCCCGAACTAATCCCTGTCTAGAAGCACCTCCTATAGATTTCTTTATGAAGTTAATCGGTGATGATGAAGAAGGAAAACTGAGTATACAAATAGTAGATGTTCCGATTATTCAGGAATACATGGATGTATTTCCTGAGGAGTTACCTGGAACTCACCCAGAAAGAGAGGTAGAGTTCTCCATTAAACTCGTACCTGGTTATCAAATGATATCAAAGACCCCATATAGCATGGAAAATGTGGAGCTAGAAGAGTTAAAGAAACAACTCCAAGACTTGTTGGAGAAGGGGTTTATCTGAACGAGTGTGTCTCCTTGGGGAGCACCAGTTCTCTTTGAGAAGAAGAATGATGGATCAATGCGGATATGCATTGATTATAGAGAACTTAACAGGATCACAGTGAAGAACATATACCCTCTTCCATGAATTGATGATTTATTTGACCAACTTCGTTGGGCTCAATTCTTCTCCAAGATTGACCTTCGATCCGGTTATCATCAACTGAGGCTGAAGAAGGAAGATATTCCAAATACTGCCTTCCGATCAAGATATGGGCATTATGATTTTACAATTATGCCCTTCGGCTTGACTAATGCTCTTTATATTTTCATGGATTTGATGAATAGAGTCTTTAAGGACTACCTTGATAAATTTTTGGTAGTTTTTATTGATGATATTTTGATATATTTAAAAAGTCATGAGGAGCATGAAGATCATGTTAATGTTATTTTGAAAACTCTACGGAAGGAGAGGCTCTTTGGAAAGTTCATCAAGTTTGAGTTTTGGTTACAAAAAGTGGATTTCTTGGGGCACATCATAACTAATGAAGGAATCTTGGTTGACCCTGCAATAACAATGGTTGTAGAGTAGTGGCCTCAACCCACAAAAGTAACTGAGATTCGTAGTTTCCTTGGTTTAGAAGGATATTATTGGAGGTTTTTGAAACACTTTTCACGGATTTCTAATCCACTAACCAAGTTGACTTGAAAAAGGGTTAAGTTCATCTGGACAAAGGAATGCAAGGAAAGTTTCCAAGAGCTGAATAAGAGATTGGTTACTGCACATGTGATAACACTACCCTCTATCAGAGAAGGATTCGTTAATTTTAGCGATGAATCTTTGAATGGGATTGGGTGCGTCCTCATGGAAAATGACAAGGTAATTGCTTATGCATCTCGACAGTTGAAGATTAATGAGAATAATTATCCTACACATGACCTAGAGCTAGTGGATGTTGTTTTTACTCTAAAGATATGGAGGCACTATCTTTACGGGGATAAATTTGATATATACACTGACCAACAAAGTTTAAAGTATATTTTCACACAGAAAGAACTGAACATGAGACAAAGTAGATGGTTGGAGCTTATTAAAGACTATGATTGTTCAATTCATTATCACCCTAGAAGAGAAAACAAAGTTGCGGATGCGTTAAGTAGGAAAGGCCCTGTTGTTCTGGAAACAATGAGGATCCTAGGAGATCCCTTGATTAATGATCTAGTAAAACTGGACATGGGAATTGTAAGGGAAGGGACATCATCAACCTTATCCCAAATTATTTATCAACCTTCATTACAAGAGAAGATCAAGAAGGCTGAAAAAGAAGATCCTTTGCTGCAGGAGAAGTTTGAGGCTGTAAAGGATGGGAAGTTCCCTGATTTCAATATTGATCAAGAAGGTGTATTGAAATTTCATACAAGACTATGTGTTCCATCTCTTCCGGAGATAAAGAAAGAACTGATGGATGAAGCTCATAGCTCTACTTTCTCTATACATCCTTGAAGCTCTAAAATGTATAGAGACCTTCATGATCATTATTAGTGGGATAACATGAAGAGGGAGATTGCTGATTAAACTACAAGGTGCCTGGTGTGTCAACAAGTGAAGGTAGAACGACAACTTCCTAAGGGGGTATTACAACCGCTACACATACCAGTATGGAAGTTGGATAATATCACTATGGACATTGTAACTGGTCTCCCGAAAACAATCAAAGGAAATAATGTGATATGGGTTATTGTGGACCGTCTCTCCAAGACTGCCCATTTTATCTCTATTCAAGAAGATTTCTCTCTGGATCAACTTGCCAAGATATACATAATGGAAGTGGTAAGGCTGCATGGGGTACCACTATCCATCGTGTCTGATCGTGATCCAAGATGCACAACAAAATTCTGGAGAAGTCTTCAACATGATCCGAATACTGAATTGAATTTTTGTACGGCCTATCATCCTCAAACTGATGGCCAATCTAAAAGGACTATTTAGACACTCGAAGACATGCTGAGATTATTCTCAATGGAATTTAAAGGTGGATGGGATCAACACCTCCCATTAGTTTAGGTCTCCTATAACAACAGCTTCCATTCGAGTATTCAGATGGCACCCTATGAAGCTCTGTATGGAAAGCGATGTAGAACTCCTACTTGTTGGGATGAAACTGGTGAGAGAAAGCTTCTTGGGCCTGATCTTGTGCAAGGGATGACAGAACAGGTTCATGCCATCCAACCACACATAAAGGCTGTTCAGAGTCGGTAGAAGAACTATGCTGACAACCGTCGAAGGAAATTTGAGTTTGGTGTTGGCAACAAAGTCTTCCTTCGAATTTCACCATGTAAAAGAGTCATGCGGTTTGGGAAGAAATGGAAGCTCAACCCTAGGTACATTGGCCCCTATGAAATCCTTGATCGCATAGGAGTAGTGTCCAATCGACTAGCACTTCCACCGAACCAAGCTCAAGTTCATGATGTCTTCCATGTATCTCTCTTGAGGAAGTACATAACCGACCCTTCGCATGTACTGAACCTAGAGGTGGTAGAAATGGAACATGAAATCTCTTATGAGGAGCAGCCAGTGGAGATCTTAGACCGTATAGACAAGGTTCTATGGAACAAGACTACCCACCTTGTGAAAGTGTTGTGGAGGAATCATAAGTATGAAGAACCGACTTGGGAGCCTGAGGAAACAATGAAGCAAAAGTACCCTCACCTTTTCAACTAGGACTCAAGTATAAAATTTCGAGGACGGAATTTCTTAAGGGGGGAGGAATGTAATGACCCAGACTTTTTGAATAGTATATCAACTTACTCTTAACGATTTAATAGAGATGATAATGGTTGATGCTGAAAGAGGAGTCGATCACTTCATCCAATAGACTCGAACCGTATGAAGCCCACTTATCAGAGCATGGGAAGGAGGTGGCATGTTTGGGCTTTGCTTTAGTCCAAGCCCAAGCCGAACTCCAGTGTGTCATGCTTGAACGAAAACGCCTGTGGGAGAATTTCCAGTTAGTAGAGATTACTACTAGGGAAATGTTATCTGAGCCTCCCTTAGATTCTCTCACCATAGCACACCTTACACTAAAGTCATATTCTTGTGTTATATGGGGCTATGTGACGAGACCGTAGCTTCTTTGTGTAATCCTTTGGGATGAATAAATTGAGATTTCTTCCTTTAGTGAAGTTTTTGAAATTTCAAATGTCCAGATAATTTTAGGATGTATTTTATTGAATTTTTTTGAAAAAAGGGATATTTTAAAATATTTATGAAAACCTTAAATAATTAATGATGTGTAATGATTTTCAAAATATGGTCTTCTGTAAAAGTGTTCAGTGAGGAATTTGGAGTCTAATAAGACCAACATAATTTTTGATGAATAGTAAATTATGAATAGTGATTTTACGCTTAGGATTAGTAATGTGACCAAATGTATTATTAATCTCACTTAATGAAAGTTTTAATATAATTTAGACACCTAGATTAAGTAATGTGATTCAATAAAATGTGTAAATAACGGTTTCATAAATTTTTAGTCAAGTATTAGTTTTTTTGAGTGAATAGTGTTTTTTAATTAAAAAGTAAATTAAAAATATTTATAAAAATATTTTTATAAAATGGACTTTATTTTTGAACTCAGAGCATTGATATTATGTTATGGTAATTTTTTGGAATTTTTCTGAAAAATGAATTTTCGATGAATAGTGTTTTTATTTAAAAATTAAATTAAAAATATTTAAAAAATTATTTTTATAAAATAGAGTTCATATTTTTAATCAGAGCATCGATATTTGGTTAAGGTAAAATTTTGGGTTTTTTCTGAGAAAGATGAATTTTCAGTGAATAGTATAAATGCAGTTTTAGGGTTTCGGTATGTTTAATGACATCATAACTATGTCATGATGATGTCATGAAATATTTTAAGGGTTGGCCGACCAAAGGTGATGAATTATTGTATTGGGGGCCCCATGTGGCCTAACTCCATGGGAAATACCATGGGAGAGCCCATGGTTTTGAGAAAACCACTTATGAGGTGTCCCTTGATATTATTAAAGTATCACATCACTTTATCTATAAATACCAAGACATTATCTCATCCTTTCGACTCCAAAATCATTCTCAACGAAGTTCTAGTCCAATTACCTCCCAAGGAGTCCTCCCAAGGTGCCCTAAAGCCTATTAATGTCCCAACCTTTGAGTT
Organism: Viscum album; assembly: GCA_963277665.1. Classification (NCBI taxonomy): domain Eukaryota; kingdom Viridiplantae; phylum Streptophyta; class Magnoliopsida; order Santalales; family Viscaceae; genus Viscum; species Viscum album. Next base: position 1,080,327,659 of record OY728153.1, on the reverse strand, counting down.
TTAAGAGTTACATTTAAGGTAAGGGATCTGACCTCTCTCTTTCTTTTCAAGTAATCTTTTTAGGTGATTTCTTTTATGCTCCATGTTCTTATGTTGTAGTTTGTTCTTTTATATAAATCTTACTGCCCATTTCATTTTCATATGATGAGAGACCCACTCTTACTCTCATAAATTCGTTTTAATAATGTTTAAGTGGCGTCGTTATGCTGCCGAATTTTTAAGGGATTCATTCACCCTTCTCATTTTTCAAAGTTCTACTTTCATGTCAAGTCTTTCAAGTTCCTTTTTATTATTTTGGGCTATGATCTCTATATATATCATACGGAACTTTTATTTTCATATGATTAGAGACCCTATTTGATCTCGTCAATTCATTTTTGTTGAAGTTTAAATGACGTCGTTAGGCTGCCGAATTTTCATAAGAGAAATCTAATTTTTGTCTTCCTTCCATGTTTTTCATTTAAAATGGTATGTCCTTCAAATTTCATTACCATGTTCATATATCCTTCATATTCTGTCCCTGTATGGTTTTATGGGTCATTTATGAATGTTTGACTCATGTACCCTCTATTTTCAATGTTTTCTAAAACCCCAAAACATAGCCGTTATGCTGCAGAATTTCCGTCTCAAAATGTCTCTCTCTTTTTCTAAAGTTATTTTATTTTATTAAGTGAATACTCAAAGATATCTATTATATAGGAGTATCAAAATATATACCAAGTTTTTCTATTTTAAATCATGGGTTTTACATACATGATACCCACTTTCCCTTTCCGTGTGTTTAAAGTTACTTAAAGATCAGGTATTTAAAGCAGTTTTTAAAACGTTATGATTATGAAATGAAACCCATTTATTTTATTCTATATAGGTTGTTTATGAAATTATTGATGATGATATATGTGGCTCACATGATTATAAATAAAAATTTAAGGGTGCGCCCTGATAGCGCTTCAATGCATTGGGTAAAGACTTAATCTCTAGAGATAACCATTTTTAACGATGCCTTTGTGAATAACCTTTGTAATTTTAATGACACCTTGGGGATGGACCATGGTGAAACGGAAGTGATTGTCTATGTTAAATGTTTTAGCCACATCTTCAAGTTATGAAAAACTTTTTTTTATTATGATATGCCTCATGAGTTCTTTCTCATGCCTTAAAGTTCTTTTCATGACCTTATCGAAGTATCTCAAGTTCACATGTAAAATATTTCTCTTGTTTCCCTTACAGGGCCTTCTGCTCACCCTTTCGTTTTGATGTATGTACCTAAGTTATGAGATATAGTAATGAACCTTGGATGAACTTAAGGATAAGCCTTTAAATTGTTTAAGAAGAATGTTTTTTGTTGTTTTCATGTATTATGTTTCTTGTTTCCAAGACACTAAACCGTAAAGATCCTCAGTTTTGTGAAATGTAATGAAAGTTTATGTCATAAAAAGGCGGGATTCCACATTGCTACTCCATGCAAGCCTTTGGTGTAACACAGAATCACTCCTTTTGTCATCCCTTATCCACACATACCATGAAAATGACAAATTCATATCCTAAACTACCATTGGAAACTCGAGCCTCAGGATGGGAAGGGTATATGACATCCTTCCAACACCTACCTCTTATATTTTGACACACCTAATCACCAAGATAACTAACACCTCAAATAAAAAGGGTCCCTATGATACAATATTGTTTACAAAACAACCCAGGTAGACCCCAAAATGGTAACCTGAGTCAGCCCGCAATAAGGATCAAACGATATTCCTGATCCCACCCATATGGAAACTAGTGTGGGAAATCAAAATAAATAATCTGGGAATAATTTAAACCCATAAAATAGATAGATAAATAATCATAAACTAAAAAAATGACAATAAACAAAAAAAATGGTAGCAGAAAAAGAAATAAACAATGTAGTGAGACATACCTTAAGTGACCTCGTGGGTCGCAAAGGACCATAAACTACACTCACTCCATGATTGTTCCATAATTAGAGGAACATAAAACACAACTAAATTGGTGTGAGCATTGAGTTTCTTAGTAGAAATTCTAGAGTAAAAAAAATTCTTTATGCCCTTTCCTTTAAAAAGAAACCCAATCATTATTGTTTGAAAATAATACATTATAACATAGTGTTTTTCATTCTATTCATATTAAATTCAAATGTTTACATAATATGTGAAGGAATCACACAATATCTCAAAGGGGGAAATCTAGTTTGGTGGGAAGATGATGAGGGAAGTTTCCATTTATTCTTTTAATTGGTTATTTTTAAAATGAATCATTAAATAAAAAATCATTTTATTTTTTTAGTAAAATAGTTAAGGGAAAAAAAGTTTTTAAAAAGTCCTTAACAAACATTCCACAATACCAAATATCGCATAAAATTATCTAATGTGTCAGAAAATGGTGGGATATGGTAGTATTGATATGAAATACACTTTTTATCTTTCTACTTTAATTCTTTATTTAGAAATTAAATATCCTACAATATATAATTATTCAACTATATAATGGGATTTTCATAATTGAAAAACAATTATTTAAGAATACATCACTGAAAACCTTTTAGAATGTTTCAAAACAATTTTGATAGAAATTTCCATAAAATGTGAAGGAATCAATGAATACATTTTAAAAATTCTCAATATGGTATGAAAATATTCTTACCATATAGTGTTTAATGGTACATGAGGCATTTCAAATACCAAAACCCATCCTTCGGTAGATTAATTTACTTAAGGGACATCTGAAAGTGGTCTTGTATTAGTCACAAGGTGCTATGGGAACTTGAAAATATCCATAAAAACCATCCAAGAAACAATAACGTATGTTCCTGTCCATTAATTCCAATATTTGGTCTTCAAAGGGAATGATGAAATAGTATTTTCTGGTAACATGGTTAAATATCATGTTGTGAAAACAAACAATCCAACTGTTTTGGATTCTAATGGGTATCAATTCATTTATTGGATTTCTTATAACTATGTATCCATTTTTTATTTGGAACAACCTCAGTGGGAATCTCCCATTTAGAGTCTTTAATGTGATGCCTTATGTCCTCTTTTAAGAGTCTTTCTACTTGTTCTTTTTTTCTACCACCAGGATGGTTGGCTATAGCCTTCACTCGTGTTGTCTCATAGACTTGGATCCTATTTAATAGTAAATCATATCCATGAAGTTTGTAGTGTTAATTCTATGGATATATCTCAATGTCTATATAAAGGATTTAACATTATTTTAATGGATGTTTAGTAGTTGGTTTTCATGTCTAGGTTCTATGTTGTTGGGAATTATTACTGGTTGTTTTTTACCCCACATTGAAAAGGAATAATTTAAATTTTATGGAAGCAACATTTGTTCTAATTAAGGGGGATTTTTTGGAGATGTTTTAATTTAATTACTCTCCATAATGGATTCTTACATATGTAATGAATAAATGTTAGAATTAATTTTTAGCAACTCATCAAATTAATTTTCACACATTTATTGAAACGGATCAATAGTTGAAATTCTTTTGAGGTTAAGTAAATTTTTAGAGACATACATTTCTCAATTTTTGGGTGTTTCTAAAGCTTCTCCCAGTGTAATTATATCTTCAAACATTAAAATTTATTCTCTATAAGAATAGTAATGTTCAAAATGTTCTAATGTGAAAATAGGATCTCATTATGTGGATGTTTCATTGAATCATTATTATTGAAATCTACTTACACCACCACAAATTTCACGAGCATGGTTCTTTAATTGACAATTATAATGGTTCTATATATTTTTTTGGGATGGCATTCCTATAATAATTGGATAATGATCTTTAAATGTTCCATCATACATGTATATAATGTGAAACCCAGAATGAAATGGGTAACCTTATGCACTTTATAGGACACCCTTAAGGAATCCTACCATATATGTAGTGTATTTTTTGGCAAGTTGTACAACCACATTGGGGATTTTTTGTTCTCTCATTTGTAAATAATAATAGATAGAATAAGGTGTCATGTTAATAAATTCTCCCAAGTCACATAATGTATTAGGAAAATGATATTAGTAATTATGCAAGGAATAAAAAAAGTACCTTGATCCTTTAGTTTTTGGAAAATTTGAGGTGTAATAAGATAATGAACATTCATACGTAGTCATAAATCTTCATTTACATTCAAAATATTTATTATTTTATAGATATCCTCAATGAATTTTCAGACCGTTGAATATTTTCAATTACTTCCAGCAAAGGGATATTGATATATATATTTTTGAGATCCTAAATAATTCCTTACTATAATGATTTCTCCTTGGATTCTATTAGTTCTTTCATTACTATAGAGAATAGAGGTGGAGGTTTCTATGGAACCTACAATATATTTATCTTTTTTTAATGGTTATTTATTTATTTCATTCTTAAGATATTTTCCCTGGGAATACTCTTCATATGATTTATGTTGTGCAATTAATATTCCAATTTCCTAGGGTGATATTTTACATTTTCATTTTTCTTTTCTAGTTCTTAAGGAAATGGAATGAACATTTCATTTAGGGATTGTATTTTTTTGAGTAGTAAGATTCCTTTAACCTTGATTTAAAATATTATTTAGGGTGGTAATGAGCTAGAAAAATTTGCATTTCAATTATTTGAATTATAAATAATGAGTGGTGAGGGTGGTGTGTTGATTATTTTTAGATTCTATTATTTGTCTCAATAGGTACTTCATGTATGGGTTGTGTGGTTTTCCTAGATGGTATATTGTATATAGTTGGAAAATACATCTTTGAAATATAGGGGTTGAAATGATAATTCAAAATCATATTGAAATGGTTTTCTTTCAGTTTGAGAGATTCCACATTGGTTAGTGAGAAATTACATAAATCAATAGTTGACACATAGTTGGTTTTGAAATTTCCTTTGAAGCATGACATCGAACTTTTCTATTCTTTGAATCTAAGGGAATCTATCAGTAATGTGCTATCATTAGTAGCATTGTAGGTAGGCCCTTGGGGTTGTGATGGTGGATGGTTCGATTACTTTTTTCACAACTAATTGTCTCACAAGGGAAGTTAATTATTCAATTTTATTTTCTAAGAGAGAAGATTTAGAGATTTTACATCTATTAATCTTCCGATTTTATTTTTGGTACCAATCTATTAGGAATTTTTTGATATCCTTTAAATGAGTTCTCCTAATCCATCTAGTTAATTCTTAGTTAATTCTAATCCTGAATATGTATCATGTAAGTTCCGGTCATTATCCATTAATCCTTGGGAAGAAATCCCAAGAAGTTGTATTTTTAATAAGGTTGATGTGGGAAAGACGTAGTGGGATTATTAAACATATCCTAGAATTCATACATGGATCCACCATATACCAATTTGATTCCATAACATTATTTTTGATGATGGGAACTCCTTAATGTAGGAAAGTTGTTTTGGAGGAACATCCACTGTAGCTCCTCCCATGTGTTGAATTCTCTAGGCTATTGATTTTAAGGGCACTCCTTGGTTACTCCATCATGTGGGAAGTGAGAATCCTTCTAGAGGATTGAGCCTCAAAGACTCCTATAGTTTTAACTACATTTAAAACATCTTTAAATTATTTTATGTTTCTATTGGGGTCTTTAACAAATATCCCATGAAAATAAGAAATATACCAATGATTCCATTTTTGTGTTTACAATAATTTCCATAATTTAATAGTAATTTTGGATTGTTAATATTGTTATTGGATTCATAAATTTTTATCAAATTCATATTGAATTGAGCTAAATTACTTTTCATATTTTCACATTATTTTAATGATTTTGATGAGGAAGAATTTGAGGAGGGATAATCGGCCAATGGAATGGTGAAAAATCTATCTCCCATGTTTTTTTTTGTATTAATGATTCGAGTCTTTAAAAAACTATTCTATAAACCACTGGATCAAACTAGTGAGGTTGGGAGGTCTAGATATAGTCATTTGAAATCATTTTTTAAACAACAAAATTTAAAAAAAACCATTAATCCTTCTTTTCAAATTCTTCAAATCATGATGATTTCTTCTCACGAGGCACTCAAAAAAAAATATTTTGAACCCGAGAAAATTTATTGGAAATAGGACTTGATTTTTCTCTAGGTAATATATGGTTATGTTTAAGTTTAAATATTTTTTTGTGGGTTAGATTTTCAAATAGAAGATTGATGAATAAGGTTATTTTTAGAAATCAATAAATTAAGAAGTAGTCTATCCCTATAATAGTTCCTTGTTTAACTATTGAATCATTATTCATTAGATTTATAATCTCCGTATCACAAATTAAATCCAACAAATTACATGTTATAGAAAATAATAGTTCAGGAATAGAATTACATTTATCACTATATTTAAATCCTATTACTGTCATGGTAATTGGATATCTCTATTTACACATGAATTATATCCTCTTTCTACTATTGCATACAGTGTATTTAATCATAGTGTCTTTTGTGCACAATTCCAAGAATAATTATAAAAAATTAAAATATAATCAGAAAAAAACATATATCGAAAAAATCATTCAATTATATTGAAGATATTTATTTATAATGGAAAGATTATAAATCATCAACATGGTTTTTGGATGGATTATCCTTGGATGAAACATAAAGGGTTTAATGTTCCATCATAGGAGTATAAAAGAAAATGAAAATAAAACAATATTTAAGGCTAGTGGTCATTGATAGACCTCTATTCTATAAAAACTCCCCCCCATAAAATATTTCTTGGATTCTACACTTCTATTATATTTGTTGGGAATGCGTTAATTCATTTAATTATGGAATTTTTTAGGATTTAGTTTATCTTTTATATCGATGGTTGGCATGTGTCCTCATGGAAGGGCCCAGATGAACTATGTACTTGTTTCTGATGATTTCCACTAGGGTGTGTGTCACTAGGTCATCATCTCCAATGCTCAACAGATGTCATGTTGTGCCTCATAATCCTACTTTCCAAAGGTAGGAAACATTCATCACTTCTTCAGTGATGTCTACTCCTAGATTGGAATAGGATGTTGGGAGGTTAGTCCTTCTTTATATGGATTCCTCCTCAGAATTTGTTTCGTAGTCTATGTCTCCCTCATATATTTGAGTAATTGTTTGTGAACCTCATTCCCTATTCCATAGCTTTGAGGACACCATTTAATTACAATGCTTATACCAGAACATTCTAAGAAGCATATCTAGGGAATCAACCTACGGTTAGGGAAGTAGTCATACAGAACATCAATGGAATTTATGGATTCTAAACACTAATACACATGTACTCTCCCGTGTTAGAGGCCTTATCAAGGGAAAAAATACCATGGTTTCCCATATCTATCACGGGGTATCTTATTCCATAAGAATGTCTCTGATTTTTCCCCAAATTCACATGTTTGACATGGGGTATTATATGAGTTTAAAATCTTGTAGAGATGGATCAAACCAATAGGAAAACTTATGAAGGTGGATCAGATGGATAGGTCTATAGGGGGAGAACCTGGAAGGTTTACTAGATTGTTAGATCAGAATGCCCAATGAGAGAAAAACCAGGGTGGTGTGTTCTATAAAGAGAAGATGTCACATCGTGAAGGCAGATCGGGACACCACTGAGGGCAGATCAGGGATGCAGACCCTAATGAGGGAGACACTAAGGTTTAATATTGGATGGTATTTAACCTTAGAGAGGTTTTCTTTGTAACTTGGGTCGAGGAAAGGAATAAAAACCCACATATTTTAAAGGGAGTGGTTTTGGGAATACATGTGACTAGTGGACCATCGTAAGAGGATCACTCTTTGTTTATTGATTGTGGATTGTTTGGGGCTTATGCATGGTTAGATTCCCGGGTTCTACAAGGAGTAGCAATGGGATGAATGGTTCTTAAAAAATGAGATGTACAATGTTATACTAAGAGTGATAAAGGGATTAACGGGTCTTTAACACTAAGCCAACCCATGGTGGATAATATGACCTCAGTATGGTAAGGGGGATGTGATGAAGTAGATGGATGAGGCTTATGTATTGTTAGATTATCGAGTGAGTGGCATGATCCCACTAGGATGCGGTAGCCTAGGAAATAATCATGATGGATGATGGAGGAATGAATGACGTGGGTGGAATGAATGGTATGGAACATTAATGATATTGAAGGTGTTGGGATTGAACATTGGGGAGGTTTACTATGTATCCCAATTGGTTTGTAATTGATGTGCTCGTAGTTATGATGGGGGAATTGAGTAATCTATGGAGGTATCATGTGAGAATGAATGCATTTATGGGGACCTGAAGGGAAAGAACATCAATGTCAGGTAATGACCCTCCTGAGACATAGTGACCCAAGGGAAGTGTTAGTATGGGAATGAATGATGGTCTTGAACCTTTGAGAGTCTTCCTACATATCCCAATGGTTTATAATCAATGGCCACATAGTTCCGAATGGAGTAAGTACACATTAACATCGACCTAGAGCTGTTCCAGGGGCTTATACATGGTTAGAGTCCCTTCATAATAGGATCACCCTTGGTTTTATAAATGTCATATTTTCGGGGCTTACTCATGGTTAGAGGCTTGAGTGGATGGATCATAACACTTGGAGGGGTGGATCTAAGAGATGTGTTCCAAAAAGGTAAGGTGCCACATCAGGAGGGTACCTCCCAAGGAGGGATCACCATAGTTTACCATTAGTTTTAATTAAACCTAAAAAAGGATTCCTATGTACCCTAAATAGATTAAACCCAAAATCTTCGGAGAATGCTGTTTAAAATCATGTGGGATGAGTGAATAAACTAAAAATATAAGGAATAATGGATTTTTGGTATTGATAGGTTTAAACCTCAGAGATGATTTCCATAGACTAATTTTAGAAGATAGAGATCAAATTCCATGTAGTTTGGTGGGAGGGGGCATAGAATCAGAGTGTACAAATGGGCAATGACATGGAAACATGATGTGGCTTACAAATGGTTACATGCCCATGGATAGTTGGGTCTAATACATGGTTAGAGGCCCAAATATGTCCTTGGGGTTATGTATGGTTAGCAGCCTGATGACATGCTAGGGATTATTCATGGTTAGTGTCCAAAATAGGATTTCATGGTCATTGTTACACTAATACCATGTGATTCATGCATAGTGTGAGAAACAAGAGGTAGAAGTAGACTTGATGGTCATGTCACGAATGGTGCGACCACAAGAGATGGTGTTGGTATTACTCATGGATAGAGGCCCAAAAAGGATTTCATTATCACAATTTCTCTAATCCCACATGATTCATGCTTGATATGAGAAAAATAGGTAGTAGAACACCAGATTGTTGTGTCATGAAATTTGAGACCACATGTTATGGTGGGGAGATAATTCATGACTACAAACATAGGGAGATTGATACTAGGACTTAATCTATGAGGGATTCCTAAATTGTATCATGTTATAAGTGATGAAGTTATCACTCCCTACTTGGGGTGAGTAAGATATCACTCCCATGGAGATGAGTGGGCCTAGATAATGACCGAGGTGTTACACCCCATGGGTATTGGATGAGGCGAGACAATAGTTTAAAATCATGTTCTCAAGATGATGGTTTGTGACAGTTTAACATCCACCAGATCAAATAGGAAGGATTCAAACCATAATCCTTAGACTTAAATTACTGATTCCTAGCCTCACTTGGGGATGGAAAGGCATCAAGAAGGCTTGACATGAGGGGTTTTGATGAATGATTAATCGGTGGGTCCACATTAGCATGTATATTCTAAAATGTAAAATCCATTAGCATACCTATGCCAATATGTAATAGGTAGGATAAAATATTACGAGACACTACATTGGGAATTAGGAAATTACTATATACGAGCCAAGATGGATACACAGGAAAGGGGTTCACAAAGTAAGAGGCTTCACTGAGAGGAGATTCACAAATCTCTAGTGCTTCACAAACTAAGGGATCTCTTCAAAGTGAGGTTCTTAATGAAGAATGTAAAAATGGTCTTCACAATGTGAGATGCTTCATGAAGCATGGTGACCCAACCTAGGTAGGGGATATTCATGTATTTTTGGTGTGATTTATGCCCACGATCCCATCCCTGAGTGGTAAGGGCTCCTGCATGTCATCTAAAGAGATCTGGGTTCAAAACCGGGTGGAGGGGAATTTTTGGGCACTGTAGCAGTTACTATTCGGTACTGTAGAAACCGGAACTAATCACCTGATTTGGGCCTTCAGGCCACCGGTTTGGGCCTACGGGTCTTCAAGGACATCGGGTCATTAAAGGAATTTAGTCACAGGGCCTATAAGCCATAGAGACCAAGGAGTAGCCAAGTTCCCATAGAACATGCCCAGAAGAGGATTAGAGCAACAGGAGTAGCCGCCACCAGAAGTAGAGCTAACTAGATTGGAAGAATGAGAGGGTATGGAAGCCACCATCAGGACCAGGCATTGTGCAGCTTTGTACTAGGCAATGATAGCCAATCATCAATGCAAGGTGGGGAGCTAGGTGATCAATGATGTAGAAGCAGTGGAGGGGCAGTTCAAGTTGGTTGGTCCTACGATTCATGTAATTGGAATGGTATGCCTCTGGGCCTTTGGGTCATGTATTATGGGTCATTCAAGCCTTTTTCCTTGGGATTATGGGTCATGTATGTGTTCCCCTTCAACCCTTAAAAGGGTGATAATCCATAATAAAATAAAAAGAAGAAGGCCTTCAGGATATTGGGGGGGTGTGATTTATGAATGCTAAATGCTTCTTGAAGTCCCAAGTGCCCAAGAGAAACTCATATAATTATAATGGTCATGGAACTTTGTGAATAAAATCTTCACCTAATGTGAATGAAAATAGAAACAAGGGGAAATATTTTTTTCAATGATCAAATAACCTTAGTAATTATTTTTCTCACATGTTCACAGAACCCTGGGAGCTTCACGAAATGGGAACTAGAAGGGGAAACTTCATCGTAATGATGATGTGAGGTGGGTGAATGCTGCATATTTATAGTAATTTTGAATCAAGATGCCTAGAGGTGAGAAATGAAGAAAAACTATCTTCATTGATGGAGGATACTTCATTGGACTCATGAATCATTCGGTCAAGTTCCTTGATGGTGGTTATAGAGTTCATCAAAATAGCGGAGGCTCCCATCAACCTACTTCACAGCATTCACAAAGGTCATTGGTCACACAGAGGATCACATCACCCTGTATCTTCGAATTCATGGAGTTCATCAGACTCATAGAGGCTCCCTTCAACCTACTTCACATAATTCTCGTTGGTGAGGGTCTTGGTGAAGAGGAATCACAAAACTGTCCCCTTTACTGATTTTTGGACTCGTGAGGCATAAAGTTATCCCCAACTGATTTTTTCCTTCCATAACTTATTCTCATCATGAATTTATGTTGCAAACCCCCCCCCCCCTCAGAAGAAGATATTATAAAAAAAGAATGGTTATAATTTGAGGGTAGATCACCAAAAACCTAATGACCGTGAAGAAGGATTGTGATAATGGTGGACAAAGTGCAGGGGTGAGATCACCATAGAACTCGCAACTTCCAAGGGAACCACGAAGCTTAAACATTTTCTAGTATAAATTCATAATGAATTTCCAATATTTTCTTCATCTTTCCTTCATGAATACTATCTTTGAGATCTTGAATTAAGAATATCCCACACCCCTGTGAAAGCTCTTTGCGAACTAAGTTCGACGGACTGCAGCTCCAGAGACGCTACTTAAGGAATTGGTGCACCAAGATCCTTTGGTGCTTCACAAAATGCATTGATTACATCAAGGATCCATGAATTAGTTCTCTATGAATTATATCCATGAAAAAGATTCATGAGTAGAGGATAAATATAAACTAACTCTCTAACCAATAGACAATTAGGAAGCTACCCAAGTTGTCCTTGCAGATGCTGCTCAAAGAGAGACATTGATGAATAACATCTTGACCGAGGAGTACATGGAGAGTCATTTCGACCATGAGTCCTTACTAAAGCTATGGTAAGAAAAAAAATCATCTAACCTCTATTTAAGAGACTTCTGTAGTATGGAATTGGTATTAGAGATCATTTTTTTCATCCTCGAATCAAGTTGTGATGAACCGACTTACTGATTTTGGGGTATACTATTTCAATAACATCTGTTTAGATCTACTGTTGACCATACTGGGAGGGATCATATGCCTATCACTACCAAATTTATTTACAACCATATGAAAAGCATCAATGAGAAGGAACAATAGTATTAAGTATATCTAACATCGCATCACACCATCCTCAAGGCAGGTTTGGGGAACCCATAAAAAGGATAGATTGAAAATTGGGACTTATCATAGCGAATCAAATTCACAGAGTAATTGGATTTGGCATACTGGGTATCTTCATCTAGTGAAGAATTTGGAATAGAGATGAGGTGAGTAGGCCTATATGAGTTTATGTGGGATTTCTAATTCCACATATGTAAAACCAAATAAATTAAAGAGGAGCTACTCAGTTAGTGGTCATCGAGGACCATTACCTTTCATCTTCATCATTGGGAGGTCGAAATAAGCCTCTGATTACTCCACCATAACTCATGAATTATAATTATAAAGGGAATGTGTGATGAATTTCTCCCCATGGAGAATTAAGGGGAGGATCTAGAGTATATTCCTTAACTAGTGAAGGCATTGCTGGACCTGGTGTTGTACGACTATAAGAAGACTATGAGGGATGTCCACTACAAAAAGTGGTTTTTCCATTTTATGAATTTATCTCTGGAGAGTCCCACCAAGTGGGATGAGGAACCCATGAAACTGCATGTACGGCCTTGCACCTATCCAAGAGGTTCTCAGTGTAGTAAGGAATTTTCATACTAATGAATCTTTAAGTACATACAATGGAAGATATGGGGGTACATTATCAATAAAGATAATAAAATGGTGTTTAGGATGGCTAGGTTCATATCATAACACATCTATGGATGGATTCTTCTAGTTAGAGATGCATACATGGTTATGAAGACGAGCACATTCATTATGGTGGCTACTCTGAAAATGGGTTAGTGTGTCAACCTTAAAATTATAGTGTTGGAAAAGATCTATAAGGTGCTTTGGGAATATTGGGTTGTCAATAAAAAATTTATCAGTCCTGAGATTTTGGGTCACCTCAACATGTTCAGAATTGAATTTATGGGCATTGGTCAATCCAAGACTGGATTTTTAGTATCTCAAGAATAGGGGGAGAGATATGTGGCTGAGCTATGGGACTTAGTGTAATATTGGGGTAATCTTCGTCCAATAACTAATAAGGTGAAAGTACAACTAGAATTGACATCTCCACCAAAATTGTTTACTTCTGAGCTTCTAGAGTGCATTCCTCTTCCCATGAAATTAGAAGGATTTTGGTTAGAAGTTATTAATAGAGGGATTCCTCGGGAAGAAGGAAATGTGGGGACCTTATAAGAATAATCTTAGGGATGGTTCGCTGAAGCTCTTGAGGTAAGATACAAACTATTCCTTCATATGATATATTTAATGTTTATTTTGGTATATAGAATGATATTTTTCTTATACAGAAGAGCCTTTAGAAAAGCACCCCCTCTCATGTGGTCAAAGATGCAACAATTGGAGTATAGGACCAAGCTATAGGGGATGCGATGTCCAGTGGTATTATAGAAATGAGGGTCACTTCTCCATAATTCACTAAGCTCCCAACCATATACGGGGGGCACATCATGGGATTCCAACAAAAAGAACCTGAATAAACGATAAATAATATCATGACCTTTTTAAGATTTCTACCTAACAGTCATACTTTTTTTCTACTCAACCAGGTTAAAAAAACATAATATATATCTCAAAATTCCTTGAATTAATGATTGTACTATTGGGGAGGATGGTAGAGGGTCACGAGGATCCTTTCCTTACCAGAATGTCAATGTATACCGAACCAAGAACCCAAGTTGATCAGACCATGCGATTCCTAGCTACAAAGAGAGCTACAGGTTAGGTAAGACCCGAAGTCAAAAAGAACAATCTCATCGAAATAAGGTCAATTGATGAAGATAAACCACATCATATGAAGCCTAAACCATCTAATAGAATTTCATAGGGGGATCCTGCTACCAAATTCTTGACTATATTTCTTGAGTACGAACCCTCTGATTTGGATAAGCTGGATGAGTCTAATTTTGACGTGGAGAAAAGCTAGGCTATCCATCACTAGTCATGAAAGTTGATCAATCACTTCATCAATAATATCCTAGAATCATATTGGATAATTCATATGGGATCACTTAGATCTCATCTACTTCATCTATGCACTATAGGGGTGGATGCATGGGGTCTACATATTCTTTTCTCAGATTACCTCTATGAATAGTATATGAGATTGATTTATTTTTGGATGTTTCCTCACACCAAAAGAATACTATAAACACTAAAAAACACTAGGAGAATGAAGAGGAGGTCCATCACTTGGAAGTGCAGATGAACAAGTGAAATTCCTTCACTAACACCCAATTAGAACTTGTATCATGATTAAGGGTTGTGTTATAAGAGGATAAAGTGAAAATGGGGAAAACATATCATGAAGTGGACACTCTCTAAGATGAGTGAGATCAAGTATAGATCAAGGCTGATGGGATTCTTCTTGAGGAAAATTAGGTATAAAGGTAGCTTAGATTATGACAGCAGACCATGGAGGCCACATGTCATATGCTGGTGAATCTTGAACGCTCCATTAAATGGTCCAATCCATATAGGTTGTGTTTTTCCAAAATCATAAAATTTATTTTGTGATTTCCTATTTATTTTGAGCAACAAACACATTTCATGGTTGTTTTATGTTATCTCACCTCCATTATATCTATATAATAATTGATGATCAACCATAAGATCACATGGGTAATGCTTGGAGTTAGAAATAAGAGGTGACCACATAATTGTTCACTATGTATGAGAGTGCGAGATAATCATCGATTACTCAGGGTCTGCAATTAGCCACTGACCCCCCAGAGTATTTAGGACGAGAGAGGTTGTGGCTGGAGAACAAGCCTCTTGGAATAGCAAACGTTCTTTTCCTAATGTGCGTTGGTCTATGAGTGGGACAATGCCAAGGTTACTGGAACCATTCCAAACAAATGGGAATGAAAAATTGTGAATCAGATGCCCAACATTTGGAAAAAACTAAGGGTAGAATGATGATGGAGGATAACTGCTGACCATATTTAAGATAGAGAAACTCCATCACATTAGCTTGGTATGGAAACAAAAAAATGAGGTCCAACCACTAGCCACATTTACAAAACATATGTCCAAACTCTAAGTGTCATCCAAATACTTATGGGGAGCTGCCCAATAATAGTTGGTGAGCTGAAAATGCATTGGAAAATTCCATTAGAGTGCCCCTTCTAGACAAGAAATAGGAAGAGGATCCAAAAAATGTGCACAAAAAGTGTGAGGTAGAGTGATGAAATGTTCGAATGGATTCCAACAGTTTTAAAATTACATCATCATGACTAAGAGCACATTGGTCCTAGAATACTGGTCTAAACTGATATCAAACTTGTCTCTATATGGGAAGCTTATTTGATGAGTATCTAATTTGCCTTGTATTTGTACATCATGTAAATAAGGATGGTTAACATGTAGTTTAACATCATACGCTGAGTATAATGGATGTCATAGTTTAACATCATATGACTAGGACATTGCACATAGTTTAAGATTGTACTATATATACACTAGACATAGTTTAAAGGCATGTTACATAGACTATGATGTCTCTTCTTATAATATTTTCTAGGTACAAAGGAGATGGACCTGACATAAAAAATGCCTAGGAGGCTTGTGCACAATACACATGCCATGGAACATATGAAAAAGAGTCATATTGGATATAGTGTGGAAAAATACATGACATAAATGAAGGCCAAGGATACTTAATTCCATACCACACATCCATGTGAGGCTCCAAATTTAAGGTCGTAGAGATTGGACCATAATCGAGGCCAAGGGGACAAAAAGGGCCTCCAGAAAGTATGCTTGGGTGTTAGTACATATCCCATAAAGATGGGAATCATGCTGCTGGTAGTTCTTGAATCTCATGTAGTTTAACGTAATGTGGTAAGGATGAATATGGTTCAACATGCAACAGGAAAATATGGTTTCATTTGGACCTGATTTCAATGATCTGGGTTTCACTAGTATCCAATAAGGATGATAATCAAGCCACACATTGTTTTGAAACAGAAATCTCTCTATACAGGTCTGACCCACGCATAGAGGGAAGAGGCATTAAATATTTCATGTTCATTATTTTGTTCTTCGTTAAATTTTTTTGAGTGGTCGGAGTAGGACCAAATGGTACGGAGTTTCTATGGGAATAAAACCATGTACAAGTCTTGATTGGTGTCCTGGTGGATGGCCAGTCCCATGGGTGATTTACTCTCAAGGGAGAACACCACAATGTTTTTCTACTTTCCATCGTGGAACCATGTCAACGATGATGCATTTAAAGATCATATGATAGGACTGGATTGGGAATTTTAACATCATGAGGTAAGTATGCCACTATTTAATATCATGGGGGACAAGGAAACACCATTTCCTATCATTATTCTTGGAGGAAATATATCTTAGTATAAAGTTGTAGAACATGGACCATAAATGAATCTAATAATGGGTGTACATTGCACAACGTCCTAGTAGACCCATTGTAATTGAGGACTAAATAGGTACATGCCACACATCATATCCTGACATTATAAAAGATTCATAATCTCGTAGTTCAGGGTTCTATATTTTGGCCTATAGAGGGTTTCCTTAATAGGAATATGTGTAAGGTGGTGGAATAAAAAACCCCACATGAATGTACCAAAAGAGGCATACACACTCCGTATATGAATTCCTATAGAAGCATGTGTACAATTTAAAGTTATGCATCATGGACTCAGATTCATAGTTTATCATCACGTTCTTAGGACATGAGCTCATAGTTTAAAGTAATAGAGTTTGGACCATAAGATGGTGTAATTTTTTCATGAGGGTACAAACCCTACCTTGACCCCTAGGTCATCATAATCCATGATCGGTGTGGGAATCACAGAGAAGATATGATTCTTATGACAAATAGAGACATAATTCATGGGAACATTGATGTTGGGTTAATTATATATATGTAATGCTGACCGGCCTTCTCAACTTGCAAAGGTGTACGGAGGGGTAACACCGAGGATGGTGAAGTTCTGTCTGGACATAAGGATGTGGAAAGGGATTTGAATCATAGAGACAAATATTTGGGATTCAGTGGGTGTGGCATAAGGATGGATGATTACCATTGACGTTTTTCGAAATAGATCATCCAAATCATGTAACATAGTAAAGTATGGGAGAATGACGGCCAACCACTAACTGTGTTTAAAGGGCTGGACCTATCTCAAAATTCCTTTCAAAATCTTATAGGATCTTGTTCCAAGATGTTAGGTGAGCCATGACGCAAAAAACCATGCCACTAGGGGTCTATTCAGATGTTAAATATGTTGGAGACCTAAAAATGGGAAAATTAAGTTTGGGTAAGAAATG
The DNA here is from genome assembly GCA_963277665.1 of Viscum album. Lineage (NCBI taxonomy): Eukaryota > Viridiplantae > Streptophyta > Magnoliopsida > Santalales > Viscaceae > Viscum > Viscum album. The sequence continues at coordinate 1,080,310,122 of OY728153.1, read as the reverse complement.
AATAAATGAACATGAAGAACCAAATACTCTAAGTCCTACACCACAGCAACTCTTATCATGTGGATGAGTAATATCAGATAGAGGGATTCAAATCTATTATTATGTGAGGAATCCTCATGAGGGATCCCAAACTTGACATAGTAATATTCCAATGAAAAATGAAGATTTCCTGATAATGATGAGGATATCCTCGAAGACAAAACATACAGGTGTTCCTATGTATCCCATAAGGATGGGAATCAAGCCACATGTAGTTCTTGAACCTTGGGTAGTTTAACATTATGTGGTAAGGTTGAAGGATAGGGGAATTCCTATGTGATGTATATGGTGTATCTGTTATAGAACGACCGGGATGAGAACTGAGGAGATTTCATCACTATTCCACCCAATCCCAAGAGGATCCTAGACTGAGAATTCGGTGGGATATTGTGGATGGGCCAAAAGGCTAAAGGTCTGGGTGTCCCTACATATCCCATATGGATGGGAATCAAGCCATATGTTGTTCATAAAGGAGAAAAGTGACTGAAAAGTGCCAAAGGTGATAACATAACGGATGAGGACATCAAGCTGTTTTTTTATTTATCATCATGAAACTAAGAAGGAACAATGGATTAAATGTTATGATAGATGGGGAAGTTGTAACATCATGTGAGACAAGAGGATAATTAACTTTTAAGGTCATGTATAAAGAACCATAAATTCTATGAAAATTTTAACGTCTTGTAGGTAGTATGAAATGTTTAATATCATTTGTTATTGGAGTGATCTTAGATAAATTTAATGGAGCTCGGATCATTTGTAATTTATTTTCATGCGGGACATAACAATAGTTTCATGTAATAAAAGATGGGTTCTATTATGCAGTTCAATGTAATGAATCATGGAAGATGGGGGAAAGCTACCCCAAAAGGGATGTTCATGGTGTGGAAAAATAAACCAAACTTGAATGAGTATTGAGGAAATTCATACCACCCCGTGCACTCCTATGAGTGATCTCAGACAAAGGGGTCAAAAGGATGAAAAAGTATATCATCCAAAAAACAGAATGTTTGGGTGTTTCTACGTATCCCATAAGAATGAGAATCAAGACATATGTATTTCATGAATTTCACGAGGTTTAATTCCATTTGGTAAGGATGAGGGAGATATTAATTCATGGTTCTAGATATCATACCATGCAATTGAAACTACCAACATAGGGTTGTATAGGATGGTTCCAAAAAACAACCCGACGGGAATGAGAACCAAGGAGATCACAACACCATACCAAACCATCCTAAGAATAGAATATTCCATTGGGATGAAAGGGTGAAATGGTGGTTCTAAGGTGGGGGTTCAACGAAAAAATATCTAGGCATCACTATGTATCCTATGGGGGCATGAATCAAGCCACATGTTGGTCTTGAATTCTATGTAGTTTAACATCATGAGGTAAGGAAATGTGTTGTTTAGAAGGAAAGGGATCCCAAGGGAGGCCCATGGTTCAACCATTCTCAAACCCAATGAGAATTAGGAAAAAGGAGGTCTTGAAATTTTACTGTGCACCCCCTAAAGATACCTATGTGAGGGGCTACAAATAATATAATACTTCATAGATGTACTAGAGAAAAATGTTCTTGGAATTCTTATGTATCCCATGAGTATAGAAATAAATCCATACATAGTTATGGGAGATCATGTAGTTTAACATTATGTAGGATGATAATATACGGTGTAAAGTCATTCGGGGAGATGGTGTGTTGTTTAACATCATACCAGATGATGGTATGTAGTTCAGCATCATGCAAGATGAAGGTGGGTAGTTTAATGTCATTCAAGATGATGGTGTTGACAAGTTTTATTTCCTCTAGGTAGGATGAGGAAAAAGGTTCTCACAAAAAGTACAATTTGATGAACTTGACATTAGGTGGAGGATTAATTCACTCTCTATCAATGGTGACCAAATAGTTGGTACAGTTGGGGTAAACCATGTGAATGATATAGGTCCCTTACCATTTGGGCTCAAACATTGGGGGATTCTTAGTAGGTTTCATTGGTATCCTTAGAGACAATACTGTGTCACCTTGAAGGATGGAGGAGAGGAAAAATTACTTGTTGAAATACCTTACTATCTTATTTTGGTGCCCCTAAAGATTGTGTAAGACCGAGATCCTATTCTTATCAACGGATTTATGTTCACTCAGATGGACTTCTACTAACCAATATAACATATATGGATTATATACAACTTTATGAAGAAACTTCACTTGAATCTCGACAAGCATGATTGCCTCTATTCCATACACTACAGAATATGGGGTCACATGGGTGGAATTTTTAGTTGTGGTCTGATAATCCTAGAGAGAATTGGGGGGATTTTCCAACCAACTATTCTTGTATTGGCCTAATATATTCTGCAAAATGTTAGATAAGGTCTTGTTGAAGTCCTTGATCTATCCATTTTCTTATCTATGGTAGTAAGAATATGGTTCGACCAGATACTGTACTTGGATTATAATATTTTTAGATCATCTCCTCAAATGTTGGTTCTTTTATTGTTGATAACCATGTTAGAAACTCTGAATTGATGTATGATATTAGATATCATGAACTCAGAAATAGAATAGGCATTGACTTCCTTGAGAAAAAATCACCTCTACCCACATTGAAGATAAATCTGTTACGGTTAGAATAAACTTGAACTGACAAGGGACTTTGGAGGCCAATGAATTTTTTTTGAAATGGACTTGAGACACGTGGAACCTCATGATGAACTCAATATAGTCCTGGACCATGGTGGGTCAAATATAGCCCAACCGTTAAATCTACTGAGGGAGTTTCGACCCTGCCAGATGGGATCTACATGAACCAATATAAAACTCTTTCATAACCTGGGGAATCCCATTTACCTAAATGAAATGGAGAATAATTCTATAAAACCCACATTTTTAAAGGATCTATTCAAGGCTAGGACTGATTTGGAGGGTGAATTACACTGAAAGACAGCAAATTCGCTCATGCTCAGCTCTATTTGACAGGATATTACCACACTGGAGTTACTCAATGAAGGGAGTTGTCTAATTAGGGGGTTCTTCAACTGCATCAGGGGGATCTATAGGTCTCTATGTGGAATAATCGACGTTATGGAGATTTACCTGCTGTTTTTCATTGTTTCACATGGAGGAGGGTGTCATGGACCATTGATACACAACATGGATAAAACATCATGATGTTCAAGTTAGGTGAGAGGAGCGGTTAAGTAGGAAAAAAATCAGATTGACCATTATGTGGCTAGAGAACATGAGTCCCCTCTGTTTTATAAGGGACATGGGCTAATAGATGGCTAGTACACTCTAATAGGGGCACACACTAGGGCTTGGATTCGTATAGACATAGTCACCACTGATATACTTGGGATTTTCTCAGATTCCCCCTTCATATGTAGGTGGGAAAAAACAACATTGAGGGCCAACTCGAGACTATTGATGAGATCCTAATACTCTGACTCATTTTTTGAGCATCATTATGAAAATAATAATGAATAGGTAAAGACGGTCTACATAGGTGTAATGAAAATGATACCCATGCCTACTTTGTTGAGTCTTGGATCATTGATCCCCCTCCCAATTGAGATTAATGAGGAACCATAAAAATAAATATGCCAATATGTAATTAATTGATCAACTGAGAAGATTTCCTCTTTTGGAAACTCAAATATAGGTACTGCTCTGTTGAGGACGGTTGGGCGGCTTGAAAATTTACCACTCCTTGATCCTTGATGGCCTTCTGTTTGATGAAACTGATGTTGAACTACCGAAGTATCACTACTAAATTAACTAGGTAGCTTATCAACATGGGGAGCTTAATAATATACTTTTTTGGAGACAAAAATTATACCATATATATCTCATGATTCTGCAGATAATGGCACAAATTCTGCACCGTGAAAACCAACATGAGGTAGTTATTATCAATAGAATAATATTTTGTCTCTATATTGAGGAGCATATGACGGATATAGTACAAACTATACTATATAACTTTTATGTTATTCATTTATTAATAAATATTTTATACTCTATTAATTTTCATGTAAAATTTCATAATTGGTCTGAAATAACCTAGTTTTAATACTAAATATATGAATCTCACCATAATTATCCAAATTGTATGATTATTGTTTTTTAGGGTTCCATATTCAATTTTAAAAAATAATTAAAATTGAATTTGGTCCAATTTGTTAACTTGAAAGGTCCTATGGGTCACACAAGAAGTCCCAAAAAATATGTGAAGAAACCAGACTGGCCATGATGATGAAATTTTTGGGCTCAATTGAAAAGTATAATTTTTTTGAAACTCATTAATAAATTCTTGAATATCCAAAATAATCGTGGATAAGAGTATTTGATTCCCAAAACCTTCGAAAAGGGTCCAAATTATGCTTTGATGTACAAACCACCATTTTTTCTAGAATTAAAATAAACACAAAATCATTGACTTTTTTACTAATATAGACATAAAATTGAGATTAGATTTTACATTTTTAAATCCAAGATATTGCCTACCAAATTTTCAGAAGAGTTGGTTCATATTTTAGGGTATCATCTTATTAAAAAACCAATTCACATCTCAGCCTTTGAAAAATCATGGATAGAAATTGACAGATTAAAATTGTTTCTTAAAACAACTATAACATTGTATCTATAATTCTTGTAACCTATAAATTTGGAGGGTAGAATTATAAAATTCATATCTAAAAATTTTATGATTATTGTTTCTCAATATTTGGATTTTTGAATTATCAAATATGCATGCCATGTGGAGGGGAAGATTTGGAAAGAAAATAGTCCATCACATTGGAATATAAATACATATCCCTCCTCTCCTTGCAAGGGGTTGGCATTTCAGAGAAAATGAGGATATTTTGGTATAACCATGGATCTTGAAAAGGGTTGAATGAATCTACCATACTCATGTTTCTAATTGATATACCTTTACTCAATGCTTTATTTTATTTTATTTTTCATTCTTCTTCATTTGTAATCATGTAAGTGTTTGTGTTTGTAATTATGTTTTAATGCATGCTTATTTTTCATTATCTCTTAATATAATAAAAAATATACTTTGTAATATTAATGATCTAAATTTTTTTAAATCAATTTGAAAATAACTCTTTTATTTTTCTTTCTTATTCAATCTAAATTCCGATTTTAACTATCCTTACCATTCATGTGTGTTTTCGACACACAAATCTATTTTTATCTCGTTCTTTTCATTTTCATTTAACACGTCTCCATAAACATATTACACTAGATTAATAAAACTTTTAATATCTGAGTAAATTAATTGTAATGACTCAAAGTTTAATCAATTTAATTCTCATCTTATAATTATGCCTTGTAGTATAACCACATTTTGAAGCACTATAAATTATCATGATACTAAATTCTTTTTGATCATTAAACATAATTTTTCCACTTCTAACTTTTGAATTTCAAAAATTCCGACATACATAGTTGTGATCAGTAAAATTTTTGGAGTTTGATTGGACAAACATAATTTATTGGTGAATAGAAACATACACTTATAAATAGTAACCTACCCTTATAGAATGAAGTATGAACCTTATGGATAGTAAATCGTCCAAAATAATGGTAACCTCACTCTTGATTTATTTAATAAAATTTAAGCATCTTATAAGTGACAATTTGACCATAGTAAAAATATTGGTATTTTTTCAAGTCAAAATTAAATAATTATAATTAATTAATTAATTTAAAATAAAATTTATTTTCCTAAATTTTTTTGATAAATTAACACTTCTATGTATTTTGTGTTTTATGATAATTTCATATAAACTTATCTAAATTTTGAAATCATTATGAAAACTATTTTAATTTTAAAATATATATTTTCAAAGTAAATTATTATTTATGTTAACAATTAAATTAATCATATTTATATATTTTTAACAAAATGGATTTCATTTTTGGATTCTACATGTCGATAAATGGTTAGGGTGAATTTTTTGTATTTTTTCTCAAATACTTGAATTTTTTATGATTAATGAAATACGATAATATACAAAATAAGATAAATTTATGAATTATAGAGTTATGAGTGATTTTCTGTAGATGTAAGCTCATATATTTCAGATTAACATGCTAAAATTACTTTAATTAGTCATGTAATTCTCACTATTACTTTTCTTGTATAGATATAATAAATAAATTAATATTATATTTAGAAAATCCATCTCCCCTCCACTATAAATACCACCATTAGTACCCTCATTTCATCACACCGCCCAAGTTTCAAGACTTTTCTAAAATCTACCCAAAATTCTTCCCTATCCCCTACCCCATGTCCTAGATCTTCTGTTATCATTAAAATACCATGCCTAGGTTCCTTAAAGAGCATCTCAAGATGAGGATTCAAGAGGTAACCCCCCCACCCCCCACCCCCTTCTATTTTTCTGTTAAATTCTTTTCAATATCATGTTCTTTTCTCAATATATTCCTACCTATACTCATCCAAATGGTATGGTAACTCTAGTATCATATATATAATGTAATTTTATGATACTAATGGGATAATATATCATACAATCCACTTCCCATATTCTTTTAAATTTAGTAAGAAAAGCGTTGTTCATGAGGTGTTATTTTATCACCTTCAAGATCAGAATGTGTCCAATTTCATTTACCACCTTCAGATCTTATCATGAAACAATTTTTATTGTTGGAACCGATTATTTTATAAGTATTACATCCTATTTAATCATATAGAACTAACATATGTACATAATAATAAATTCTAAACCAAAACATGTTTGTTGTGATCCAAAAACCACCAAATTAAACTAAAACTATCTTCATTAAATATTAACTAATGATTCATCCACATTGTATATAGAATAATTCATTATTAGTTTATTTAAGATTATGTAATACCATTAATAAAATTTATTATCATTTCTATATGTTTATCCATGTTCTACACGAACAATTATTCATGAATATAAGTGAACCGTTAATGAACATACCTAAACAATGAATTTAAACTGTATAACTCATCCCAAGGCCCATAAAACAAAATAATGAAACCAAAATTAACCAGATTAATGTAAAAAATGTTCTATAATTGTTAATTAATTAATATAATGTTGTTATACATGACATTAAAGTGGACATAGTTTTCAGATAAAAGGTAAGGGGAAATTATGGAACCCAACTTTCTTTCTTCGGGTTCTCCCTCATTAACTCCATTTTTGGTATGTTTACTCCTTAAAAATAATTTTTTCATCATTAAATTTTATAATATGGGTTATACATGTTCCCCATTAGATTTTATGTCAAACAAAATGTTTTCCCGAAGGACTCTTCTTTCAAGAACACACCTTTTACATCTCACTAAACATTGATGGTTCTTATATCAAGTATGTCATTCCCTCTTTCCTTTGGGATCCAAATGTTTATGAATGTATTATGTGAAACCCATTTCATTACATGTTTTATTTTTATATTCATGTTTCAATTATTTTCAACGTGGAATGAATTATAATGTAAATGTTATGATGAGACGAGTGAACCTATAATTATATAGCACAATATGAATGTATAAATGTGATGGGTACACCCGGAATTATATAGCACTCCAATGGATTGGGTAAAATGATTAATATCATGAGTTAAAACTAAATGTTGTGTGAAAATAATTCTATATTTTTTCTCAACTATGTGTGGTACATGGCCACTAAGACATGATGTTTGGTTTTTATGCATTGCCACATGTCAGATCTGTTATTAATGTATCCTTTCTTGATTTTTAAGATGATGTTATGATTATGCTCACCCCATGCTATATTATTCTTATTTACCCTCTTACTGGGATTTTAGATAACCTATTTTGATGTATATCTTCAGCTGACTACTTGTACCAAAAATAGGTCAAATGCCAATAAAAATACAGAGAATAAAGAATTAAATAAATGTTTATTCTTGATGTTGTAAATGTTATGTTTGGTCCTAGATTTACCAACACAATAAACCTATGGATCCTCATGGTGTAATAATATTATGTTTCTTATCTTTATAATGATTTAATAGTATATAAGAAAAGGTAGTGTTGCTATAGTTGGTATGAAAGGCAAGGTTTAGTTAATTTGGAAATTAGGATTAGTGAACACTAGAGAAAACATCTAGCATTAGACTAAGTACAAATATGCATACAAGAAGCTTTACATATAGATCCCATATGTTATGCTTTTAGTTTAAATCGTACAAATGGATAAGTTATTAATGATGTGTTGAATTATACTTTGTTGTAACAATTTCTATTTTAGAAAATGGTGGGAACCAGGAGAAACCGGGCTAACAACTCATGCCAGGGACAGTGCAGTAATTTCTCGAATAGCATCCCCAATAATTTGGGAGGTGGAGTTCAAACCTTCATGGTGATTCTTACCCAAATATCTCATGTTATGAACAATAACTAGAATAATGGGGAACATCCACCTTCACCAAATAGGGATCAATTGGCTATCATGTTTTTTATGAAACAATGACCACCGACATATATTGGATCTTTCAATCCACTAGTTGTAGAAAAATGGGTCAAATCTAGGGAGGAGATAATTTCTATGCTACAATTTTTTAGGATGGAGAAGGTGACAATATCCATTTATTTTCTAGATGGAGAGGCTGATCAATTGTGGGATTCGATTAAAAACGCTTAGTCAAGAGATGAAATTGAATAAATGGAATGGTTAGCCTTTAAGACCATGTTTTTTAACAAGTATTTCCCACAAACTCTTCGTACAATGATTAAGAGAGAAATCATAGAGAAAAATAAAAATGAAGAAGAATCTTTCATGACCTAAAAAGTGAATTTAACAAGGCTTGAAAGGTATGCTTCACGATTTGTTATCAATAATGATAACAAACTTGATAGATTCGTTAGTGGGTTATAACCAAACCTTTGAAAGGATCTTGAAATTCACGACATTAAGAGTTTTGAAGATGTTTTTCGGTGTGCCCTCAAAGTGAATTTGGAGTTTGGAGAATGGTCTCACGGCTATGGTGATAAGAAACGAAAGATGAAGTTTCAAGATAGAGGATATAATGATAAAGTTGGGAAGAAAACTCAATGAACCACATGCCAAAAATGTGGGAATTTGTATAATGGGAATTTATTCAAAGGTATAGGGAAATGCTTAAACTGGGGGAAAAAAGGGAACCATAATCAAGAGGGTTGAAAAGACCACATAAGTAAAGAGAATGTGGTGGAATAAAGGAGATAACCACCCATGGTTCGTTGCTATAACTATCGGGAGAAAGGGAACTATGAAAACCAGTGCAGTAAACATTTATTCCTTGAGGGTAATCAGCATCAACAACCATTAAATAAAAAATGAACAAGGGAAGGCTTATTCTGTCGCTAAAGCAGAAGTGGGGCAAGATAATGAATTCATACAAGGTACACTTACTATTCACTCAATAATGGAAAAACTCATATTTTTTTGTCTCTACAAATTCTTTTATATCATGAACGTTTCCCAGAACTATAGAATTGAGTCCCCAAAACCATGAAGTAGAGATATCTATAAAAAACCATGTGGGGTAATCAGTGAAACCCAAGTGATTGAGTTTTCTCCTATTGGAATATTTGGGAAGATTCTTCCAGCAAATCTCATAATATTTCCCTTTTTGGAATTCTATGCTATAATGGGAATGTATTCACTCTGGTTGTATAAAACACATATCAATTATTTGCAAAAGGAAATATCTTTTCATATTCAGAACCATACCATGTACCTCTATAAATGCTAGGAAGATCACGAATCTGATTTGAAAGAATAATTCAATGGTTTGGGTGTTGATAACCTATGAGGAAGCATACTTTTCCCAAATGGTTGAGGTAAAGGAAAGTGCCAACCTTAAGGAAATGACCATCATGATGGAATACAGTGACATATTTCTTTAATAGTTACCCTGACTTCCTCCAGATCGGGAGGTAGAGTTCTCCATAGAACTCAAACAGGGATCTACTCTTATCTTATAGTGTCCCTATATGATGGCTCCCTTCAAAATAGAGGAGATAAAGAATTAGTTACAAGAGAATTTGAGAAAATGGTTCTTACACCCTACTACATCACCTAGGGGTTCTCCAATGCTCTTTGTGAATAAGAAGTATGGAACAATGCAGTTGTGTTTTGATTACCAGGATCTAAACAATATCACCATTAATAACAAGTATCCTCTTCCAAGGATTGATGACATGTTTGAACAGTAAAGAATATTTGAATACTTCTCAAAGGTGGATCTTCATTCTGGATGACATCTGCTAAAGGTGAGAAGGAATTTATTAAGAAGACTTCCATCCATATAACGTATGGGCAATATGAGTTTCTGGTGATGCCCTTCAGACTTAATAATTCCCCTTAAATCGTCATGGTTTTGATGAATAGAGTCTATAAACATTACCATTACAAATTATTCGTAGTTTTTATTGGAGATATTCTCATATACTGTAAAATTAAGGAGGAACATGAATAAAATCCAAGACTTGTGTTGGAGAAATTGAGAAAGGAGTGTTTTTACTCAAAGTTCAGCAAGTGTGACTTTTGGATAAAGCAAGTCACATTCCTGGGACATGTGATCATAAGTGAGGGAATTTCTGTGGACCCTTCAAAAATGAAGATGATTGAGGAATGGACCGGGCCCTCTAGTGTCACATAAATCAGTAGTTTTCTTGGATTACCTGGTTAATATAGACTTTTTTTGAGAAATTACTCATAATTGTCAAGCTCACTAACTAATTTTCCAAGGAAAGGGGTAAAGTATGTCTAGATATAAATATGTATGGGAATCATTAAGGAGATAAAGTGAAGGCTGATATATAACAACCCTTATCTTTATTACACACCTAAACATTATTTATTAAATAAAATATTCACTTTATAAAACATATAAGATTGAATTGTCAATTGTCATTGGGGCTTATGCCCATTAAATAACAACTTAAAACACGAAACACACACCTTTATTGAAAACTTCTTTGACATGACCACACACATTTCTTCGTACTTAGCATTACATGGGATAACATAAGGACATGCATAAGAAAAGGGTGATTTATAAAGCCCGGTAAGGGATTAAAAAAGGTATAACATGAAGAATACGATACATGTTAGGAAATTGGCATATCAATTTAGCATAAGAGAAACATTGACAAAAAGGCATGATTTAGCATGATTATCATAACATGGAAATGTGGGAACAAAATTTAACAAGATTTTAGTATGATCCAAGGCTAATTGCACATGGATCATGATTAAACCTTCATTGCACATGTATTATAATGAATAAACCCTCATTATACTTGACGTATCATGATACTAATATTTACCCAATGCATTGGAGTGCCATCAGGGCACGCCCTTCTTAATCATTTCACTTCATGCATAAGTGTTCCACATAGATCAAATAACATGGATTCATTAAACATAATCATTTATTACATGATAAAGGAATGTGTAATTCATAAATAAAATTCTATAACCAATAATTAAATGTTCATAATGGTGAATACCCTTAATAAATAAATGGTCATGGTTGTCACTACACAATGAACTTGGCTTGGAAAATCACGGTGTAATTTCGGAAGCATAACAACATGACATAAGATTTCATAAAAATTGTTGATGAGAGAGAAAAGGGTGTATAATAATATGTAAATGAAATGGACAGTAATGGGGTCATATAGATACATTTCCCAACATATGTAATTTAATTTAGATTCATAATACAAAATAATAGCAAGAATGTAAATGAGAAGAGAGAAATTCCTTAGGGAATTTCAGCATGGTAACAGGTGTACGTGGGAGGCATTAATAAGTGAATAATAGGTCTCTCATAATTAAAAATATGTATGGATGTATGGTGGAGGTAAGAAATCATACCACAAAATTTTTAATTGAAAACACAAAGGTATAACAACATAAAGAAACATGGAAAAAAAGAGAAATGGTGAAATCCCTTACTTGGAAGTGTGATCCCAACGACTTCAGATAGGCTTGAGAGAGGATTCATTGGAGATTGGGGAAACTTGGGAGGATTATAAAGAGATTAGGGATGTTTTTTGTCGATCTCCAAAGACTTTGAGTTCAGAGGAAGTGAGAGCATGAGTGGGATTATATAGGAAAATGGGAGGGAATTCTTTATTATTTAGGTTATGGTCCCTACACATTAATCTAATCAAAACCACAAACCATCCCATGTTTTTTGCCCAAGGTTTTTTCTAGTGGAGAGTTGAAGAAATTATTTTATAAGGACAATGTCCGAACAAATTAAATTATTAGCTTGCATATGTGGAGGTGAGTCACACTCTTAAGGAAATCATTTCTAAAAAGTTAAAATGTCTTATAAGTCTTGGAGGGTCCACTAAAGATTTGTAAAATAAATCAAAAAAACCCAAAATCACTTTATATTAATTGTAAAACATATATTGGGTGAACATATCATTTATAGTATTTTATTACATCACTATTGGGTCATTATGATGTTATAAAACACATTATATAATAAAATGTATTTAATTTTTACCCAAATATTCTACTATTTCGGAAAATTATGAAAACTTCACCATTGCAAAATTTAATTTCCCTGAATACAAAAATAAAATTAATTTTATCTAAATAATTTTATTAATATGTGAATTTTTACTTTTAAAATAAAAAATTGTCATTTATCGTAAATTCATGGGTTTTGAGAAAAATGGCTTTCAAAGCATTATAAAAATTACTATTGTACTACCATAAATTATATGATCATTTATATTTTAAAAAAAATTAATGTATTAATAATATTTTATGAAAATATTATTTAACTAAAAAATCTATTAATTCATCAAAATATATTTCTTAATTGAATATTCTCTAAAAAATATTTTTAAAGTTACAATAATAAAATTAATGTATATTCATTATTCTATAGAAACAAATAATACATATAAACATAATGCTAGTGTAATGTTACATAACCCCTAAAAACACCCTCATAAGACCTATGGTTAAGGTCTGCGATGGTGACTAACTCTTGGAGTGGCTCAGATAACATCGCTCGAGTGGCAATCTCTATCAACCTCCACTTCTCCAGCAAAAAGTTTTGTTCAAGCTTAACGTGTTGAATCTTGGCATGGGCTTTGTCAAGAGAGAAGCTGTAACACCCGAGACTTTTATGTTATATAAATCATCAAAAGAATATTTTTCTACATAACACTTTCTTGGCTTGCTTTACACGAAATCGCGACCTTCCTCGATAGTTTGCGTCGTACGCAATACCGAGTTTCACTGAACAACGATATGCTATTAAAATATTATTAAAACTATCCATTATGAATAGTAATAACCACTTTTTGAAATTTTATAAATTTTATTTTTCAGAATGGACTTCATTTTTGGATTCAGAATATCGAAATTATCCTAGGGTGAAATTTTGGTATTTTTCTGAAAACTTTCAATTTTAGATGAATACTGAAACCACTAAGTGGTAGGTTAAAAACTGAATTTTGCATAAAACTTAATTTTACCGCTTTTGTGAATGGAATTTCGAAAATCCGACAGACACGGTTGATATCAGTGAGTAAAATGTGGTTCAATGAGATAAAAATAATTTTTAGTGAATAGTAACTTTTCACTTCTTTTACCGCGGTTTATAGTAAATAGGGTAACTAAGGGTAAATATGATATTACTATTACCTTTACACATGTCCTAATTCTATAGTATAAGTGTAATTCGACCAAAAACAACCTTATGAATATAATATGACCATTTAGGTCCACTTGGATTAGATTATGACATTTAATATTATTTTATTTAATGAATAGTTAAAATAGTTAAAATCAAAGTTTAATAACTAAAACATTTTTAATATGGGGTTATACATAAGCTAAATTCGACTATAAATATTCATTAGAAAGCTAAAAAGATTTCCTACATAAGTATAGTTTATTTATAATTTTTAAACTTTAAATAAATTTATTTATGTATGACACAATGATGATGCAGTAATTATCTCATTAATGAAATATTGACATAATTGATGTAATAAACACCAAAATAAATGTAATTTGAGACTTTTAAGGAATCCCACTAATTTTCTAGGTTAATATGACATGTTAGTATTGATTTAAGTAATTTTTTTCGAACTAATAATTCTGTTATGATTTTCAAAAAAATCAATTACTAAATAGTGTCAAAATTGACATAAAAGAGTTTTTAAAACAAATATTATATTATTAATTGTTATTTTATTCCTAAAAATCTAATGTTCGGCCAAGTGACTAAGATAAGGTTATATATATTAATAATAAACAACTTGGGGTTCGTTTGGCTGCTTATAGTATGTTTATTAACATTATAGTATAAGAACACAAGAAGACATGGTAAAAGTAAAATTATTTAACTTAATGTTAAATCTAAATGATAAGGTTAAAATAGGAACCTAAACTTGTCTAAATTCTATTGGATGAGAGGATTTCGATCCATCCCCACCTCAGCTTCGAAATATATCAATTTGGAGCTATTTAAAACCGAACTTGACTTTATAATAAAATAATAGTTTTAGTTATTCCAAAGGTGCCCCTCTCCTCCCTTATAAAAGGACACCTCCTCCCCCTCTTCCTCACACCACTTTGAGCCTTCTAGCTCGGCCAACCCCTGCCAATTCCTCCTCTCCACTTCCCTATAAACATCATAGAGGTTCTGGTCTTCTTCAAAGACCCATTTTAGTTCCCTAAAAGAAGGTCTCAAAGAAGCACTTCAAAGAAGAGGTAATGTCCGTTACCGATTCTTTCATTTTATTTCTTCTTCCACTTCTTCTTCTTAGGTTTTTTAATTATGAAGTAATAAAATCAGTATCACTCATATACTGATATGTTATTATAAGTATGAAACAACCCTATTTCACCATCTATCCATCCTACGGAAAAAGAAATCACCGCGCGTGCGTACGTACAGAATACCGTCTCCACGCCGTGGTGTAATCTATTTTCCACCACCACCATACTTGGATGAGTATAATGGTGTAAATAATGACTATATATAACTATTATAAAGTGATATTGATTCTGAAATAGTATAAATATACTCCAATACAATTCCACGATCATAGGAATGATATCATCACTCGTGCGTACGTACGGAATACGGTCTCCACGATGTTATGCGACTCGTTCTACATGATCTTCATTTCATAATGATTATATAAATGAATTGAATGAATTAATATGATATATATTACACTAATAACTTCTGGAAATGAGGTATCTATAACCTAAATAGAAGAATAAGAATTTATTCGACAAAACACGCATAAGAACAAAAAGTTATAAACACCCGAATAACAAGTAGCAATGAAATATTACTACTAAGAAGCTAAGAAAATAACCATATAAGATATCATAAAAATAAGTATGATTCTGGAATAAGTCAATAACATTATTTAAATCATTATACAGGAGGGTCAGACACTTACAAAGCAAGTCGGACCTAAGGTAAGGGAAATATCACAATCTCATTTTTATCCGAGATTATTTATACTTTGGTATTTACCGGGGTGTATTTTATCATCCACATCCATGTTCCCTAAATATTTAATATTGTTTCCATCCACTTACAATAGTTTAAATCCAATTTTACCCTTCGGTGAATTTTTAGTAAAATATAAGAAAGGAATCTTTTGTCATTTTTCGTACGACGTACTTTTTGACTTTTCCGACAAAAGTATGAAGAATGTTTTTTTAACTTATAAGGAATGAATGGATTTTTAATACATTATTTCCAAGAAGCATCCTTTAAAAGTTTCAAGTTTATTTTTAATCAAATTATTTTAGTTTATAATTGTATGACATGTTAAGAAAGGAAAAGTGTTTTTGAAGTAGAAAGGATATTTTCCTCAAGAATGGATTTCAAGTGTTTTATAAAAATTATTTTCCATCTAAGATAATAAAGGGTTATATTTTTACCCCTATTATTAAATTGATATGACTATGTTGTGATGGATATATTTTTATGAATTCATTTATCTTATATGAATTGTTTTATGATGTCACGATGTTTAAGATTCCCATTTTTATTACATGGGTTATGCTATGATGTATGGTTTATGATTTTGTGGCACACATAAGAATGGTGTCATTATGAGATGGGTGGGACCTATATCTCCCTCCAATGCATTGGGTAAAGATTTTATATCTCATGAGATAGACATGGCTGGAACGGTAGGTTATACCGGTTCAGTGAAACATGACTGAAACGAGGGTGACTCGGTTCAGAAAGGGACTTTATCTACTAAGATAATCTTGGCAATGAGTCTTGACTAACAAGAAATGATTCTCTATGATTATGTCTGTATGCCACAAAGTTTCATGTTTTAAGTTATGATTATTGTGATTACATTTCACTGCCATGATTTATCCTATGTTATGAAATTATGATCTCTTTTGCAGGTTAAGATTTCCAAAAGTTATGTTCTTGTGTATACGATGTGATTGATATTTATTTTGTTTACCCTTACTGAGCATTTGAGCTCACCCTTTTGTATGTTTTCTTTCCCCAGGTGAGGAAGAAGGTTATTAATTAGGATATTCCAAAAAGGGAATCTAGATATGATGAAATAAGTGGGAGGAAAAGTTGATGCTTTATGAACCAGTTGTTTATGTTTCCCAGTTTCTAAAGACACTATACCTATACGGTCCTTTCGTGGTTTTGTTATATGTTGTAATAAGTATTCTTCAATTTTGAAGTATTAACAATGTATGTAATGTATGGGTCGTTATAGTTGGTATCAAAGGAAAGGTATAGTCAACCTTTGGAAACTAGGATATGAAAGCCTTAGTAAGAACCATAAGGATAAGTCTAAGCATAGAACACAATATTAGTGTTTTAGAAATGGCCATGAATAACCTAGGATAAGACCTTAAGTGTGAAATTTTATTCTTGATTATGTGTTTTTCCTATTATAATTAGTGTTGCTCACACTATTCTTCTTAGTTTTAGTCAATGGCTGGAACCCGAAGGAACCGTGTTAATGCGGAATGCGACGGGCAATGCAATGATTGTCCCCCTGAGCAACCAAACGTTATGGGAGATGGAATGAAAAATCTTGTAGCCATGCTCACACAACTTTCTCATGCTATTAATCATGCATGACTTCCAAACGAGCAAAGTAAGGAGAAAGATTCTGTTGAATCCTTCATGAGGCAGCGTCCACCTTCTTTCAGCGGGTCTACTGATCCATTAGTTTCTGAAAAATGGATTAGTACGACTGAAAAGATATTTTCAGTTCTTCAATGTTCTGAACATGATAAATTCATCCAAGAAGTGTATCGTTTGGAAGGAGATGCTGATCAATGGTGGAATCCTATTAATAATATGAGGCAAAGGGATGAAATTGAGTCCATGGAATGGGACGAGTTCAAGAACTTATTTTTCAATAATTACTTCCCTCGTATTCTCCAAACAAAGATGGAGAAAGAGTTTCTTGAACTGAAGCAAAAGGATGATGAATCTGTTGGTACCTATGAAGCAAATTTTACAAGACGTGCAAGGTACGCTTCTGGTATTATTATCCAACCTGAGAGTAAGATCGATCGGTTCTTTGGTGGCTTAAAACCAAGTCTTCGAAGGGCGTTGGCCATAAGGGACTTCAATAGCTACGAGGAAATCGTTCGATGTGCACTCAATATTGAGATGGAGATTGGAGTAACCCATCAGTCATATGGGTTTGATAAGAAGAGGAAAATGGAATTCAAAGGAAAATATAAAGAGCACACTGAAAAGAAGATGAGATTTCCCTTATGCTCAAAGTGTGGAAAGAAACATGGAGGGAGTTGTCTTAAAGGGACAAGTAAATGTTTCAAATGTGGAAAGGAAGGTCATCGGACATTTGAATGCCGCGATGATGGGATGAAGATGTCTAACGAGGCAAACAAAAGAAGGGATACACAGAATGAACCTACTACACTTCAATGTTTCAAGTGCAAGGAGATGGGGCATTATGCCAATAAATGCCCTAATCTAAGGGTTGATGATGATGGTTGATGTCAACAAACTCTTAAGGATAAAGACAAAGGAAAGTCACATGAAATTTCTATCAGCAATGTGGAGTACGATATCGATGTGGTGAAAGGTACACTTACCATCCAATCTAAAGTAGAAAATGTTTTATTTGATTCTCGATCCACCCACTCTTTTATTTTTGAAGAATTTTCTAAGGGTATCACCGTATTACCTCGACAATTAGATGTTGAGTTATCTGTGACAACACCTAATGGCACAACGGTCGCATCAAAAGTTTATAATTCTTCTCCGATCGAAGTTTGTGGGAAAGTGCTTCCTGCAAATCTTGTGATCCTTCCTATAGTGGAATTTGATGTGATTCTTGGCATGGATTGGCTTTCTTTATATGGAGCTCATATCAATTTCCAAAAAAGGGAAGTCACATTTCATATTCCATATCAATCTATGATCGTCTATCAATGCAAGGATGAACATAACCTTCTAGTGAGAATTTATTCCATTTTATGGGTATTGATTCCACTAAATGAAGGTTATTTATCTCAAATGGTTGGTGAGAAACTCACGATTAAGAAAATGCACATTGTATGGGAGTTTGATGATGTCTTTCCGGAGGAATTACCGGGTCTTCCACCAAATCGTGAAGTTGAGTTCTCAATAGAACTCATACCGGGTGCTTTGCCTATTGCAAAGACACCATATAGAATGGCCCCAATTGAGTTGCAGGAATTGAAGAAGCAACTCCAAGAGAATCTTGATAAGGGATTCATACGCCCTAGTGCGTCACCTTGGGGAGCACCTGTTCTATTTGTTAAGAAGAAAGATGGATCAATGAGACTCTGCATTGATTATCGAGAACTTAACAAGATCACTATCAAGAAAAAATATCCCCTCCCACGCATTGATGACTTATTTGGCCAACTACGCGGAGATCAATACTTTTCCAAGATTGATCTTCGTTCAGGGTATCATCAATTAAGGGTCAAAAGGGAGGATATACCAAATACGGCTTTCCGTACAAGGTATGGACACTATGAATTTATAGTGATGCCATTTGGTCTTACTAATGCCCCTGCTATCTTCATGGATCTGATGAATAGAGTTTTTAGAGACTATCTTGA
Organism: Viscum album; assembly: GCA_963277665.1. Lineage (NCBI taxonomy): Eukaryota > Viridiplantae > Streptophyta > Magnoliopsida > Santalales > Viscaceae > Viscum > Viscum album. The sequence continues at coordinate 1,080,290,942 of OY728153.1, read as the reverse complement.
TCAATTTGTGGTAGTCTTTATAGACGATATTCTTGTTTATTCAAAGAGCAAGGAAGAACATGAAGATCACTTGAGAATTATATTGAAGACCCAGAGAAATGAGAAGCTTTATGCCAAATTTACCAAGAGTGAATTTTGGCTTAAAAAAGTTGCATTTTTGGGTCACATAATCTCAAAAGATGGGATATCTATGGATCTAGCAAAAACAGAGGTTATCGAAAGATGGTCGAGACCAACAACAGTAACTGAGATCCGAAGTTTTCTTGGTTTGGCTGGATATTATAGACGTTTTGTGAAATATTTTTCACGATTATCTAATCCACTCACCAAACTGACTCGGAAAGAAGTTAATTTTGTATGGACAGAGGAATGTGAAGAGAATTTCAAGGAGTTGAAAAGAAGGTTATCCAGTGCACCTGTGCTCACACTACCTTGTAGTGGAGAAAGGTTTGTGATCTACAATGATGCATCCAAGAAGGGATTGGGGTGTGTTCTTATGAAAAATGATATGGTGATAGCTTATGCCTCACGACAGTTGAAAATCCATGAGCAAAATTACCCAACACATGATTTGGAGTTAGCTGCGGTAATCTTTTCATTAAAGATTTGGAGGCATTACCTTTATGGTGAAAGGTGTGATATTTATACTGATCATAAAAGTTTAAAGTATATTTTCACACAAAAGGAGCTGAATATGCGTCAAAGAAGATGGTTGGAGCTGATTAAGGATTACGACTTCTCAATCCATTACCACCTTGGGAAAGCAAACAAGGTGGAAGATGCATTAAGTCGACAAAACCATGCTAGTTTATCCATGATGAGGATCACAAAAGATCCAATATTTATGGATGTACAAAGGATGGATCTTGGAATTATAATAGAAGGGGAAAAATCTTATCTTTCTCAAATGAATGTTCAACCATCAATACATGTGATGATTAAAGAGGCACACAAAGAAGATGCCGAGTAACAAAAGAAGGTGAGAAATGTTCCTGAATTCAACCTTGATTGTGATGGGATAATAAAGTTCAGGAATCGGGTTTGTGTTCCTCCCATCCCCGAATTAAAGAAGGAGCTGCTAGATGAGGCTCATAGTTCTTCATTCTCTATTCATCCTGGAAGCACGAAGATGTATAGGGACCTGAAAGAGTACTTCTGGTGGGATGGAATGAAAAGAGATGTTGCTGAATATGTCTCTCGATTCTTGGTTTGTCAACAAGTTAAAGATGAGAGACAGAAGTCTAAGGGGATGTTACAACCATTACTCATACCTGAATGGAAATGGGAAAACATCACTATGGACTTTGTCACAGGACTTCCTAAAACATCCAAAGGCAATAATGCTATCTGGGTCATTGTTGATCGTCTTACAAAGTCTGCACACTTCATTGCTATTAGAGAGGATTTCTCTCTGGATCATCTTGCCAGGATATATGTAAAGGAAGTGGTAAGATTGCATGGATTACCACTTTCTATTATATCTGATCGGGATCTGAGATTTACCTCGATGTTCTGGCGAAGTCTTCAGCATACTCTGGATACAGAGTTGAGTTTCAGCACTGCTTATCATCCTCAGACAGACGGTCAGTCTGAGAGAACAATTCAACCCCTAGAAGATATGTTGAGAGATTGCTCTATGGATTTAAAAGGAGTTTAGGATCAACACATACCTTTGGTGGAATTTTATTATAATAATAGCTTTCACTCTAGTATTCAGATGGCTCCTTATGAAGCTCTCTATGGAAAGAAATGCAGGACTCCAACTTGCTGGGATGAAGTTGGGGAAAGAAAGCTATTAGGACCTGATCTCGTTGATGAAATGGCAGAAAAGGTCAGATCTATTCAACAACACATAAGAGCAGCTCAGAGTCGATAGAAAAGTTATGCCGACAACCGAAGAAAAGACCTAGAGTTTGAAGTGGGTGATAAAGTGTTCTTACGAATATCTCCCTGGAAGAGGGTTATGAGATTTGGAAAGAAGGAGAAGTTGAGCCCTAGATATATTGGTCCTTTCGAAATACTGGATCGTGTTGGGAAGGTAGATTACCGATTGGCACTTCCATCGAATCTCTCTCGAGTTCACGATGTGTTCCATGTATCTCTCCTGAGAAAGTACATACCTGATCCTTCACATGTACTCAGCTCAGAAGTTGTACCGCTGGAGCAAGATCTTTCTTATGAAGAACAACCGATAGAGATTCTGGATCGTAGCAAAAAAGTCCTACAAAACAAGACCACTAGATTGGAGAAAATTTTATGGAGGAACCACCAATTAGAAGAAGCTACATGGGAACTTGAGGATATGATGAGGGAGAGGTATCCTCATTTGTTTATTACAAAGTGACGAATTTCGAGGGAGAAAATCATTTTAAGGGAGTTAGAATGTAACACCCGAGACTTTTATGTTATATAAATCATCAAAGGAATCTTTTTCTACACAACACTTGCTTGGCTTGCTTTACACGAAATCACGACCTTCCTCGATAGCTTTCGTCGTACGCAATACCGAGTTTCACTAAACAACGATTTGCTATTAAAATATTATTAAAACTACACATTATGAATAGTAATAACCACTTTTTGAAATTTTATAAATTTTATTTTTCAGAATGGACTTCATTTTTGGATTCAGAATATCGAAATTAGCCTAGGGTGAAATTTTGGTATTTTTCTGAAAACATTCAATTTTAGATGAATAGTGAAACCACTAAGTGGTAGGTTAAAAACTGAATTTTGCATAAAACTTAATTTTACTGCTTCTATGAATGGAATTTCGAAAATCTGACAGAAACGGTTGATATCAGTAAGTAAAATGTGGTTCAATGAGATAAAAATAATTTTTGGTGAATAGTAACTTTTTACTTTTTTTACCGCAGTTAATAGTAAATAGGGTAACAAAGGGTAAAAATGATATTACTATTACCCTTACACATGTCCTAATTCTATTGGATAAGTGTAATTCGACCAAAAACAATCTTATGAATATAATATATCCATTTAGGTCCACTTGGATTAGATTATGACATTAAATATTATTTTATTTAATGAATAGTTAAAATAGTTAAAATCAAAGTTTAATAACTAAAACATTTTTAATATGGGGTTATACATAATATAAATTCGACAATAAATATTCATTAGAAAGATAAAAAGCTTTCATACATAATTATATTTTATTTATAATTTTTAGACTTTAAATAAATTTATTTATGTATGACACAATGGTGATGCAGTAATTATCCTATTAATGAAATATTGACATAATTGATGTTATAAACACAAAAATAAATGTAATTTGAGACTTTTTAGGAATCCCACTAATTTTCTAGGTTAATATGACATGTTAGTATTGATTGAAGTAACTTGGTTCGAACTAATAATTCTGTTATGATTTTCACAAAAATCAATTACTAAATAGTGTCAAAATTGACATAAAAGAGTTTTTAAAACAAATATTATATTATTAATTGTTATTTTATTCCTAAAAATCTAATGTTCGGCCAAGTGACTAAGATAAGGTTATATATATTAATAATAAACAACTTGGGGTTCGTTTGGCTGCTTATAGTAAGTTTATTAACATTATAGTATAAGAACACAAGAAGGCATGGTAAAAGTAAAATTATTTAACTTATTGTTAAATCTAAATGATAATGTTAAAATAGGAACCTAAACTTGTCTAAATTATATTGGATGAGAGTATTTCGATCCATCCCCACCTTATCTTCGAAATATATCAATTTGGAGATATTTAAAACCGAACTTGACTTTATAATAAAATAATAATTTTAGTTATTCCAAAGGCGCCCCTCTCCTCCCTTATAAAAGGACACCTCCTCCCCCTCTTCCTCACACCAATTTGAGCCTTCTATCTCGGCCAACCCCTGCCAATTCCTCCTCTCCACTTCCCTAGAAACATCATAGAGGTTCTGGTCTTCTTCAAAGACCCATTTTAGTTCCCTAAAAGAAGGTCTCAAAGAAGCACTTCAAAGAAGAGGTAATTTCCGTTACCGATTCTTTCATTTTATTTCTTCTTCCACTTCTTCTTCTTAGGTTTTTTCATTATGAAGTAATAACATCAGTATCAATCATATTCTGATATTTTATTATAAGTATGAAACAACCGTATTTCACCATCTATCCATCCGACGGAAAAAGAAATCACTGCGCGTGCGTACGTACAGAATACCGTCTCCACGTCGTGGTGTATTCTATTTTCCACCACCACCTTACTTGGATGAGTATAATGGTGTAAATAATGACTATATATAACTATTATAAAGTGATATTTATTCTGAAATAGTATAAATATACTCCAATTCAATTCCACGATCATAGGAATGATATCATCACTCGTGCGTACGTACGGAATACCGTCTCCACGATGTGATGCGACTCGTTCTACATGATCTTCATTTCATAATGATTATATAAATGAATTGAATGAATGAATATGATATATATATTACAATAATACAATTTTGTAAATGAGGTATCTATAACCTAAAGAGAAGAATAAGAATTTATTCGGCAAAACACGCATAAGAACAAAAAGTTATAAACACCCGAATAATAAGTAGCAATGAAATATTACTACTGAGAAGCTAAGAAAATAACCATATATGATATCATAAAAATAATTATGATCCTGGAATAAGTCAATAACATTATTTAAATCATTATACAGGAGTTTCGGACACTTACAAAGCAAGTTGGACCTAAGGTAAGGGAAATATCACAATCTCATTTTTATCCGAGATTGTTTATACTTTGGTATTTACTGGGGTGTATTTTATCATCCACATCCATGTTCCCTCAATATTTAATATTGTTTACATCCAATTACAATAGTTTAAATCCAATTTTACCCTTCGGTGAATTTTTAGTAAAATATAATAAAGGAATCTTTTGTCATTTTTCGTACGAGGTACTTTTTGAATTTCCCGACAAAAGTATGAAGAATGTTTTTTTTAACTTATACGACATGAATGGATTTTTAATACATTATTTCCAAGAAGTATCCTTTAAAAGTTTCAAGTTTATTTTTAATCAAATTCTTTTAGTTTATAATTGTATGACATGTTAGGAAAGGAAAAGTGTTTTTGAAGTAGAAAGGATATTTTCCTCAAGAATGGAGTTCAAGTGTTTTATAAAAATTATTTTCCATCTAAGATAATAAAGGGTTCTGTTTTTACCCCTATTATTAAATTGATAAGACTATGTTGTGATGGATATATTTTTATGAATTCCTTTATCTTATATGAATTGTTTTATGATGTCACTATGTTTAAGATTCCCATTTTTATTACATGGGTTATGCTATGATGTATGGTTTATGATTTTGTGGAACACATAAGAATTGTATCATTATGAGATGGGTGGGACCTATATCTCCCTCCAATTAATTGGGTAAAGAGTTTATATCTCATGAGATAGACATGGCTGGAACGGTAGGTTATACCGGTTCAGTGAAACATGACTGAAACGAGGGTGACTCGGTTCAGAAACGGACTTTATCCACTAAGATAATCTTGGCAATGAGTCTTGACTAACAAGAAATGATTCTCTATGATTATGTGTGTATGCCACAAGGTTTCATGTTTTAAGTTATGATTATTGTGATTACATTTCACTGCCATGATTTATCCCATGTTATGAAATTATGATCTCTTTTTCAGGTTAAGACTTCCAAAAGTTATGTTCTTGTGTATACAATGTGATTGACATTTATTTTGTTTACCCTTATTGAGCATTTGAGCTCACCCTTTTGTATGTTTTCTTTCCCCAGGTCAAGAATAATGTTATTAAGTAGGATATGCCAAAAAGGGACTCTAGATATGATGAAATAAGTGGGAGGCAAAGTTGATGCTTTATGACCCATTTGTTTATGATTCCCAGTTTCTAAAGACACTATACATATACGGTCCTTTCGTGGTTTTGTTATATGTTGTAATAAGTATGGTTCAATTTTGAAGTATTAACAATGTATGTAAAGTATGGGTCGTTATAGAATCCCAATGATTCCACATCCTGTCTGAGCTCTAAAAAATGGGCTTCGTATGGAGAAATTCTACAGTGTGAGGCCATCACTTCTTTTTTCGGATTAAATTGGACTTGTTAAAGCAATGTACTTATACTAATCATGTGATCACTGTTAAACGACTCTATTAGCAACAATAAAAATTTATAAAGGTATTTTGAAGTCCGAAATCATAAAACCAAACAAGTGCATATGTCATATAACCATTTCACATAATAAGACATTTAATTAGATCAAGATGAATTATCATTGATAGAATTTTGGGTTGTTAATATCTTCCCCCCTTAATAAATTTTTCCCTCAAAATTTCCTTTTCCCACAAAAAAATAGATGTGGGTAGATTTTCTTCATCAGTTCCTCTGATTCGCATGTTACTTCTTCAAAAAAGAATTTCTCCACAATACATTCATGAGAATAATTGTATTATATCAAAGAAAATTTCCCTATGATCTACGATCTTCATCGACTTCTCTTAATATAAGATAAAATCCCCTAATGGTACCACCTCTAGATTGAGTACATGTGATGGGACAGGTATGTACTTCCTCATTAGTGATACATGGAATAAATCATGTACTTAAGATGGGTTTAGTGGGAGTTCTAGTCAATAGGACCCTTCTCAAATGTGATCAAGGATCTCAAAATGGTCGATGTACCTTGGACTAAGATTTCCCTTCTTCCCAAATATAATAATTCTCTACCATAGTGATATGTTGAGAAATACCATGTCTTCGATATAAAACACTCAACCTCGCTGATGATTACCATCATAGCTCTTTTGTTGACTCTGAGCAGATCTAATGTTTTGCTGAATGGTATTAACCTTCTCCACCATTTATTCGACCATTTGTGGACCTAGTATTTTTTGATCCAAAACATCATCCCAACATTCCAGTGTTGTGCACCTCTTCCCATAATGGGATTCATAAGGATCTATTTTGATTCCAGAGTGGAAACTGTTGTTGTAAGAGAACCCAACTAGAGGAATATGGTGATCCCAAATTCCTTTGAATTCAATTGAGAATGATTTCAACTTTCCCTCATGTGTTGGGATAGTCCACTCAGGTTGGTCATCATTTTGAGGATGATAAGCCGTACTAAAGTTCAACTCAGTATTCAGTGCATGTTGAAGACTCTTCCAAATAATTGAGGTGAATCTTGGATCACGATTGGATACAATAGATAGTGGTACTCCAGGAAACCTTTCCACTTATTTGATATATATATCCATGCCAGTTTATCCAAATAAAAATCCTCTAAAATTGCAATGAAGTATGTACTCTTCTTATGACTATCCTCAACAACCCAGATAGAATTGTTTCCTTTGGATGTATTCAGATGTATGGTGAAAAATTACATGGTTATATTCTCAAATTTATATACTGGTATGTGTAATGTTTGCATCATCCCCTTAGACTTCTTCCGCTTAGCCTTCACTTACTGACATACCAACCACATTGTTGTATAGTTAGTGATCTCTTTAATCATGTTATCCCACCAATAATGATCTCAGAGATATCGATACATCTTTGTGTTTCCTAGGTGAATGGGAAAATTCAAACTATGGGCATCATCCAAAAGTTCTTTATTTAACTCCAGACATGATGTAACACATATTCTTGACCCTAATATCACAATTATTTTTTATTTAACATTGAACTCCAAGGATTTACCTTTTATAATAGTTTTTAATTTCTTCAGATTTCCCACATCATCCTTTTGAGAATCATTTAACATTTTTAGAAGATACAGTTGAACAATCATTTTTGAAAGGATAGATGATGTTCCCTTATTTATGATTACCATTCTTATCTTCATAAAATATACGAAGATTGGATCCCTTTAAATTCACATCAATGATAGAATTTCTGGATCCTTTCTACTTAGATCATCTGACATCTTTTTTTTCCTTCCCAGGTTAGTAATGGATTGAGTAGTCATAGTATTTGATCAGCTCTAACCATAATTATTTTCACATGTTCAACTCTTCCGGTGTGAATATATACTTGAGTCTTTAATGATATGTGTATATTTTAATCTTCTCCCCAACGAGGTAATGTCAAAAAAAAATTAAATTGAAGATTACTACATCCAACTCTAGATAATGTGTTGGACAGTTTTTCTTATGAAACATTAATTTTTATAAAGAATAAGAAATGGAATTTTCATTTTTCATCAACACACAACCCATGCCCCTATTCGAAGCATCACTAATTACCAAAAAATGTTCAACAACTTGTGGGTAATGTGAGAAAATGAGTAGTGATAAGCCTCATTTTCAACTCCTTGAAGATCTCTTCATATTCATTACTCCAAATAAACAAGACTCCCTATCGAGTTAGCTTGGTATGAGGGTTTGACAATCGTGAGAAATTCCTTAAAAATCAGCGATAATATCTAGGTAACCCCAGGAAGCTATAAATATCTGTTACCGATGTTGGCCTCGTCCATCCATAAATTTCTGCTGTCATGGAGGGATCCATATATTTCCCATTTTCTATGATCATATGACCCATGAATGGGACATTCTTCAACCAAAACTCACACTTGATGTACTTTTCATAGAGCTTATCCATTCACAAGATCTCTAGTACAGTTCTTAGAGGGTCTTCTTGTGCCTCCATGGTTTTGGAGTATATTGGAATATCGTCTATAAAGACTTCCAAATATTTGTTGAGGTAATCTATAAAGACTCTATTCATCATGTCCGTGAAGATTTTTGGGGAATTAGTGAGTCTGAAAGGCATTACTATGAATTCATAGTGCTGGTATCTTGTATGAGAAGTAGTCTTGGGGATATCCTCCTTCTTCACCCCTACTTGATAATATCCCAACCACAGATCCACCTTAGAGAAGTATTGTGCACCACATTGCTGATCGAACTAGTAATCTATTTGGGTAGAGGATACTTTTTCTTTATCATGATTTTGTTGAGATCATGATAATAAATTCAAAGGCACATTGACCCATCATCCTTTTTGATGAAGTGGACCGGTGCGCCCCATGGTGAAGCACATTGGCATATAAATATTTTATCTAGGTTCTCCGGTAGTTGTTTCTTCAGATCCTCAAGATCCACAACATCCATTCTATAAGGAGGCTTAGATATTGGAAACACCCCAGGTATACGATCAATTGAGAATTCAACATCTCTTCTAGAAGGAAGAACTTGAAATTATTTGGAAAAACATCAATGAATTCCTTCACAATAGGCATGTCTTCAAAGATGTTTGATTCCATGGACTAAATAATCTGAGCTAGATACACATGATTATAGGGCAGTAAAATCTATGATTGAGATGGTGGTGCAAAAGAATATTTATCCTCTTACTTCCACTTGTACATAATCAGGGATCAATTCGCCATATGGATAGTGATTTACCTCTTATGGAAGGTTATTTTGTCTCTATATAGGGAAAGCCAATATATGATAATAATTTCATAAAATTATTCTAGAGGGAGTTTAATAAGGTTTACTGGGATGTTCAAACCATATATTGGGATGGGGGGGGGGTTATTCATGGGTTGCAATGATTGCCCCATTTTCCATTCCCACCGACATCTTTATTCCATGATTTGTGGTGGTGTGGAGATTGTTCTACTATTAATTTAGGATATAAATTAATGAGTAGATCAAGAATCAAAAAGTAAATTCACCATTCATGAATGAATAACAATATTACCTATCACCGCTTCATTTTCTGGGTTCACTTCGGTGGTAGTGATGGACAAAGATTTCCCTTGCAGCCTTGGAGGTTGTTGGTTACCTCAAAAAACCCTTGTCTTATGGAACTAGTTTGCAAATATCCTTGGTTCTTGTAGTTGAATCCATGAACTATTCATTAAGGGTTGAATATAGAGTTCATCTCCTCTTTCATAGCTTCCATTTTTTTTGTTGGTAGTTAATTACCAGGTTCCCTTCTCTTCCCCACCTAAATCATTTCCTCTCCCCCTTCAAGAAATTTATGGGGTGCTTATTTCCTCACCTTTGGCATGTGCAGTGCTGGATATTCTTATCACCATTTAATTTATTCATCAGACTGCCAGAATTAAAGTCAACCTTATGATTCTTATCCTAATGACATGCCTGAGATTCTCTGATCTCTATTTTGACTTTGAGGGAACATCGAAATATTTCCTCATAGCTCTCTAAATCATGAATCGATAGGGATTTTCATAGGATAGGTTTTTTCCCACCGAAGAAGCGATCGACCTTGCATTCAGGGGTAATGAAAAATCTAGATGTGTATCATGAAATACTTATGAAGTTTTCCTCATACTCTCTGATGGATTCATTGTATTTTTTCTTGAGGGAAATGAAGTCCCTTTCCATCATAAGTGAGAGGGTTCATGGAAAAAATTTATCAAAAAACGTTTTCTATAAATCCTTCTATTCCCACACCTTGATATCTTCCTTAGACTTTTTATTTTTTATCAATGTATACCATTGATCAAATTCACCCTCTATATGAAAAGAATTCAGAAGAACCTTCTCATGTTCAGAACATTGAAGGATGGAGATGATCGTTTCAATGGAGTTGATACATTGTTCGGTGATTGAGGGATCAGATGATCCATTAAAATTAGGAGGCCTTTATCTCATGAAGCTCTCTATTGGGAATTGTTCATTTTTAGGGGGTTGAATGTTCCCCATGACATGAACTTCTATTCAAAACATGAGTTAACTGAGAGAGTATCATGACAAAGTTCATGATTCCTGCTCTCATTGGATTGAGCATCTCATTAGAGCAGTCGTCACATTGATCGTCACACTGGTTATTAGCCCGAGTACTCATATTATCAGCCATTGGCTTGAATAAAAGGAAATTTAGGGGTAACACATAAAATGGTAATCTAAATAAAAAAATGGATAACTTATAAATTACTCTTTTCCTTAACCTAAGAATTTGTAGGCTTCAATCTTTGTTATCCATGATCTACTTCCAAACGTATACTCTAAGGGGAATTTTTTATTCCCATAATAATGGTTCATACTAAGCTTATGAATGTGCCAAAACTTATCCCCTTGGAGTTTCATAACAAATTTTGCATCAATCTCCATGGTCGCACACTAGTTACCAGTCGAATCTAAGTCATAGTAGTGTTTTTAGTTTTTACCCCTAGATACATATGTGTGAGAGCCACCTCTACCTGATCGTATCCAGACAAGGATATATTTTATTGATAAAACAATTACTCAATTCTCACAAAAATTTAGGAATGTTTTTATTATACTTATACTTATCTCTAAGGCTTTTACTAGGGTTTTCTAATCCTAATCTCAAAAATAACTAATCCTATACTATGTTACCAATTATAACAATCCATCTCTTTATTACACACATAAACATGATTTATTACATAAACTATTCCCTTGATACATCATATAAGATCAATAGGTATACTATCTTTGTAAATTAAGAACATTACATAACAACATAAAACATAAAACACAAATCTTTTTTGAAAACTCCTTTTACATGACCACACACTTTACATCATACTTTGAATTGCATGTGATAACTTGAAGACATGCATAAGAAAAGGGTGAGCTATAAAGAATGGTAAGGAAGTAAACCGAGAATAAAATGAAAAATATAGTACATTTTAGGAACTACGAATATCAATGGTGCATAAAATAAACACGAACAAAAATTCCAGATATAGCATGATTATCATTACTTTGAAATGTGGCAACAATATTAAACATGATTTTATCATAAGCCAAGAATAATTGCACATGAAGCATGAGTAAATTGACATTTTACTTGAATTATCATGAGGAAACCCTCATTTCACTTGATGTATCATGATACTAATATTTACCCAAGGCATTGGAGAGCTATTAGGAAACACCCTTTTTAATCATTTCATTTCATGCATAAGTGTGCCACATGGATCATATAACATGGATTCATTAGACATCATCATTTATTCCATGATAAATAAATGTGGAATTTATACATGAAAATATATACTCAATATGTAAATGTGCATTAAGGTAAACACCCTTGATAATGAAATGGGAATGGTATTCGCTACACAATGACTTTGGCTTGGAAAATCAAGGTGGAATTTCCACAGCATAATGACGTGACATAATAATTCATAAAAATGGTTGACTAGAGAGAAAGAGGTGTCTCGTCATATGTACATGAAATGGAGAGTAAGGGGGTCATATATATACATCTTCCAACATTTTTAATTGGATTTAGATTCATAAAACAAAAGAATTTTATGAATGTAAATGAGAAGAGAGAAATTCCTTACGGAATTTCGGCATGGAAATGGGTGTAAATGGGAGGAATTAAAGATAGAGGAAGAGGTATATAGTCATTAAAAAATAATTAGGGAAGTATGTGGAAGTTGTGAAATCATACCCCCAACATTTGTAATTTAAAAGACAAAGGTATAGGAACACAAATAAACCTAGATACAAATGACAAATGAAGAAATCCCTTACTTTGATGTGTGATCCTAAAGGATTCGAAGAGGCTTGAGGGATGATTATGGGGAGTACGGGGCACCTTGTGAGGATTGTAGAGAGAAGAGGGAAGAGTTTGGTTGTGCTCCAAAGGCTTTGAGTGAAGAGGACGTTTGATCTTAGGTGGGTTTATTTAGGAAAATTGGAGGGGATTCTTTATTATTTATGTTTTGGACACTACACATTAAGCTAATAATAAAAAACCCGTCCCATGGGTTTTCACATTGTATGTGCCAAAGGGGTGTGAAAAAATTATTTTATAAGGCCAATGGCCAAGAATATTAAAATATTAGGCCTGCTTATGTGGATGTGAGTCACACTCTCAGAGAAGTCATTTTTTAAAAGTTAAAATGTTTTATAAGTCATGCAGGGTCCACTAAAGCTTCGTAAAATATATCAAAAAAAAAACTAAAATAACATTATTTTAATTTTAAAACATATATTGGACTAAAATTGTATTTATATAATTTTATTACATCACTATTGGGTAATTATGATGTCATAAAACACGTTATATAATTTAACAATATTTAATTTTTACCCAAAAATTCAACTGCCTCAAAAAAATTTGAAAAATTCACCGTTGCAAGATTTCGACATCATGATTCCAAAAATAATATTAATTTTATGTAAATAAATATCTAAATATGTGAATTTTTACATTTAAAAGAAAACCCGACATTAATCGAAAATTCATTCATTTTGACAAAAACAACTTTCAAACCATAATAAAAATTATAATTATATTCTCATAAATTATACTATAATTTATATTTAATAAAAATAAATTGATAAATAATATATTATTAAGATATTATTTAACTAAATAAAACATTAATTCATCAAAATATATTTCATAATTTAATATTAATAAAAAAAATATTTACAATGTAACATTAATAAAATGAATGTATAATATTTATTCTATAAAAAAAATAATTCACACAATCATAGTGATATGATCTTGGTAAATTACACCATAAAACACCCATATAATGCCTAAGGGTAAGGTTTTTGATTGTGATAGACTCTTGGGGTGGCTCAAATAACATCACTCGGGTGGTAATCTCTATCAACATCTACTTGTCCCGTAGGCTATCCTGTTAGAGCTTAACATGTTGAAGATCATCTTGGTCTTGGTCAAGAGAGAAGTAAAATGACACCACCTCCTTTCCGAGATCTAACAAATGAGATTTATATGGAGAAATTCTACTAGATGAAGTCATCCTATCACTGTTTTGAGTAAATTAGATTTGTTAAAGCCCTAAATTTATACAAATTATGTAATCATTGTTCAACAACTATATTTTCAACAGTAACAATTATTAAATGTATTTTGAAATCCAAAATCATAAAACCAAAGATGTTTAGAGGTTATATAACCATTTTATATAATAATAAATCTAATTAGATCAAGATGAACTTCTATTGATAAATGTTTGGGTCGTTATATGATCATTTCACCTGTACTCACATAACAAAAAAGTGGAGGACATTTTTTATATACAATGATTCTTGAAAGAAATGATTGGGTTGTGTACTCATGAAAAATGATAATGTGATATCCTAAGCCTCATCAAAGATTAAGATCCATGACAAAAACTACCTAATGCATGATCTAGAGATAGTATCGTGAATTTTTCCTTTAAAATATAGCGACACTTCCTTTATGGTGAGAAGTGTGACATATACACCAACCGCAAGAGATTAATGTTTATATTCCCACAAAAGGAGCAGAACATGACTCAATGGATATGTTTAAAGCTAATCATGGACTAAGATTTCTCCATTAAATATCATCAGGGAAAGTCAAACAAGGTAGATAATTCTATAAATAGAAAATAACATACTACTCTATCCTTGATACTGATTTAGAAAGACCTTGTCTTACTGGATATGAAAAGGATGGACTTAGTAATCATAAGGGAAGGGGATACATACTCCCTTTGCCAAATTATTGTGTAACCATCAATCCAATGGATGATTATGGAGCCCCAAAGAGATGATATGGAGTTAAAAAAGAATGGAAATGAATTAAAGGAAGGGAATGTGTAAGAGTTCTATATCTATGATGATGGTGTGATTCGTCTTGGAATGCATCTTTGAGTGTCTCCATCACCCATGATAAAGAAGGAGATATTTGAAAATGAACATAGCTCAAATTTCTCTATCAATCTTGGTTGCACCAAGAGGTACTGAGATCTCCGAGACCACTTATGTTTGGACAATATGAAGAAGGAGACTGCAGAATATATATCATGGTTATTGGTATGTCAGAAAGTTAAATAAGAGTGAAAAAATTCCAAAGGGATGATGCATCCATTTCCAATATAGATGTGGAAATGGAAGAATTTCACTATGGACCTTATCATGGGTCTCCCGAAGACGTCTAAGAGAAATAATGCGATATGGGTTGTGGTTGACCAATTCACCAAGACTACCCATTTTATCAATATTCAGGAAGATCTATCACTTGAAAAACATGCAATGATATATGTGAAGGAAGTGGTGAGACTACACGGTGTTCCACTACCGATTTTCTCTGATCATGATCGATGGTTCAGATTTAAATTCTTGAAGATCCTTCAACATGCTTTGAGCAATGAATTAAATTCCAGCATGACCTGTCACCCGTAAATTGATGGAAAATCTGAAATAACTATTTAGATGCTTGAATACATGCTAAGATCCTACTATCATGAATTAAAAGGGGGATGGGATCATATTCTCTCTTTGGATGAGTTCTCATACAATAATAGCTTCCACTCGAGTATTCAGATGGCTCTATATAATGCTCTGTATTGAATGAAATATATAACTCCACCCTATTGGGATGATGTTGGAGAAAGAAAACTACTTGGACCTGATCTTAGGCAAGAAATGACTGAGAGGGTTCAAGTCATCCAGAAACACATCAGAGATGCGTTGAGTTGGAAATAGAGCTATAAAGAAAAATTTTGAATGGACTTGTAGTTTGATGTTGGAGATAAATTCTTCTTCAAAATATCACCATGTAAGGGAGTCATGCAGTTTATAAAGAAAGGGAAGCTAATCCCAAGGTACATTGGACCCTTTGAGATCCTTGACTACCTAGAAGATGTGGCATATAGTCTTGAACTTCCACAAAATATGGATCAATTTCATGATGTGTTTCATGTATCACTCCAGTGGAACTATATACCAGATAACTCACATGTAATGAACTTAGAGGTGGTACAACTGGAAGGCAATTTCTCTTATGAGGAGAAACCGGTGAAGATTTTGGACCAGAGAGATAAGGTTTTACAGGACAAGACAACCCATATTTTCAAAAAAATTTGTAAGAACCATATATTTGAAGAAACAACTTGGGAACCAGAGGAGGTGATGATGGATATGTACCCTCAACTGTTTATGTAAAACAAAATTTTGAGGGAGAAATTTTATAAGGGGGAAAGAATGCAACGACCAAAAGTTTTATCAATAAAATTACATTCTTTTAATTATTCCTTATTGTATAATCACAATAGTATGAATAATAAAATATCAGGATACTAAATACTATGCGATAATTAAACCTAATTTTTCCACATCCATGTTTTGAATTTTGAAAATCTGACATACACGGTTGTGATCAGTAAGATGTTTGGAGTATGATTGGACAAAAATAATTTATTAGTGAATAGTAACCTACCCTTATGAATAGTAACATAACTTATGGATACTAGTATGACCCTTATGAATGTTAAATCATCCAAAATAATAGTAACTTTACTTTGGAATGAATAAAAAAAATTTAGGCATCTTATATGTAACAATTTGGCCATAGTGAAAATATTTGTATTTTTTTAATCATAAGTAATTAATCACAATTAATTAAATATTTTAAAATAAAATTTATTTTTCTAAATTTTTTTCATAAATTAATAAGTCTATTTTTTTTGATTTAAGATAATATTATATGAACTTGTGTAAATGTTGAAAGCATTATGAAATCAGATTTAATTTTAAAATCTGTATTTTTCAAGTAAAATTTGATTTTAATTAAAAATTAATGTACTCATAATAGATTATATTTAAAAAATGGAGTTAATTTTTGGATTCTAAATGTCGAAAAATGTTTAGTGTGATTTTTTGTGATTTTTTATAAAATACTTGAATTTTTATGAATAGTGAAATACGATAATTTTGAAAATAAGTTAAATTCATGAATTATAGAGTTATGGGTGATGATATGCTAATGTAAGCACATATATTTATGATTAAAATGATAAAATTACTATAATTAGTCATGGAATACTCACCATTATTTGTCTTCCGTAAAATAATAATTTAATTAATATTATATTGAGAAAACCCATCTCCCCTCTATTATAAATTCCACCCTTCACACCCTCATTTATCCACAACTCTAAAGCTTCAAGGCTTGTCTAATATCAGGCCAAACATATTCCCTAGACCCTCCCCCATGTACAAGAGCTTCTGGTCTCATCAAAGACCAAGCCTAGGTTGCTTAAGGAGGGTCTCAGGAGGAGGATTAAAGAGGTAATTCCCCTCCCTCTCTTTTTTCCATTAAATTCCTTTCAATTTAATGTTATTTTTTTAATCTCTCCACACCTATTCTCATCCATATGGCATGGTAACACCAATATCATACCTACAGGTAAATTTTATTATACTAATGGGATTATATATCATCTAATCCTCTTCTCCTCTTTTTTTTATTTTGAAAAGGAAAGAATTGTTTGTGAGGTGTTAATTTATCACCTTCAAGAACAACATGTTATCAATTTCCTTTACCACCTTCAAAACTGGTCATGAAACCATTATTATGTTTTTAATAGATTATTTTATATTTATTATATCATATTTATTTTTTTAAATAACTTATGTACACAATAATAAATGATCAATCCGAACATGTTCGTTCTGATCAAAAAAACCGCCAAAATTAACCTAAAACGGTCATCATTAAATCTTAACTATTGATTCATCCACATGGCATATATAATAATTCATTATAAGATCCTTTAAAATCCTTTAATATCATTAATAATGTTTAATATCAATTCTGGATGTTTATCCATGTTCAACATGAACATCCATTCATGAATACAAGTGATCCGTTCAAGAAAACCATAAAAACGAAAAATCTCAAACAATGAATTTAAACACTATAACTCATACCAAGAACCAGAAAATAAATTAATGAAAAAAATAAACCATATTAATGTACACAAGGTTATTTAATAGTTAATTATTGTTTATAATGTGGTTATACAGGACAATGAAGTGAAGAGAACTTTAGGATACAAGGTAAGGGGAAATTCTAAAACCCAACATTCTTTCTTCAGGTTCTCCTTCTTTCATTCCCTTTTTGGTATGGTTACTCCTTCAAAATAATTTTTTCATAATTATATTTTATATTCTGGGATATAAATGTTCTCCACTAGATTTTATGTCAAAGAAAATGTTTTCCAAATGAACTCTTCTTTAAAGAACAGACCTTCTACTTATCACTCATGGTTGATGGTTCTTGTATCCAGTATGTTATTCCCACTTTATTTTAGGAACCAAATGTTTATGAATGTATGATGTGAAACCCATTTGTTTCCATGTGTTATTTTTATATTGATGTTTCAATTATTTTAAATGTTTCATGCATGATTATGTAAATGTTATGATGATATGCGTGCTCTGGGAATTATATAGTGCAATATAAATGTTTCAACGTGATGGGTGCGCCCAAAATTTTACAGAGTGTAATATAAATGTTCCAATGCAGAGTGTAATGTGATGAAACTAATTAGTTAAATTGAAATAATGTGTGAACATTATTATAGAGTTGTTCAAAACTATTTGTGGTATATGACCACTAGTTCATGATGTTTCATTTTTATGCATTTCCACATTTTAATTCTTTTATTAATGTTTCCTTTCAAGATTTTGATGATGATGTTATGATTAAGATCACCCATACAATACTATTCTTATCTATCCCCTTACTAGGATTTTAGTTCACCCCTTTTTATGTATATCATTAGGAGACTAGATATACTAAGGAAAGGTCAAGTTCCAAAATGAATCTAGAGAAAAAGGAATTAAATAAATGTTTATGCTTGATGTTGTAAATGTTATACTTGGCCCTATTTTTTCCAAGAAACTAAACCTCTGGATCATATTGGTGTAATATTATTATCTTTTTTGTCTTTGTAATTATTTAATAGTAATGAAAAAAAAGTTAGGGTCACAATATATACTATTGGGGTGAGTCATAATTTTAGGATACTAAGTGATCAAGGGATTTTGTTCGTTGAGTATTCATTAGGGTAACATTGTGAATGGTGAACTTAAATTGTCATGGATTAATTACATATTGTTGTAAACATCTGTATTACATGGATTATTAGAACCATAAATACACTACCATAAACAATTTCAAATTTAGATTTGAACTATAAGTCATATTAAGGCTTAGAATAAATCCTCAACAATTGGGAATTCCAATCAAAATCATCTTGTTATGTGGGTTTTAATTTAATGACATATAAACTAGAGATCAAGTATATCATAAGCTTAAAATAACCAACAATGAACTCATACCAATATTTATTAACTTGTTTAATCAATCATAATTCACCAGTAAATTTAATTTTGCTCAGAAAACAAACTTCGCATTAAAAAGATAAAAAAACAATTAACTATTAAAAAGAACCATTGCCGATGATTCAACCTGTGTGCTTATATAAAATTAATAGAACACAAAAACATTTAACGGTTGAAATGTGGAAATGTATTTCACTTCAAATGGAACCGTTTTTGGGTATATTGGGTTTTGTTGTTGGTAGTTTTTGGTTATTTGTAAAACAAAACAAAAAAAATTAAATAAAATAAATAATTTTTTTTGAAAGAAAAACCCAATGAAAAACCCACCATCCTCATCCTTCAAAACATATCTGAATGCCCCATATCCTCAAAAAAATACCTCATATCTATTTGAACCTAAAATAGAGACAACACTTTGGCAACATAGGAGAAACATTAGCGATAATCAAATAACTCAAGATCATATCAATGACCATCCAATTGAACTAGATATGCACAATTCTAGGGAACAAACTATTGAACAACTAACTATTCTAGATTTAAATTACCAACCCCTTGGTATTAATTATCCTCACATAGTGTCTTACTTCAAACTAAAATTGTGTTTGATTCATCTTCTACCTCTTTTCCATGGACTAGCTGGTGAGAATCCACATCTTCATCTCAAATAGTTCTAAGTGGTGGGCTCTACCATGAAGCATCAAATTGTTTCTTAAGAACTAATAAAACTTTTATAATTACCTTTCTCATTAAATGGATCCATCATATCATGGTTCCACTACCTTCCTCCTACTAATAATGACATGAAGTGACTCTTCTTAGAGGTCTTATTTCCTGATTCTCATATGGCTTCTATCTAAAAGGGAATTAGTGGTATCCGTCAATTCACCACTGAATCACTCTATGTTTATTTTTTGGGGTTCAAAATTTATTGGTTAACTTTCCCACACCATTAAATAAATGGAAAAATATTTATCCTATTATTCTATGAGGGGTTATTGGATATAGAGAGAACAATCATTGATGCTGCAAGTGGTGGTGATCATGTTTGAAAAATTCATGAAACATCAAGAGAACCCATAAGTATCATGGGTGAAAAAAAAACTATTCCATACTCTAGAACATACTCAAGTCAAATAGTCCAATAGAATCAATCTATGGAGACAAAAAATATGACAGAGTGGATGAGTGAACTTACAGGTATTTTTCGCCAATTAGTTGTGGCTGACGAAGGCCCAACATTATCTTCTTCATAATATATGGCCCCTTGAACTATCAAAATCTATATAATATACATATCAGAAGATAATCCAAACTAAACATGTATACAACTTCAAGATTAACCATCTGATTCATCTAGTCCAATGAAGCTCAATGAATCAGATGATCAGAGGAACACAATCCCTCAACAATCAGGTCAGTTCATTATAACTTTTACCAACCCTACTCTAAGACAATCTCCTCTAACTATAACCTTGGAAAAGGTATAAAAATACCTTCTCTCATCCCCTTCAATTATCTCCATGAATCATATATCAATTCCTATATTGTCATGAGGTTGGTAACATCCAACAGCCTTACCCTTTTGTTCCTAAGCCTCAAAAGATCCATCCTCATTTTGACCATCTTTGATTCCATTATCCTAATGATCTTTCCCAAATAAAAACCCATTATAATCACTTTCCCAATAATCAAAATCAATAAAATCCAAATTAGGGGCAAGCCACTTCTTATAAAAATCCATGGGAGAGTGTAGTGGAAGATCTTTCCTCCTTCACCCATTATTTCATAAAAAACATTATAATCCAAATTGGTAAACTTGTATCTCGCCCAAGCTAGTAGAAACAACCAAATTATCCCAAAATCCTAGCTCAACCATTACCCAACCCCAAGGGTAATGTAAGTGATATTTCATTTAGATTGATAATGAAAATTTCTATACCTCATGATGAGTCTTATAACTCATGTTTAAAGGTCAATCTACAAATTGAAATGAAATAGAAACTAGAAAAATAACATGAATCCACACCATCACCTACTTATATTCCTCTAATGAACACAATTTTCTTTTCTAAAGCCATTTCCAAGCCATGGAAATCCTTTGAACCTGATCCTAAAATTCTGGACATGTTTATATGTGTTGAGGTGAACATTCGCCTCTTATATGACATTAAACAAAATCCTATGTATTCCATGTTTCGTAAAGAGTTATGAACCAATAAGAGGAAACTTAAGATCTTTGAAAATGTTTCATCATAAGAGTCCATACCCATTAAGTTAAAATATCATCAGAAATTTATAGTTCCAAGACCAATAAGAAGTTCAAACATTAATGACGCACTCATAGACATAGGAAATTTGAATAATGTCTTTCCTGAATCCATATTCCCTAACCATGTTCTAGGTCCCATACATCCAATGTGTGTTTTCAATTAGTTATCCAATCAAATATTCTCTAGTACCAATGGAATAATCAAGGATGTCCTTATCTTGGTTAAAGATATTATATTATCAACTGATTTTTATGTCTTGAAATGGAAGGTGAGATGAAAAATTATCGATCTCCCCAAATTCTAGGTAGATTGTTCCTATTCAATGATATAACTAATATTGATGTCTATGTGGGTATCTCATACATGGAATTTAGTGACTAAATGGTCATGTTCATTACTTTTCAAGCCATACGATACCCATCTGTGGATCACTTTGCATTCTAAATCCATGCTTATAAGGACACTTTTGAGTGGATATTTAACCCCATTCCATCATGCTCATCATGTTCAAATGATGGAGTAGATTGTGAAATTTGAACTGCGATTTACCATGTAATAAATTGTGAGGTTAATGAGGAACTTTAATTCATAGAATCAATCAATATAAAATATTTTAAAAACACTCTAGAATTACACATAAAAACCTATCTTTATAGCTCCGCCTTCGATTGTATTATGGAAAACAAATTAAAAGAAATTAAAATCTTTCCTCTATTCCTAAATTGTCTAAACACAAAAGAAAGATGAGATTGATCTGAAACATCTTCATACGAACTTGAAATATTCATTCCTATTCCTCAATAACTATTACCTTATCATTATATATTATATATATAATGAAAATGAGGAATCAAAAATAATTTATGTGTTCAAGGAAAACAAAAATGCTTTAGGTTTTATTCTATATGACATAAAAATAATCAAAATTACTATTTTCATGCATCACATCTATCTTGAGGATTCATCCAAACCAATCATACAACCATAAATAATAATTAATCCACTCATCCTTGAGGTAGTTTGGGAAGAGACCACGAAGCCACTTCAATGCTGGTATTATCCACCCAATTTTTGATATTGAATTGGTTAGTCTGATTGAAGTGTTATCGAATAAGGGTGGGATAATAGTTTTCAAAATGAACATGGGGATGTTGTCACAAATTGAGTGAAAAACTAATGGTGTGTGTGCATATACAACAAGAAATTTATTTTTAAAACCTGAAAAGATCACTTACCTCTTCCATGAATTAATCAAATTATTAAAATTTTAGACCTAAAATTGCATTATTGATTTATTGATGGATAAAATAGGTACATTGAAATCTAAATTGAACCTCAGGACCAAGAAAAGACTATATTCACTTACCCCTATAAAACATATACATATAGGAAAATTCCTTTTTTCATTTGCAACGATCCTTCAAAATTCATTAGTTGTATGATGAGTATATTTTCTAAATTAATTTGGAAATTTTTAAAGTTATTAATGGATAACTTTACCATTTATGGGGATTCATTTTAATCCTTCTTGAACTCACTCTCTATAGTCCTTCAAAAGTGTTTAAAATGTGACATTTTGCTGTATTTTGTAATATTTCACTTCATAGTTACAAATGGGATCATTCTAGAGAACATAATTTCACAATAGGGTATTGAAGTTGATCCTACTAAAATTGTAGTGATCCAATCACTTCTTGAACCCACATCTATTTGAGACATCCATTAATTCCTTGGTTATGCGGGTTTCTATCGGTGATTCATCCATAACCTCAGTAGGATGTCCCTCCCACTCAATTGGATACTCCAAAATGATGTCTCATTAGATTTTGATGAATCTTGAAAGAGAGATTTCATCGAAATAAAATATGTTCTTACATATACATCGATAATCCAACCTCTAGATTGGTCCTTACCCTATTAATTGATGTATGATGCTTCTGATAGGTCATTTGGGGCCTTTCTTGGTAAAAGAAAATAAAATATTTTTCTTTTCATATATTATTCCTCAAAAAAATGGATGGATCTCAATCTCACTACACTGTGACTGAAAAGGAAATTTTAGCTATGGTTTTTTCCTTGGAAAAATTCTCACCCTATCTCTTAGGTGCCCAAATCATCATTTTTACTAACTATTCATATTTGAAGTTCATAATTAAGAAAAATTATTCCAAAACAAGGCTAATAATATGTATTTTAATGCTTTAATTGTTTAAAATATTGATTAAAGATATACCTAGAAAATAACACCCCATGGATAATCACCAGATTATAATTTCTAATTCTTCTCATTTTGAAATAATTAATCCTAAATTTCGAACTTAATACCTCTCATCTATCAATCCAAATTTACCATGGAATTCCCAAATTGTGAACTAATTGGTTGTTGGTTATTTTCTTGAAATTTTTTCAAAATAACAAAAAGTGAAGTTGGAATGTGATAGAAATTTCTATTTTAGGCAAGAAAATAAACATTTGGAAACTATGGATGACATAGTAATTTAGAGATGTTTCGATGAATATGAAAATTCCTCTATATTAGAATTTTATCCCTCAATGCCTAGTGGTGGCCACTTTGGACCACAAAGTACCTGGAAAGAGTCCCTTAACTCAGGATTCTTTTAGTCTTCACTCTTTAAGGACTCACATGAGTTTCTTAAATAAAGTCCCACTTTCCATAAGTTTGGAAAATTTTCAAAAATAAATCAATTTTACCAAAATTCCTTAATCATATTTGAGGTATTTGATGTTTGGGGCATCAATTTAATGGGACCATTTACCCTTAAAAATGATTCTAATACATTCTTATGGTTATTGATTACGTTTTTAGTTGGGTTGAGGCCAAACCCACTAGAAATTATGGCTCAAATTCTAAAAGTGAGTTCATAAAAACCCACATCTTCCATCAATTTGGAATACTTCTTGCCTTGATAGGTTACTTAGGAACTCATTTCTGTAATCAGAACATGGAATATAATCTAAATAAATAATGGGGTTATACATAAAACTTCAAATTCATATATCCCCAAATAAATTGTGTGGATGAACTTTATAATAGAGAATTGAAAAGAGAGCATGAGATAATTGAAAATCCCACCAAAAAATATTGGGCTAAAATACACGGTGAATCATGTTATGCTTATCTATATTCCTATAAAACACCCAATGGGATGTATCCATTTAGATAGATTTTGGTAAAGCATGTAATTTACTGGTTGAAATCCAAAAAAAGTCATTTTGGGCTGGGGATAAAATGTAATTTTGAATCTCAAAAATCTATTTAAGAAAGATTATTTCAGTCAACTTAATTGGAGGAGATTTGACATGATTACTATGAGAATTTAAATCTCTACAATGAAAATTCTATGGTACTCCGTGAAAAACACATCCTATGAAAGGTATTTAATGAAGCGGAAAAGGTAATTCTCTTCAATTATTGGTTTCATCATAACCCAGGAATGCTTAATTCTCATTTGGATTGTCCTTTTATTATTACTGATGTTTATCCATTTTGTACACTTAATGTCCAATACCCATCTTCCCAATATATATTCATTCTTAATGAACATTAGTTAATTATTCACTTACAGGGGAAAAACATCCCTATAACCACATAGACTTCTATTGGACAACCAACTTCTATTATTGACCCATGGAGATGGAGACCCACCAAATACAATCTAGGGCCACCTATTTCACTTTAACTCTTTTTATCTCTCTCTGTCTACCTATTTATCTCTCTATTATTCATCTAACTCACTCATTATATTTTTTACATCTTTTCTCATTAAACATTTAATTTCATATTTCTATTTTTGTGGGTGTATATTTATAAAATAAAAAAACCAAAAATTACGAAAAAAAAAGGTTTGTAATTACTCACCATCCACTATTGAAATTTTGGTTAACAATTTTATGGATCCAAAAAAATGTTTTCATCTAAATGTTTATGTATTTTCATAAAAAATTTCGATAAGAATATTGTTTCAAAACCAAAAAAATTGAATACTAAATTCATGATTTGGAAAATGATTCTTCCCCATCCACGAGGAAGAAAATTATATTTCATTCCATGATAACATATGACCGTGTTTTCATTTTGTGTGTCTTTCACCACTGATTACGAGTTTTGAATTTTTGGACCTTTAAGTTGAATTTCCAACTTTGGTGTGCTTTAATATGATAGATGCATTTCTTGAACCACATGAAATTCAGAATAGCCAAATTTCCTCCCTTTACCCCTACATTAATCATACTTTTGAAATCCCTTTCATGAAAATGAATTTATTCTTTATATCCACATTACAACCCCAGAAAATTTTTCCACCCAAAATCTACATTGATTTTGAGTGTAATAATTTCTTCATATTAATGTTTGGGGGAATGGTATTTATTTTTGGAATCCATTTAATGATTTTCAACATGTTATCATTTAATTTAGGGAAAGAATATATTTATTTTTGGGAGATTGGTTGTAAATTGGTGAGATTAAGGAATATATTTTCATCAATGTAATTTTGTACATGTAATTTAAATGTGTTAAAAATAAAAATTATAAAATAAAAAACAAAAATATGGGTTATGTTTTGGGTAATTCAAAAATCACTCTTACATTGCCTTATATATTGTTATAAATATTTCAATTAGTTTCATAAGAAGATAAAAAATGGTTTAGGAGACGAGTGTGATATATGTTTCAAGATAAACATTCATAAAAAATAAACAAAAAGAAGAAGAAAAACAATTGCAGTATATATTATTGTGTCATTAGGAGATGTTTCATGACATGTGGATATTTCACCTTTTAATCCACTTCAAATTTTATCAATATCCATTTGTCATCCTTCATACAATATTTCCATTGTAATTTTTGTTTTCTATAACCTTCCATGTCTTATTTCAAAAATTGCATTTATTTCCATGTTAGTGTTCTAGCCTTTTTTTCTTCTCCATTAGACAATAATTTACTACTATCCCATAGCCAGAAAAAACCCAAAAAAAACCTCTTGATTCTTGTGAACATGAGGAATGGGAATTAAATCTATGATCTCTTTCAATCCCTATGATTTTCACTTTTGGTTGATGAATGAGCGAACATAATTAAATAAATTTTTACCATATTGAGACATGTGAATTCTGAGTGACTGCATTTTCCATTTCAAAATTTGATCTTGAAAAGTTAATTTCTTTTGAAACATTTTTTTGTATCAATTTTTGATGGAATTGAATATAGATGAGTGAAATGGTCTAAACCACCCCTTATTGGGGGAAAATTATAATATTTGTTGGTGAGTGAGAATAGTTTTGTTATGTTTTTATAATTTTTGAAAATGGGGGCATATTGAAGAGTATGTTTGGGAAATTTTATGTTATTATTTATTCATAACTTATTTTTTACTCCATTTAGTAATTTTCATGTAAAAGTGCATAATCACTCTGAAATACCCATGTTTTTATTGTAAATAAAAGTCATGAGCATTATTTTTACTAATAAAATTGAGTTAGTTTAATATTTTAATTATAACTCTCAAACCAATTATCAAAATTTTAAGATTATTATATTATAAGGTTCCTAAGTTAATTTCCTACAAATCATTAAACTTGAGTTTGGGCCAATTCGTCCATTTGATGGGTCATATGTTCCACATAACGAGGACCCAAGAATCTATTTGGAAATCGAACTATCCATTATAATACAATTTTTGGTATCAATACATAAGAATGTTTTTTATTATAAACCTTCATATATTCTTGAATATACAAAAAATTCATTCATAATAATGTTAAGACTCAACTCCAAAAAAAGGGTCCCAAAAGATTCATTGAAGTCAATCCGACCATCCTCTCTGGGAATTACAAAATGCACACAATACTTGACATTTATATATATATATATATATCAGATGGATATGAGATTTTATAATCTGGAATGAATGATTATTTTGGATGACGTTTTAGAAGAAATAGCTCATATTTGAGGGAATCTTTTTATTCAAAAACCCATTCACATTTCAGCCTTCAAAAAATCCTTGATTGAAATGGGAAGATTAAAATTGTTTATTAAAACTGATATAAATTTGGATACATAACCCTAATGACCACAAAAATTTAATTTTTTCTGTCAACATTCATATATATATATATATATATATATATCTTTTAAGAAGATGATTTCTCCAAATTCACCTTTATGAATTATCAAATGGGAGAGCCAAGAGGAGGGGTTTATTTTGAAGGAAACATTCCACCACCTTTGGCTATAAATGCATCCCCCTCCTCTCCTAACAAGGGGTTGCCATTTTAGTGAAAAAGAGTATATTTTGGAATGACCAAGCATCTTATAATGGCTTGGGATGATCTTCTATACTTAGGTTTCTACTTTATGATACCATTCCTCCATGCTTCATTTTATTTGATTTTTCATTATTTTTCATTTTTAATCTCATAAGTGTTTCTATTTGTAATTCTATTTTAATTAATGTTTATTTCCAATTATCTATTATTAAAATAAACCGCCTATTTTTTAATATCAATTTTAATAAAAATTATCAAATCATGTTGAAAATAACTCCCTTCTTTTTCTTTCTAATTCAATCGAAAGTTTATTTTTGACACTTTTCACTATTTGTGTGTGTGTTCAGTGCACAACAATTTTTTGACCACTTATTTTAATTTTAATTGTACTCATCACTATAAAAATTTTAGACCATATTAATATCCATCTCAAGGCTATGCAAAATACTACTGGGGTGAGTCTTGATTTGGGGATATTATCTGATTGAGGGATTTTTCTCATTGAGTATTATTTTAATTAGCATTGTGTATGTTGAACTTAAAATTTCATAGATTAATGACATGTTTTGGTAAAAATTAGGATTCCATGTATTATTGGAACCATAAATACACTACTATAAATAAGATCCAATTTATATTAGAACAAAAAGTTAATTTAACTATTGGGATAAAGCCTCAAAACATGGTAATTATGATCAATATAATTCTATAATGTGGGTGTTAATTTAATGAAATATATAGAAAATATAAGCGATATAATAATATTAAAATACCAAATAATAAAATCACACAAATATCTATCAATTTGCTAAACCAAAAATCATCCATTAATCAATTTAAATAAGCTCTATAAATAGACCCACCATTAAAAAGACAAACAAAAAAACAATTGACTATTAAAAGGTACCATCACCGATTATTTGACCCTAGTGCCACTATACACAGTATCATATCATGGGAACCATGAACAGTCTATGGGAATCAATAAGACATGCTACACCACTCATTATTCATTTGGTTGACAAGGGCTTTAAGGGATCATTATGGGGTGGTCACATAAAGGACTAGCAGCTTTTCAGAGATAGGTGACATCAGAACCGAATGTTAGAGTATATAATGTTATATTCTTTAAAAGGATATAACACACTCTTTATAACATTTAGTAAAAGAAACCTTTCTTCATCAGTCATGAAACATGATTACAATTGTCAACCAAATTCACAATGAATCAGTGTATATAGTCTATGTGGCCTTAAAAACCCGAGATCTCCTGTAGGTTACTCGGAGAAGGAATATTTCTAATGGACTTGATCTCCTCCATGTCAATATTGATGCCTCTATATAAAAAAATTAATCCTAGAAACTTCCCATAGGTGACCCAATAGACAATTTCAAGGGGGTGATCTTCATATGGAGGGAGTAGAAGAAGTCCACATCTTTCTCAAGATATTTCAGACGGTCCTGACATTGGTGTGTGTTGACCAACAAGTCTTTCATATAGCATTCCACTAGAGTCTCAAGGATTGGTCGAAATATGTGGTGCATAGTATACTGATAAGTGGCTCTTACATTATTAAAACTGAAGGGAATTACCTGATAGTAGAGGGTACACAGTAGTTCCTTGAATATGGTGAACTTCTCATATTCAAGGGACATATAGATTTTAATATACCTATAATATCCATCCATGAAATAGAAGGATTGGAATACAGTAGTGCCAATAATCAGTAGATCAATCATTTTAAGGGAAAATTCATCTTTCAGATAGTGATGGTTGAGGTCCTGGAAGTAAATTCATACATTGATTTGCCTGTTCTTATTTTTGAATGAAATGATTTTGGATAACCACTTGGGGTACCAAACAACATTTCTGATGTTTGATTTGATGAGATTATCAACCTTGGCCTCAACTATGACACCATGATATTGATGAATCTTCAGGTGAGGCTATTTGAAACAATGATGAATTTCAGAAAGGCCAATGAGATGAATAGAAAAATGAGTATTCACTATTGTAATATCATCATAACTATAATACAATACATCATGATTTGACTTCATGAAATACACACAATTTTGTTGTTCCTCTACAGGCATAGCTACACTGACCAGTTTCAGCCTCAAGTCTTCCTCAATTATTGAGATTCACCTACACTGACTCACTAACGTTGGTAGAAACACCCTCTTCAAATGTGAGTGGGGAATCTACCAAATCATCCTCATTTTTTGAGGAAAGTGGATCAATGGGGGAAAGAAATTATTCTGAGTTAATTGTACCCACAATATTCCTCGTTCCAACTTGAGTGGGGGCAGAATATTTATCAGAAGACTCCTATACTATTTAGACCATTCCCAAATAACTATCGACCTGATTCCATTAGGCATGTGACTGAAGGAATAATGTCTGATGTTATCAAAGGAGTGGTGGTGGGTCGGTTAACATCAACTTATCTCGGCTCGGAGAAACAAGAAGATGTAGTATACGACTATTTCCATAGTGAAAACATCTCGGTACATAAGAAGGGTGAGGGGTTCTGGTATCACCCGTGCATGGTCTGTATAGGAATATAAGGTAATATTATTTTGTTCCTTATACCTTTAAACAAAATTTTCCTTCATCTCAGAAATGATGAAGCAGTGTCCCAAGTATGGGGTTCTGGCCTCCAACCGATGAATCATGAGAATAATGGCATCATCCAAATCCATCCATGGGTTTTCCATAATAGTATTTTTCTCAACATCATTGGTTTTAACCCTATTTTATTTTCTCTTTTAATAGTAATTGTCAAAATAGTGGGATTCACAAGAGAAAAAGGGATACACATCACCTTGGATAAAAGCCACTCGAACAATGAAGATGCACTTGGGGAATTGGTGATATGAGGAGGGAACTGTTACATGTAGATAGAGCTAGGGCCTAACAATCAATTTATTATAGGCATTTTACTATGAGAAAAATATGAATTCCATATTGTCAATCAGTCCACTGCATTATGTTTCAGGTCGATCGTGCCACATGACCTCGGCTCGATCCGGTCATAACTCAGAATTTTCAGGTCAGAGTGACTCAGATATACCTCAGATTATCTTTGATTGTAGAGTGTCTGGGTAGGGAGAAGATTGATCGCAGAACCTGTGTTAATGAAAAAACAATGGACATGCATTCTATTAAGCTATCCAGTGATGTATATCAGTTGTATTTGATGTTATACAGGGAGCCTCCATCTTCTCCTATGAATGAGATGATAGATCGACATTCTTCTCAATCAATATATTCAACATGGGTGGCTTATTTAGATACTATTTCAATTTCTAATTAAAGGAGGCTTACAAAATCTTTGAGAGGGATTCATGCATCTCTCCATATAGGTGGAGGGCCTATAGGATTGAGAGATTTATGGGAATGCTGACAGGATGCTCAAGCACATCATACTTCCATGTTAGATGAACATTTATACTAGAATGAAGTTTCTCTGTGGAAGGATGTATGAACAATACAAACAAAATGGCTTATAACAACATAAATTTATTGACAGATAATATATATGTTGGTAAAAATGAACATTTATAATAGATAATAAGTTTCATAGGTATTAATTTTTAATAACAACACAAATTTTTACCAACATATATATCTACTGATATTGATTGTTGAATACCATGAATTATTTTACCATCAGTTAAATCTATCGCTTTATCATACTAATGCCAACATTTTTTATTAAGATGTGAATCTGTTATTAATTATTACTATTAAAGAAAAACTATTTTACCATCAATGAAAATTATTGCAATTAACCATTTAAAAACAAAAACAATTATCAGTAAAAAATTAGGTGAACCCAATTTTTATATATATTACTATTTTATGGACCAAAGTACATATCCATTTTTTGAGGTATTATTAAAAATATATCATTAATAGATTTAAATATTCATTTTTCACTAATTATAAGTTGTGTTTATATTTTCTAAGGTTTTTCAATTGATAATCAATTAAATAATTTTTATAAAATTAAACTTAAATCATTATGATATTTGATATATTTACATATATGTTTGATATTCTTTACATACGTGGTTATTTAATATTCATATTTAAAAATAATTAAAATAATAAAATATAGTCTAAATAAATTTAAAAAATTAATAATCTAAATTTAAAAAATAAATTACATAATAATCAATTGATTAATATTATTTTAATAATAATTTATATTCACATATTGAAATTCTATTTTATATTAAATTAAAATTAATAATTTTTAAAAAAATTTATACGATTCACATATATATTTATTATAGCTTTCATTTTAAAAAATAAATGAAATTTTATATTAAATTTTTTTTAAAATCATTAACAACCCCAAAGCCATAATTCACCCATCTCTAATGTGTGATTCACCTTACTCTTGTAACCCACGACATCATTGCCCTCCGTTGATGCTGACACCGCCTCTACCTTCGCGATCCCCTACCTCCTCCATAACCACTCTTCCCCTCATCGCCCTCTGCCGCATCATCCACCACTCTCCATTTATGCCACCCACCTCCTTCATGACACCCACCGACTCCCTCCATGACCCTCCACATATGCCATCAGCCTCCACCACTATGTCCCTCCTCACCCTTCACACTCTTTCAAAGACCATCATATTTTCCTCACCGGAATACCTCCACCCTCACCGACCTTCCTCGCTTGACCCCCACCATCCCTGACCATCCATGCTCGATCCCCTTTTTCCTCGGCCTTCCCCACACGACCTTCCCCATGTGAGGTATGCCATAATATTCATTTGGTTTGAAATATGGAATTTGTTTTAGTTTTCTATCTTAAATAGATTGATTCCTTATCAGTGTGTGAAATATAAGTAGAAGATAGGTTGGTTTCTATGTATAAGTCATACGATTTTCTTACTATATGAAATATGAAATCTATGAATTTTGTGTGAAATATAGAATCTATGTATTCTGTGTGGAATCTGTAATATGTGAAATCTAGAATCCGGGGAATCTGTGCAATCTGACCCCTCACCATTCCTCATTTTGGTTTCTTAGTGATCCACATATATTGAACTCATAGTCTCATCTAGATTTCTGAATGTTACACTTAAATTTTTTCCATAGAAAATGGTTCTTCCTCCGTTGATGGGAGAATCAATGTGCTAAAAGTAGACTAGGAGCTCCCTTCATTCATCTCAACATCTGCATCCTTCAACACAACTCCTCAATTATTTAATATTATTATCCTCTCAAACTACCCTCCTTAACCTAAAACTTTTTCAATATATTACCACTTATTTTTTCCATTTCTTCTAAATTTGATGATCATTCACCCGACTTGCAATGTTGTCCATTTTGTGCCAAATTACAAGGAGTCGATACACTTTTAGGAATCCTCCTCTTGTTTCACTGCAAAGTTTTGGTGAAATGTTTAAATTCATATTTTTGGTTCAATATACATTTTACATTGGTTTATTTACTAAAATTTTTCTCTATCATTTGCTAAGTGTTAGGTGAAAGGGATTTTGTAGTTGGTAATTTTTCTTTGGGCATATTTGTGTTCTTAGTCAGAATAATTTGGATTCACATGGAAGTTTACGTCATATTTGCTGTGATTTTATTATTTTATGTATCAAAACCTAAACATATTATAACATTGAAGTGGAATTCATGATATTAATGATGGAAGGCCAGAGTTTGGGTAGCGTAGAAGACAGTTTCATGATTTTGGGTGCTTTCAGTGGTGTTGAATTACATGGAAAATTGTCAAAGGTTAATCTTGGATAGTGATTTCATTCTATCATTTATTTCGTTGCTGCATGGGATTTCCTTTAGTGCTTGCCCCTACCCCCTTAGGTTATTTTTCATATTTATTTTTCCAGATTATTTCATCTTTAACTCATATAACCCTTACACCAATTTCTCTTGTAATGGTGTGTGAAATATATATCTAAGAGGAGTGTGGCTCAAAATTCTGGTGTTCTTATGAGCACAACCACTAATACTAGTAATGTATCATATTATGGTGTTTTTACTAAAATTATTTAATTGATCTATCATATTATAAGCCATGTTATTTTATTTCAATGTTATTTGGCTAAATCTTGTTAAATGTGTCAAAGAAGATATTTTTTGATTCACACATTTCAGCCTTAAGTGGATTATGAAAAAAAATGATCTCTTTGTTCCTGCATCCCATGCTTTAAAAGTGTTTTATGTAACAAAATATAAAGAAAAAAATAAGGATGTTGTTGTGATTACTATACAAAAAGATATATTTGAAATGGAAGAATTAATCATACTAGAAGTGTATGACTTACATCCTAACATCACAACTAATTCCAATGAGTCATATATTAGGTGATATGGATGATGTAATAATTGACTATCCTACAATTGATATTTCTTAAATACATTGATGAATTTTGAGAAGAACACTTATGTTTTGGAAAGTTAGATATTCTATTTGTAGCATGCTATCTCAAGTCATTTGTGTTTCTTTGTATTTTTTGCGTGTCCTTTGTGACATAATTTTTTTAATGGCTCACAGTTTTAATGTTTTTATGAATTAGAAAATGGCCAATAAATAATCAGTTATTGAGTCATTTATTGATCCTTTTCTTTTCTTTTATAAATGTATATAATAGAATGAATTCATGTGAAAGGACACACTTTCCATAGGGAGGTTTTTTCGGTGAATTAATTTTGTAACAGAATTGAAATGGCTCCTTTCCCTTAAATCATTAAGATCATGTAATCTATATATTTGAAATAAAAATCCTTTATTTCATTTATTCACTTTTTGTTTCATCATTATATTTATTTTCAATGGAGGACATCAATATATGGGTGTTGAAGAGATGAATCATTGAGTACCATGGCCAAAGAATTGTCTCCCACTATCACCCATGCCTTAATCAAATGTGATAGAAACAAGTAGAGGTAACTCACCAATGAAACTTCATGAATCAAGAAAGGCCAAATCCTTTCCCACATCTTCAAATATCAGGCTCTCTATGTTGTGATAATGAACTTTGATACAAATTTTCTATTAGAATAATGGGGTTTGGAAACGTGTACAAAGGGTACCTCAAGAGTAAAAAAAGGATTACTTTCTCCCAATTATTTTACTCTCTTTTCAATTTTGATTATGATTATTTTGTGAACTATTCCTTATTATGTGTTTTTTATGTTACATGAAAATATTGTATTTTAAGGTAACATAAAATTCATGGTGGAGGTCCTCATTGTTAACCTTCTTCATCATCATATCATCCTAATCATGGCATGTTTTTGTGTTGATAGAGAGATGGGGATAAATTTTATATCAATAAATGGTTTTCTATAGGATCATATTCTTGGTATCTATATTTTTTTTTGTATTCATAAATCACATAAAAATGATTCTTTAAACAATTCCCAATTGAAGAAAATTTTCTTGAGAGATTTACCTCCAAAATTGAAGCCCTTGGATTATAATTCCAAGATAAAAATATCTAATGCGGTAAAAATCAATCATGAATAATTACCTAAGATGAAAAACCTCCAAGTAATATACTATGATATCAATGCATTTAATTTTTGTTGGTTAATGAATTCAATCTAAATATCTCTTATTTTAGGCTTCCCAAGCTTGGTCCAACTAGGGGTAAGACCCATGCTTCCACAATGTATGGGGACATTTTAATACTATGCTCATGAGTATGAACTGGCTGGACAATTAACTACCAAATCTAATGTGTACAAATTTACTGTCACGTTCTTGGTGATAATTAGTTTAATGAGGGTTATTTACAATGTTGGATCCACTGATGAGTAGAATATGATCTTGTAAGTTATTATTTCAAACCTACTATCAAGTCTACATTTTTTAATAAATAAAATAAGATGATTCAACACATCAATATTGGTTTTAAATTTTGGAATTTTATCATATTTGTAGACGGTATCCAACATTTCATGTCCAAAACATTTTAAATATTTGGTCTTTATGATATTGGTGGATTTATCTCTTGACATTTCAAGACATTATGTTTCATCTTTGACTGAATCTCAATTCTATTTTTGTTTGATATGTTATAACATGGTCATCATTTATTGAATAAGGATCCCAATTATATTCATACAATTTGATAATTTCCTTCAAGACCATCTTTGTAACTCTATCCTTAGTGCCTATGGTTTTCATTACACTAAATGGTTCTCCAGCTATTGAATTTGGTGTCATTCTCAATTGGAAATTTGTTTCATTGTATATTTATTGAAGATATACTTGATTATAGAATTTCATGTAGTGTTACAAGATTATAAAATTTTGAGTTATGTGTCACTATTAATTGAAATTAGTATCATTCTCAATGGTGTGTGGTCACAGTTTATGAGTCACTCTTAATTGAAATTAATGATTGTGATTTTTTTGGGTTTATACTAGTGGACATAATGTCAGAGATAGAAAGAGCATTATAGCAGGAGGGGTTTTCGGATCCCCAACCTATAGTTTTCACACCCCATTTATTTTGTTCGTTGTTGGTTTCAAAAGTGTCCAAGGAATATACAAGATACAATTCCCAATATCAAGATGACACGTTCCTTTAAAAATGTCATGAACCTTGAAAAATGACTTCTATTGTTTTCTTTCAGTTATTTCTTTTTTGATTTTCAATATTAATTATAAATTATATTTTTTTAAAATATAGAATATTTTATTCTCATTCCAATTTTTTTCTTTAACATAGTTAGGGATGGATTGTTTTTGAATTAATTAGATCTTACTTCACTTAAAAAAATAAATTCTCATGAGATTGAATTTACATTAACTCAATAAGATTTGTTTTTTACTGGTATGCTGGCTCTCCACATGTATTGATTTTAACTGGTTGAAAATTA
Source organism: Viscum album (assembly GCA_963277665.1). Classification (NCBI taxonomy): domain Eukaryota; kingdom Viridiplantae; phylum Streptophyta; class Magnoliopsida; order Santalales; family Viscaceae; genus Viscum; species Viscum album. Next base: position 1,080,254,380 of record OY728153.1, on the reverse strand, counting down.
ACAACTTTAAAATATTTTTGAAGCTAAATTTGATCAAATAAAAGTTAAATAAATGAATATCAACTTGAATAACGTGAGAAAAGATATATGATTAAAATGAAAAAATGGATTCAGTAATATGTAAAAGCCTTCTAGTACTTGGTCCCAATGTTTTATTAGATTTGTTATTTTAGAAGTGACTTTTTTTACTATTTTTATGTTTTTTTCAGTGTGTGTACATCTGGTTCATAGTGCCAAGGCCAAGTAGCTAAAATTTAAGGGAACTGTTAGAATCCCTACTAAGTCCCTTCAACTAACTACCATGATGTCCCATTATGGGGAAGGTAGTTTATAATTTCTTCATTTATCACTTCCCAGTTTGGCCTCAAATTCATGAAAAGTTGCCGCATTATCTCAAATTAGACATTCCACATTATGTTTTGCAATTTTAAGGAAGTGAATTCTTTAAATATCATTTTTGTGAATGTAAGTGATGTTAAATAAGGTTATGTCTCCCTTGAAATCCAAGAGTAGAGTTTTACTTTGATCCAATAGGTTATGTGTGGGTTTATATGAATATTTCAAACATAACTCATATTGGTGCTTGTTTGATAGCTCGTTATTCTCTACTCTGTATCTTTTATTTTGTATTAAAAATCATACGGACCAACACATGAGATCGGTTTGAACTACAAGTTCACAATCATGTGACAGATCTATACAGATCATTGGATGTGGTGAAGAAAATCATTTCCATCACAATTGAGCCTGGGGTAGAGGTTGAATTCACCATTACTAATTCTTCTTGAATTCATTTGGCCTCTGCAACTCCAATGGTCGGGAGAGATTCATTATATCATTTTAGTTTGGAGAAGACCATTTTATGGTGTTTTAATTCTATCTAATTTAATGTTCTATTTTGGGAAACATTGTTTTTGGGGGTTTCAATTGGTTTGGAAAATATTATATATGGATCATGGTTTACATACCTCTGATGAAATACCAACAGGGATGATGAAAAAATATTACCATGAAAATCATTTTTTCATACCTCTATTCTTATTTAGGTTTCATTTAACACATAATTTTTGGACTAATTTATGTTGGAGTTCACTCGATGGTCCAGGGGAATGGATGAGTTGTTGGTGCTCACTGGTCCCTAGTGTGGCATGGGTGGGTTGGAGATGGCTTGCTGATCCTGAGGCATGGTTGGATTTCTAGTGATCGCTGGTCCCTGATGTTGCATGGATGGGTGATATAGGCATGAGGGGATGAATTTTTTATTAATGGGTGTGATGGATCATGTTGGGGGGATGTATTTTGTATTGATTAGTTTTATAATGAATTTAATTATTAATATATTTATTTCTTCTTCATGTTTTAAAATGTGGTAAATTCATCTTTCATTTAATAATTAGAACAAATGTATTATATATAATAAATTAATAAATATAATATGAAATTTAACTAGAAATTAAAATTTATAATTTTTATTCAAATGTAATTTATACAAAAATATTATATGTTGGTAATATTATTAACAAAAGAATCATTTGTCACCAAAACCTGTTGCAAAACACTTTAACCAACATATCAATTATCTGTTGGTATTATTATAATCACAATAGAACAATTTTATATGTCTCATAAACATTTAGCGGCAGAGTTTTTACTGACAGTTTAGTGACAGGGACATATATGTTGGAAAAAAATTTTACAAAAGGAAAATGAACCTTTACAAATAGATATACCCTCATTTGAGAAAGTTAAATATTTTGTAGTGATAGACACTACTAATCAAACATGAAGATTCTAGCTGGTTTAGGGAGTACCCCTCTGATTGCTAGCTAAACTATGAAAAATTAAAACCTAATATCAATGAGATGACTGAGTTCGGGACACATTTGGATGTGACCGATCATGATGCAGCTACAATATCATTTCTAGATCGAGTAGCCTGATCAATGGTGGAAGTTAATTTTATAAAATAGGATGAAAGGAATGCACATATAATGCTCTTTATTGGTCCTTCTATCTATTCTTAGTGGCATGCGTGGCTTGGCTTGAAGTGCTGGCATGATGCTTCTGATGATTGACATATCCATTACCACATTGATAATGGTGTTGACCAAGAACATTAGGGGGACTTTCCTGACTCTCCTCATCAGTAAGAACCATGTAAGGGTCGACCTATAACAACCCTTATATTTATTACACACACAAACTAGATATATTACCTAATCATGAAGTTAAAAAACATTGAGGATCAATAGGTCTAGTGTCTTGGGAAATTATGAACCTTAAATAACAACTTAGAACATAAAACAAAACTTCTATATTGAAAACATCTTTTACATGACCACAACATTCCTTCTTACTTATCATTTCTTGGGATAACCTGAGGACATGCATATGAAAAGGGTGAGCTACAATGCCCTGTAAGGAAATAAAAAAGGCATAACATGAATAATAGAATACATGTTAGGAAATAGACTTATAAATGGATCATAAAATAAACATGAACATAAAAAACTTATATAGAATGATTATCATAATAAGGAAAAGTGGAATCAACATTTAAATTGATATTAACATGAGCCAAGGATCTTTTCACATGGATCATGAGTAAACCCGCATTTCACATGAATTAGCATGGGTAAAACCTCATTGAACATGAATTAGAATGAGTAAACCCTCCTTTCACATGGAGTATCATCAAACTATTCTTTACCCAGTGCTTTGGAGCACTATCAGGGTGCACCCTTTATAAACTTTTCATTTTATGCATAAGTGTACCACGTGGAACATAAAACATGTATTCATTAAACATCATAATTTATTACACAAATAAGAAATGCAAAATACATAAATATAAGTCCTCAATCAACAAAATGTTTTTTACAAAGTTGAATACCCTTGATAGAGAAATGGTTATGGTATTAACTTACATGATAATTTTGGAATAAGAGATTTTATTGTAACTTTGGCAACATAACGACATCAAATTGAAATCATAAATTGGGTTGATGAGAGAGAAAGGGGTATCTCATAATTTATAAATGAAATAGAAAATAAGTGGTTCATGGAACATAATATTCCAACATATGTGAAGTAATGCAGATTCATAATATAAAATAATTTCTTGAATTAATGTAAATTGGGAGAGGGAAATCCCTTTTGGAATTTCATCATGGTAACATGTGTACATGGGTGGCATTAATGAGAGATAAATGGGTATATAATCATTAAAACATAACGAGGGAAGTTTTGGGGAGGATCAAAATCATACCCCAACATTTTTAATTGATAATAAAAGGGAATATCAATATAAAGAAACATAGACATAAATATGGAGGGTAGAAAAGTATGGATCCGTTACATGGAAGTGTGATACAAAAGGCTTGGGAGAGGCTTCATAAAGACTTATTTGGAGCTTGGGGAACATTGGGAGGATTCTAGAGAAATTAGGGAAGAGGGTGGTCGAGCTTATAATGGTTTAAATGAATAAGAATGGGTTATTTAGTGGATTCATATAGGAAAGGGAGGGAAATATTTATTATTTTGGTTTGGGACACTACACATAAAACTAATCAAAACCCCAAAGAATCCTAATTTATCGGACAATGGTTTTTGAAAAATTGGATTGGAAAACATTATTTTATAAGGAAAATGGACGAACTTATTAAAATATTAGGCTTTATTATTTGGAGGTGAGTCACACTCTCAATGAAATCATTTTAAAATGTTAAAAATATTTTATAAGTATTTGAGGGTCCACTAAGGCTCCATAAAATTAGTCAAACAAATACAAAATCACATTATATTAAATATAAATCATATATTGGATTTAAATCCCTTCTTTAGTATTTTATTACATCACTATTGGGTCATTATGAGGTCATAAGTCGCATTATATATTTTAACGATATTTACTTTTTACCCATAAATTTGACTGTCTCAAAAAGATATGAAAATGTCACTGTTAGATAATTTTGACATCCTGAATGCAAAAATAATATTCATTTTATAAAAATAATATTCTAAATATGTGAATTTTTTATTTTAAAATTAAAACTGACATTTATCGAATGTTCATGGGTTTTGACAAAAACACCTTCCAACCCTTAATAAAAATAAAAATTACATTCATAAAAAATTATAGAATTAATTATAGTTAACAAAAACTAATTTAGTAATAATATTTTATTTAAATATTATTTAATTAAAAAATCCATTAATTCATCAAAATATATTTTTTATTTTAATATTAACTAAAAATACTATTTGGGCTTTAAAAACCATTTACAATGTAACGATAATAAAATGAATCTATATTATTTATAGAAAATTAATTCACATAATCATAGTGGTAGGGTCTTGTTACATAACATTAATAACACCCGCATAAGACCTAAGGGTAAGGTGTGCGATGGTGACAAAATCTTGGGGTGGCTCATATAAAATCACTCGAGTGGTAATCGCTATTAATATTCAATTCTCCCAAAGGTGATTTTGTTCAAACTTTACCTGTTGAAGATTGTCCTGGGCTTGGTCAATAGAGAAGAATAGTTATGCTACCTCCTTTCTGAGCTCTGACAAATGAGCATTGTATGGAGCAGTTCTTCTGTATGAGGCCATTTCTTCCTTGTCTGAGTAAATTGGATTTGTTAAAGACCTATATTTATGATAATCATGTGTTCATTTTTCAACGACTATATTAGAAACGATAAAAATTCATAAATGTATTTAAAATTCCAAAAACATAAAACAAAGGAAGTGCATATTTTTTATATAACAATTTTACGTAATAAGACATTTAATTAGATCAAGAGGAATTTTCATTAATAAAAAGTTTTGGTCATTACAATCTTCCGCCATTATGAAATTTCACCCTCACAATTTCCTTTCCCACAATAAAACAGATTAGGGTAACTCTACTTCATCACTTCCTCGGATTCTGAGGTTTCCTCTTTAAACATGTGGTTTTACCAGAACACCTTGATGAGGGGAGTTATCTTATTTCGTATAACTTTTCCCCTATGATCTAAGATATTCATTTAATTCTCTTTATAAGAGAGGTCATTATCTACTGTACCAAGTCTATATTGAATACATAAGATTGGTGTTGTATGTACTTCATCAAAATTTATACATGTAATACATCAGGTACATGAGATAGGTTCGGTGGGAGTTCTAGTCGATTGGCCACTACTCCAATGCGATTAAGGATCTCAAAAGGGATGATGTACCCTACACTAAGATTTACCTTCTTCCCAATTCTCATAACTATCTTCAACGGTGATACAAAGAGGAATAAAATGTCTCCAACATCACACTCTATGTCTCATTGATGGTTATCATCATAGATCATTTCTCTAATCTGATAAGAATAAATGTGTTGCTCGATGGTCTTAACTTTCTCTACCATTTCGTTGAACATATCTGGACCTAGGAGTTTTCTCTCTCAAACATCATCCCAACATGTCAGTGTTCTGCAACTCTTACCATAAAGGGATTCATAAAGAACCATTTGGATTCTTGAGTGGAAATTGTTATTGTAAGAGAACTCAAACTGAGGAAGCTGTTCATCCCATACCCCTTTTAAGTCCATTGATCATTGTCTTAAAATGTCTTTAAGAGTTTGGATAGTCCGCTCAGATTGGAAATCAGTTTGAGGATGATAAGACATACAGAAGTTCAAATCAGTATTCAGAGTGTGTTGGAGATTCTTCCAAACATAGAGGTAAATCTTGGATCTCTAATGGATACAATTGATTGTGGTACTCCATCCAACCTTACCACTTCTCTTATGTATATACATTCATGTTCATCCTATGAGAAATCATATTGAATTTAAATGAAGTTTTTAATCTTTATAAGACGATCCACAACAACCCAGATAGCATTGTTTCCTTTGGATGTCTTTGGATGTCTGGTGACAAAGTCCATAGTGATGTTCTGCCATTTCAATGTTGGTATGGGTAATGGTTTCTTCATACCCTTAGACTTATTCCTCTCAGTCTTCACATGATGACACACTAATCACATTGATTTATACTCAGCAATATCCTTCTTTATGTTATCCCACCAATTATGCACTTGAAGACCATGATACATCTGTGTGATTCTTGGGTGAAGGGAGAAATTCCAAATATGTGTATCATCCAAAAGTTCATTATTTAATACCAAATTTTATGAAACACATAGTCTTGAACCAAATATCATTATTCCTTTTTCCTTAACATTAAAATCTGTGGGTTTCCCTTTTTTGATAGTTTCCACTTTCTCTTGAATTCCCAAATCATCCTTTTGAGCATCATTTAAACGTTCCAAAAGAGATGGTTGGGATATCATATGTGAAAGCACAGATGATGTTAAATTTTTTTATGATTCCCTTGTCCATATTCATCAAATCTAAGTAGATTGGATCCTTTCCAATTCTCATATATGATAGAATCAATGGGTCCTCATTACTTGGAGAATCCACCACCTCGTTCACTTTCCCATGGTGGTAATGGATTGCGAAGTCATAGTCTTTACTAGCTATAAACATCCATGTTGGCACATATTTAACTCTTTCTGTGTAAATATATACTTGAGGATTTTTTGATCTTTATATATTTCACTCATCTCCCAAAGTGAAGATTAATGTATCTAACTCCAAATCATTTTTTGGATATTTTTAATCATGAACATTCAATTTCCTTGAAGCATAGGCAATAAATTTTTCATTTTTCATCAATTTATAGCCCCTGCCCTTCTTCTAAGAATCACTTAATATGAAAAAAAAATTTCTCCACATAGAGGTAGTGTGAGAATGGGCGTAGTGATTAGAATATTTTTTTAACTCCTTGAAGCTCTCTTCCCATTCATCACCCCATGAAAACATGACTCCCTTCTGAGTTTTCTTGGTAAGAGGGTTTGAAAATCCTTCGAAATTTCTTACAAATCATTGATAATATCCTGATAACCTAAGGAAATATGAATATCAATCACAAATGTTGTCCTCAAACAACCCTAAATTGCATTCATTTTGGAGGGATCCATAGATATCCCATTTCACGTGATGATATGACCCATGAATTAAACTTCCTTAAAAAAGAACTCACAATTCATGTACATTGAATAGTGTTTCTCCATTCGCAATGTCTCTATAACGATGCACAGATGATCCTCATACTCCTTCATTTTCTTAGAGTATATTAGAATATCATCTATAAAGACTACCACAAATTTGATGAGGTAATATCTAAAGAAATTATTCAACAATTCCATGAATATTGATGGAGAATTACTGAATCTCAAATGAATTACTATGAATTAATAGTGCCCGTACCTTATACAAAAAGAAGTCTTGGGGATATCCTTCTTCTTCACCTTTACTTGGTAATATCCCAACCAAAGATCCACCTTGTATAAATATTGTGCTCCATGTATCTGAAAAAACAAGTCATTATTTCGTTGTAGTGAATACTTGTTCTTTATCATGATTTTGTTGAGCTGACGATAATCAATGCAATGTCACATTTAACCATCCTTCTTCTTGATTAAGAAGACTGATGCACGACATGGTGAAGCACTTGGGCCTATAAACCCTTTATCCAGATTCTCCTATACTTATTTCTTCGGCTCCTCAAGATCCACAATAGTCTTTCTATATGAATTCTTGGATATTTCAAATGCCCCGAGTATAAGATCAATTGATAATTAAACATCTCTTCAATGTGGAAGGGTATGTAATTCCTTAGGAAACACTTTAGAAAATTTTATCACAATAGTCATGTATTAAAGGTTGGTTTCTTCCTTAGAATCAATCATTGGAGAAAGATACTCATGCTCATATGGTAGTAATATCCATTCTTGAGATAATGGTTCTAAGAAGATTCATCCTCCTCATATCACAAGTGCAGAATCAGGGGTCAATTCTCCATATGGAGAGTGATTTCCCTCCCATGAAAATTTATGTTGTCTCTATCTAGGTAAATTCAATCAATGAAAATAATTGTGTCAAATTATACTAGAGGTAGTATGATGTGGTTTTCAGGTAAGTTCAATCCAAAAATTGTGATAGGGGAGGAGTTATATTCATGTGATGCAATGATTATACCATATTCCGTTCTCACTGAAATCTCTACTTCCTTGATTTGTGGTGGTGTTGGTATTGTTATACTAAACATTAAGGATATAAAACAATGCATAGAATAAGAATCAGAAATTACGTTCCCTATTCATGAATGAATAACTAGCATACGTGTCACCACTTCGTTTTTGGTGTTCACTTTGGATGTAGTGATGGAAAAATCTATCCCTTGCTTCCTTGGAGGTTGTTAGATGCCTCCGAAAACCCATGTCTTAGGCCAATAATTTTCAAAGATCCATGGTTCTATTCATTTGAAGTAATGAACAATGCGTTGATGGTCAAATGGAGCGTTCTTCTCCTCTATCACAACAATGGGTTTTTCTTGTCAGCAATTAATTTCCAGGTTCCCTTATCTTCCACACATAATTCATTTCCTCTTCCCCTTTATGAAAATTGTGGTGTGATTATTTTCGCACCTTTGGCAAGTGGTGTGCTATAATTTATTTAGCTACATCAGATTTATCCATTAGATTTCTAGAATTAAAGTCTAATTTCTTCTACTTATCACAATGATATACCTGAGATTTTAAGATATCCATTTCATCTTTCAGGGCATATTAAGAAATTTCTTCATAGCTATCTATGTCCTAGATTGTTAGGGATTTCCATATGCTATGTTTAATTCCACCAAATTATTGGTCAACCTTGTATTCAGGGCTAATGACAAAGATGGAGTCATATCTTGCATGACTTGTGAAGATTTCCTCATACTATATAATAGATACATCGTTTTCTTTCTTGAGGGAAAGGAAGTCCCTTTCTATTTTATGTCAGAGGGTGTGAGGAAAATATTTATCAAAAAACATTTTCTAGAAATCATTCAATTCCATCGCCATGATATCTTCCCCATTATTTTTATTTTTTATTTATCAATTTCCACCATTTATCGGCTCCAACCTCCATACAATAGGCTTCTAGAAGGACCTTCCCTTCTTTAGAACATTGAAGGATGAAAAAGATCATTTCAATGGAGTTGATCCATTGTTCGGTAATTGAGGGATCAGACGATCCATTGAAATTAGGATGCATTTGTCTCATGAAGCTCTTGATTGTGTCTTGTTCTTGGGGGGGGGGGGGGGGGTTGAACATTCCTTTTGACCCATGTTTATTTTCAAAAACTGAGAGAGTATCATGACACAATATATGATTCCTGCTCCAATCAGATTTGGAATCTTATTAGAACAATCGTCACATAGATTTTCACATTGGTTGTTAGCCAGAGTCCTCCTATTACCGAGAATTAGCTAGAATTAAAGGAATATTAGGGGTAACAAATAAAGGGTAATCCATTGACAAAAAATGGAAAACATATAAATTAAATTATAAATTACATTCATTACCTTAACATATGAATTTATATGATTCATTATTTGTTATCCATGATATACTTCCCAACATATATTCTTAAGGAAATTTATCTTTATTCACTTAATAATGGTTCGTAATTAGCTTACGAATTTACCAAAGAATATCCCCCTAGGAAATCTATAACCAAGAGTGCACAATGTCCTGTTGTTTTGCACCAGTTCCCATTTGAGTCTATCATAAGGAGGTGTTTTCGGGTTTTACCCCTTGAAACATATATTCCAGAGCCACCTAAACATGTTCGTATCCAGATATAGATTTATTTTTTTGATAAACCATTTACTCTATACTCACCAAAATATAGGAATGTTTTTAATATACATAGTCTTATCCCTATGGCTTTCACTAGGGTTTTCTAATAGTAATCCCAAAAACAACTAAACCTATCCTTTGATACCAACTATAAAAACCCTACTCTTTATTACTCACAAAAACATGATATATTACATAAACATTCACTTAAGACAACTTTGAGGATTGATAGGTCTAGTGTTTTGAAAAATTAGGAACATTACAGAATAACTTAGAACATAAAACACAACATCTTTATGGAAAACTTCTTTCATATAACCACAACATTCCTTTGTACTTACCATTGCATGAGATAACCTGATGACATGTATAAGAAAAGGGTGAGATATATATACTAGTATGTGAGAAATAAAGGCATAAAATGAATAGTAAAATACATGTTTGGTAATAGGAATATCAAGGGATTATAAGAGAAACATAAACATAAAGGCATGATATAGCATGATTTTCATAACATGGAAATGTGTCAAAAATATTTAACAAGATATTAACAAGACCCAAGGTTGATTACACATGGAGCATGAGTAATCCCTCATTCCACTTAAAATATCATGATTAAGCCGTCAATAAACCTTAATTAACATGATTACACCCTCATTTCTCATGACTTATCATGATATGATCCTTTATCTAATGCATTGGATCTTTCTCAGGGTGCACCCATTATAAATATTTAATTTCTTGCATTAGTGTGCCACATGGATCATACAACATGGATTCATTAAGCATCATAATTTTCTCCCTGAATAAGAGATGTGGAATACATAAATTTATGTCCTCAATCAATTAGTACATGGTCATAAATGTTAATACCCATTGATTGAGAAATGGGTATGGTATTTACTTACACGATAATTTCGTCATGGAAAATTGTGGTGTAACTTCGGAAGCATAATGACGTCAAATAAAAATTTTAATATGGGTTGATGAGAGAGAAAGGGGCATCTCATCATATATACAAGAAATTGACAGTAATGGGGTCTTGGAAAAAAATATCCCAACATATTTAATGTAATTTAAATGCATAATATAAAATAATTTCTTGAATGTAAATGAGGAGAGAGAAATCCCATACGGAATTTTGGCATGGTAACTGGTGTACACGGGAGGCATTAATGAGAGAGAAAGGGGAATCTCCTCTTTCAAACATATGGAAGGAAGAATAAGGGTGGTTTAAACTCATACCCTAAATTTTTTAATTGAATATAAAAGGGCACAACAGTATAAAGAAACATGGACACAAATAAGGAGGGAAGGAAAGTGAGGATCCCTTACTTGGAAGTGTGATCCAAAAGGCTTGAGAGAGGCTTGAGAGAGTAATATTGGGATCTTGGGGCACCTTGGGAGGATTCTAGAGAGATTATATCATAGGTTGTTCAAGATCCAAACGGTTTTAGTGAATATGAATGGGATATTGAGTGTGTTTATATAGAAAAAGAGGGGGAATTTTTAATTATTTAGCTTTTAGACAATACACATTAAACTAATGCAACCCACACACCATACCAAGGTTTTTGCCTTTGGTTTTTTCCAAATTGGAGGGGAAAACATTATTTTATAAGGACAATGGCCTAACTTATTAAAATATTAGGCATTCTTATGTGGTGGTGAGTCATATTCTCAAGGAATCCTTTTTAAAAATATAAAATATTTTCTATGTCTTAGAAAGTCAACTAAGGTACGATAAAAAAATAAAAAAAAATCAAAAATAAAATTATTTTAACGATATAAAATATATTGGATGTAAACCCATTTTATAGTATTTTATTACATCTCTATATGGCCATTATGGTGTTTTAAAACACATTATATATTTAAATGATATTTAAATTTTAATAAAAAATTTGACTCTTAGAAAATTATCTATAATTGACCATTATATAATTTGTAAATCCTAAATCCAAAAGAAAAATCATTTTGTCTAAATAATTTTCAAAGAATGTGATTTTTTACTTTTAAAATAAAAAAATGATATTTATCAAAAAATTTATGGTTTACACAAAAACAACTTTTATACCTTAATAAAAATTAAAATTATATTCATAAATAATTATACAAACATTTATATTTAATAAAATGTAATTTATTAATAATAATTTTTTAAAGTATTATTTAATTCAAATATTCATTAATTCATCAAAATATATTTCTTAATTGAATATTAACTAAAAATACTATTTGCGATTTGTAAACCATTTGCAAAGTAACAATAATAATATTAATATATATTACCTATACAAAAATAATGTACATAATCATTGTGTTGTGGTCTTGTAACATAACCCCGTATAACGCCCACATAAGACATAAGGTTATGGTGTGCGATAGTGAAATACTCTTGGGGCGGCTCAGATAACATCGCTCGAGTGGTAGTGACAATCAACTTCCACTTCTCCTATAGGTGATTCCGTTCAAGCATAACGTGTTGAAGTTTGGCATGGTCTAGGTTGAGAGCGAAGCCTAGTGACACTACCTCCTTTATGATCTCTGACAAATGAGCTTCGTACGGAGAAATTACACTATATGAGGCCTTTAATTCCATTTTCTAAGTAAATTGGATTTGTTAAATCCATGTATTTATACTAATCATGCGATCACTGTTCAACGACTATATTAGTAATGGTAAAAAATCATAAAGGTACTTTAAAATCCAAATGCATCAAACCAAAGAATTTCCCATGTTTTTTATAACCATTTTACACAATAATATATTTAATTAGATCATGAAAAATTTTCATTAAATTAATTTTGGGTCATTACGGGACCAGTTCGACGGTATTCACTGAGGAATACCCCTGATCATCACTTATGTAATCCTCCAATACTGTAAAATGCTTGGGGATGACTCCCATCTCTAGGGGCATGAAGTATCCAATATTATGGGATGAAATTGACATTGGTAAGGGGATTTACTTCTCCTTTCACCATTGGTGCCTCCTTTTATGAGAGGAATAAGAATGAGATGTGGATGTCGAACAAGAAGGGGGAGGAGGCAGAAGAACTTTGGGAAGATCAGTCTTTCAAATGAATAAAAATGACACCATGGTCATGAGAAACTGATCTACAAGCTAACCAGTCATCATACTGATTAGACCTATAGCTGGAGACCTGCTGTCATTCAGCTTCGCTATCGTTGTTAGGATTTTCAAGAACACATTCCATCTATGCTAGGCCATGAACCAATTTGACTACAATGTTTTTTACCAGATCCTAGTGATATTTTTTGAATATATAACACTTCTTAATGGTGTGTCCAAGGAACTGGTGATAGGGATATTAGTTAGGGTGACCAATGAGATCCTCCTCCTCAGGACCCCTGTATTCTAAAAAATTCCGGATCCCTTGACCCAAGGCACTCTAAATATAATCAATAACCTAATCCTCATCAAATGAGTAAGCTTGGTTCCTCTGATATCAAAAAGGAACTCTAAGATCCTAGCCCTAATGAGGGGATAAGGCTTGGATAGAAGGAGGAATATAATTGTCTCACCTTGGTGGCGGTGGCTGATAAGGTGGAACCTACAAATTATAAGGCAGGTGATGTAGAGAATGAGTCTATACTTGAGGTTGTTGTCCTAAATGAGTTAGTGGAAAAGGCTCTGCCAGTAGAAATTCTAGTGGGACGAAGTCTTTTATCTATGTAATAATTATAGTTTCATCCTTGGTGGCTCTCCTTGTAGGATATGTGGGAGGTAACCATGGTGGATTCTTTTATTGTTGAATGGTTTCATCTAGAAACCAAGCCTTGTCAAAATATCCCAGAATCCACCAAGGAAGTTTTGAGTTATTAGAGAGGGAAAAAAATTATATATTAAAAATCCCCATGCACATCATCAATATCTATTATTGAGTTAGTGAAATATCGAGTGAATATATGAGACTGTTCCCCCTAGCGAAAAAGTTTTTAACTCTCTTATATAGGTGTTGTTTTGACATGAAATGGTCAGAAAGTCTAGTCTTCTACGTGGTTGAGGTGAACTAATACAAAAAATTCTAGTGATGATCTTCCCAACAGGATATAGACCCAATGGGTAACTGGCTGTAGTAGATGTGTAACATCCCAAGTAAGTAATGAATAATATATATTTTTATCTATGTCTATTAATGATTAAGATAGTGTTTTCGAGGCTTAAAATGAAAATAAATACAATCTTATGCATGGGATACACTAATATTCTTAAAAGATTGTTTTACTGCCTTATGATGGAAAACCCTTTTTAAATCTATCTTTTGACAATTTTATAAACTATTTTTTTCAAAATAAACTTTTTCTTTATGATTGGGACTTCAAAATTTACTTTGTGTGAATTTTTGGTATTTTTCTGACAATGTTCATTTTTTAATGAATAGTGAAAAATACTGCATTTTACATCAAAACTGCTTTTTAATCTAATTTATTTATATGATTATATTATCTTTTGAATTGGTTTTGAAGTGAAATTATAATATATTTTTAACATTTAATCCAATTGTGGTCATTGGAATCAATTTCACTTTGAAATTGGACTTAAACTGGTGTCAATCTTTGGATACTTATTGTTTCATAAAAACATGCTATTTGTCATAACAGCGGGAAATAATTATTAAATTAATTAATGTGACTTATATGTTCTGAATTTTGTAAAATAGACTTCATTTTTGAATTCGGAATATCAAATATAGCTTAAGGTGAATTTTTGGTAATTTTCTGAAAAACTTCAATTTTTGTTGAATAGTGAAACCACTAAGTGGTACTTATAAAAACTGATTTTTCGTTTAAATGAAATTTTTCCATCATTGTGTTTTTAATTTCAAAAATCCAACATACATGGTTGTCATTAAGAAGTAAAATGCGGTTCAATGAGATGAAAATATTTTTTTGGTGAATAGTAACTTATTACGTTTTTAATCGTGATTAGTGGTAATTAGTGTAGTTTAAGGTAAAAATAATGCTTTAATAAAATAAGATGATCTTGACACATGTCCTACCCTCATTGGTTGTGTCATGTCCGACCAAGAAAAGCTATGAGTCAACTTGGGGACCCCATGGATCCACTTTGGTTGGGAAATGACATAAATAGCTTTTTATTTAATGTAAAAGTAAAAATGACACAAACATAATATGTTTTATGAAAATAGTTTTTACATGGGGTTATAAAGATCAGAGTTTTGATTATAAATAGTCATTGGAAAGATAAAAAGATTTCCTACATCATATTATTTTTTTTATAATTTTTAGACTTTAAATAAATTAAATTATTTTTGACATCATGATGATGCAGCGATGACCTCATTATTTAACGATTTAAATAAAATGGAAAGATAACGAAAAATCTAAAACCTACACATGGCCAAAACCAATTGGATGAGTGGATTTCGAAGCCTTATCACCTTATCCTCAAATTATAGCAATGTGGGACCTTTTGAATCCGAAAAACATTTTAAAATAAAGTAACTTATCTTTACTTTCCAAAAGTGCCCCTCCTCTCCTCTTATAAAAGGCCCCCAACTCTACCTCATTTCACACACTCCTCAAGCCTTTGGCTCGTCCCACCCCTGCCCATTTACTCTCTCCACATCCCTCTCCTCATCCTAGAGGATTCCCTTTGGGCAGAATCCTTTCAAAGGAAGCCTTTAGGCTCAAATCAAAAGGAGTTACACTTTTAAAGGTAATTCATTCTTTCACGTTCATTTGTTTTATTTTGCTTCTCCAACCCCCTAAACTCATTTTATTTACTTCTTTTGTAACAACACCAGTATCTTCATTATACTAGGATGTTGTTATAATATTTATTTGAGCTACAATCTCACACAACTACATCATATGGTTAAAGAACATACGGTTTCCGTGGATGGCAAAATTTTGTCTCCCGAAACGATGATTGTTCAATACTCATTTAACACCTTCAAAGGTGGCCATTATGATGTCACTATTCTTATATATGATATATAATATGTTTATGTTTTCCTTAAGATTCTGTTTTTTTTTCATTTTGGGCATACCTTTATGGTTTCCATTATGGGTAAACACGATATCTTCATTTTAGGAAGTGTGGACTACCACCCCCTGAAAGTGATTTGATTCGTTAATACCATATGTGGGATGTGTAAATGATAAAGTTAATGATATTATATATTTTATTATACTAGAATTATAATATACTCTTATATCATTATGATTCCATTCCAGAAAATATGAAATAGAAATGGAAGTAGCGTTCATGCGTACGTACGGCTTACCGTCTCCATGAACGGTGCATTTCATTTATTAAAAGAAAAATAAATACCATGTTTTACTTTTCTTTTATTTTGGTATTGAAAATGGTTTTCACAATGTTTTTTGTGTTTTATTGATATCTTATGATTGAAATGTGGAAATGTTATGTTTCCTTTACGCATGTTTTATTGATACGATTATGTTATGGTTCTTGGGAATTATTATGAAGACGGGTGGTTCCGTGATAATCTAAGGGCGGGTGAGCCCGATATAGCTCTCCAATGCATTGGGTAACGCGAAGGAGTGAAACGTTAAGGTTTCTCCGAAGAGATTTTAGGGAATATACTATGATGGGTATTCCAAACGTAACCAAGAGGGTTACTCCCTACGTAAGAATGTTATGAATGCCTCAAGTTACCTTTATGTCTTATGATTTCAATGATTTACTAATGATTTGATGAGGTATGTTAATGTGCTTATGTTTTATGGGTAAAGTATGATTTCACTCTTATGTATATATGTACCCATGTTTCCTTTCCATGTTTTTATAACCCATACTGATATTTTTATGCTCATCCCAAGTTTTTTTGAAATGTTTTCACAGGTCAAGGGAAAGGTACATGATATGATGATAGTGTCAAGGAAGTGTCAAGAATGAATCCATGTTTTATTTTAAATATGTTTCCATTGATGGGAATGAAGAGAATGTTTTATGTGATATGATTATGTTGAGGTTCTTGGGCATTATTATGAAAACGGGTGGTTCCGTGATAAACTAAGTGTGGGTGAGCTCGATATAGCTCTCCAATGCATTGGGTAACGCGAAGGAGTGAAACGTTAAGGTTTCTCCGAAGAGATTTTAGGGAATATACTGTGATGGGTATTCCAAACGTAACCGAGAGGGTTACTCCCTACGTAAAAATGTTATGAAAGCCTCAAGTTACCTTTATGTCTTATGATTTCTATGATTTATTCTTGTTTTGTTGAGGTATGTTAAAGTGCTTATGTTTTATTGGTAAAGTATGATATCATTCTTATGTATATATGTACCCATGTTTCCTTTCCATATTCTTATATCCCTTACTGAGCTTTTTATGCTCATCCCAAGTTTTTTTGAAATGTTTTTCATAGGTCAAGGGAAAGGTACATGATATGATGATAGTGTCAAGGAAGTATCAAGAAAGAATCCATGTTTTATTTTAAATATGTTTCCATTGATGGGAATGAAGAATACTATATTTATGTTACCACTTTGTTTATATGTGGAATGTAATGCAAGTTTTATGATCTAATTATCTAAACCTCTAAACCCGAAAAGATCCTCAATGTGTAATCTTGTAATAACTCAAGATTAAGTAAGGTTTAAGGATGGGGCCTTATAGTTGGTATCAAAGGTCGGTTTAGATAACTTTAGGAGTTATAATTTTATTACATGATTATCCAAAAATATTTTTTTTGAAATCATATAGCATTTGAAGATTACCATGTTGCTTCATCTAAGACATGTTTGTTCAGAATGGTTTTCCACAGAGGAAACAGGGTAGCAGTGCTAGGAAGGCATACAGAAGGAAATAACCTTCCGAATCAGCATCATGAGATGGTCGGAATTGGAACTGAACAGTTTGTTGCAGTAATGGCGCAGTTGACTTAGGCTATAAATGGTGGTGTTATCCATGCACGAGATCATCCAGATCAACCGCAGAGGAACATGTCAGTGGTGGAACATTTCATGAGGCAACATCCACCATCATTCAGAGGATCATCTGACCCTGTGCTAGCTGAAGGGTGGATTAAAGCACTGGAGAAGATTTTTGATGTCATGGGGTGTTCAGACAATCAAAAGGTTAGTCTTGCTATTTACCGTTTGGAGGGTGAAGCAGATCAGTGGTGGTCTATGGTTAAAAATATCAGGGACGCCGATGAGATTGATGCTCTCAACTGGGATGAATTCAAAGGTATGTTTCTTGAGAAGTATTTTCCTAAGGCTGTTCGACTTAGGATGGAAAAACAATTCTTTGAATTGAGGCAAGAGGAAGACTCAGTGGATGCCTATGAAGAAAGGTTCACTCGATTGGCAAGGTATGCTCCAAATTTTATCCGAGACCTTGATAGTAAAATCAATCGTTTTTACTCAGGATTAAAGCCAAAATATCGAAGGGCATTAGCTTCTCGTGAGTTTAAAAGTTATGAAAATCTTGTTCGATGTGCTGAGAAGGTGGAAATCGAGTTTTTCGATGATCAAGTGTTCTATAACAACCAGCAGAAGAAGAGATTGAGGTGGCAGGAGAAAGGTAAGAATTTTTCAAAAAAGTCTGATGGTAAGAAAACTATGTTTCCAGTTTGTGATAAAGGTGGCAAAAGGCATGCTGGGGAATGTCTTCCGAATTCTAGAAAGTGCTACCGATGTGGTAAGATGGGACATAAGGCTCGTGATTGCACTGAAAAGGATCAAGGTGAAGGTAAGAACAAATTTGATTTACAGTTAGTGAAATGTTATAAGTGCAATGAGATGGGTCACTATGCAAATGAGTGTCCGATAAAGAGCTTGAGTGATGGGAAGCAGTTAGACTACAAGTAGAAAGGGGTGGTGAAATCCTTTCTAACTACTTCAACAGATGTCGGGCCATCAAATGAAGTTATATCAGGTACTTTGTTTGTTTTTTCAGATTATGCCAGTGTGTTGTTTGATTCGGGGTCTACACATTCTTTCATATCTGAAACCTTTTCTAGTAAAATGGGAATACCATCTCAAGAAATGACTCCTGAACTATTGGTAAAAACACCTGGGGGAAATGTTGAGGCAAAAAGAATTTATAAGAATCTTCCTATCCTTATCGGTGGAAAGAACCTACTTGCAAACCTTATTGTTCTACCTCTAGTAGAGTTATATGTTATCCTGGGTATGGATTGGCTCTCTATTTACCATGCTAAGATTGACTGTAGAGCTAAAGAAGTTTCTTTTCAGAAAGACTTTCAGTTTGTTTACAAGAATGAACCCTTACTTTTGATAACATATCAAGAGGCTGAGAAACTTGTAAAAGATGGAAATGAATGTTACCTTGCACACGTCGTTGAAAATAAAGGAACTGTTCAGATTAATGATGTGCCAGTGGTAAATGAGTGTCCTGATGTTTTTCCTGATGAGTTTCCTAGAATAATACAAGATCGGGAAGTTGAGTTTACTGTTGACTTAGTTCCTGATGCTAAGCCAACTTCAAAACCCCCTTATCAAATGGCACAAATTGAACTTTTAGAGTTGATGGAGTAATTGCAAGATTTATTAGAGAAAGGATTCATTAGACCTAGCACATCACCATGGGGTGCTCCTGTTTTATTTGTTAAAAAGAAAGATGGTTCTATGAGACTTTACATTGATTATAGAGCCTTGAATAATATCACTGTTAAGAACAAGTATCCTTTGCCTCATATCGATGATTTGTTTGATCAGCTCCAGGGAGCTCAGTTTTTTTCAAAGATTGACCTGAGATCGGGGTACCATCAGCTGAAGGTAAAGGAGGAAGATATTCCAAAGACCGCGTTCCGTACGAGATATGGCCATTATGAATTTGTAGTAATGCCTTTTGGGCTAACCAATGCACCTGTTGTATTCATGGACTTAATGAATATAATTTTCCATGAGTTCTTGGATAAGTTTGTGGTGGTTTTCATTGATGATATTTTGGTGTTTTCTAAAAATAAAGAGGAGCATGAAAGACATTTAAGGGTTATCTTGCAAACCTTAAAAGAAAAGAAACTGTATGGGAAATTCAGCAAATGTGAGTTTTGGTTGCAACAAATTTCTTTCCTTGGTCACATTGTTTCTAAATATGGAATAACTGTTGATCCTACAAAAACAAAAGTTGTGGAAGAATGGCCAAGACCCACAAATGTAACCGAGATTCGTAGATTCCTTGATTTGGCAGGCTATTACCGAAGGTTTGTTAGAAATTTTTCACGGTTATCTAGTCCAATGACTAAGCTAACTCGTAAGGGTGTTAAGTTTATCTGGACAAAAGAATGTGATGATTGTTTTCAGGAATTGAAAAGAACATTGGTGAATGCTCCAGTTTTGGAACTACCATCCAGGAATGGTGAGTTTGTTATATACAGTGATGCTTCATTGAAAGGACTTGGTTGCGTCCTAATGCAGAATGATCAGTTAATTGCTTATGCTTCATGACAGTTGAAAACTCATGAGGTAAATTACCCTACACATGATTTGGAACTAGTTGCTGTTGTTTTTGCTTTAAAAATTTGGAGGCATCATTTGTATGGAATAAAGTGTGAAATATATACCGATCACAAAAGTTTAAAGTATATATTCACTCAGAAAGAATTGAACATGAGAAAAAGGAGATGGCTAGAATTAATCAAGGATTATGATTGTACAATTCATTACCATCCGGGAAAAGCAAATAAAGTGGCTGATGCTTTGAGTCGAAAAAGTAATGCTTCATTAACAATGTTGCGTTTCGAACGTGATCCTTTGGTTAAGGATTTGATGAAATTTGGCATAGAAGTTTTTAGTGCAGGAAGTCCTTCTGTTTTGTTTCAGGTATCAGTGAGATCTTCTCTATCAGATAGAATCAAGCAAGCACAGAAGTAAGACAGTGAGTTGCAGAAAAAGGTAGAGCTGGTTCAGAAAGGTAAGTTTCCTGAATTCAACATTGATAATGATTGTGTTTTGAGATTTGGGAATAGATTGTGTGTGCCTTGTGATTCACAGTTGAAGAGATAGTTGTTATGTGGAGCTCATAGTTCTCCGTTTTCAGTTCATCCGGGTAGTACTAAGATGTATAGAGATCTGCGGGAGTATTACTGGTGGGATGGAATGAAAAGAGATATTGCTGATTTTACTGTGAAGTGTTTGACTTGTTAGTAGGTTAAAGGAGAGCGGCAGTTACCGAAAGTGATGCTTCAGCCTTTACCAGTGCCATAGTGGAAATGGGAGAATATATCCATGGACTTTGTTGTGGGATTACCGAAGACATCTTGAGGTAATAATGCAATCTGGGTTATTATTGATCGCTTGACCAAATCTGCTCATTTACTTGCTATACGAGATACATTATCTCTTGATCATCTTTCCCGTTTGTATCTTAAAGAGATAGTCAGGTTACATGGAGTTCCTCTCTCCATTGTATCGGATCGTGATCCCAGGTTTACTTATAACTTTTGGAAAGGCCTTCAGAAGTCGTTGGGTACTGAATTAAATTTTAGTACAGCTTTTCATCCTCAATCAGATGGGCAGTCAGAACGAACAATTCAGACATTGGAGGATATGCTATGAGCTTGTTCT
This sequence comes from Viscum album, assembly GCA_963277665.1. Lineage (NCBI taxonomy): Eukaryota > Viridiplantae > Streptophyta > Magnoliopsida > Santalales > Viscaceae > Viscum > Viscum album. Next base: position 1,080,233,089 of record OY728153.1, on the reverse strand, counting down.
ATGGATTATCAGGGAAGTTGGGACCAACATCTTTCTTTGGTTTAATTTTCATATAATAACAATTTTCATTCCAGTATACAGATGGAACCATTTCAGGCATTATATGGGAAGCGGTGTCGAACTCCAGCTTTCTGGGATGAAGTGGGTGAAAGGAAGTTGATGGGACCAGAATTGGTAGAAGAGATGGCAGAAAAAGTTCAGTTGATTCAGAAGCACATGAGAACAGCTCAGAGCAGGCAGAAGAGTTATGCGGATAACCGGAGGAAGAATCTATCTTTCGAGGTAGGTGATCATGTTTTTCTCAAGGTTTCTCCCTGGAAAAGAGTGATGAGATTTGGTAAGAAAGGAAATTTGAGTCCAAGGTTCATTGGACCATATGAAATTCTGGAGAGATTTGGATCAATTTCATACCGAGTGGATTTACCTCCGAGTTTATCTCAGGTACACAAAGTTTTTCACGTTTCGATGTTGAGAAAGTATATGCCAGATCCATCTCATGTTTTGAGTCCAGAAGTAGTTCAGCTGGAAGAGAACCTATCATATGAGGAACAACCGGTCCAGATTCTTGACCACAGGGAGCAAGTGTTACGGAATAAGGTGATTAATCAGGTAAAGGTTTTGTGGAAAAACGACATGATTGAAGAGGCAACATGGGAATCTGAAAATGCAATGAGGGATAAGTACCCCCATTTATTTGATAAGTAAATAAATTGCGGGGACGCAATTTTCTAAAGGGGGGAAGGATGTAACATCCCAAGTAAGTAATGAATAATAGATATTTTTATCTATGTCTACTAATGATTAAGATAGTGTTTTAGAGGCTTAAAATGAAAATAAATACAATCTTATGCATGAAATACACTAATATTCTAAAAAGATTGTTTTACTGCCTTATGATGGAAAACCCTTTTTAAATCTATCTTTTGACAATTTTATAAACTATTTTTGTCAAAATAAACTTATTCTTTATGATTGGTACTTCAAAATTTACTTTGTGTGAATTTTTGTATTTTTCTGACAATGTTCATTTTTTAATGAATAGTGAAAAATACTGCATTTTACATCAAAACTGCTTTTTAATCTAATTTATTTATATGATTAGATTATCTTTTGAATTGGTTTTTAAGTGAAATTAGAATATATTTTTACCATTTAATCCAATGGTGGTCATTGGAATCAATTTCAAATTGAAATTGGACTTAAACTCGTGTCAATCTTTTGATACTTATTGTTTCATAAAAACACGCTATTTGTCATAACAGCGGGAAATAATTATTAAATTAATTAATGTGACTTATATGTTCTGAATTTTGTAAAATAGACTTCATTTTTTAATTCGGAATATCAAATATTTCTTAGGGTGAATTTTTGGTAATTTTCTGAAAAACTTCAATTTTTGATGAATAGTGAAACCACTAACTGGTACTTATAAAAACGGATTTTCCGTTTAAATGAAATTTTGCCATCATTGTGTTTTGAATTTAAAAAATCCAACATTCATGGTTGTCATTAAGAAGTAAAATGTGGTTCAATGAGATTAAAATATTTTTTTTGGTGAATAGTAACTTATTAAGTTTTTAATCACGATTAGTGGTAATTAGTGTAGTTTAAGGTAAAAATAATGATTTAATAAAATAAGATGAGCTTGACACATGTCCTACCCTCATTGGTTGTGTCATGGACGACCAAGAAAAGCCATGGGTCAACTTGGGTACCCCATGGATCCACTTTGGTTGGGAAATGACATAAATAGATTTTTATTTAATGTAAAAGTAAAAATGACACAAACATAATATGTTTTACGAAAACAATTTTAAATGGGGTTATAAAGATCATATTTTGGATTATAAATAGTAATTGGAAAGATAAAAAGATTTCCTACATCATAGTAGTTTTTTTATAATTTTTAGAATTTAAATAAATTAAATTATTTATGACATCATGATGATGCAAAGATGACCTCATTATTTAACGATTTAAATAAAATGGAAAGATAATGAAAAATATAAAACCTACACATAGCCAAAACCAATTGGATGAGTGTATTTCTAAGCCTTATCACCTTATCCTCGAATTATAGCAATGTGGGACCTTTTGAATCCGAAACGCTTTTTAAAATAAAGTAACTTATCTTTACTTTCCAAAAGTGCCCCTCCTCTCCTCTTATAAAAGACCCCCACCTCTACCTCATTTCACACACTCCTCAAGCCTTTGGCTCGGCCAACCCCTTCCCATTTACTCTCTCCACATCCGTATCCTCATCCTAGAGGATTCCCTTTCAGAAGAAGCCTTTCAACGGAAGCCTTTAGGCTCAAATCAAAAGAAGTTACACTTTTAAAGGTAATTCATTCTATCATGTTCATTTGTTTTATTTTGCTTCTCCAACCCCATAAACTCTTTTTATTTACATCTTTTGTAACAACACCAGTATCTTCATTATACTAGGATGTTTTTATAATATTTATTTGAGCTAAAGTCTCACACAACTACATCAGATGGTTAAAGAACATACGGTTTCCGTGGATGGCGAAATTTTTCCTCCCGAAACGATGATTGTTCAATACTCATTTAACACCTTCAAAGGTGGCCATTATGATGTAACTATTTTTATATATGATATATAATATGTTTAAGTTTTCCTTAAGCTTCTTTTTCTTCATTTTGGGCATACTTTTATGGTTTCCATTATGGGAAAACACGATATCTTCATTTTAGGAAGTGCGGACTACCGCCCCCTGAAAGTGATTTGATTCGTTAATACCATATGTGGGATGTGTAAAGGATAAAGTTAATGATATTATATATGTTATTATACTGGAATTATAATATACTCTTATATAATTATGATTCCATTTCAGAAAATACGAAACAGAAATGGAAGTAGCGTTCATGCGTACGTACGGCTTACCGTCTCCATGAACGGTGCATTTCATTTCTTACCTCTAAATGTGATGTAATATTATAAATACATGTATAAGATGAATATATATGATATATATGTTATCCAAATCATTAATATCATTCTGGATATAACGAACCTTTGACCAAATTAACAACATGTAAGTGTAAGAATTCTATTTTTGACTTAAGAACCAAATACCGACAAAATGAACATTATTAACTTAAATGATTACATGATGTTAATAACATGGTATAAAAGAAATAATGAACTTGAAAAAGGTTCATAAGAAATTAGAGATTAACTCAAGTTTATTATTCAGGATATTAAAGAACGGTCGGGTCAAGTCGGATACGAGGTATGGGACTTCGTCTCAATCTCCTTTCATTGAGGCATATTTTGTTTTATACACAACCTTCTTTCATACGGTGTATAAACCACTTTGACTTTTATGATTATTCAAAAGGAATCTTTTTTATACGAAGCGTTTACTAAACGACAAAAGGGAATCTTTTTGTCATACGTATGTGGCGACAACGACTTCTCCGCCGTCGTGACCGTTATTTGAGTTCCGGCTTCCTCTACAAGCTATACCTTCTTTTTAAAAGAAAAATAAATACCATGTTTTACTTTTCTTTTATTTTGGTATCGAAAAAGGTTTTCATAATTTTTTTATATCAATGTGTTGTATTGATATCTTGTGATTGAAAGGTGGGAATGTTATGTTTCATTTATGCATGTTTTATGTGATATGATTATGTTGAGGTTCTTGGGCATTATTATGAAAACGGGAGGTTCCGTGATAAACTAAGGGCGGGTGAGCCCGATATAGCTCTCCAATGCATTGGGTAACGAGAAGGAGTGAAACATTAAGGTTTCCCTGAAGAGATTTTAGGGAATATACTGTGATGGGTATTCCAAACGTAACCAAGAGGGTTACTCCCTACGTAAGAATGTTATGAATGCCTCAAGTTACCTTTATGTCTTATGATTTCTAGGATTTATTCTTGTTTTGATGAGGTATGTTAAAGTGCTTATGTTTTATGGGTAAAGTATGATCTCATTCTTATGTATATATGTACCCATGTTTCCTTTCCATATTTTTATATCCCTTACTGAGATTTTTATGCTCATCCCAAGTTTTTTTGAAATTTTTTTCACAAGTCAAGAGAAAGGTACATGATATGATGATAGTGTCAAGGAAGTGTCAAGAAAGAATCCATGTTTTATTTTAAATATTTTTCCATTGATGGGAATGAAGAATACTATCTTTATGTTACCACTTTGTTTATATGTGGAATGTAATGCAAGTTTTATGATCTAATTCTCTAAAACTCTAAACCCGAAAAGATCCTCAATGTGTAATCTTGTAATAACTCAAGATTAAGTAAGGTTTAAGGCTGGGGCCTTATAAGATGAACCCATGACCTTCCAGTGTCTGCATGAACCACTGAAACTTGGCAGCTTCCTTATGTGTTGGAGTTCCTAGAATGGGTCCACGCCTCAAAATAAAGTTGTCCAGATGATACAAAAGGTCTCACATTTTATTGAAGGGGGAATTCAGATTCTTGAAGCCTGGAGGTTCTAGAATAATGTCTACCCATAAAAGGCATGACTTTCCATCAACTGGGATTTCCATATGTATGTTTTCAGGGCCTTGAGACAGGAAATGAGTGCTTCCATCATGGCACCCTCGCTTGAAATTCTTTCTTTATGGGGATTCATAACCACTAGTACGGTGGAGGGGTCTTCCACATGATAGGTAGGTTGAGTGACTCATGGAGAAATTAGAGTGGCTTGTGGACTGGCTATAGGAATCTAATGATCTACCAGGATAAAAACCTGATCCAGTTCCTGAGGAGGGTTCACACACAGTTCTATAAGATTTAATAGAATATATCATGGGTGTTATCCATAAGTTCTAGAATATTCATTATTTTGAGTTTTTGGGTTTTCAGGATAAATGGGAGGAGACTCTTGGGGAAGAACCTATGGATTCTAATTCATCTCTAATAGAGGATGGATGAGATCATACTATGGATCAGTATAATCTTCTGACTGTCCTGCAAGGCGCATTCCAAAAACTCATCAATGAGTCATTTTTGTTCCTAAATATTCTTGTGAAAAGAAACCTACTCAGGATCATCCTCATTTATAAGCATTGAACCAACCGTATTAGAGGTATTACAGGTATCAATCAATCCTTTGCCCTTGTTGGGGTCTCGACATACAATAGATGATTTGGAGGGCTTTGCAAGGCCTAGAATACTCCATTACTAGTGAGTGACACCGCATGTGGGATCCAGTAGATGCTATTCAACCCCAGGGGGTAGGTCATTTTCTTCAGACCCCAAATAATTTCCTCTCTCCTTATGTGTTCCATGATTTTTCATATTGACCGTGACTTCACCTATAGGAATATCATCTATGTCACCCATCATGTCTGGTTGTCGCATGATCATGCTGAAGTGGGGAGTAGTATAATGCCCCATCCCTAGATATGCACGAAAAGAAATTCCTCTTTGATAATTATTTAGAGCACATATAAGCTTTGAACGAATTTCTATTGAAGAGTTAGGTGACAACTGAAATATGTAGGGTGTTGTTCGTAGGGATGTGCAGCTAGGGGAACCATGCGACACTACTGACTGATGTCATCAAAGTGCTGTTGAATCTTAGGATACACTAACCGATGGTTCCAAAGATGGAAATGTGTCAACCATACAGTCTGTAGGATGCTCATGAATTACTCCTAGGAGAGAGATTCCAAAACAATGATGTGTGGAGTCGTGATTAGACTAAATATATTAGATAATTGTTTCACTGTGAGAATGTCCCACAAAAGTCTTTTCTCAAAATTGGTTTGAAGATCTTGGTTTCCTAATCTTTTTTTGGGGGTGGATGAGGAACAAAAAATGGCACTGATATATATTTTTTTAGTGGGGAACCATTCATAGGAGATAATATACCATAAGCTAATAGTCTGCTAAAAACTGGTTCGTCTCCCTAGGATGGTACCAACTACGTCACCATTCCCCTATTGTATAGGGGTGTTGACCAGAACTTCTTGCAAAAAGATTTAAGATGTCTGTGGAAGATATGGGTAGTGATCGTCATCCAACAATCCCCAAGACAATAGTCTGTGATATTGGGTCAAGGTAGAGAATGATACCAATGATGATAGGTAAGACTACATGGAAAGACCATAGAAGGGGGAAAAATCTTCCACCTCATTCATACACCAACGGAGGGTTTTACGGATTTGGTACTTCTCAGATTTAGGGAGGAAAAAAGATCACAACCTATGTTCATACCCCAAACCATAATGCAGAGGATTGGGGTGAAGGATCCATCATCGATTCATACTCTGTATTAGAATCTAGAAAGTTTATTGGGTTGACAACTGTCTTGAATTATTTATATTTCTTCCTTTGGTGGAAAATAGTTTCCCATCTACCCCAGGATTTCACTTTGGGGAAGGGTAGATCATCAGCAAGGGGAGGACCTCTGTACGGGGTGATTATAAAAAAGGGAAGTCCTCCACTAGGATTGGTTTCTAAATGAGGATTACATTCACATATGTTGTCACTGTAGTGGGTACGACCTCCTTTTTAGTGAGCTATAGTGTAAGGAACACCTAGGATTATGTAAAACAGATATTGGGAGGACCTCTGTGTCTATTTCCTAACTCGCGGAGAGGACTACTATGGTAGCTAGATGGAAAAAGGGGAGGACCTTATTATTGATGGGTGATGGGGTGAGTAGGACATTAACCCAGGTTGATACTACTACATGGAGGACATCTACTAGGGTAAGTGATGACACATGTTAGGCCTTCGCATTGATAAACTGAGATTTGGGGAAAACAATCATACATATGATCATGGGCATGGAGAGGACCTCCATACTATGTGTCATCAAGAGAGCGATGACCTTCACTTGGACTGAAACAGGTAACATGGGGAGGACCTCTATGCAGAGTATGAGAGTGGGGAGGCCCCCTCTATGATGAAGATTGTATGGAGAGGACCTATGTACTGAATATCATCAACACAGTTTAGCCCCAAATAGATACTATTCATTCTGGTGATTAGAAGTGTCAGCCCAGCCTACCAATGGGATGGCTGGGGTCTCAATCCCAATCTGTTCTACAATTTATCATTCTCTATAATAATAGGGAACCGATTATATGAATTAGAAGTGGAATGGTCTACTGATTCTATAGAGTATGAAACATTATAACTGGCATCTTTCTCAGCATGTTCTCGATGTGGACATCAGGTCCCATGGACTAGTGTTAGCTGAGTAGGGGATTAAACCACATGTTATTTGGCATGAGATATAGGTAATTGGTGGAAATTATGTTTCCTAGTGGGATCCCTCCTTGGTATATCTTAGTTGGTAGTTGTTTCATAGATGACTCAGACATCCCTTAACTTGTTGGCATAGGTGAGTGAGTCATGGGAACAATTTGGTGAAAGGCTCTAGAAATGGTTTAATGTCGTAATGGGGGACATTGGATCCCTAAACATCCATTGGGCGCAAAAATTATTGTGAGGTGCTAAAGTCTCCATAAATTTATGGGCCCTCTCTCATATAGGAATGACCCCCTCATTCATGTATCGACAAATAAGGGTGTCTATCACCACACTCTAATCAATTTTAGACGGTAGGATGGGGAGTGGGCCAAATATATCCATGGTTGTGGATGATGTTGTGGCATAGGTTGAGCCATACGAGATTTACACATTATCATTCCTCCCCCCTTTTTTCAATAGGCGGGGGGTGATTGGTTTCTTGTAGCTTAGGTCCTGCAAAATAGTAAGAATCGGCCATCAGTATATGTATTAAGAAATAAATCCCCAATTACCTAACATATTTTAGTCTTCCATGGATGAGAAGGCAGATCCACACTAACAATGCCACAAACTAGAATGGACAATTATTAACTCCATAGAAATATGGTGAAATTTACAACAAGACCACTTTTTCATAGTGAGACATGTCACTTGATAATTGGATCTGGTGTCGCACTCATGTGTTGATGTCTCAAGAACTAATAATCCTCAATGTCAGTGGAGAACTAGTTCATGTAGAGTTCACCATTTTTGTTGTTGGTCTAACATAGCATATGTGTACAAACTTTGACCTGATAACCTATATAAATAATCCACATGGTTGAAGGAGAAACGTTTCACATCAAGTTCACCATTTAGGTTTCCAATGCTTTCCAGTAGGGAACGATCACCTGGATCATCATCATCGATCCTCAGAAGATGGAGAGTTGTACCCGCCATTATTTCTTTCCATAAGTGAGTGACATTTTTGACTTCTTCAAAAATTTCTTCTCCTTGATCAGAATGGGATGATGGGAGTTCAAGACCCTCCATCAGTGGATTACTCATCAAAATTTGTCACATAGTCGGGGTCCCCATCATATATTAGAGTCATTTTTCATGATACTCATTCCTAGTTCCTTCACATGGTTGACATCAGGTAATTATGATACTTCTGCCCATACATTCCAAGGGATCTAGCCTGGGAAGCAACCTTCAGTCAGAGAAGTAGTCACGATGGGCATTGATAGCATGTATAGATGCTAAAACACTGAAACGCCTATATTATTCCTCTTTATAGTGCTTCTCAAGGTTGCAGAAACCTGCGGCTCTCCACATCGATCCCAAGGTATCATATTCTAGAGGTATGTCTTTGATTGTATCCCTAACATCCCATTTATGACATAGTGTATTTCATGAGTATAACATCTACAGGTGATAGATTAGATTAATCAGAACACATAAGAAGGTTGATCAGATTGGTACATCCCTAAGAGAGAGAACCATGAAGGTGTACTTGATGAGTGGATTAGAAAGCCTGATAAGAGCGGTCCTAGGGTGGTGTGTCCCATAAAGGGAAGATGTCACACCATTAAGGCTAATTTAGATGCCATTGAGGTTGGATCAGGGAGGTGGACCTCAATAAGGGGGACACCAAGGCTTACCATTGGATGGGATTGAACCTCATAGAGGCTTCCTATGTACCCTATGTAGAGGATAGGAATAAAAACCCATATAGTTATAAGGGGTATGGTTTTAGGATTACAGGTGACTATTGGCCCATCACAAGAGGTTTAATATTGGTTGAATGAGTGTGTATTATGTGGGGCTCAAGCTTGGTTAGTTACCTGGGTTCTCTATGGAGAAGAAATGGGATGAATCAGGATTATATACTGAGAAAACCCATGAACTAATAAAATTGGTAAGGAGATTAATGGGGATTATGCACTGAGACGACACATGGGGGAAAGTGTGACCTCTCCATTATAAGGGCGAGGTGATGAAGTAGATGGATGGGGATTATGAATGGTTCACTTCCTGAGTGAGTGGAAAGATCTAGTTAGGATGTGGTTTCCTTTTCATGAATCAGGATGGGTGACGTGGGTTGAATTAATTGGGTGGAATTAATGGGCTGGAACCGACATGAACATGATGGTGCTAGGCTTGAACCATAGGAAGGTGACATACACATCCCAATTGGTTGGGAAACAAAGTCCACATAGTTGTGATGGGGGTGCTGATTCACCTCCGAAGGAAGACCATGAGAATGAACACATGGATAAGGACCTAAAAAAACCTCCATGTTCGGGGATGACCTCCTGAGACATAGCAACTTAGGGGGAATGACATGATGGGAATGGATGACAGGATTGAACATTAGACTAGAATACTATATATCCCAGTTTTTGAGAATCAAATTACATGTAGTTTAGGATGGAGGTAGAGAATTGGGGAGTACACATGTACAATGACCTAGAGACATACAAAGGGAATGCACATTGTTAGTGACCCTTTGCAAGATGATTATTCTTACCGTGATGGATGTGATATATACATGCCATACAAATGGTTAGCATCCTGGGTGGATGGATCAGACCACCTCATGGGGTGGATTCAGGATATGTGTCCCAAAAAAAGGAATGTTTCACATCTTTAGTGTACTAACTAGGAGGGAGAACTAGAGTTTTTCATTAGTTGGGATTGAACCTCAAAGAGGATTCGTACGTAATTGAAAAAGAATGAAAACTTGTGTATTTCAAAGAATTATGTTTAGCGTTTTATGGGATGAGTGAAGTAACGTGAAATAAATGGAAAAAATGTATTGTGGGGAGTGATCGTATTGAACTTTATATAGGATTCCTACATAATCTTTTTAGAAGATAAAGATAAAATTATAAAAAGTTTGGTGATAGGGGGCATAGAATTGGGGCGTACACATGGACATCAACCTGGAAACATGTTGGGGGCTTACTCATGGTTAGCGGCCCATGGAAAATTGGGGTTGAAACATGGTTAACATCCCAAAGACATTCTTGGAATTAAACATTTTTAAAATAAAAAATATGTGATTGGGATTACAGATGGTTAGTGGCCCAAAGAGGATTCCATGGTCATTATTAATCGAATCCCAAGTTATTCATGCTCGGTGTGGGAAACAGGAGATAGAAGTAGACATGACAGTCATGTTACGAATGGTGTGACCACAATAGATGGTGTGGAGCTTATACATGGTTAGCATACCAAAGAGGAGGTCATTGTCAATATATCTGTAAGCCCATGTGTGTGATGCTTAGCATGAGAAACAAGATGTAACAGCCAACATATGGGTCGTTTCACGAATGATGAGACCTTGATTGATGGTGTGGGGATTGCATATGGATAACAACTCAGGGATATGGATATTGGGACTAAATATGGGAGAGGTTCTCGAAGAGGATCTCATTCCATGCAGGTAATATATCATTCCATTCCAAGGGAAAGGAAGATCTCACTCCCTTGGAGCTTAGTGGGAAATGAGAATGCATGTGGTATGAAACCCTATGTCCATTTCTAGAGGATAGAATAAAGTTTAAACTCAGTTATAGAGGATGATGGTGCATGGAAGTTTAACATCTAGTAGCTCATATGGGGAGGATTCACTACATACCCCTGGACATACGTGACTACTTATTACCTACACATAAGGAGGAGAAGGCATCAATAAGGCCTAACATTTGTGGTGTCGAGGAATGGATAATTTTGGGGTCCACATTAGAATGGTTATTTTAAGAAGAAAGATCCATTAGCACACTGATTCCCAAAATAAATATGTGGAATAATACGATACGGGACACCGCATGGGGAATCATGAAATCCTTGCATATGAGCCTGGAGGGCCACATGAGAAAGGGGTTCATGAAGTAGGGGGCCTCGATGAGAGGATATTCTTGAATCAAGGGAGCTCCATAAATATAGGTTCTTTAGGAATCATGAAAAAAGGGTATCCATAAAGGGATGTTCTTCCCAAATCATAGAGACCCATCCTAGGAAAGGGGATTCATGTAATTTGGGTGTACTTAACTAAGACTGAATGATTGAAAAAGACCCAAGTACCCTGAGGAACTCCTACCTTTGCGACGACCTTATAAAACCGTGAAGGAAATATCTACCTTAATAATAGAAAATTAGGAACAAGGGGAATGTTGTATTGCGATTCTCAAATACCTTGGGTGATGCATTTTCTCACTGGTTCATGGAGCACATGAAGCATTGTGAAATGGGAGTTGGAAGGAAAAGGGTCAAGGTAATGATGGAATGAGGTAGTGGAGAGCCACATTTTTATAGGCCCCCAGTATCATAATGTTCAGAGGTGTGCCATGAAGAAAAAGGTTCTTCACATATGAAGGTGGATCCATCGAACCTTCAAACCATTCAATCAAGTGTCTTGGCGGCCATCACAGAGCTCATCTTACTCATGGATACTCCCATCCACCTGCATCACAACATTCATAGAGGTCATAAGACTTGAAATGGATCCCATCAAATAGATTTATAGAATTTGTGGAGGTTATCAGACTCATAGAGGGCCCTATCAACCTGATTCATGCTATTCACATTTGTGAGGGGATTGGTGGAGGGGATTCGCAAAACAGGCCCCTTTGGTGGTTTTTGGACTCGCGAGGCTTGAATATTTCCCCAAATGGTTTTGGCCTTCCTTAATTTATTCCTAGAATGAAATTCGGTGTAACAAAAAGGAATCATCACTACCAATTTATGAAGACCAATATTATATTAAAATTACACCTTTTTAGTGCTACATTGTAGTGGGTAACAGAAAATGGGAATGTTCATTAAATTGTTGGATTCTATATTTATCGCAACACCACTGTAGAATTATTTATCCCATGAGGCCTCATTTCTACTAGTATCTTCACTCATATTCTCCCATAGTTGGATGATGATGGTGAATCAATTATTTTTCAGTGGCACTATAACTTCTAAGAATAATATCTTTTCATTCTCACTACAAGTTTGGAGATATCACCCTAAAATGAATATTTTAAATGTTAAAGGGCGTTTCTTGAAGTGTGTGGAAGAAATTGGTCCATTATTTCCTTCTAGTCCTCATGGGCTCCTGGTCCTTTTTCATGCGACTCTAGTGTGTACAAGCAACATTCTCCTTCGCAAAAAAATAGTATACCAGAGCTCCCTTAGAAATAGGGTGGCTTTTTTCATGGTGTGATAAACTGGATCTCTCCCTCAGTCAACGTATAGCTCAAATTCAAGTAGATAAATTCCATTTGTCTCATGGAAATGTTTATATACTCCATTATTATCTCAAATTTAGAGGTCTAAGAAGATGTTATCATCAAAATGGTAGGTTTCACCCTATTATTACTTTGGTAGAGGTATATAAATTAGATTGGTTTCTGGTTTTTTGGGAGTATCTATCAGCCTTTTAAAAATAGAAATTATCCATTAAAGGGTTTGTGATTTTTAGGGGAGGAGGAGGCTTGTGTTCTATTGATGTAAATAGTGATTGTAGAGGCATGGTAAGGTGGGTGAAACTTGTAGTAAGAAAGATTACCATGAAAGTCAAGGTCAGTGTATTGACTGCTAGATATATTTAGTGGAGTGGGATCTTGGTATCTATTCCTACCATTAAAGTGGTGGAACAATAATAAATTTTTTTCATATGGTAATGTATTTTTTTTAATATTTTTAACACACATGGTTTGTTCATGGCATTACTATAGGTAAGCCCACCTTGACAATATGGTGTGATAAGGTGGTCAGGTGACTGTGAGTAGTGATCATGATAGTCTTAAGTCCTGGTAACCATTCCAATCATGTGAAAATAGTTTTATATGTGGGAAATATATGGTCATAAACTATGGAAAGAATAGTGACTATGATTTTCATGGTCACTCATAGCCATTATAACTTTCCAGCCTGCAATAATTCACATATTTTTATAGTAGAGTATTATTGTATATACAATAAAATCCTTAATCACTGATTCAAAATTCATATCATAACTAATTCAAAAATAAATAACATATTTAAAACCAATTTCCAATTGATTATTAATTTAATAAAGTCAATAAAAAACTATTGACCTTGGAGTTGAACTATAATGAGGGATGTTTTCAATGAATAAAATTCAGTGATTATTTAAAATTACTGTTCAAATCACATATATGATTTATTAAAAATACAAAAAATACCCATTTATTAATAATTTATTTTTAATATCATTGTCTCTAGGTAGTAACCGTTTCTTTTTTCATGATACCCATAGTTTGACAGTTCCAGTCCTTATACATTGATCATGGATTCATCATCTCCAAATTTTAATCATGATATAAATTTAATATAAATTCATTATATATATATATATATTTAAAGTCACACATATAATGTATAGATAGAAAAATTATTTACATCATTTATAGAGACGGTAGATCATACGTACGCATGAATGAAATTTCGACTTTTAAATGGTTAGAATGAAATAAAGATAAATAAAAATTCACCTCTATTGAATAATGATTAAAATATATCTATCATATATATACTTATCAACATCCATGAAAATTAGAAATGAAAAATAATCACATAGCTTCATGGAGGTTTTTTCCCCTTGTATTCACAAGAGAAATTACTGTTTTCTATAGGATATAAAAGCTAGAAGTTAAATATGATATTAAATTATAGATTAAATATTATTTCATAAATATCATATATAAATATTAAACTCATCATAAAAAAATTCATGAAAAATTGTGATGGAAAATTGACTATATCACTATGTGGAAGAAGTAGTTCATACTTACACATGTGTGATACTTTTTCTACCTATTAGATGGAAAAGAGGGTGAATAATGGATGTTCCATAATCATGATGACATTTAATTATATTTAGTATAAAAAAGTTATTATATTATTGGGAATAAAATTTTTTTATATGAGGTATACATATAAATAAATGGAAAGAATTCTCATATGAAGATTACTAATTACTGGGTAAATGTTCTTTAGACCATTTGTTATAGAACATTGGAATGTTCTTCTAAGAAGGCCATAAATTTAAATTACCATCTAAGAATGTTTATAAAATAATTTAGTATTGTCTCCTCAATATATATTTCTCAAAGTGGTGTAATGATAATAAAGAAGGGGTGTCCTTTTATAAGTGAGGGTAGGGAACAATTAATATTACATAAAGTATTAAATTGGTATAAATTAATTTCAAGGTTAAAGGGAAACAATTATTTATTATATAATATAGAGTGAATATTAGTGTAAATAATCTCATCCGATAATATTTAGAAAAGTTTAGGTAATTTTTAACCCTTATATATTTGTTTTAACCCTTGTTAACCCATTTGAAAATTACCACAATTTCAATGTTTCTACACTTTAAAGGTAAAAAATGTCACCATAAAAGGAAAAGTGGCCCATAAATGGACATGTTTTAAATTTTTTAACCATATAACATTAAATTGAACGAATATATGATTTTATGAATTTTAAATGAATAAAATAAAACATTACTTTTCATGAAATATCATTAATGTGATATTTTACACTATTATTTTAATTTGACATTACAAACAACATGAAAATAATGAAATTTGAATATAAAATTATAAAACATCACTGTTATGTGATATTTATGTTATAATTTAGTGAAACAAAATAATTTAATGGAACATTATTACTTTTTATAAGTTTAAAATCATTCATTTTATTTTTATATAAATTGAACGAATACATCATCAGTGTTGCATAAGAATTTAATATAATTTGTCAATAATTAAAAATAATGAATAAATTAACATAATAAAACATAATTTATTTTTAAAACAAACATTTAAAACTTATCATAATATTTTTATCCATATGATAAAATATTGGTGATATTAAAGTCAAGTGAGTGACATTTTTCATTTCTTCTTATCTTAAAATAATTTAAAGGACAATATCAAAGAAAAATGGCACCAAGTGAAAATTATTATTTTTATTCGATGATAAGTGTGGAAATAAAGTCATACAATAGGTTCAATTCATGTTTTATAGTAAATTTAAATCTTCACCCTAAATATTAAACCATGTTTTACACGTTTTACCCTTTTCTAAGTGACAAATATTTACTTGGATTTCTATTCATAATGAAAAAAATTAAAAGGGTGATATTTAAAAAATAGGATCCTCATGATTCCAAATATACACTAGATTTTATAAATTTCAATTCATATTAGTGCTAATTTTTAATTCAAAATGAAACTTGTGAAATGTGATGAAAAATTATTTTTCTGAAAAATTAATTTTAATTATAAAAATGTTTTTATACCAAATAAAAGTATAATGTTGATTAAAAAATAATTTATTAAATTATTTAAAATAAAAAATAACTAAATAAATATAAAAAATATTCCAAAATATAATGTGACTATAATTCTAGAAAATAATATGCAATTTTTAATGAAAATCATTATTTTTCACTATTCATTGAAAAATCAAAATTTTTTGAAATTACTCAAAAAATATTCACAAGATAATTCATATATGTAAATATAAAAAATTATATCATTTTTATAAAATAATAAATAAAAAAGACCTGAAATTAATTTTAATTTTTTCTCAAAAAAATTAAGAGAAATATTTGTTTTGAAAAATATATATATTTGAAAGATAAAAGGACTATATGAAAAAATTTATTGTTTATTTAATAAGAACTAATAAAAAAATTTATTTATTTGGACCTTAATGTATATTTTTAAATATTTTGTTATTCCCATTTATTATCACAATCTTAATGACTATGATTTAATGATATACTGTATAATGGTTCATGTGGGACCAGGTTTGTGTGTATGAAAATATATTGAAGAAATTAAATTTATTTGAATAGAAATATGTAATAAAATATTGTGGTGTTACATTCTACCCCACTTATAATAATTTTTCCATTGAAATACCATTGCTCTAATACGAACAACTTAGGGTTCTTCTGTGTCATCACATCCTCATATTCCCATATAACATCCAGAATTTTATGATTTCACCAAAAAACAATATCCCGGTTAGTGTTATTGTTTCGTAACACTTTATCTATATTATTTAGAATTTACACTAATTAATCCTCATAATATAGATCTTTTCTAGTGATATTACCATTTAAATCTATTTATGTGAAATATTAGGTATGTACTTCCTCATAAGTGATACATGCAACACATCATGGACATGATAGAGATTAGGTTGAAGTGACAAGTGATAAGATAACATCCCAATACAATGAAGAATTTTTAAGTGACTAATATATCTAGGCCTCAACTTTCATTTCTTTCCAAATATCGTAACATTATTTCTAATAGATATTCTTAGGAATAACATGACCCCAACTTCAAACTCTATATCCCACCAATAATTTTCAGCATTACATTTATACCGACATTTAGTTTCCATTTGTGTGCTTTAATAGATCTTATATTTTATGCCATTTTATTATCTACATTATCTCCTAATAGATTGTTTCTTCTAAAACATCCTGGATCCTTAGGGTTCTGATCTTCCTTCCATTGATGGCTTTATAAGGATCCATCTGGATACCTCAAGTACAAGCTATTGTTGTTAAAAAAATTCACCCATTGAAGGTGATAAAATCAAACAACTTTAAAATACATATAATTAGACCTCAACATTTATTCTAGAGTTTGAATGGTCCTATTAGATATAAAACCTTTCTATATGTGATAATAATAAATGAAACTAAACTCTATATCAAGATACTGCTGAATACTTCTCTAGATTATCAAGGGAAACCTTGAATCATGGTTTAATATGATTTAGTTTAGTGCTCCATGAAAATTCACATCACCATTAATGTATAACCTTGTAAAATTATATAGAGGGAAATATTCTCTAATATTAATAAAATTCACTAATTTTATATGGTGATCAACTATAATATAAATGGACTTATTCAGTTTAGGCATATGGGTAGTATGATGATGAAATCATAGTAATTCATTCCCAGTTCCATTCTAGTATATGTAATGGTCGTAAACGTTTCTTATACTTTTATTTAACATTTTTAACATGTTGATAGAGTATACATCAAGAAAAAAAATCAACATCATCTATAAAAATCCAACCTAGGTGACCATTTGAATTAGTGCATTAACTATCTAGCCACACACTTGATGTGCATCCTTGAACCCCTTAGGAAGAAGAAAAGTATCAATGGTATTTAACCTAAATTCTGATGATAGATTCACCCTCATAAAGCTGAGAGGAAAAAACATCCAAACAAAGAATAATATAAATAATATGTTTTATAACAAAATGAAAAACTCAAAAAAATTACTAATTAATAAATTGTGAAATAATTAAAATGAAATCTAAAAGGTAATAAATAGAAGGATATAGAGGCCAAAACAAACTTAAACGAACTGGTTGTATAAAATTAATGTCCAATCAACATGTCCTTATTTAGCTAAATTCACCACCATGATCCTAATAACCATCCTCTTATAAGGATGATTAAATTGGATCCTACCTAAAATCCACGATATTAAAAGTCTTTCACAATGCAAAAAGTCCACATACCCACCAACATGAGTATGTAGGGTCTGATATAAATAATTTATGATACAACCATGAGTCCATTTAATTTTTTTATAAAATCAATTATTCTAGTGAAAAATTAAGTCATAGAAAAGTAGGGTTTCATTTAAAATGGAAAACCATCGGATAAAAACACATTTAAACCATGAACGTCGTTGAATATCCCCTTTGAAAAAACCATTTAATAAATAGGAGTTTTTTTAATTATAGATTATTCCATCAGAAACCAAAAACATATATCAAACACTACAAGTTCAGAAAAACCAATAAAATGTATCAAATATTTTAAAATACTATTTTTAAACTTATCATTCCATTGGACAGCTGTCTACTATTTTTTACTTTTAAATCATACATTTACCCAAATCAATGAATACAATTAAACAGGGGAAATAATGATATCAACATGGCCAAAAGGGGTACAAATAATTCTATTAAATAGATGGAATAAAACCAATCAACAACATTACTAATCCATAATGGAGCACACATGAAACAGGTCCATCCTAGATAAAAAATAGTTCACATGGGAACATATAAAAGAAAGATTCATAACATAGATATATTTCTTGAGGCAAAACCACTAAGATTAATGGGACCACATGAGACACACAAACATAGACATAACTACTGATATGTTAACAATCAAAGATCCATTCATTGACTCTCTATGCAATGTATCCTTAGTGATGAATTCAAAATATAGTTTTTATGCACAACTATTGGGGAGGGGGTCTAGATAATGAAAAAAATCAACTATCAATGAAATGTACCAATAATTTAAACCTAGTAACCTCGGAACCCTCATGGAATAATAATAGAGGTTTTCTATGAATAATAATATCATCACATTAGAATAATGGGCCGCATGGGATAATTCCGTAAATAAAACCCTTCCTACATCCCTCACTATCCATAATGTGACCCCAAATATGCAAGAAGAACCTGAATCATATAACTAATCATCCATATTAAGTATAAACAAAACATAAAAAAATCTAGGGGAATAAACAAGGGGACAATTAATAATCAAAACATAATAAGGTTCCAATCAAGGATTTAATTTTATACATATAGCATATATATTTGTGAATCTATTTTTAGAACAGCATGGAATTATAAGAAAATTATAAAGAAAACATATTCTTCAATGAGTATAACCACACAACCCAATAGAAATTTTATTTTACATTATAACAAAATTCCTCCATTTAAAACATAAATTCCTTCATTTAAAAAAAATTGAAATCCAGTTTGGAAACCTAAATTTTATTATAACACAAAAAAAATATTTTTTCTTATTTAACAAAACCACACTTTTCATTTTATCCAACATGGGGAGTTCATCAAATAAAATTTGACATCAATATACCATTTAAACCATGAAATTCTGCCCATTTACCATATGCAAAGAAATAAAATTCAATGAAATATTTTTAAATAACACTAGATAATATACACCAAGATTTTCTAGGCTAAACATGATTTCATAAAACCAATGAATTAATTAAAGTCTTTATTAAAATATACTAAAATGAAAACACCTACCTCAACTGATGAAACCATGTCACCTTCAATGAAATATAATATAAATGGACTCTAATGGTGGATCAAAACCATTAAAAACCAAAATCACCAATTATAACCTACCATAAAAATAAATATCATCCCTTATTACCATTAGTGTTATAGTAAATGAGGGAAGATATTGAGAACCCAAGAGTGGAAGAGAGGAGAAGAGGAGAGGAAAATATTTGATGGAGAAATCATAATGAATCCCAAACCTTTCTAGAAAAATCACCATAATAGTGGCTCCATATAAATGATAATGAAATATGGAACCCTTTGGTCTATAACCAAATGATATGGGGTCAAATGGGAGGTGAAAACACTAAATTATGATTCTCAAGAAAATGTTATCTAGGTTTTAATGGGCTACACAGTTTTCTTCTATATTTTTTTAAACTAGTAAATCTATATTGGAAAAATATTTTCAACTTGTAGATTTCTATTGAATGGTTTGAGGAAACATTACTCAGACCATGTTATTTGAAAATATTCAAACATCCCCTCAAATTACACCCCAAACACTTGGGGAGGCCTCTAGATTATTATTTAACGAGTTAAACACAATGTAGTGACATCATGGTTGTAAAAAACTCACCACCATTCCACCTTATACCCCTAAAAGGTAGCTATATATTTTTTTGAATAAGAGGGAATTCCATGAAATCCTATTTCTTAGTGGGTAATATATCATTAAGAAACCTCAAAATCCCCATAAGAGAGGATATGAGGCAATAAAAAATTCATTACATAGGATAAAAACTAATAGAAGATTCAAAACTCCCACTAAATGATAGTAAAGAGAAAAAAGATAAAATGTTGAGATATCTAGTATATGACTTTCATTGAAAATTGTGATATCAATATTTTCAAAAATACTCCAAAGATACTCATTAATTTATTAATAGATTATAGTACCCAAAATAAATACCACCTTTGAAATGTCCAAGGTTAGGATTCAAAATGATAGCACATCGCAACCAAAACATTTGAAATGATCACTCCACAAGAATTAGAAAATAACACTGAAACATGGAACATATATCCCAACCATTTTTAATTTCTCTAAAATTATGGAGCCTTACACAACTGAACCCAAAGATGATGGTCATAAAAAAAGAGACCTAATTCCCTAAATCATGAAAACCAACAAAAAATAAAACCCCAAGAGATGGAAACCAAGAATCAGCCTGCCCACCATTTTGAGATAATCATAAATAATAATACAAAAAACATCCTCATTTATTTAAATAATATCATTATATTAGAAACCATGTTCCCCAACTATCCATAGGAAATATAGTAAATATCAAAAGAGATTACAAGAAAAAACAATGAATTGCTAAAGAATAACATGGATATGACCTATGGTTCCCAACTTTTATATAAGGGTTTCCATATAAAACTCCTCAAAACAAGAAATATGATTATTTTGATATAGAAATATAACACGGTGGGTTCCATAACCCAACTAAAAACAATACCACAAAAAAATTTCTATGTATTCACTATAAGGCATTCCCATGTCCAAACCAGTGAAAAAGAAATAGGGAACTCTCTACCCTGATAAAGGGAAAAAAGAATTATGAAAAAATGTGAATAAATCTCAAAAGATACAAAAAATTTCAAAATATCTTTTATCCATTAGAAATAATGTTGTCTGATACAATAACGATGGCATAATCCAAAAAAATAGTAATATTAAAATTGGAAGCTCCAATACAATGCATAGATCCCAACATTCCAATTTAAGAGACGATGCACAATACTAAACAGAGGAATTCCGGGTCTAAGAATTATTATTCTGATGCAAGAAAAACTCATAATTACAATTAATTTGATGAGTATGGCCACACATAAAGAAGAAATTCATAGTTTTTCAATAATATTATCAAACATGCAAGGACTTCCCATATTGGGAACACACATCTAGGTTCTGTTTTACTAAAATTGGAATGGAAGGTCAAAAAAAATGATTCTCATACATTTCAAATTTCTCTTTAACTTCCTCAATTGAAAAATTATATTTAAAATCTATAATATGAATTAAATCATCTCTTACCACAGGTTTTTCTTTCTATATTTATTTGAAAACAATTGCCTTCAAAACTACTTCCTCAATGGTAGCCCAACCCAATCGAATCGTTTAAAAATGATGCTATTCAATTTGAACTATATTAAATAAGTATTCTTATTTTAATTTTAATTAGAAAACTCATGAGAAAAAGGTGAAACTCTGGTGAAATTCACAACATATTCTTCTACGGATTGATCACTTTTGAGGATACCTAGAAACTCCATTTCTCTCTTGAATATCACTTCTTTAAGATGAAACCTTCAATCAAAGGTGAACATTAAATAACAGAAATATGTAGAAATGAATGGTTGGTTATGAAGAATTATCTTCCACCAATCCAAATCCAAACCTTCGGAAAAGGTAAAGGTACACCTTACTACAATGATTTCAGGAGTCTGTAGAGAGTAAAGAAATCTATTCAAGCTTTTCTCAGCACTCAGTCACCTAATTTTTTCCTCTATTACGATACGAACTGGAGGTTACCAGTTCAAAAACACGCATAAATAATCCATGGGTTATAAAAAATTTAATCTATGAATCCATCATGAGTCTTGTTAGAGTTAGTGACCAGAAATATAACTACTGGAACCCAAGGAAAACCACCTGTGTTAATCTATTGTTTAATTTTTGGTTCTTTATAGGGGGATTGATTCTAAAATATAACATAGAACCTCACTCAAACGAATTTTAAATTTAAATTAATGAGAACAACTAAAAACAATCCATTCCAAATAAAAATTACAAAACTACATCAAAAGGTTCTAACAAGGGAAACACAATCTCAAGGAAACCAAATCAAGGTCACAGAAACCCTTTTTTCAAAATTCTCCCCAAATTATATGGAAACATTTCATAATACACATCCAAAGTGTTTTGAAACCAAAATCACCCCCAAAATAACATTAATTACCCAAATCACATACATTGAGGTTTAAAAAAGTTCACAAAACACCTCAAGTCACCCAAACATGGTTATTATAACTAGATCCACTACTAAAAAATTAAAAAATAAATTTTGAAATTTTATAAAAACAACCTTAAAACCAATAAAATCAACTCAAAAATCAATAAAAACACTATATATCAATGAAGGATCCAAATACATCAAAGGGGGTGGTGGGATCTCATAACTTCTCCAATGTGCATAGTTAGGCCAAATGGTTTATCGCACCATGCACCAACAATACAAGTCCTATTGGATATTGTAAAAAAAGTTCTAATGGGGGTATGAATGGGATGATATACCATGGAGACTAATTTTCAACCCCTAAATTTTATTTTAATTCACTCTAAAATTAATAATTTCTATAGGAGTCTCTCAGGGTCTTTATAAAAATCACAGTGATAGAACTATACAATAGTTTATATCATGAAAAGCTCACCATAACAACAATAATCTACAAAAAGACTAATGAAAACCCATAGACAACTGATATATGACTCAATGATGGGAGGGACAAGAAAATCCCAAATACTGATATCCATGTCCTGATAGCCCTTTTTCCTATCAACCATTGACTCCAAAATAATAGGAAGGTGTGTCTGGAGATCCTAGTCCCCTTACATGAAGCATTATAATATAATACCATATTTTAAGGAACATACCTATTTCACCATCCAAACTGGTGCCCTAACTGGACCCCCATGTACCTGAGGATCATCCCCTATCCCCCACCCCCAGGATAACGACAAGCATCAAGGGTATTTGACATAACTATTGGAGATGGTTTTACCCACATTAATATTGAAAAACAGAACATCCAAACAAGTGATAACATAAATTAGTTGGGAAATTTCAAAATAGTAACCTCCAATAAATAAAAATTTAATACATAATAAAAATGTACAATATAAGATGAAATAGAAAAAACAAAAGACCAAGGAGGCCAAAACAAGCTCTATCCAACCAGTTGTACAACCAGAAGGTCAGATCACAGTGTCCTCAAGACACTCAAATCACCACCATGATCCAAAAAACTATATATATACATGGATAAAAAAAAACATCCATCCTGAAATCCAAGACCTAAAAGCTCTAGTAAAAGACTTAAAGACAATATAACCCCAGTGCGAGTCTGTAAGGTGTGCGCCAAATCTAATAGGAAACCACAATGAGTCCATTTCATTTATTTTATTTAAGAAAACATAATCATCTATTTTGAAAATAGGGAATGGAATATTCAATTTCCATTTTCATTTTAGAAGCATGAGAGAAACATTGTTTAAATATGAACAACCTCAAAGACCCCATATGTAAACAATATTTCACAAAACTAGTTCTTTTTTCAAAACAATAAAAATTACATGGGAGACAAAAACATTGCCCCAAACACTACACATTTAAAATAATCCCACATAAGGCTTTAAATATTTCAAAAACCTCTTTTGAAACCAATCATTCAATTTAAAAACCATCAATTTTTTTGATTTTAATGATTATATATAGCCAAATTAAATTACTCAATGAAATAAAGGAAACAATTATATCATGAAAACCAAACAAGTTAATAAATAATTACATTAAATATATAGAATAAAACTAATAAATAACATTAATACTCCATAAAGTATCACATAGAAAACATGTATATCTTGGAAATAAACTATAAAAAATATGACATATAAATTAATGAGGAATAACAAATATACGTAGCTTAAAAAAGCACCATGAGGGGTAATGGGGCCACAGAATACCAAAAAAAATGATCCTAGCTGTTGGAAGGCTAGGGGTCACACATCCACCCACTGAATCTATCTAAGAAATCTCCTTCATGAAAAACACCAAATCTAGTTGTTACATATAACCAAGGGAGGTCTATATAGTGAAAAACCTCAACTATTCAACAAATGTACCATTAAATACTACTTAGGAACGTTGGTCCCATCATGGAATAATAAGTGAGGTGTTACATGAACAATAACGTCATAATATGACAATAAGAATCCCATATGTATAGCACCATAACAATGTCCCTCACACCTCATGTACTACCCTTAATGTGATCTCAAATATTCAATAAAAACCTGTATCATTTAAAAAATAATCAGTCACATGGATAAGAACAACATCAAAAAAATCATGGTGGGATCAAATGGGGCACAATCGACAATTAACACATCACAAGGTTCCCACCAAGACTTCAATTTTATACATACAGAATATATATATGGAAATCCTTTTTCCAAATAATCTTGAAATGCTAGCACAATTAAAAATAAAAAATAATCATAATTGAGTACAACCATGCAACCCAAGGGAAGTTTAATTTTAATTTATAACACCAAACCTCCATTTAAAACATGAAATATATCTTTTCTTAAAAAAGGAAACCCACTATAGAAACCTCACTTTTCATAAAAATATAAATAAAGGTATTGTTATTTAAGAACTCTACCTTGTCATTTTTTCAAACATGAAGAGTGAATAAAATACAATTTCACTTTAAGGTATAAAATCAAGAATAAAATTCCATACAGTTAGAATATGAAAATCAATAAAAGTCAATGAATGCTTTAAAAAATAAATCTATAGTTAGTCCAAACCATGATTATATTGGATAAAAAAATTTATAAACCTCAAGAAATAACAGAACAATTTTATAAATGAAAATTTAAAAAATACCTACTTAATGTGACCTTTGATGAAATCCTTCTAAAAAGGACTATAATGATATATCACAACCATTACAAACCAACAGAACCAATTATAACCAAAAATTTCAATAAAAATGGTCCCATATTTCCATTAGGGTAATATAAAAAGATAGAAGAAATATATAAACCAAAATCATAAGATAATAGAGTAGGATAGAGAAATATTTGGTGAAGAAATCATGTTGAATCAGTAACCTTATGTGAGAAATCACCCAAAAAGTGTCCCAAGATAAAGAAAAATGATGGTGGGGCCTTATGTTGATACCAAATAGATTGGGGGTTAAATGGGAGGTTGAAAAAAGTAAATGTTATTTCTAAATCAATATTTATTTTTGTTTTATTAGGATTAATTGTTTTTCTGCACAATTTTTTAAATCGTGCACAACATGTCTGAATGATACTAGAAACATATATTCAACAAGAATGGGTTGGGAAAACCATAAAAAAATATTTGACATGATAAAATTCTACAAAACCCTCGTATTGAAACCCAAATACTAAGGGAGGACACTCAACAGTCACCGAATGAGTTAAACATGGTGTAGTGATACCATGGGTGATACAACATACCTCTTCATGTTATCCCACTAGAAACACTTTTTAGGTCTCTATACATCATTGTAATTCTAGGATGAGTAAAAAATGATAATATATTGGATTCATAAAATAGATATTTCGTCATGTATGTTATTGATGTTATTCATACTTTGTTCTTTAACCTTATCATTTAAGCACGATCATGGTTGAAATGAGGAATATATTTCACCTTCATCTCTAATCTCACATCTTCCCTCTGTTCCATATTAATCATCTCATGGATGGATGGCTGAACATTCATATGAAAATATACGAATTGTCATGTTTCCTCATTATTTAAATATCAAAATTCTAAAAATCCATTAATATTGTATCTCTTTCAATCATCATTATTGAAAAACTAGAATTTACGTTTCAACATGGAATTTTAGCCACCTTATTTTCTTTCCTAGGGCGGTGATGTATTACGTAGTCACATTATTCACCCAAATCTAATAAAATAATTTGGAATATATTAAACTCGTTATATGTAAATATATAATTCAATATTTCATGACCAGTATATATATCACACTTTAACCATACAGATAATGCCTCTTTATATTTAATGTAAAAAATTCCATTTCAAATTCCAAATCATCAGTCTGGTAATTATGATCATGCATTTTCAATTGGAAAGATTCATAATATATCACTATATCAATATGTATTAGTATTCTCCCAAATACCTTATTTTATGAATCCTTATATATCAAAAACCCTTCTGCACTATAATGTAGTGTAAGAATCGATGCACTTATCAACCATACTTTTTGTTCTTTGATATTCTTATCACATTAATCCATCCAAAAGAACCTAAAACAATTTCCATTAAACATGATTAGTGTATTATATTTATGTGATAAATATTGTAAAAATAATTGGTAGTCTCGATAAATTCCATGAAAACTATAGATCTTAGGTACTATGGTTAGGCTAGGCCATTTCTCAATAACTTCGTTATTAAAGAATCCTCTTATATAAAATATCATGAAATTATAGGACCCATGAATGAGAATTTTTACAGCCAAAATTAACACTTGATAAATTGAGCATATATATCCTCCTTCTTCGAGGTCATAAACACAACCACAAACTATTTTTCATTTTCTAAATTTTTATTCAAATATATCATAATATCATCTGTAATGACTAATAATAACTGATCATGTTAATATATAAATAATAAATTCATTATATTAATGAATATGGCTAGTGAATTGGTAAGTCCAAATGGAATTACTATAAATTAATAATTACCATACCATGTATAGAAGGTATATTAGGGTATATCCTTATTCTTGACCCTTATATATTTTTATTTATATCAAATATCAATCTTATAAAAATACTGAGATCCTTGTAATTGATCAAACATATAATCGATATGGGTTATAGGTTACTTGTTCTTGATAGTGATCTTTTTATCATCCTAAAATTAAATGTAATGATGTATTGACCCATATTTATTATTAACAAAAGGAATAATTGAACCCCTTAGTGAATAACCAGACCAAATGGATCCTTTATATATATTCTCATGGAGTTCGTTCTTTTATTCCAAAATCTCAATTAGCGACAGTCTATATAGATTATTTGAAATAGGTGTATCACTGGACATGAGTTATATTGAAAACACAACATCATGATTCGATTGAAAAAGAGACAAATATTCTAGAAATACATCAAAAAGTCTAGTATAGTAGGCATATACCCAATATTTAATATCTCCCAAACCATATAAGATAAATATCCCACTTGAATAGGTAGTAAAATCATTTTATGGAAGTAATTTCAATGGTAATTCAGGTTCAACCTCACACTGATAGAATATCATAGGTTTATTTATAATATAATATATAACATTCCTCAATTGAAAATTTATTTGGAATATATAAATAGAGATCCAATCAATGGAGAAAATTAGATCAAAATCCAACTAAAATAACAATAACATGATTTTAGGAAGTAAATTCCAAAAATCATTGATCAATGAAAAGTTATAGACATGAGATGTGATTTTAATACCATTATGAGTTTCCAATACCAAATGAAGATCAAAACATTGAGGTAGTGATACCCTTAGAAAATTGAAAAACTATTAAAGAGTTTGAATTATAGAAATCAAATGAATCATTTACACATTCACTTTGGATAATAAGTGTACCTTCCAGTACATCATCTGAAATTCATTCATGTACAATATAATTCCCTAATCTCAGAATTCTCCCCTTGTATTATTCTATCATTTATTCCCTTAATTATTGGGACTTTTTTTGAATAATTCCGAATCTCTTTTATGTTAATATTTATATAGACGATGTTTATTTCTATACCAATCAATCAAGAGTCTTATAACCCTTTATCCAGACATAAAGCAAAATAATTCCCTATAAAGCAAGTACTTTAGTGTTTCATTCCATAATTATCTCATGATGTAAATCCCATCATCCCATTATTATTTTTTGACACATTAATTTATCCATGGTTCTCATCTAACAAATTATTTTCTTGAAATATCTTTGATAATAATATATTAAAAATTATTTTTCTATATTTACGGGAAATAAAACTATATCATCATATGACTAAAATAATTGGGAAACCAGTTCCCTGTAGCAACACAATTTAAGACCATCAATGAAATCGTCAATCATGATTTCTTTCGAAGATATTTTTTCTATTAAATTGTAGGCTAATATTTTAATGGTATCCTCATACACTTCAATGCCTTCTTCTTCAATTTTTATTTAAATTTAGCTACTTACACTAAAATTCATCTCAATATTTTAAAATTAATTACATCTTAAAGAATAGAACATTAAAATTTCAATATTTTGTGATTTTGTTTCATAAACCCCTTTAGTATTCTGAATAAATGTCTACCATTGATAAACATCACATTTCAAACAAAATGTTTCTTAACTATCATTTTCACTTACATTACATCATAAATATAGTAAGTACTTTTCAATGAAATTAATTCATTTCTAATCAATCAGTGGATTAGTATTCTAATTAAAATATGGAGTCTTATATTACATGAAGTAATCCAAAATTAGTGAATCATACTATAGAACAAAAAGATGTTACATATTGGAATTACCTTAACCTAGTTACCCAGAGTCGGTGCATTATTTTAATACATTGGCATGATTACAAGGAATCAAGTCCAGAAAGACTGATCAGTTTAGCAGTCTTGGAAAATAGATTATATACATGGACATTACATTACACTTTAGAAAATAAAACACAACATAAATGATCCTTTGAGAATGCCATTAATACTTTAGCTTAACCCTGCTTATCAATCATAATACACTTCTTGGTATCCTAAGAAAATTAAAACATAAAAATGGGTGAGCTCAGATGCTCAGTAAGGATAAAAATATAGAAGAAATGTTCACAAATAAGAATAAACATTTATGTCAATTTATAAGACTAAATCAAAAGACTTTTTAATATTAAAATTCAGCATAATATAGAAAAGAAACAATAAAATAATTCCATTTAATTATTCACATGGATATTCTAATAGTCTAATAATCACATGCAATATCAATAGACCCTTTCATAATGATGGAATGCATAATGCCAGACTATCATAACCACATAGTCAAGCCCTTGTGCCAAGACTACAAATAAGATTTTATCAAGGCCTTGTGCCAAGACACTAGTTTGTCTCATGAGACCTACCGATGCTTCGAGGAGCTATAGTGGGCTCCACCCGTCACTTACTAAGTCCAATGCATTCCCCATGTAAAAAGGTTTAAACATAACATAAATATTCGTATTAAACCTAACATACGAAATGTCAATACTTTACCCATAAAACATTAATGGTATAAAAATAAAACATCCACAATCAAACATATCACAAAACCTTCAATACAGTACAGAATATTTGTATCATAATAAAATAACGTCAAACAAGTTTAAAATCCATTAAAGGATTTTGACATAGATGAAAATTATTTGTAAAACTCTTTGAGAGAAACATACCTTTTTCATGAAAACATTTAAAAGTCACACAATTTATAAACTAAAGCATTTAATACATTTTTTAATCAAAGTGTCACATACCACTTAAAATTTTTTGAAAGTAATTAACATTTTAAAACATTAATGTCCATTTAAATAAATCCTTAAAACCATTTTGAAAAATGGACATTAATGAGAATGGTTTAGAAGAATAAATATTTAAATCATTTAAAATGACGTTTTAGTAAAAAGTGCCTTAAAATAATCCCTTTGAAACTATTTTATGAGACATGTACATGGATAATAAATGTTTCCCAGTAGATACTTATGTAAAAACAACCTTGGATAATAAAGAAATTGTGAAATTAACCCTTACCTATTTGGTAACTTACAAAACATACACCCTATAAAAGAAGTATCATACAATGAATATGTAAATACACCTAAATTATAGTTTATTACACAAATAATACAATTATGGGCAGTAAATTCACCAGAGAAATGGTAATAGTGGCAATATGGAATGAATCTCATAGGAATAAGGAGTGATAAGAAAACCCCTTACCTTGCACATTCCTTTAGTCGAGGGTACGTTTAACCTCCTACATGAAGATATTAGTATGTTATTAAATTATACGAGAACCATATTAGTATTTTTGATATCATAAATGATTCATTAATGACTTTATAATACCCTTTTAATAATAATTTCCATGTTAAATTAACATTTCGGGTAATAATCGCTTTCTTTATCATACGTGTTTTAACTTGTTACTCTTGATTGTATCACATAGACCAGGATTTAAATACTTACAAAATATAAAATATGATTTATATATCATATATATTTTGAATATAAATATGTATAATAGACATATATATGAAATAAAAAAATACCATTTATGGAGACGGTAGTCTGTACGTACGCATAAACACTGTTTTTGTTTTCATAACGTATTGAACGGAACTAAGTGAATAAGATATATGTAAGTACATATATATATATATATCTCCAGTAGAATTATTATGTCATATATTACATACTTATTAGTATTATATATTTTTATAATCGTCGATGAATTGTGAGTGTGTAAATGAAACTCATCGTGTCATGGAGACGGTAATCCGTACGTACAAACGAACGAAAATATAATTTCTTTAAAGGTGTGGAACTAGATGTTATATAAATTTTAAAACGACATTATTATGTTATTTTCATTATTTATGTATGTATTAATCATCATTATATCCATCCAAATAACATAGTGTTGAATAACAAATTACACCACGATGTGGAGACGGTAAACCGTACGTACGCATGCATGGTGACATTATCATTAATAAGATTGGTAGAATAATTAATATAGTTGTGACATATTTATAATAACATCACAATATATAGATGATACGGGATTTATTATTTTAGAATGGAATCAACAAAGAAATAGTAAGTGGAAGAATAAGAGAACTTGAAAGAGGGTGGTGAAATCATTACCTCTTCTTCGGGTTCTTCATTTTGATTTGATCAAAAGGGATCCTTAAGATGAATTTATGACCAAAGGAAGGACTCTAGTATGATTTTAGGATATTTGGTAGGATATTTGGGCAGGTTTTGGCAGAGCCAAATGACCTTGGAGGTGTAAATTTGTGGGAAGGTGAAGTGCCCTTTTATAAGAGTGGTGAGGGCCACTTTAGGAAATGATTAAAGTATTAATTTATTATACAATAATATTAGTTTTATAATGGGTAAAAAGGAATTTATTTCTAGAATTAGGTGGTTATGGGTTGAAATTCTCTTAACCAATAGGTTTTAGACAAGTTTAGGTTACAATTTCAACCTTATCTTTTCGATTTAACTCTTAGTTAAATAGTTTAACTTTTACAGTGTCTTCTTCTATTCTAACTCTATATTGTCAGTAAAAATACTCTAAACCTCCAAGAGAACCTAAAGTGGCTGATTAATGATATATATAATATTATTTAAGCCCTTTAGATTAACCTTACATTGTTATGAATATTATATCAACCAATAATATAGTATTCGTTTTAAATATTAATTTATGTCAATTTTGACACTATTTTGTATTTTGTTTTTGTGAAAGTCAGAAATACTTGATTACTTAGGAAAATATACATTTAATCATCCATAACATTTCATATTCACCTATAAAATTCTTTGGTGTCATAAAAACATTGAAATTATATTTATTTTAATATTTATAATTCCATTTATTTGATTCTGTCATTGATAAGGTAATTACTGCATCATCATTGTGTTATAAATAAATTTAATTATTTAAGGTATAAAAATTATAAAATAATTATCATGGTGTAGTAAATTTATTTATATTTCCATAGAATATTTATAGTCTAACATATTACTTATATAACACCATATAAAAATTAATTCCTAAAGGATTTTTGTTTTTGTCAATTTTGTCTTTACTTTAAATTAATTAATCTAAAGTGTCGTTATCATTCATAAGTGGCTCCATGGGGTACCCATATCGACCCAAGGATGAACATGGTCGGCCATTACTCATCCAATAATTTTAGGACATTTGTTAAGATAATTTTGAATTATTACAATATTCTTTTTACCTTGAATTACCCTATTAACCTTTAACCGCAGTAAATAAAAGTCAGAAGTTACTATCCATAAAAAATTATTTTCATTTTATTGAAGCACATTTTAATTACTGTGGTTAACTGTGTCTCTTGTAATTTTTAAATTCCACTCACAGAAGCGGTAAAATTATGTTTTATGTAAATTTGCAAATTATCCTATGAGGTGGGTAAAATTTGGTGAAAAGTTCAATAAATTTTTTATATATCTAAAATTATTATAAAATGAATCCAATTAATTAAATTGAATTTATATAGGTATTATGTATATATTTTGACATAAAACAAATTTAAATAAAATAAAAAATTCTTTAATGAAAAAGCTAGTTTTAAACAATAACTCAGTGTTTTTCAGTATTCATCAAAAATTGAAAGTTTTCAGAAAACTACCAAAAATTCACCCTAGGATAATTTAAATATTCTGAATCTAAAAATGATTTATATTTTACTAAAATCAAAACATTGAAGTTGTATTTATTAATTTAAAATTAATTCTCATTGTCAAAACCAAAAGGCGCATATTTAAGAAATAATAACTATCAAATGATTGACACTTGTTTATGTCCAATTTCAATGTAAACTTACATACAATGACTAGAATTGAATTAAATGGTAAAAATATAATATATTTATACTTCCAAAACATTAAAATGTATAATTTAACACTGTAAATTATTTTGATTAAAAAGTTGTTTTCATTTAAAATATAGTATTTTCACTATTCACCCAAATATGAAAGTTATCAAAAAACACAAAATATTTATTGAAACTAAGTTATTATGTCCAGATTCTAGAGAAGAAGTTTATTTTGTCAAATTTAATATATAAAAGCTTCAAATATTGGATTTAAAAAGGGTTCTCCATTAAAAGGGGGTGAAATTGTATTTTTTGAAAAATACTTTTTTTATATGAAAAAAATGTATTTGTTCTTAAATTATGTTTAAGAAACTAATAATATGGATTATAGAATTATAAGGATTATATGAAGTTCAAAATTCAATTAATACTATTTATAACTGCTTTTGAGCGGTTAGTTTGGTGAGTCATGGTGCTCTTGAACTCAGTGTTGCGTGTAGTTCAAGTTATTGAATTACTTTGAAGAGATAACGTACTATGAAATATTTGGGTGTTACATTCATCCCTCCTTCAATAAATTGAATCCTCACAATTTTAAATTTTTTTTCAAAAAGAAAAGGTTGAAAATAGAAAATACCTTTGTGGGAAAACCCATTTCAGAAATTAGGTTAATAAAATTTTGTCTTAATAAAAGAAAAAGGGGAATGAAAAAGTAACCACCAAATTATGATCTCGATTAAGAGTACATTGGAGGTAATTAGTGACACATTAATATTGGAAAATGTAAATATTTATAGGGAGTGATTGAGTTAATCCATCACAAACAATTTTAGAATTGAGGGCCTCAAAGTCATCAATCTATGATGATTTAAAATATCATTAGTTCCACAAAACATTAGGTATTTGGATAACACATATTTAGTTTTAGGATCTCTTACATAATTTTTAACAATTAATTTATTCATAGAATAAGAGAATATATATATATATATATATATATACTTAACAATTAGAGTTCCATCCTGTAACTAATTTCTACAATAAATTCATCTTTCACTCTAAAAGATAACAGAACAAAAAAAATTCTATTTATCATATTTGTATAGAGTTCAAAAAAACGAGTTTATAATTCATCTACCAGACCCTTTAGAAAAACTAATTTATTCAATCTAGGACATCACGTGGGTTAGTGGTAGGTGATACACCCTTGTCGACCTTCGGTTGCAGGTTCAAGTCTCGCGGCCTTGCCGGACGCGACGGGTTGCCGCCCGACCTCTGGGTTGTCGTTTTTATGGAAATCCAAAAATTATCTCAAACTATACTTATCCAAAATATTTGTGTCCAAACTCACAATACAAAATTTATAGGGAAGTTAAACACAATGAAAGTCCTTTTTTCCATATAATAACATGTGAATACCTTCATCATGTATTCTTTTAAAACACTACAACATTCTAAATTACCATAAAACCTTATTGATTACATTCATGCTCCCTTATTCATTATAGAATACTAGATATACTCCTTCAATCCAAAAACTGTTGTAAACTCCAACAATGATGGAATATAAAAATCATTAATTAGTTTCAAGGAAGTCAAGAATATCAAATATAATTTATCCAAATTATCCATCTCTTATTCTGAAATCACTACCACATTATCATGACCATATTAAGGCTTAACTTTCCCTCAAACATGAATTTTCCAAAAAAATTAACCTTCTATTGAGTCACTTTTATTGGTTCTACACAATCTCAAGTCCTTAATGAAATTGTACTGCAGTAGAATCCATATATACTCCATTATTATTATAACCAGTACATCATTGATACAACACTCAAATGACACAATTCTTTAATAACCACATCAGAACTCTAATTACTCATCCCCATCTGTGGTAGTATCATAACTTGATTATTATCCAATAGCATCATTTGGGGCATACTCTGATGATTTGGACATTGGTTCGTGTAGTGTCCCAACTCCTTGCAGATGAAGCATTGTACATTTGAAACCTTTTTCTTACACTTTCAGTCACGTACATGGTGTCCTTTTCCTCCACACTTATAACAAAATCCAATTACCTTCAGGAAAGTTCTAGGGTTTTTCTTCCCACGGTTATAACATATGAAAAAATTCTTCTTTTCCCTCTTCCGTTTATCCATATTTATCTCTTCCATCCTTTTCTTATCTTTCTCCCCTTCAAAGCCATAGGACTCAGAGAATTGTTTACTTATCTTATTAACACATTATACTATTTCTTCATATGTTGAGAATACATGGGAGACAATTTCCCTTCTAAATGTTGGCTTAATAACATGAAATATATGATCCTTATTAATCTTTGGATCATATTTATTGCTGGAGTTAACATTCTTTCAACTGGGTTCTATTTCTATACAATGGAATACACTAGGTCAGTTTATGAATTGTAATGAATAATTCTATACATGTAAAATACCTAATGTAAATTGAACAGTTTATGGATATAATAAATAATCATAAAAATGTTTTATTTGGGGATGTATATACTAAAAATACCTTTATAATGGTTTGTAAATAAAATAAGAATTATCCAGAGCATATCCCCCAGGAGTGTCGTAACCAAGAGTGCAGCAAGGCCCATTGTCATGTACTAGTTCAGGTTCAAGTCTAGCTCAAAGCGGTGTTTTCGGGTTTTACCCCTAGGTACATCTGTTCCAGAGTCACTTCTACCTGCTCATATCCAGACATGGATGTATAGCTTGTAAAACTCACAAAATCTCTAAAATACCAAAATTCTAAGAAGTTCTTCTATACTAATCATCAATTTCTATCTTAGGATAATGTGCGCTAATCAGAGTTTATCTAAATCTAGTATCCAAGGTTATTGCCAAACTTCCTCTGATACCAACTGCAATGTCCAGACACCATTTACCCATAGTTGGTGCTTTATTTTAATACATTGGCATGATTATAAGGAATCATGTCCTGAGAGACCGATCAATTTAGAATTCTTGGAAAATAGATTACATACATGGATGTTACATTAAACTTTAGAAAATAAAACACAACATAAATGATCCTTTGATAACTCCATTAATCCCCTAGCATAACCCTATATATCAATCATAATACACTTCTTGGAATCCTGAGAAAATTAAAACATAGAAAGGGGTGAGCTCAGATGCTCAGTAAGGATAACAATAAAGTAGAAACTTTCATAAATAAGAATAAAAATAAAAGGTAATGTATAATACTAAAACAAAATCCTTTTTAAACATAAACTTTAGAATAATATAGAAAATATAAAACAAAATAATGTTATTTACTTATTCACATGGATATTCTACTAGTCAAATAATCACAAGCAAAAACAATAGCCACATTCATAATGATGGAATGCATAATGCGAGACTATCAGAGCCGTATAGTCAAGGCCTTGTGCCAAGTCTAAAAATAAGATATTTTCAAGGCCTTGTACAAAGACACTAGTTTTTCTCATGAGACCTACTGATGCATCATGGAGCTATAGTGGGCTCCACCCGTCACATACTAAGTCCAATGCATTCCTCATATGAAAAGGTTTAAGCATAACATAATCATTCGTATTAAAACTGGTATACAAAATGGAAATATTTTACCCATAAACCATGAATGTTATAAAAATATCACATCCATAGTCAAAAATATCACAAAACCATTAATTCAACACATGATATTTGTATCATAATAAATCATCTTCAAATAAGTTTAAAATCCATTAAAGGATTTTGAAATAGATGAAAATGATTTGTAAAAATCTTTGAGAGAAATATCCCTTTTTCATGAGAACATTTAAAAGTAACAAAATTTAGAAAGGAAGACATTTAAATACATTTTTGAACCAAAGTGTCCCATACCACTTTGAAACTTTTTAATGTAATTAACATTTTAAAACATTCATGTCCTTTTAAATAAATCTATAAAACCATTTTGAAAACGTAGAAATTAATGAGAATGGTTTAGAAGAATAAATCTTTAAAAAATTTAAAATGATGTTTTAGTAAAAACTACCTTAAAATATTCCCTTTGAAAACTATTTTATTAATCATGTACATGGATATTAAATGTGTCCGAGTAGATACTTACATAAAATCAACCTCGGATAATAAAGAGATTGTGAAATTAACCCTTACCAATTTGGTAACATACGAAACATACACCCTATGAAAGAGGTATCATACTATGAATATGTAAATACAAAAAATTAATTTTTATTAAACAAATAATACAATTATGGTCAGTACATACACCACACAAAAGGTAATAGTGGCAATATGGCATGAATCTCACGGGAATAAGGAGTGAGATGAAAACCCCTTACCTTGCACTTTCCTTTAGTCGAGGGTATGTTTAACCTCTTGTATGAAGATAGTAGTGTGTCATTAAAGTATACCAGATCCATATTAGTATTTATGATATCATACATGTTTCATTAATGTCTTTATAATTTTTAGTTGAGAATAATTTCCATGTTAAATTAACATTTCGGGTAATAATTTCTTTCTTTATCGTACATGTTTTGACTTGTTACTCTTTATTGTATCATGTAGAACAAGATTTAAATAC
The DNA here is from genome assembly GCA_963277665.1 of Viscum album. Classification (NCBI taxonomy): domain Eukaryota; kingdom Viridiplantae; phylum Streptophyta; class Magnoliopsida; order Santalales; family Viscaceae; genus Viscum; species Viscum album. The sequence continues at coordinate 1,080,195,594 of OY728153.1, read as the reverse complement.
TTCCAGAATATAAAACATGATTTATATATCATATTTATTTAGAATATAAATATTTATAATATACATATATATGAATTGAAAAACACCATTTATGGAGATGTTAGTCCGTACGTACGCATAAACATTGTTTCCCTTTTCATATCGTATTGAACAGAACTAAGTGAATAAGATATATGTAAGTAAAAATATATATATATAAATATATATATCTTCAGTAGAATTATTATGTCATATATTACTTACTTATTAGTGATATCTATTTTTATAATCGTCGATGAATGGTGATCGTGGAAATTAATCTCATCGCGTCGTGGAGATGGTAATCCGTAAGTACGCACGAGAGAAAGTATAATTTCCTTAAAGGTGTGTAATTGGATGGTATATTAATTTTACAGAGACATCAGTATGTTATTTTCATTCTTTATATACATATTACTCTTCAGTATATCTATCCAAATAACATAGTGTTGAATAACGAAATACACCACGATGTAGAGTCGGTAAGCTGTACATACGCACGCATGTTGACACTATCATTCATAAAATGGGTAGAATAATGAATATATTTGTGTAATATTTATAATAACATCATAGTATATACAAGATAATGGAGTTATTATTTTTTAAAGGAAACGACAATGAAAGAGTAAGTGTAAGAATAATAGAACTTGAATGAGTGTTGTGAAATCATTACCTATTTTTCGTGTTCTTCCTTTTGATTTGATCAAAATGGATCCTTAAGCTGGCTTTCTGAGCAAAAGAAGGCCTATAGAATAATGTTAGGATAGTTTGTAGGATATTTGGGTAGGGGGTGGCCGAGGAAAATGGGTTTGGAGGTGTAATGTTGAGAGAAGGGGAAGTGCCCTTTTATAAGAGGGGTGAGTGTCACTTTAGGAAATGATTAAAGTGTTAATTTATTATACAATAATATTCGGTTTATAATGGTTCCAAATGAATTTATTTTGAGACTTATGTGGTTATGGGTATATATCCTTTCAACCAATAGGTTTTAGACAAGTTTAGGTTACCATTTTAACCTTATCTTTTAGATTTAACTCTTAGTTAAATAGTTTAACTTTTACCGTTCCTTCTTATATTATTACTCTATATGGTTAATAAAATTACTATAAACATACAAGAAAACCTCAAGTGTCTCATTAATGACATATATAATATTATTTATGCCATTTGGCCGAACCATACATTTTTAGGAATATTATATCAACCAATAATATAGTATTTGTTTTAAATATTAATTTTTGTCAATTTTGACACTATTTGGTATTTTGTTTTTGTGAAAGTCATCCAAACATGATTGCTTCTAACAATATAAATTTAATCAGACCTAAAATGTCATATTCACCTATCAAATTATTGGATGTCATAAAAACTTTGAAATTATATTTATTTTAATATTTATAATACCATTTATTAGATTTTTTTCATTTATAAGGTAATTAATGCATCATCATTGGGTCATAAATATATTTACTTATTTAATGTCTAAAAATTATAAAAAATAAATCATGATGTAGAAAATATTTTTATCATTCCAAATAATATTTATAGTCAAAAATATTACTTATATAACACCATATAAAAATTAATTACTAAAATATTTTTGTTTATGTCAATTTTGTCTTTACTTTAAATTAATTATTCTAAAGTGTCATTATAATTCATAAGTCTCTCCATGGGGTCCCAAAATCGACCAAGGATTCCCATGTTAAAACATTACTCATAAAATAACGTTAAGACATGTGTTATGGTAATTTTGAATAATTACAATACTCTTTTTACCTTGAATTACCCTATTTAACTTTAACCGCGGTAAATAAAAGTCAAAATTTACTATTCACCAAAAATTATTTTCATCTTATTGAACCACATTTTACATATTGAGTTTAACCATGTCTCTCGGATTTTTTAAATTCCACTCACAGAAGTGGTAAAATTAAGTTTTATATGAATTTGAAAATTCTCTAGGAGGTGGGTAAAAGACGGTGAAAAGTTCAATAAAATTTTTATATATCTAAAATTATTATAAACTGAATAAAATGAATTACGTTGAATTTATATAGGTATTATGTATCTATTTTGACCTCAAATGAATTAAAAAAAATAAATAATTATAAAAAAAATTCCAGTTTTAAACAATAACTCAGTGTTTTTCACTATTCATCAAAAATTGAATGTTTTCAAAAAAATTCCAAAAATTCACCCTAGGATAATTTCGATATTCCGAATCCAAAAATGTTGTATATTTTTACAAATAAAAAAACATAGATGTTTCATTTACTAATTTAAAATTAATTCTCGTTGTCAAAACCAAAAGGCGTATTTTTAAGAAATAATAACTATCAAAAGATTGACACTTGTTTCTGTCCAATTTCAATATAAAAGTACTTAGAATGACCAGAATTAGATTAAATGGTAAAAATATAATCTATTAATACTTAAAACCCATTAAAATGTATAATTTAACACTACAAATTATTTGGATTAAAAAAGTTTTTTTCTGTTATAATATAGTATTTTTCACTATTCACCCAAATATGAAAGTTATCAGAAAGAACACCGAAATATATTAGAACTAAATTATTATGTCCCAATTTTAAATAAGAATTTTATTTTTTCAAATTGAATATATAAAATTTTCAAATATTGGATTTAAAAACGGTTCTCCATTAAAAGGCGGTAATATTGCATTTTTTGAAAAATACTTCTTTTATCTGAAAAAAATGTATTTGTTTATAAAATTTATCTAAGAAAATCATAATATGGATTAAAAAATTATAAGATTATATAAATATAAAACTTTAGTTAATACTATTTATAACCGCTTTTGAACGGCTAGTTTGGTAAGTTGTGGTGCGCTTGAACTCAGTGTTGCATGTAGTGCAAGTTTTTGAATTACTTTGAAGAAATAATGTACTATGAAATCTTGGGGTGTTACACATATGATCTTGGTTATTAATCATAACCTGAGTCAACTACCCTAATATGGACATTATCCACTCAATTCCAACACCATCTATATTTGACATACTCAACAAGACAATTCAATCATTTTATTCATGTCATGATTCAATTTTCTATATTAGGGGAAATCATTAAACAATTTCACATATTGATTTATCTTAGTATCATCATGAATATTGATCCATAATGTAAAGATCCATATAATAGTTAAAGTTTTCAATTATTTTAAGGGATTATTATAATTCTTTTCTTCTATATCTTTATTTTAAATATATTTCACTATGTTCCAACTAAACTTACTCTAATACAAACTATTTGAACCCCAACTCTAGTAACCTAGAGATAGAGTTTACATTATTACATTTGTATAAGATAAAAGGCATATCACCAAATTGGTTCGATCAGTATAGTATTCATGGAAAACTAAATACACACAAGATTACCATATTACACTTGAAATATAAAACACATAGCATACGAAACATTCTTACATTCTTGATATTATTAATAATATGGTTCTTCATACCCTATAAAAAGGGAAAAAAATAAAGGGTGAGATCAGATTCTTATTGAAGGTTATTTATAATATATTTTATCCTGAGTATATAAGGAACAATCCGTAAACAATAGAGGATAAAAAAATATTATCCATTAAACACATGACTTGAATGAGTATCCATGGATAATATAAATATTACAAACACATTGATAAATATAAAATAAGTCATAACAATGAATGGGATTCCCTCATACCATTATATAAAAATTAAATGAAAAATTATAGACATTCATGCTCAAGGCCTCTCCACAAATATATTAGGAATTATACCATCATAAACTCTCAGTCAAGACATAAATCATAATAAATGGCTATATGTAAACAAAATATCCATTAAACGAGGCATTCCAACTATTTTGTCTCACTAGACATGTTAATGAATCAATTAGCTATCTATAACTAGGTCCCACATATAACATGCATGTCCTATACATTTCTTATATTTTTAACGAACAAATAAATCATTCTAAAAATTCCTTAAATGAAAAAATTTTCATTTTTGAATCATGAATAAAGAATATCAACACTTCATAATGATAAAACATCTTGAGAAATAATTAATATTTTATAATTGGATCATATACCCAGAAATATAAATGGGTTTAGCCATAGTTTAAAATGTATATGAAAGTTCAACGATAAATTTTATCAGCAAAATACCTTTTTACTTTGAAATTACTTAATAAAATATAAAATTTATTAATATTAAATAAAAATATTTATTTAAAAATAATTTAATAAAATTTTATATGATGATTCAAATCATTGAGAGTCCATAATGGTGGAAAATTCTACTCATGGAATGTATGTTAAAAAAAATATTTCTATCACATTTTCCAAAATGTCAAAAGTCCCACATTCAGAAAATGGAAAAAAAACATACCATTTATTTTTTGATTAAAAATTAAATCCTTGTTAAATTTGACATTAAAAAATTAGAGTGGAATATTAAACATAATTCAATAACATTTTTTAAAAATAATTAACATAAAAGAAAGATTTTCTTGTCTAAATAAGAAATAAATTTTGTTTTTCTTTAAAAAAATTTATTATTTGTTTTAAGTGGACATGACAAGAAACTATTTCTATTACTTGAAAATTACATGAGTAAATATAGTATATGAAAATTAAATGCTTTTATCATATAAGTATCATATAATTTTCCTCAATGTAAATTCAAACATAAGAAATACTAAAAAAGTAATTTTAATAGAAATACATTACCACAATATCTACTAGATTTGTAAGTAATTTTAAACACATATATAAAAAATTTTATTTATTATAATTATATAAAATATTCTTTTAAATATTTATAAAATTCTATATGATACATTTATAAAACATCAATCACACATTTAATAAAAAATTATTATTAAAATAATCATTCCAGGGTTATTAACCCGTTAATTTTTCATGATAACTTCAATTTAATAGTTCTAGTTCATGTAATTTGATCATGGTTCCATCATATACATAATTATATTCAATATCATATATCATATATATTCATTATATATTTTTATGAGTCATTCATTGAAGTTATAGATAGAAAAATGAATTACACCATTTATGGAGATAGTAAGATGTACATATGTATGAACACTATTTTCACATTTTAACAAAGTGAAAATTAATGAAAAATAATAATTCACCTTTACAAGATCATTATTATATAATATATATATCATATATTTTATTATTTAAATCAATTTAAATCAGAAACAAAAAACAATTCACATTTCTTTTTTTGAAGTGGTAGTCCACACATACACATGAGTGATATTTTCATTCTACAATGAATGGGATGTTAAGAAGGTAGATATGATATTATTATTAATTAAGAATAATAATTTCATAAATATAATATATAAAAATTTAAACTACAATATTAACTATCCATTGATGATGATGATGATGGAAAATTAGTAGTATCACAATGTGGAGTCGGTAGCCCACACAAATACAAGTGTGATACTTTCACTTCTCCATTGAAGGAAAAAAGGGTGGATAATACTCATTACAAAGTCATCACAACATTGAAGTATATTTAGGATGATAAATTTTTTATTTCATTAATAATAACATTGATCTATAGGATTTTTATTAATACATAATTTAAAATAGTTTAGGTTTGATGACTACCTCTTATTTGATAGACCACTTTTTGATCACTTTTAAAGGACCCTTGGAATGGTCCCTTAAGATTACATGTAAAAAACGATATTGTTAAGGTATGTTTATATAAGAATTTTTTATGATTTTTTTCACTATATGGATCAATGTTGTGTAAATTAAACAGAGAAGTTGAGTCCTTTTATTAATGAGGGGAGGTGCATAATTGTAATTACTTAAATTGATAAAATAATAAAAATTATTTTTCAAGTTAATGTGGCTAAAAATTTATATATTTAAAGTTCTAAATAAATATAATTCTATAGTTACTTATACAATAATATTAATACATGATTAGTTGATTTTTAACCCTTACCTCTTAGTTTTAATTTCTGTTAACCCTTTTAACTTTTACCGCAATATCAATGTTTTTTTCTTTATGGTCTAGGAATGTGACCATAAACGGAAAAGTGATCCATAAATAGTAAAAGATTGATATGTTAAAAAATATACCATTAAATTTGAATTATATATTATTTTTATTAATTTAAAATAATTTCATATAGTATTTTTTTCATAAAATTTCAATAATTGTTTTTGAAACTATTCAATTAATTTGGCTTTAAAGAATCATAAAATTATAATATAAATTATTAAAACGTGAATATTATGATTTTTTTCTAAAAACTTAATTTATCACAACAATTTATCCACATTGTATTACTTTTAATATCATTAAATTTATTTATTTTATTTTTATATTAATTGATGAAATACTTCGCTAGTGTTGCAAAAATAGTTAATATAATTATTCGCTTGATCAAAATTAAAAATATTTTACCATGATAAAAAATATATTATCCATAAAAGAAAATTTTAAAACTCATTATAATATATTTATTATACTTATGATAAAAATCTTTTTTATATCAAATTCAAGATAGTGACTTTTATTATTTATTCTTTTCCGAAGATAATTCAAAGGTCAAAATTAAAAAAAGGATCCAAGTGGACATATCCTCGATACATGGATGATTACGTTCTACCTACTCTCATGATATATAATAAATACATAATTTATAGTAATTTTAAACCCCTATCCCAAAAGACTGACATTTGTTTACCCATTTTACCTTACCTCGGTGACAAATATTTTTATCAAGGTTTCTATTCATATGAGAAAAATAAAATGGACATGATGCTTTACGATCATAAGGAATGATAATAGAAATGTGTTTTCTTAATGAAGGAAAAATTAAGACTACATTTGTATTACATGAGAGACATAAATTTTGGTTGAATCACTAATTTTATTCCATTGTATCTAATTATCAATTATTTTATTATTATTTCTGAAAGTTTTATTATTATGTTTTGTAAAGAGTAGGGCCATGCAAAAAATAAATCCTTAATGTAGATACAAAAAAATTTAGGTTAGAAATAAAATCATTTACCGTAGCATTTTTTAGGCAGGTTTTTTAAATATTGATTAAAATTTAAAAATCTATTACTTTCCATACATGGGTTTTAATTTTCTACCCCATGCAGGATTTTTAATATTCCTAGGAAACAACTTCAAAACAAAAAATATCCCCAATATTAACTCAAAATAGAAATAAAATTGACATCCATGATGTGTTGGACTACCAATGCAACCATTAAATTTTATCACATCTAAAAAAATTAAATTGAAACAATTTTTATCGAAGACATATTAATTAATAAATTTGTGATACCTACCCCAAGGTCAATCATCGGGTTTGTCACTTGCCATTGCTTAGTGAAAAGAGATCGTAGTGTTGTGAGGGTATAGAGAATGATTTTGAAAGAGAGAGATGACTGAAAATAATTTGTTAATAAAATGGAACACCTAAATTAAAATATCAATTCATTACATGTTAAAATAAATTAAAAATATAAATTGAAAAGAAAACATAATTTTTAGCATCCCTAAAGATCATCGCAATAGAAGATCCTAAGAAACTGATCCATTTTCAATACACAATATCCTCTTATTTTCTGATTTTATAGTACTTGAGATTTCAAAAATGGATTCAAAAATGGGTTTTTATAGACCAATTCTATAATTGGGAGCCCTGTTAAAAATTACATAAAAACCCTCCATTTCTAAGTCCATTAATAATTTTCCCATTGTGAATATTTTTCACGGTGTGTAACGTATGGGGACATGAATCTTATTGAGAGTTATTCCAAAACCTCTTATAATTAATGATACATGTTTTGAAAAAAATTTAAGGAATTTAATTATTTTTTCCATCTAGTTTCACTTCAATTCTACTTAGTTATTTAGTTTGATTCCTTGTGATTATTCATTGACTTTCCCTTATTGCCAAACATTTTCTATCGTTGAATTCATATTTACTAGGTTCTATCATTAATTATATAGTATAATGTCCTGATACTTCACATTTTGATGTGAATTTTATTATAAATTGTTAATTCAGTCTCTATATTCACATTACAAAACATTCCCATATCATTCCCTAAATCAATAATAAATACTGACAAGTTTAATGAAATAATGTGGAAATCATTGTGTTTTATATACAAATATATTTGAAAAATATAAAAAATTTAGGTAATATTTAAGAAAGTTTATCTTCTTAATTTTAAATATGTAATAATTTTTTAAAATTAATTCATAAGAGTGATATAATTTAAATTAAATTTAAACCCGCGAAATGCGATGTAAGAAATTTTCCATTAAAATACCTCTTATATATAAAATAGTTTTATACCAAATTCAAGTATAATGTTGATTACAATAGTATTTATAGGATTGTGATTAATTAAAATTAACTAATAAAATTTTAAAAATCACCAAAAATATAATTTTACTTTGTATATTCTGAAAAGGAAACGATAGTTTTAAATGAAACTCTATATTTTTCACTATTCATTGAAAAAATAAACTTTTATTTTGAAAATTATCAAAACATAATAATAATATAAATTTGATATTTTTATTTAAAAAACGATATAAGTTTTGTAAAATAAAATATCTAAAAGTTACAGATGTCAATTACAAAATTTTCTATGGAAAATTATTAAATTTTTTTAATCGTTTTTTTGAAGCAAAAAATTACAAGACTAAAATATTTTGTGATTATTTCCTATGATGTAATAATTACATTTGTATTGAGTGGTACCTATATATATATATATCATAGTGTGGTTATTATTATTCATACCACCAAATTTCAATGACTAGGTTATAACGATATACTATTTAGTTGTTCATTTATAGATCAAAATCGCCACTTGTTCACTGGGTCGTAAGGTGGATCCCCCATATTTTAATAAGGATTAAAGTAAATTTTGATGGTTTCACCTATATAATTCTTTGAATTTTTTTATTTTGAGGTATTTTCTAGACTCACCATGGATTTTAAAGGGGTTTTTATCGTTACATTGGTATTTGGACTACATATGAAGTTGATCTATGAGTGATGATATAGGAAATTAGACATGTTATTCAACAATAATTGACCAATATAAGGGTTGATTAATAATATGAAAATTATTATATTTCATTATGTATGAGAACTATAAGTATCCATCATCAAATTCTACCATAATAAATTGAATGTATTGCACATGCTTCACATTTTATTTTGAGTGAATCTCATTCATATAGGGAGGAAATTCAGCAAGATGACTCCATTTTAATGTGGGAAAACATAGAATAAAGTTCAATGTGGAATTTTATATTTCATGATTATTTTAATTCATTGATTTATGATGAAATTAAAGGTGTGACTTACTATCTCCTTTGTAAACTCCCTTGTAATGCCTAACCTTTCATGCTTTATTTTATTAATAATTATTAGGACTAGAGTCATTTGGATTCTAGATATTCTTAGGAATTTTCCATTTATACAATAGTTTCTATGTATCACAAGGTATCAAAGAAATTATATTTATTTTCAGGGAATTATATCATAAAAGTTTTGGGGGCTACATGAAAACATTCTGTTGGGAGAAGAATCCTAATCGTATTACTCACCAGAGAGTATTTTCCAATTATTGGCTTGATAGAACATTTTAAATGGGTTTATTAATATATGAGATTAATTATTAATGATTTTTTTCAATGTTATTAGATTTTTAATGATATATTATTTAGTTTAATATAATTTAAAGTTAGATATAATTAATGTATCTATCAATAATAAATATTTTTTCTAAATATATAACACGAGCGAATAAATATTTATAAAAAAATAAATAATTATAGTGATATTATTAGTGTATTATTTATATGAGTTCTGAACTTTTTATGTAATACTTGTTAAGGATTATGTGAAGTGTTCACCTGGGAACACATGTGGTTTTAATTTATTATTTAATGATATAGGTAATATTTATATGATGATATTTTTAAGTTATGGGATTGTTTGTTTTTAATTTAAAGTTTAAAAATTGTTTGATAATGGATATTACATTGTTTATTGTTCATTAGATTGGATTTGTGTATATGAATTTTTCTAGAGAACCATTTTAGGTCTTGATGACCATTAGAGGTTTGAAATATTTTTATATGGCTTGATTGATATAGGTATGAGGGGGAAAATATCTTTCGTGGTGATTTTCTACTTTCACCTCTAATTTTAAGGGAGTAAAAAAATTATTATAAGGTATTGTGGGATAATTAGATAATATTTAATTACATTTATTGAAACTAATGGAGCATAATCCATAGGGATTTCACACTTTCACCCATGTAAGAGAACCACTAGTATAAGGGTATCAATATCATAACTTCCACTAAAATAGAGTTAAAAGGTTTTTGAATAATGTTTATATAAATTAATTTAGTTTTTATATGATAATGAGATCCAAATGTGAAATTGATCATTTCAATGATAACTTTTTTCACTCAGAGGTGTGGGTTACAGAGTGGGAAATTAATTAATAGCTTTATAATTTTTTGATAAATTTTTTAGTCCTTCAATAATATTCACATATTTAATTATAAAACTTGATCACATGAAACCATAAATTATTTTTTACAGTATTTTAAATCTATTCACTTGGTGGGGTATTTTTTTCATTGGGAACCTATGAAAATAGTGTATATAATGTTGGAGGGTTAATGGATTTTGATGAAACATGACTACAATCGACTGTGTTTATAAACATTGGAATAATAGGATTAATTATGACTACAATAAATACTTGGAGATTTTTTTTGTGAAGGTTTGATAAATTTTATTTATAATTTCATGATGGAAGAAAAAATAAAACTTATATATATATGCTCTTCCAATAATAATTTCTTGTCAACATCTAGAATTTATTTTTTAAACATTGCAATGAAATTGAATATTATTACTCCACAACATTTTTTACATATTCTTGAATGCATAAAACGATTTTAGTGCATGAAGATATGGTTGGAACCTCATGTCGCAATTCAATGGTGTAATAGAATACATTTTTTAATATAAACCAATTAGTATGTAATATAAGTTATTTATATCATGATTCATTTATGGAAAGATGATTAGGGAGAGGGTGGACATTAAATAATTATGTTCTCACCATAATAGGACCCCAAGGAAATGTGGTTTGATTTGGGGGTTATGTTGTTTTTCTTTTTCCATAATTGGGAAATGTAACATTATAGATATTTGATTGTTTAATTGTGTCATATTTGGATTTTCCATAATGTCTATTAATGAAAACAATTTAGTTACATAAATCCTATTATTTTTGTGATTCAAATTTGAATCCGGATATGATTATTGGAGGAACTGATAATAGAATGATATTATTCCTCAATAAGGACAAATACACTGTAATTTTGAATATTATATTGCGATTTTGGAATTATAATTTAGAAATTATTGTATCAATTTTGGAAGATATAATTCACACCATATAGACATATTGGAGTGCCAGTGATGTGTTGATATGTGGCATTAAAGGAGAGTTATATTTCGAAGGTTAAATATAAAGATATTACTAGAGTATATTTATAGGTTTCTATAAAGAGAGAATATTTGAGATAATATAGAGTATTACCACATATATAGAGTTATTTTTTTGAGATTACTATTGTGTTTTTATCATTACTAATGACCTATATCTAATCAGAGGATAGATGGGAAGAGAAAAAAATATTTTTTTTGTTTATTAATTATATTTTCATATTCATTGTGAGTGACCAACATGTTGACTCTTCATTGATTCCCTTATATGAATTAGTGTGTGGATATGAAGATAGGGTAACCCGAACATTCTTTTGAAAATTTATTCACCTATAACTTTTTAAATAAATATTATGAGTGGTTGTTTTTTGTATATGTAGAGAACATTGTCTATATGAACCATGGATATAAACTTTAGTGTGAGTCATATAAAATCACTATTTCATCACATTTATTTTTTATATTTGGTTTCCATGTATGATGGATTAAAAATTGATTACTTTGAGATGTTTTTTCTAATTAAGAAGAATATTGAATCATTTTGAATTAATTTTAACACCCCAAAATTCCTTCCTATTAGAGTATGTTAGATCAATTCTTTGTGAAAAGTGGTATCAATTCCATAAGGTTAAGACGTGGTGAATTTTCCTTTCAAATAGTTTAAACATGGAGAACATCGTTAACATGAATAGATTTATTTTATTATATGGGTTAAATTATCATATGAAAACCCCAAATAAAATCACATAAATTATCTATAGAAATTGATTTTTATCTATTTTATTGTATTTAGTTTAAACTAAAAATCCTTTAAATATTATTTTAACTAAAAAAATAATATATTTAACTTCAACACAAAATATAGAAATTCTACATATAAAGTATTATCAAAATATATTTATTTTAATGTTTTATTTTCACAACTATTAAGGGTATTGTTAGATGAATTGACTGTTATTTATGAAGGTGGTAGAGAGTAAATATAAGTGATGTTGTTAGTATTGAATTATAAAATTATTGATTTGAATATATATCTAAATGAACACATTGATGATTTATTAAATTGAATAATTATGGTTGTTGGATCTATTATTGGAAAAAGTGAGGTACAAAATACGTATATATTTTTTAGAAAATATTGATGACATTTCCCCCTTTTACAATCCCAAGGTGTTAGTACATTAAGAAATTAATCTTGCTGAGCTAAACCCAAATGAATTTAAAATTCATTTGGTTTCATATGATATGAATGTAAAGACGAAAGGGATGATGTATATTTCATATAAGGAGATAAAAATTTGGATGTAGGGGAACTTAATATAAATCATTATAAAAAATTAGAAAAAGATATCATGATTATTTAATATCATTTATATCAAGTAATATCAAATAATAAAAAATATGATTTGAAATAATTTTATTATTAGGATTATTTAATTTTTAAACTGTTGGAAAATAACTTTATGGTATCTAAGAAATTATTATTGTCATTGTGAAGCTGTTTATTTATAAAAAATTTGTAATAAATTTCTCTTATTTTTTAAAAAAAATATTATAATCAAATTCGGTAGATATTTTTATAAAAAATTATTTCTTTGAAATAAGGTTAATGATAATGATATTTTCTTGGAATAATTTGAATCTAAGATTAAATTAAATTTGAGTAATTATATTGTGGTGAAAATTAAGAAATATCAATAAAAAATGGAGAGAAAAAACCAAATGTTGTTATCGATCTTAACGATAAACATGAAGATATAATTTTGGAATTATATTTTCAAAGGATGAAAATTAGAAATATTGGCTGGATGTTAAAGGAGTGTTCAAAATACATTGACCAACCCATTGTCCGAATTACTCAATTAGGGATGGTTTTAAAAATCAAGTTATAACTTATGAAATATCTAGAGAGGTTTCTTATTTAAAATTTAATATTAAGTAAAATTAAAAGGTAATAATTAAAATGAAATTTATATCAAGTAATGAGGCAATAGGATTGAATCCCTTAGGGTTTAAGTGTCTATATTAAGTAAAACATTTGTTATAGAAATGGAAAATATCGTTCCAAGATGAAATTATATTTTTTTAACATTCATTAATGATAAATTTAATGAAAGATATGAATGACTATATGATGTTTTAAGGAAATTTTGAATGACCAATCATCTAATTACATGGGTAAAATTGGTATTTTTCTAGGTAAAGTCATCCAAAACTAGGACAATGAACACTAAAGTTGAAAAGGTAGAAAAATATATCTACAACTCCTAATCAATGAGGGTTACTAAAAAATAAAGGATCAACATAGAGAAAATTAATATGCAGAGATAAAGTGGTTAAATATTTCTCCTAAAAAAATTTCAATTTTTTTTATACTTTGGGAACACCATGAAATATTGTCAGTATGAGGGGAATTGATCTAAAAGGAGAGTTAACCAAAATAAAAAATAGTGATGTGAGCATGTCCTACACCTTTTATAAGAAACATATTCTTTGGATAATGTTTTTATTTCTCTAAATGCGGTTATATGTCCATTGATTTTATATATAAAAGGAGTAGAAACAACTTCTATGGAGGTATATAGAGAATATATAGTAGAATAATGAATATTATTTCATTGGGAAATGAATTCCTCAAATTAGAATAATAAGAGGATGTATAATTAAATAGTTGTTCAAAAAATAATGAGTAGATACTTAAAAAATAATCAAGTCAATTTAAAGAGTCATAGATATAAAGTTATACGTTTAAGGTTATTCTAATATATGTTTTTATTAAGGTGATGAAGGATAATAGTACATTGATTAGTTATAGTGGGTGTTTGTACATCACGATCAAGAAAATGAATTTAATGAACAATATGATGGGAAATATTTATGGAATGGTTTTTTTGGAGATGATGAAGTATTAAAAATTTTAGGGAGTGTAAATATGAGGCTAACTAGTGTTAAATCTTAAAATATGTATGTACATTTTGTGGATGGATTTTGAAATAATATATTGAGAATAAGATAGTTATGAACTCACGACTCAATGTTACATTCAATGAATGGGTTTATTAATTAAATCCAAATCTAAAAATTTTCTATATAAAATATGGAGAAAAAATTGAAATTTATACCATGTGGTCATAAAAGGTAATTATTATCTTTTCTTAGTGAAAGAAGAAAAAATAATTATTAAAACTCAGATATAAATCTTTATTCACCCTTGAAAATCCTCTTCATTTATGTTAGTATATAGATTTTGGGTAGGTTTATATAGAATATAGTCTTGATCATTCCGAAATAGTTTTTTGAAGAATCTTCTATATTGTATCTAGTACTTGTGCCGAGATTCTAAAACAATACTTGTAATTTATATTTTTTATAAGCACATAAATAAATCCTTGAGTCTTCAACTATAATTTTTGTAATTATCCTTTATTCTTACAATATACTTATGTGAATTAAAATTGAAGAATATTTTGTTAAGGATTGTTCCTATAAATCATGATCAGTAAGGTATTTTAGATTTAAGTTACTATATTTATTCATCTACATTCATCAAAATAATGATACATCAATCATATTATATTGGATTAATCTTTTAGGTCTCACTCACCCATTCCAAAATTCCATACTTATTCTACTTAATGGATGCTCTCGTGGATGATAACTCTTTTTAGGTCATCATTAGTCTACATTGTATCATCATATTGAATATTTACTATTCATATTATTGGATGTTTATATTCCTCCTCCAAAATATTTCTGGATCATTATTGAGGTATTAATCAATTCTAAACAATTTATTATCTTAGTGTCTAGGACAAAAAAATTCAATTTACTTTTTCCTTGGAGACCAATTCCTTTATTATCATCAGGGATGACCCACAACACTCGTTTTGGGTTCCAAAGAGACCAAGGTAAGTATTTTGGGGGATGAATCCAACTAGTATTTAGTAGGAACACTAGGATAGGTTTTGGTAGGTCTGATATATTGTGGTACTGGGGGACAATCATCCACATACACCTATACTGGTGTGAATTAGAAGGTATTGTCAAATAGAGAGTTCAATATTAATAAAGTTTAGCCAGCTATCTTTATGAAAATGAGGCATTCCCAGATGGTTATATCATTATACTAATTGATTCATTGATATTGGCTATACCTTTTGATCCTTGTGTTTTAAAAAGTCATTGTCCAGTATCAAGGGTAGTTCACTAACTAGTTCGGGATAATAGACAAGGAAAACCAGATAAGGGGATTATGACTACATGGGGGTTTAACTCTCTTTGAATACACTAAATGAGATAATAAACCTTGGTCCTTAAATTTCTAAATAATTAATGCAGAATGATTAAATTTTTTTAAAACATATGAAATATATATTTCCATGGAAACATAATTATAAAACTAGATTCGTCACTTAGAATATACTATGGAGGCTGGTTAAAATAATAAGAATGTTACATTATATGAGGATGTTTTGAGTCCATTCATAAGTTCATTTTCTACTAGGGTAGGTGATGAACCTTCTACCCTGGGAGATATGAGCCTTCATAGAGTATGTGGGATGACTAAGGTAATTAAGACTTTATTAGGAGTAACCATGTAGAAATTATTTTAAATAATTTTATAGAGATTCTATGGGTAATGATATAACAACTCTACTTTTTTATTTCACACATAAACATAATTTATTACATGAAATTTAACATAATAAAAATTATAATATTGATAGATTTAGTGTCTTTAGGGCTTAGGATTATTAGATAACAACTTAAAAGATGAAACACAAAAACTTATTTAAAACTTACTTTACATGACCACTACATACCCTCGTACATAGCATTGCATGGGATAACCTGATTACATGCATAAGAAAAGGGTGATCTATAAATCTTAGTAAGGGAGTAAACAACGGATAAAATTTGGATTACAATACATGTTAGCTAATAGGATTATAAATGGAGTGCAAGAAAAACATGAACATAGAGTCATGATATATCATGACTATCATAACATGGAAATGTAGAGACAACAATTAACATGGTTTTAGCATGAGCTAAGGCTCATTTCACATGTATAATGAGTAAAACCTCATTGAACTTGAATTATAATGAGAACATACTCTTTTAATATTAATTATAATGAGAATCCTCATCATTTCACTTGAAGTATCATGATACTAATCTTTACCCAATTCATTAGTTCACTATCACGACACACCATTCTTAGACATTTCATTTCATGCAAAAGTGTGCCACATGGATCATACAACATGGATTCACTAAACATAATCATTTATTCTATGATGAAATAATGTGGAATTAATACATGGAACTATATAATAAATAATTAAATGTGATTATGGGTAAATACCTTTTATATATAAATGGGCATCGTATTCACTACACAATTACTTTGTCTTGGAAAATCTCGGTGCAATTTCGGCAGCATAATAGCGTAACCTAAGAATTAATAAATATTGATGATGAGATAGAAATGGGTGTCTTATAACATTTAATTAAAATGGATATTAAGGGGGCATATATGTACATATCCCAGCAAATGTAATGGAATTTAGATTCATAATACAAAATAATTTCTTGAATGTAAATGAGGAGAGAGAAATTCCATACGAAATTTCCACATGGTAACGGGTGTACATGGGAGAAATTAATGAGATAGAAAGGGGTATCTATTCATTCAAACATATAGAAGAAAGTGTAGAGAAGGTGAGAATTCATGCCTCAACATTTATAATTAAATATAAAAGGTCATAAAAACGTAAATAAAATTGGAAAAAATTGAGAATAGATGAAATCCCTTACTGTGAAGTGTTATCCCAAAGGCTTGAGAGGGGTTTGAGAGAGGATTCTTGGGATATTAGAGAACCTTGGGAGGATTATAGAGAAATGATGGTAGAGGTTTGAATAACTCCAAAGGCATTAAGTGAAGAGGAAGTGGGAGGTTGGGTGGGATTATATAGGAAAGGTGAGTGGATTCTTTATTATTTAAGTTTGGGACACCACAAATAAAACTAATCAAAACCAATACCCATCTGATGATTTTTCACATATTTTTTTTCCAAATAGGAGTGTAAAACAATATATTATAAGGAAAATTTCCAAACATCTAAAAATATTAGGCATTCTTATGTGGAGTTGAGTCACACTTTCAAGGAAAATAGTTTTAAAAAGATAAAATGTCTTATATATCTTGGAGGGTCCACTAAGGCTTTGTTAAATAAATAAAATAAATCTAAAATCACATTATTTTAATTTAAAAACAGATTTATCCCGAATATAATGTTTATAGTTTTTTATTTCATCACTATTGTGTTATTATGATGTCATAAAACACATTATATATTTAAACGATATTTAATTTTTACCCAAAAATTCAAGTGTCTCAAAAAATTATGAAAAATCCACCATTGGATAATTTCAATGTACTGATTCCAAAAATAATATTTATTTTATCTTAATAATTTTATAAATATGTGAATTTTTACTTTTAAAATAAAAACAGACATTTATCGAAAATTCATTGGTTTTGACAAAAATAGATTTCAAACCTTAATAAAAATCACAATTGTATTCATAATATTTATACGATCATTTATAGTATATAGAAATTAATTAACAAAAATATTTACTTAAAATATTATTTAATTCAAAAATCCATTAATTCATTAAAAAATATTTCTTAATTAACTAAAAATGTTTTTTTTTGCTTTAAAAACTATTTACAAATAAACAATAATTAAATGAATGTATATTATCTATACAAAAATAAGGTACATAATCATAGTACTATGGTCTTGTTACATAACCTCTTATAACACCCAAATAATACCAAAGGGTATGGTGTGAGATGGTGATAGACTCTTGGGGTGGCTCAGATAACATCGCTCGGGTGGTAATCTCTATCAACATCAACTTCTCTTGTTGGAGATTCTGTTATTGCTTCACATGATGAAGCTCAGCTTGGGATTGGATAAGGGAGAAGCCCAATGACACCACCTCCTTTCTAAGCTCTGATAAATGGGCTTCAAAAGGGGAAAGTCTACTAGATGAGGCCATTACTTCCTTTGTCTGAGTAAATTGGATTTGTTAAATCCCTATATTTATACTAATCATGTGATCATTGTTTAATATCTATATTAGCAATGGTCACATTTCATAACTGTATTTTAAAATTCCAAACCAAAGTAGTGCATATTTTATAAAACCAGTTTACATAATAAGAAATTTAATTAGATCAAGAAAAATTTTCATTAATCAATGTTTGGGTCATTAAATTATTCACCCCTTAATAAATTTCTCCCTCAAAATTTCTTACTCCCACACAAAATCAAATGTGGGTAACTCTGCATCATCACTTCCTCTGATTCCCACATCTCTTCTTCAAATATTTGGTTTCTCCACAAAACCATGATGTGGGGAATTGTATTATTAGGTAAAACTTTTTCTCTACGATCTATTATCTTTATTTGTTGCTCATCGTAAGAAAGATAATCCTCTAACTATACTACCTCTAAAGAGAGTACATGTGAAGGGTCTGATATGTACTTCGTTAAAAGGTATACATGAAAGACATCATGTACTTTGGCCATAGTAGATGGCAGTTCTGGTAGATTGTCCACAACCCTTACACGATCAAGAATCTAAAAGGGGCCGATGTATGTAGGACATAACTTCCCTTTCTTTCCAAACCTCATGAACTTATTCTATGGAGATATGAATAGAAAAACCATGTCCCCAACATTGAGCTCAAGGTCTCGTTGATGGTTATCTTCATAACCCTTCTATTGCCTTTGGGATTCCTACATATGCAGCTGAATGGTTTTCACCTTATCCACAATTTCTTCGACCATTTCAGGTCCCAGCAGCTTATTCTCAGTGAATTCTTCCTAACAAGTTGGTGTTCTTCACCTTTTCCCATAAATGGAATCATATGGTTCCATTCGGATGCTCATGTAGAAATTGTTATTGTAGGAGAATTAAACTAGTGGATGGTGTTGGTCCCATCCACCTTTGAAGTCCATAGAACATGATCATAACATATCTTCCCATGTCTAAATAGTTTGTTCATATTGGCTATAATTTTGAAGATGATAGGCCGTACTGAAGTTCAGTACAATTCTTAGAGTATGTTGGAGGCTTTTCTATAACATCAAGGAGAACCTAGGATCATGATCAGACACAACAGATAATGGTACTCTATGTAGCCTTACAACTTCTTTGATGTAACACTATGAAAGTTGATCCAATGAGATGTCCCCTCAAATCTTGATAAAGTGAGCTGTCTTCATAAGACGGTCCATAACAACCCATATAATATTGTTTCCTCTGGATGTTCTTAGATGTATAGTGAAAAAGTCTATAATAATGTTGTCCCACTTCCATGTTGGTATGGGTAGTGGTTACATCATTCCCTTATAGTTTTTCCTCTTATCCTTCACATTCTGACATACTAGGCACTTTGATGTATATTCACCAATCTCTATTTTCATATTGTCCCACCGAAAGCTTTCTTGGAGGTCTCGATATATCTTTGTGCTCTCTGGGTGAATAGAGAAGGTTGATCTATATGTATCATTCAGAAGATCCTTTTTTATCTCTGGATCAGATGGTACACATAATCGGGACCCAAATATCCCAATTCCATTCTTTTCAACCACGAACACTAAGGATTTCCCATTTCTGATAACTCACACATGTTGTATTATGCATAGATATTCTACTTCCACAAGGTATCTAGTATAATTATTAGATTCTCCTCATGACCCCACTTGGTTTTGGATTATATTAGAATATCATCTATCAATACCACCACAAATTTGTCTATGTAATCTCTATAGACTCTATTCATTATGTTCATGAAGATTGCTGGAGAGTTATTGAGTCTGAAAGGAATTACTATGAATTTACAGTGCTGTAACATGTATGAAGAGTAGCCTTGGGGATATCTTACTTCTTCACCCTTACTTGATAATATCCCGACTGAAAATCCACCTTGGAGAAGTATTGTGCCCCACACAACTGATCAAGAAAGTCATTAATTCATGGTAGAGGATACTTGTTCTTTGTCTAGATTTTTTTGAGCTCATGATAATAAATGCTAAGGTACATTGACACATCATTATTTTGATGAAGAGGACTTGTGCACCCCATGTTGAACCACTTGAGCATATAAAACCTTTATCCATATTCTCCTGTAGTTGTTTCTTCAGGTTCTCAAGCTTCACAACAGTCGTTCTATATAGTGTCTTGGATATTTCCAATGCCCTGTGTATAAAATCAATTGAAAATTCAACATCCCATCTAGGAGGAAGACTAGAAAATTCCTCGGGAAACACTTAAGAAAATTTCCTCACAATAGGCATGTCTTCAAGGATGGTTTCTTCATTAGAATCAATCATCTGTGTAAGATATGTATGCTCATATGGCAGTAATATCTACTCTTGAGATGATTGTGCTAAAGAAGATTCATCCTCATCCTTGTAGTTGTTAGAATCGAGGGTCGATTCACTACATGGAGAGTGATTTCTGTCTCATGAAAATTTATGTTGGCCTTATATAAGGAAATCCAATCCATGACAATAAATATATCAAATTTCACTAGAAGGATTATGACAAAGTTCATAGGGAATTTCAATACACCAATTATGACAAGGGAGGAGTTATATTCATGGGATGAAATGATTTACCCATTTTTCATACTCACTGACATATTTACTTCCAAGATTACATGTGGTGTTGGGATTGTTCTACTAAACTTTAGAGATATAAAAGAATTCGTAGAACCAGAATAAAAAAGTATGTTATATATTCTTGAATAAATAACTAGAGTACATTTCACGACATAATTATCGAGGTTCAATTTGGCAGTAGCGATGAAAAAATGTCACCCTTGCTACCTTGGGGGGTATTGGTTGCCTCTAAAAACCCTTGGATTAGGGAACTGATTTGTAATATTCCTTGGTTCCTTGCAGTTAAAGAAATGAAAAATCTATTGAGAGTATAATAGACTGTTATCTCCTCTAACGCAGCCGTGGGTTTTTCTTGTCAGCAGTTAACATCTACGTGCCCTTCTCTTCCACACCTAAAGCATTTCCTCATCCCCTTTAGCCAATTTCTTGGGTTCTTCTTTCCACATCATTGGCATGTGGGGTGATGGATTTTCTATGCACCATTGGATTTATCCATTTGATCGCTAAAATTGACGTCCACCTTAGGCCTCTTATCCCCAGGATACCCCTAAGATTCTTCGAACTCCATTTCGACCTTGATGGAAGATCATAAAATTTCCTCAAAGTTGTCGAAGTCACATATCGCCATGGCATTCTGCAGGCTAGGTTTCATCCCACCTAAGAAGTTATCAACATTGCATTCAGGGGTAACAACAAATCCTGAGGTTTTTCATGCAAGCCTTGTAATGTTTTCCTTGTACGCTCAGATGGATTCGTCATCTTTTTTCTTGAGGGAAATGAAGTCTCTTTTCATCTTAAATTAGAGGTGAGAAGAAATTATTTATTGAATTTTTTTTTCCAGAAATCATTCTATACCGACACCTCGATCTTCCCCTCATGATTATTATTTTTGATCAATTTCCACCATTGATTGGATTCACCATCCAAATGATAAGAATCTAGAAGAAACTTCTCTTATTCAGAACATTGAAGGATTGATAATATCCTTTCATTGGAGTTGATATATTTTTTGGCGATTGAGGGATCAAATGATCTATTAAAATTATGAGGCCTTTGTCTCATGATGTAATCGATAGTGACTTTTTCTTTCATAAGAGGTGTTGAATGTTACTATTGACCTATATTTCTATTCAAATATTGAGTTAACTGAGAGAGTTTTATGAAAAAGCTCGTGATTATTTCTCCCATCATATTAGGCATCTCATTAGAATAGTTATCACAATGGTATTAGCATCGGTAGTTAGCCCAGGTCATCCTATTACTGGCCATTTTTTGGAATAAAAGGATTGTTTGGGGTAAAATGTAAAGGGTAATCCAAGGATAAAACATATGACTTATAAATAAATTTTATTTTCTAAACTTATATATCAATAGTATTCAATCTATGTTATCCCTAATCTACATTCAAACATATATTCTTTGGGTAATTTCTTTAATTCCCATAATAATGTTTCATACTAAGCTTGTGGATTTAGAAAATCATATCCCCTAGGAGTGTCATAACCAAGAGTGTAGAAAGGCTCGTTGTTGTGCACCAGGATACCACGGGTCAAGCCTGAAACTCATTTTCAAAGTTTTCACTCCTAGGTACACCTATGCCAGAGCCGCCTCTACCTGTTCGTATCTAGAAATGGATATTTTTAATTGATAAACCATTCACTCAACACTCACCAAAATTTAGTTATGTTTTTACTATACTTATACATATCCCTAAGGCTTTCACTAGGGGTTTCTAATCTTAATCCGAAAGTAACTAAACCTATCCTCTGATACCCACTATAACAACCCTTATTTTTATTTCACACTTAAATATAATTCATTACATGAAATTTTAATTAATACAAAATAACACATCATGAGGTCTAGTTTCTTTGGGGATTAATATCATCACATAAAAACATAAAAAATGAAACAAAACATATTATTGAAAACTTCCATTACATGACCACTACATTCCCTCATACTTAATATTTCATGGAATAACATGTGGACATGCATAAGAAAAGGTTCAGTTATAAAGCCCAGTAAGGGAGTTAAAAAAGTATAACATGAATATTACAATACATGTTAGGCAATAGAAATATAAATTGAATACAAGAGAAACCTGAACATAAAATCATTATATAGCTTGATTATCATAACAAGGAAATGTGGCAACAACACTTAATATGGTTTTAGCATGATCTAAGGATCATTGCACATGGAGCATGAGTAAACACTCATTGAAAATATATTATCATGAGTAAATCCTCATATAACTCTAATTATCATGAATACATATTCATCTCACTTGACGTATCATGATAATAATCTTTTCTCAATGCATTGGAGTGCTATCATGGCGCACCATTTTTCAACATTTAATTTCATGCATAAGTGTGCCACATGGGTTTAATAATCAAAATCATTTCTTCCATGATAATGGATTGTAGAATTAATACATGGAACTATATAATAAATAAGTAAATGTGCATAAAGGTGAATACCCTTGATAGATAAATGGGCAAGGTATTCACTACATAATGAATTTGGCTTGGAAAATCATGGTGCAATTTCGGAAGCTTAACAATGAGACATAAGATTTCATGAAAATGGTTGATGAGAGAGAAATGGTTGTATCATCATATGTAAATTAAATGGAAAGTAAGGGGTTCATATAAATACTTGTTCCAATAAATGGAATGGAATTTATATTCATAATTCAAAAGAATTGCTTTAATGTCAATGAGGAGAGAGAAATTACTTATGGAATTTCATCCTAGTAACAGGTATACATGGAAGGAATTAATGAAAGATAAAGGAGTATATCATCATTAAAAAATAAATAAAAAAAGTAAGGAAAATATTTAAAGCCGTACCCCATCATTTATAATTTCAAATAAAATGGCCTAACAACTTAATTAAAATTGGACAAGAATGACAAAGGAATAAATCACTTACACGGAAGTGTCATCCAGAAGGCTTGGGAGGGGCTTAAGAGAGGCTTATTGGGAGTTTGGGGTGCTTTGGGATGATTCAATAGAGATTATGGAAGATTTTGGTTGAACTCCAAAAGATTTTACAGGAGAATAAGTGGGAGAATGATTATGATTATATAGAAAATGAGACTGCATTATTTACTATTTAGTTTTGTGACACCACACATTAAAATGATCAAAACCAAAAAACAGGCCATGGTTTTTGCCCAAAGTATTTGATAAGGAGAGTGGAAAAAAATTATAAGGTCAATGGATTAAGTTCTTATAATATTAGGATTGCTTATGTGGAGGTGAGTCACACTCTCATGGAAAAAAATTTATAAAGATAAAATGTTTTATAATTCTTGGAGGGTCCACTAAAGCTTTGTAAAATAAATCAAATAAATCAAAAATTACATTATTTTAATGGTAAAACATATTTTGGCCGAACATAATGTTTATATTGTTTTAATTCATCACTATTGGGTCATTATGAGGTCATAAACCACATTATATATTTAAACGGTATTTAATTTTTACCCAAAAATTTAACTGTCTCATAAAATTATGAAAACTTCACTATTTGATAATTTCAACATCCTCATTCCAAAAATAATATTCATTTTATCTGAATAATTATATATATATTTAATTTTTTACTTTCAAATATATAAACCGACATTTATTGAAAATTCATGGGTTTTGACAAAAAATAACTTTCAAACATTAATAAAAATCAAAATCGTATTCATAATAATTATACAGTCATTTATATTATATAAAAATCAATTTAGAAATAATATTTAATTAAAATTTTATTTATTTAAAAAATCCATTAATTCATTTAAAATAGATTTATTAATTAACAAAAAAATTTATTTTTGTTTTAAAAACTATTTACAAAGTAACATTCAAAAACGATTATATATTCTCTATAAAAAAATAATGTACATAATCATAGTACTAGGGTCTTTTAACAAAACCATTTATAACCCCCACATAAGAATGAAGGGTAAGGTGTGCGATGATGACAAACTCTTGGGTTTCTCAGATAAAATCACTTGAGTGGTAATCTCTATCAACTTCCACTTCCCCTGTAGGAGGTTCTGTTTGAGCTTCAAATGTCAAAGCTTGGCTTGTGCTTGGTCAAGATAGAAGCCCAATTATGCCACCTCTTTTACAAGCTCTGATAAATGGGCTTTATATGGGAAAATTCTACCATTCAATGTAAAATATGCATAACAGTATTATGAAAACATTTCATCAAGGAATCTTCATGTCAAAACCAATAAAAAATAAAAAACATGTATAGATAATCAATATTATGTTCATATCATATATTTAATGAAAAGAATAAAAATTTAGATAATTATATCAATACATTGGTCAATATGCCACCGTCTTTTTAGGATATCATTCTAAAGTACCTAGAGTTGAAAATATAACATATTTAACAGAGTCTTCAAAGTGTTCATGGTTCAAATTATTTTGATTTTTTTAGAATGGATCAACCACATCCATTGTACTCTAAGGTTTTTAGATTTATTATTATTTTAATAGGTTAATATTATATCCTTAGAAATATTATTCTTGAAAGTACAAAAAAATATAAATTTTGAGATAATATTGGACGGTTGGTCATATAAATCACATGAAAATGAAGAATATATTAAATATTATGGATATGATAGACATTATTAATATAAAACTTGATAGAAAAATGCATATTACCATGTCATGAGAGGAAATAAGGTGATAAATCCTTACAATAAAAATAATAAGTTGTCCTAAAAGTTGATTAACTTGGTTCGAATTAATATGTTCATTATAATTAAATATGCTAAAACTCATGGATTCTAGTAATTTATTATTTTTTTCTATTGGTTGTAATAATATGGGTTTTATTTTGTTTATGTAACCCAAAAGGTAAATTTTATAATTCATAATGTGTTTTTATAGATGATATAATAACAAAATGTAGGTAGGTTGATCAAATTTTTATAGAGGGATAATGAAATGGAGAATACATGCATTGAGGTCTAAAAACATTAGACGAAAAATATTCTTAAATATATGGTTTCATTAGTTAGTACTCATTACCAAAATATAGTATTTTAAATGAGAAATCAGATGGTTAATATCCTAGAAAAAAATTCTTATTAAAAGTGCAATTTCATGTAATTATTAGAAAAAGTGTGTACATGTAAAATTTTATTCTCGAAATATGTATTTTTTGATTCATGGATAAAATTTAACACCATATTAAATGTTTTATATAAGAAAAAAATATTTAAAAACTTCATAGTGTTTTGAAGTGAATGTTATTTCCTAATAAAAGAAATGAAATAAAGAAAAATATAGTGATATAGCTGATGGGGGTATTTTATATAAAACACATCCAAGGGAAAACCTATAAATTATTTAGCATGAGGCTATATAAGATGATGTAAATTAATGATGTGAAAGTGATTGAGGATAAATATGAGGAAAAATATAGATATTCAATCATAAATGAAATATATAAACATTTTTGAGGACATCAAAATATAATTAATAGTAAGGATTGTAAGGATAAATCATAGGAAGGGGTTATAATTGAATATATTCAATCATCTATTGGTAATAATAGCTAATTTAATGAAGATTTTGAGAAATTGAAATATCTGAAAACTATGAAGTGTTTTTTGAGATATTAATTTGAAGAAGAATACTATAACATGTTGTATTTATCTAGTGAATAATATTTGGATCTATTAATAAGTTGATATTTTTATGTTTTGGTTTTTATTATTCATGTATAATCATATTAAAATTCACATTAAATAATTTTTATCATGTGGGAAGAAATAATTATAGAATTTTGTTATGTTTTGAAGAGATTTAAAAGTATTTTATTTCTATTTTGAGTAATTTGGGTGTTTTTTTACATGATAAAAATTATGTCTAAAATATACCTATGTCATGAGTATATAAGATTCATTGTTCTCAATATTTTAGAGTCATTTTACTATTGTGATATAAATATGAAAGGAAACAAAATTAAAAAGACCCAAAGCCATCTCTATATGAATGAACGTATCTATAAATAGACCATTGAAAATTAGAGAAGTCTAAAATTCATACGAGTATCCTTACTGATTTGTATGGGTAACACTAATTAGATAGTGAAAATATTGAACGGTATGGATTTTGTAAGAGTAAACATCCCTATCTGAGTAATGGTAACTCTGAATAGATCATTGAGAATTTATAAAAGTCCTCAGGCCTTTTGTTTTTATATGAGATTCATTTGGGGAGATGATGTCTGGAAATTGCCTTTGTCTTATATGTATAAAAGTAGCCTTGATAATGATTTATGGTCACTCTAAGGAAAATACATTTAAAAAATTAAATCAAAGCACACATGATGAAATATAGCTATATCTATTTATATATTAATATATTTGTTTAGTATATAAGAGTTAATATAATCAAATAATGTTTAAATAGATGAAGTCCATAAATATATGGGTCATTTTTACAGTACATAAATTTCCTTCCAATGATGTCTCAATATAAACATAGTCCATTGAAGGGATATGAACATAGTCAAATATGAGTTGTTATTTTTGAATGTTAACCAAAAGTGAACATAATTGTAGAATAATTAATTCAAGTATTTCAAGGGAATTCTAAAAATACATATAATGATGCTTGAAATATTATTTTTTAGAATCAATATCCAGAAGGTAATTCATGTATTTAGATATGTATATGATTTGATCAAACCGCATTGATTAATTTAATTCCATAACCAATAAGAGTATAATAGAAGGGTCATGCAGTCAAGATGAATCCATGCCATATTGAAAAAAATTATTCTTATGATTTTGGATACTTCAAAGTGATTTCACATATCAAATGGTGATGTAGGGTTTCATGCCATGACCTGTATACAAGAAGAAACGTGTACTAGTGTTGCATTGTAAAAAAGAGGCTATCATACAGTGAATAAAACAAGTATTTGAAGAATAAATTATTGGAACTTGCTTGTAATGTTGTGGTGTAGATAGTCATTCACTGAGGGAACTATGTATAAACTTGGATAGATCCTATAGATAAAGGGTAAGCATGAAAATAAGAATAATATGTTTAGAATTATTTAGAATAAGTTTTTTTTGAATTTGAAATTCATATTCAAACATGGTGAAGATGTGACTGGTGTAATGCAGGATTAAAAAGAAAAGATTATTTCATGAATGAATTGGTGTATATGATGAAAAATATGTTATATATTAATTATGGAGAGTGTATAAGAGAATATGAGGTCTTATAGTTCAGCACACACTAAAATAATGCTGAATAAGATATATAATTTTAGTAGTGAAAGTAGAAAGATAAGAAGGGAAAGATCACGTGATTGATTTATGTGTGTTATCATCACAACCATATCATGTGGTGAACTGTAAGTAATTAAAACATATTTTTAATAATTAATAAGTGTGATATCACTATAATTTTATGGTGGTGGGGGGGGGGGGTTAATATCTATAGGAGAAGGATAATCCATACCTGAAACAATATAAAACAACATTGAAACACATTTTATCAAGTTCAAAACCTATCTTATTATGCATAGAGACAACATTTTTGGTAATATTTATATTTATGTAAAATTATTATCCTTTATTTTACATCCAGAATGGTTATAACTATTTAATACATTGTCCCAGGTTAGTATTGGTCATGCCATGGATTCCCAATTCATTTTGTGTAGTTAAATATTTACATCAAGTATCATGTATTTGATTATTTCACTAGTTTGTGTGAGTCAAATAGTGAGATTTATCACTCTCGCTAGGGGAAGAGGATTCTTTCATATGAAATAATAAAAAAATGTACAATTGTTTAATTATTCATCACCCTCATAGTGATGCAAATATTCATGGGGCCACCAAAATTTGTATCAATTTTGTACAAATTACCATTTCATATCTTGAAGTTTGAAGCTTTTTTTCTATGGATGTTTTTAAACTGAGTTGGTATATAATATTTTCTATATTTTGGAATTAATAATGTATCTCTCTATGGTATATAATTTGAAATATGAATTTTCTAATACGAACATGAATATTTTAAATTCAGTTAATATAAATGTGATTCATTATTTTTATTGGAATAATTACTATCTATGGAAATATTAGATACGAAATTACTTATTATGAAATATTACATATGTTTTGTATGTTGATACGAATGGATTCAATATTTATATTAAAAGTATTTATGGAGATATATTAGATATAAATAAGTTAGGTAATTATGGCCTCAATCATAATTCCTTTTATCATCTATTTTAGAGAATGTGTTTGTTAAGGATAAAAGGATCAAGGCTAAAAAAATTCATTTGGGATAAATTTGAAAAAATTATGAATTGAATAAAAAAGTGAATAATGAAAGGATTTAATAACAGATATTATGTAATGAATAACTCTAGATTAATGATGGTAAAATAAAGGACAATTTATTCAGTAGAGTTAATGAAATATTGAGCACCATCAGTAGTTTCTACGACTAGTTAAAGGATAATATAGTTATCTAAAAGATAAAATGTATTTTTTCAAAACAAATTGAGTAATAGGTCTAATTTCATAAAAATTGTGATCCATGTAAACTTATATTGGATTATTTTTAAAGTATTACTATTGCTTATAAAAAATAAAATGGGTGTATTTCAATAAAAAGATCAAGCATTATAGGGAATTAGCATGAAAATATTAAGATAAATAATAGTAGGAATGAATTTTATGCTGATAAATAAGATTTTGATTTAGATGAAAATGTTGATGTGATTTTCAAAAAACGTGTTCCACTCATATATATATGTTTCTAAAAAGGAAAAGTTAAATATTATTGGAATTTATACAAGAAGTATTCCAATTTTAGGGGTATTGTAAATTTCATAAAAAATTTTCATAACTAGAAAAAGACGAAGTTAGTAATGTTGAGAATGAGAAGCCAAGAAGTTCCTTAAAGAATCAAGAATTAGTATATTCTTATAAGGGGAAAGGTACTTATTTCTCAATTTTTTATAATAAAAACTTAATATCTATGTCTGAATAAAATTATTGTAGTGAGGATGAAAAAGATGTATAATCTTTAGTGAAGATGGTGAAAGTCTACTAATTCAAAAGGTGAATGAAGGTGTATTCACAACTGATGGAAATATAAATGGTGAAGGTGAGGAAAAGATGTAAATGGAAATCAATCTAAATTTATAACTCAATGATTATATCTTAATGATTCATGAATTGGAAAAGGTGAAAAGCAGTTTTAAGAATAATTGTCAATTATAGGCCAAATATGATTACATACATACTAAGAAAGAATAAATGTTTATAAATTAAATTTAAAAGTTCAATATGTTTCTGGATAATGTATAGAATGTGAATATTAACTTCAAAATGCAGTTCAATGAAAATGGGATAAATATTTGTATTTTCCAAAAAAAATGATCAATGTATAAAATAAATTGGATAATGAAAAATTCAACATTCAAAACTCAACAGATGAATTAAGAGAGTTATCGAAGAAGATCACTATGAATTAAGTTGACGTCTCATAGGAAGATGAGATTTATGTAGTCCGACAAATATCACATTCAATGGATTATAATGATATTATTTGTAATGGTGAAAATTAAATTTCAATGTTAAAATTTAATGAAATAACGTTTCTGAAATATTAAAATTATTATATAAAATCTAGAAATTTTGGGAACACTGATTTGAATATAAAAAATGATATGAATGATGAATCAGAAGATCATATAAATAAGTATAATATAAGTGGAAATGTTTTTATGTATAAAATAATTTTAATTTGGAAAATTTTTCATGGTTGATGGTCTAAATGTGATAGAATACTAGGTGTTAGCACTTGGGTAAAAAGTAGTTTCATAAAAAAGAATGATTTTTATGGATAATTTTTGCAATGTGGAGAATTTTAGAACATAAAAATGATATATTGTTTTAATTAAAATTATTAATGTAACTCCACATGTTGTATAAGTTAAATATTTTGGCAGCGTTATCCAACTCAAATGAGAAATGATCATAAGAAATAGGTAAATTCTAGACTAAAGGTTGATAATAAGTTTCAACCAATGAAATAGGCTTATGGAAAATGTGACCAACTAGTTATATTTACTGAATTTTCTA
This sequence comes from Viscum album, assembly GCA_963277665.1. Classification (NCBI taxonomy): domain Eukaryota; kingdom Viridiplantae; phylum Streptophyta; class Magnoliopsida; order Santalales; family Viscaceae; genus Viscum; species Viscum album. The sequence goes on along the minus strand of OY728153.1, from coordinate 1,080,164,121 downwards.
ACTATTTTAACTACCCAAATAATTATTAATTATAATAACAAAAATTATCTAATTAATAAAATTAAATGAATGTTGAAGGATTTTTGTTGTCGATGTTGCATATAAATCATTACAAAGATATAATCCTTGTATTTTTTACAATGGATAATCATATCATATGTTATTAGATTTGAATAAATTTAGAGATTTTAATAAGTGAATGATACCATTGATTATTCTTAATAAAGGTGGTCCAGTCAAATTGGATGAATTGGATCAACAATCATTGGTTAAGGGAAGATGGAATTGAAGAACAAATTATAACTTGATGGGTTGGAACACAATTTAATGAATGTGTTTCATCTTTTTGATGAAGACCATGAAAATATTATTTCATTGTAAAGAATTTTTTGTAATGAAATTGAAATATAGTAGTGTTGTAATGAGAATACCACATGTTAGTGTTAACATGTATCAGGATTATGAAACAATTATGAATAATATGAATTTTATTAATAATAAGATAGTTTTCATAAAGATAATATAGATTCCTGAATTTAGAACAGGTTAAAAAACAACTCCACTCAAGAAAAAGGTTGAATATGTGACATTGAGAAGAAGAATTTAGAGAAAGAAAAAAGTTTAAGGTGATTCCATTTAAGGAAAAAAAATATTAATCTTCTAAAAATGAATAAGTAATGAATCTAAGTGGAGATGCAAACCAGACAACCTACAAGGAATAAGCTTTAGATGGATGAGGAATAATGAGCTTTCACCATAGCAGAAGCTAAACAGATTGCAAGAATGAGAGGGTATGACACCTACCATCGGGACAAGCCTGTGCATGCACGGGAAAGCCTAGTCGAACAGCCATGTGAAGGTGGAGAGATGATTTCATGATGAAAATGCTGGGGAGGATCTATTCCAAGTAGTTAGTTTGGGTTTTATGTAATGTTTGAAGCCTACAGGCAATTAATTCTTCTAAGGCCTACCAGCCATGTAATACTTATTCCTATGTGTCTTGTAAGGGTTCCACATCACCCCTTGAAAGGTGGACTATCAAAATTAATAAAAAAAATGAAGTCCTTTGGGCCATTGGAGAATAAGTAATGAATCATAAGAGGGAAAAAATATTTAGCAAGCTATATGGAAGAAGTAAAGAAAAAGATTGGTTATTATCATTAGAAATAAGAGTTAAAAATAACAAGTATGATCAAAGTGGCTTTCAGTCAAATGGTATGTTGAATACCATACCTTCAATGTTAAAGCATAATACACATAATTTATTCCTAAAATGATATGGCATGATAAATCCATCCCCTCTATCACTTATTCTTTAGATAATGTTTTCAAATGGGTAGATAAAAAACATAAATACATGTATGTATCTATAAAGGGTGATTAAAATTGAATTAGAATAAAAATATATGTGTTTAAATTAATGGGGGAAGATCAAATATTTTGGTGGATCATGAAGATTGTATGAGTTTTTAAAATGGGTAACCAATGAGGTTAGTTTTTGGGTACATGATTTTTGTAAGCTATGATCTATTAAAACGTTTTTATGTAGAGATATTTCTATAAATTTTAATATATTTATTCAAATAAAACATTTATTATATTGAAGAATGATATTTTCTTATTTGGTATCAATAGGTATCAGAAAATATGATTGAGTGGATGTAAGTTACTAATTATGGACGATTTAATTTTATTATTCAATATTTATATTTCCTACACTGAATTCATTTATCTTGGATTAGAATTATTTAATAAAGATTCATTTTTATGTTTGATAAGCTTGAAAGTAAATTATGTTTCTCTATTTATAATGAAATATAAATGGGGAAATTGTTGTGAACAATATTTGATTTTGGAAAGATTGTAAGATTTATTAATTACTAAAAATTAGTAAGTTTTTTCTATGATATAATATTGATGAAAAATACTTTACCCTTTGGTATTTATATAGAGAATGATATTTTGAGAAATTCTAAAATATATTGGTTTTTTTGTGTTATATATGATTTTATGAATATGTAAATCACATTAAAACTCACATAAAAACATGTTTATTAGGTTTGGGGAATTATGTTAAGACGTTTGAAATTGTTTTGACGATATTGAAGTTTTTTGGGTGTTTTTGGTGTTATTTGGTAGTATTTTATAATTTATAAGAATTTGTTCAGAAATTTTACTAAGTATTTAATACATAATAGTGATTATACTCTAAATGTTAGAGTAATTTTACTATATTTTTACATAAAATACAAGAAAAAATACAATGGTAAAAGTTTCCCTTCATATGTAATAGAAATGTTGAACAAACACTATAAAAATATAGATGTAAGAAACATATGAGTGTTACCTCACTTATGAGTAAGATTAAATTTGGTCAAAAAATGGAAATATATTAAAGTACATAATTTGTATGTGTGACATTTCTTGTATGCATAATCGTTTCTCTGTATAAATTATTTGGAATTTTGGAATGACCTCAAGAACTTCCTATTTATGTAAGAGTCATTTGACTAGAGGATGTCTTGATAATGTCTATGTATTTTATAAAAAAAATTAAATTTTATAATGTGTAAATCTCAAAATGAGGAAAAGGAATTATGTAAAAGAAAATATATGATGATAGACGAAAATTTCACCAATCCCTATTTATGTAAATGTAAAATTCTACTACATTAGTGTAAGTCTTATATGTGGCTGAGGGAATAAATTGTATGATTAAACACATGATTCATTTTTGTAATATGTAATTTTCATTCTAGTGATGTATAATGTAACAAATGGGTCCCAGGGATAACACAAACACCCCACCATTACATGGTCGTAAGGTTTTACCCAGCCAGGTACCACCAGTTTCCCCGAAGACATGTGGTCCCCACCATGGGGCCCGCACACATGCCCAAACATGTCATATGACTAATGAATATCCCTATAATCCAAATCATGCCTAGGACAGTGTGCTTTTTCCTGACTTACACCCTAGGAAACAATCCAGTAAGACACCCATCATAATCAGTACTCTAGGCCAAGCACGCTTAATGGTAGAGTTCTAATCTAGATGGATCCCAAAAATGAAGGTGCACATTGTTGACACGAGTCATATATCATCTATTCATTTAACCCTTTATCATTATGGGGTGTTACATTCAACCCCCTTTAGATCAAAACATCCTTTTTGTAGACCCTACATCTCAAACTAGGCAGTGTACCTCACTTATGGTAGAGTACCTCCTCTAATACCAAATGTAACAACTAGGGCATGGGGTCAGCACAAACACCCCACCTTAACATGGTTGTCTAATCCTGGCATGCCAGGTACCCCTAGTTTCCATGTAGACATGTGGTCCACACCATAGGGCCCACCCACATGACTGAATATGTTAACTGACTAATTACTATCCTGAAAAGACATCACATGTCATTTCCAATGTTCATTTTCCTCGCTCACACACACCCTAGGAATCTTTCGCGAAATTCATCCATCCTGATCACTACTCCTTGCCTATCACGCTTAAATTTCGAGTTCTAATTAGACAGGCTCTCGAAAAAGAAGGTGCATGTTGTTGACATGAGTCATATATTATTTAGTCATTTAACCATTTATTATTTCTGGGGTGTTACATTCACCCCCATTTATAGCACAATGTCCTCATTTTATACCCAACATCTCAACCCAGGTAGTGAACCACACTTGAGGCTGGGTTCCTCCTCTGATAACAAGTGTAACAAATTAGTCTCGATGTCAGCACATACACCCCACCATGACATGTTCATTAGGTCCTGAATTACCAGGTACCCCTAGTTTCCTCTAAGACATGTGGTCCACACCCTATGGCCCATCCACATGCCCGAATAGAAGAAACTTCCCAAAAGGTAACCCATCTTGATCACTACTCCAGGCCAACCATGCTTAACTGTGATTTTTTAATCAGGTTGGTACCTAAGAAAGATTTTTCAAATTGTTTTCATGAGTCATATAATTTAGTCATCTAACCCTTTAACATTCTTGGTTGTTACACATAAATGTCATGAACCAACTTGGGTCTATATAAAACTAGTCACTTGAGTTGGCCTTCAAAAAGGCCTGAAGGAAATTCATGATCCATGCAGGCTTTCAAATAGTATTTGACATCCAAATAAACAAGTTAAAAATGATATTTATCATAAAAAAGATAATTAAATAATAAAATACTGATAAAATAGGTAAATAAAATAAAATAAACTGAACCAACTATCAGAGGAAAAAGGAATAAACAATGAAAGAAGACATATCTCAACTGACCTCGTGGGTCACCAAAGAACAAAAACTACACTCTATCCAAGAGCGATCCAAAACTAGAGAAACCTGAAACTAAAATAACAGGCGTGACCAAGAAAATGCTCATAATTAAATCCAGTGTATGCCCTATGACCTTACCTTTAAATGGAAACCCAATCATTCTATTTTAAAAATAGGACATAATAAAATAATATTTTTTATTCTTTTCAAATACCGGTCAAAATTTTTCATTTTTATGGAATGTGTTTATATTCCACTATATTTTCAAAATAGTTTCCTAGAATTAATTAACATTTAAAAATGAAAGGAGAACAATTTAGATAAAAAATATGATTTTCAAAAAGGATTAAACTAGCATGGAATAATTGAATTGAAATTCATATCACAAGCACCATGGGAAATATTTAAGAAGATAGTATTAGTTTGGGAACTAGGATCATCGTACCTAATTGAAATGCAGAATAAGTACCACAACGATCTACATTCTCATGAACATGCCACTAGTAGGGAACACACTCATAACATAGTGGTCTCCAATCATCACAAATGTGTAGTTTGTGTTGTAGCAACAATCCTGCTAGATGAAACCCGTATGAACCACTTCTATATCATCTAGTATTCTAGTCCTAGTCTTCCCTCATAGATACCCATGTTTCCCATTTTGCTCCATTACAAGTGTTGGTGAGTTTTTATCCAAAAAACATGCTGGAACAAATTATCCTCTTTGTCGAAAAACAAATCCACTCTCTCACCATAGATCTCTCTCCTAGAGAAAATCCACTTTTAATGGGACACAACCACAAAAAAACTAATACACGAGGAATATAAACATAATTAATGATTAATAATTGCATCACATTTCTCAAATTAAAGGGAATGCCTCAAGTGGGGTTTCCCACTTTCGCAAACCATTTTCATGTGTGAAACAAACCACATTACATTTCAAGTAATAATTTGATTTTTTTGAAAATACAATTATAGAAAACTTTTATTTTTTAAAATTATTTAGAAGCTCAGTTAAACAACCAAGGTACCACAAAATTACAAACAAGCATTCAATCATGTCTAAACCAAAGCCAAACATTTGAGAAAGTGAAACTTCTAATTAATTTCAAATTCACACCAAAAACCCATGTTCTTTTCCAAACATACCAAAACAAGAGATTTACACTTTTTTTACATCACAAAAATACCCATGTTTACTCAATTCAACTTTCACAACCAATATGCACAACAACAAAAATCATCAGGAATTCCAACCAAACACCCAAAACCATTTTTGAAAACACATATTAGTATTTAAAGTGTCATGCTAGGAATCACATTTCAAACAAGACACTATTTCTAAACAAAAAAGTTAATAATACAAAATAAAGTTAGTCCAACACCAAACAACACTAAAAAATTACATTGAATGTATATATACAATTTAATATTGAAAACAGTTTCTAAAACACTCAAGCAATCATGGAATTAAAATTAAAGGTATAGGCATATGGGACCTACCTAAAAATGCCGATATTTGTCGATGACCACTTGGACCCACACTTCACACTTCCATGCACATGTATTTATACAAATATATATATAAATATCCCTAGCTTCATTATACATATTCCCCTTTCCATGAGGGAATATATATATATGTCTTACCCTATGCATGTATATGTAGGAATGCTTGTCACCTGACACACAAAACCATTGCAGTGAGGTCCCACACACACTATAAATGTTTTCGAACAACTCAAACATAGTAGAAAATAACCACACAAGAAAAATAAATTTTCAACATCTCAAATATCACAAAACACCTAAATTAAAATTAAACAACAATGAAAAAATTTAAAAAGTCTTTACCTGAAAACTATTGTGAACCCACTACCGTTTATAGTAGTGGCTAGAACCATACTCAACAGAACACAATAAACCCAAAATCCAGAAATCAAACCAAAAAGAAGGAAATTAAACTCCAAAAAATGAAATCGTAATTGAAAATCCTACACAAAGAAGAAGGGTGATTACCAGAGCAAATCGTGCAAAGGGGAGGCCGCCAGAAAAGAGTTGGGTGCCAATGGGAGATCACTAGAGGGGATGTGGCAGACCAATGAGAGGTCTTTAGTGAGTCTTTAAGAGAAAGAGTGGTGGTGCAAGGTTATGTGTGTGTAGTATGGGTGGGGCATGGGTGGTTGGGGCACCGAACTGAGGTCTCCAGAGCTTCTCACTGGAAGGAGAAGGGGGTGCCAGTTTCAAGGGAAGAAGTAAGGGTTGGGTTTGAGGGGCTTAGGAGGGAGAGAAGTAGCATGAAACAATAGGAGGGTGGAGGAAGAGGGTAAATAAAAAAAAGAGTGAAAAGAGATAAAAATAAAAAAGGAAAAAAAGAAAAAAACCATGGATTAAAGACCCAACAATGTAAATAAATTAATAAATAAATAAATACAACCATAATAATAAATATTTAATAAATGTAATAAGAAATTGTTTAATTATTTCATATTGATAATAATAATAATAAAAACAATAATTACTTAATAATACATTTAGTAATATAATAGTAATAATAAGATTTTTAATTAAATATTATTAGTATATTTAGATTAATAATATAATTAAAATACTTATAGTAATAATAATGATTATGATAATAATAATAATAATAAAAATATTCTCAATATCATTGTTATTATGAAAACATTTTTTTATTTGGTTTCATTTTTTTATATTATTTGATTTTTCAAAAGCCTAGAAACTATGCACGATTTGGCCGCGTGGTTGGTCAAACTATATGTCAACCATGTACCTCTACTAGAGACCCCCAGACATTAAAATTTAAAACTATTTTGATTAAAAACTCAAAACAAATATATAAATAAATAATTAGAAAATTATGGTCAGGGTGTGACATTTCTCCCCACCAAAAAAAACATTCTACCCCTTGAAACTCACCCAACAAAATGAGGAATCAAACTTGAGTTTGAAACTAAATGAGGACAATGAAATCATGAATTCGGTGTGACTTTTCACTCCACAAGTCACACCCAACCATCACTAAGAGAAAATAAACCGAGAAGAGCCATCATAAAATGAGGAGGGTTCTCCCCACCAAAAGAACCCAACTAGCACAATAGACATTGAGACCCTCATAACGAGATAAATCTATAACTTATAACTTGAACCAAATAGGAAACTACTAACACAAACCAACCCCAGAACTCTCAAAATAATTAAAACCCCCACGACATGGGTTCCCTCATGAATGACCCCAAACTGAGTAGTATACCCAGCCCCTATTCATCATTTCCCAAGACGCATGTATCTATAAAATGAGAATGTCCTAGTAACTGTAGACCCTGGAAAATGCATCCCAAAAATTTTCCAAGTTCTTCCATACACGATCAAAGATCTTAGACCATTTATAAAGTTTCGATTTGGTAGGTCATAGAGCCCAAACAGAGTTACAGATTAGGAGTTATGGACATTTGAAGTTGGGCTCGAAAACTGGTTCACAAAGCCCCCTCCGCAATCCCGGAGCACCGCCACGAAGAAATAAGGCGGGATGCCCCGCCACCACCTTTGATGTTCACGCACGCTGATAAGACCCACCACTAGGCGATGGAGGCGGGACGCTACGTGAACACACTTGACGTTCACGAGCCCACCTCGAAGCGAATGAGGCGGGGCGCTCCTCGAACGCACTTGATGTTCGTGAGACCGCTGCGAAGCAACCCAGTCCCTCTTCGTGCCGCTTAAGATTTTCTTCACGGTGCCTCTCCCCTATAATTACCCAGCTCACCACCCTTCTTTGGATGGCCACGGACACTCCGCCCCTTGGGAGGCCGATCTCCCAGTTCGCGGAACTCCGCTTTGCGGCTCGGTGAGGCCATGCTCCGTGAGTAGCTTCCTTCGCTTTGCTGCTCTGCGATCCAATGCTACATGATGATACTCCGTGAGACCACGCTCTATGAGTCCATGTTCCGCGAGTCCATGATCTGCGAGCCAATGCTCTGTGATGCTGCGCCACGAGACCATGCTCCGCAAGTCCATGCTCTGCAAGCCAATTCTCTGCGATGCTACTCCGTGAGACCATGCTCTACGAGTCCATGTTCTGAGAGTCCATGCTCAACGAGCCAATGCTCCGCAACGCTGCTCCGCGAGACCATACTCTTCAAGAGGCGTTTGCTCCGAGAAGCTACTTCACGAAGGCCTATCCCATGATAGGATCCTACCTTCACGCCCACTGGTCCATACCGCGGGGTCTGCGCCCCCGCAACCCCGCTAGGGGTCAGTGCCGACAGCGGTCTCGGCCTTCCAGTCTGGTCCCTTCGCTACCATCACAAAACCCCATGAAAAATGGACAGTCACACCGTGAACTTTCTGGGCCGGGACGTCGGGATTATCCATTACGCCCTTATGCGCACCCACCTCCCACCAATGGAATACCATGATTCAAGAGACTCCTCCACAAACCATGAAACACCTTGAGTTGTCATATACCTCTTAGTCCATTTTACATGTCGTCAGTTGAGATTCTCACCATCAATTCCTCGAGTACCTTGAGTCGAACCATTCCTCCAGTAACTCATCCAAACCCCATTACTTGGCTCCTATGCGAGATTGAAGCAGAAAGGGCTGCCCTTGCGTAATTCCAAACATCATCCATTTACAGGCACCTTATATCTAACAATCCTATCTACATGACTATAAACTGTAGTACACCCTATGTGCCAATTATAGGATGCCTCTTGCACTAAATAAGAGATGCCTTATTCTCAAAGCATAAGATGCCTAATATTCCTCTCTACATGACTATAAACTGTAGAAATCCATATATGATAAATATAGGATGCCTCTTGACCCAAAAAAGAGATGCCTTATGCTCCAAGAATAAGACGCCTTACAGTCCTATCTACATGACTATAAACTCTAGTACACCATATGTGCCAATCATAGGATACCTCTTGCACTAAATAAAAGATGCGTTATGCTCAAAGCATAAGATGCCTAATAGTCCTATATACATGACTATAAACTGTAGTTCACCCTATGTTTCAAACATAGGATGCATATTGCCCATTACGAGAGATGCCTTGTGCGCCTAGAATATGTTTCCAATAGTCCTCTCTACACGAATATAAACTGTAGTATTCCCTATGTTCCAAATAAAGGATGCCTCTTGATCCAAACGACAGATTCCTTGTGCGCCAAGCATAAGATTCCTAATGCCATGATCATAGTGGCATAATTTCAGGATCGTTGGAATCCGTTCAAACATTGCATCACTCCACCTCACTCTTTGTGTGCCCTTCATTCGGATCCCCATCCACTTCCATGTCTGGAGGGACCCCCTAACAGCCTGGTCCCATTCCACAACGGCTCAGCAATTTTCCTAGGCCAACACACCAAAAGACTTTGGAAAACAAATCGAGTCAGGTCCTGTGTTTCGAACATGGTCAGTAGTCGACCCTCATTTGTTTTCCCCCATTTTAGGATAACGTGAAAAGGATGCTGTGTTTTGAACACGGTCAATAGTTATCCTCCATCACCACGCCACCCACATTGTGTTCCGAATGTCAGGCATATAATTCACACTTTTCTTCTCCCTTTGTTCGGACAGATTCCAACTCCCTTGGCATTATCATTCTTGTGCACTAGCGCCTAGGTAAATTCCTCAACCCACCAACGATTTGGAATGCCGTCATGGCCAGACATGAGGAAGACATTACGGGCAACATCCTAGAATAAGCCCCATCCACCAGTGCCACTCCATAGCGGTGCCCAAGCATCTTCCTAGCGTAAGCCCCATCCACATGTGCTTCTCTATAGCGGCGCCTGGGAAACTTCCTAGCGTAAGCCGCATCCACCAGTGTCGCTCCATAGCGCCGCCCCGGCTGATTCCAAGCGTAAGCCCCATCCACGAGTGCCGCTCCATGGAGGCACCTGGGCATCTTCCTAGCATAAGCCCCATCCACCAGTGCCACTCCATAGCGTCGCTCATGCACCTTCCTAGAATAAGCCTCATTCACCATTGTCGTTCCACAGTGGCACACATGCCTCTATCTTATAGTAAGCCCCGACCCTCATGGGCCTCCACCCTGGAGTAATTCCCAACCTTTCTCTCCCCGGGATTATCCACGCGTAAGCCCCACTCCACATCCCACATATTCAACTTTCGCGACGTGATCGTCATGTCTCTGCTGCTTCTTGTTTCTCACACCGAACACGACTCACGTGGTCTTAGAGCAAGCACCGACCCTGACACCAACACCCCATCCAACATGATGTTAAACTGTATCCCCTGTCCCGTATGACGTTAAATTGTATCCCTCATCCCGCATGACGTTAAACTGTATTTTACCATCCACCTGGACCAATGTCCTTATTCACGTCGGTTCGGCGACACACCCCATCCTAAACTATGTGGTCTTTGATCCATGTCACGACATGGTACGTAGGAAGCATCCCTGAGGTTCAAGCACAACACCCATCGGACCCCTGGTCCATCTTCACGTCGGTTCACCGACGACACCATCCCGAACTACGGGGACATTGATCCATTTCAAGGCATGGTATGTAGGAAGCCTCCACGATGTTCATTACCAACAACCATGGTCCCTGACCATCTCTGTGTCGGTGCGCCAACCCCCATTAACACCTTGGGCAGCCTAGAGTGTATGCCCCACACCATCCCGAACTACGAGGACTTTGATCCATGTCAAGGCATGGTACATAGGAATCCTCATGAGGTTCAAGCCCATCATCCACCTGGATCATGGTCCACCTTTACGTCAGTTCGCTGACGACACCCATCGGACCCCTGGTTCATCTTCACGTCAGTTCGCCGACACGCCCCATCCCAAACTACGAGGACTTTGATCCATGATAAGGCATGGTACGTAGGAAACCTCCACGAGGTTCAATACTAGCCAATGGTAAATCATGGTGTCCCTCTTACTGGGGCACACACTCCCTAATCTGCCCTCAGTGGTGTTCAGATCAGCCATTATGGTGTGACATCTCCCCTCCATGAGGCGCACCAACTCGGATCCATCCTCTTTGGGCATTATGATCCATCCATTGTTCACATGTTCCCTCATTGGGATGTACGAATATGATCCATCTCTATGGGACGTTAAGATCACTCTCATTCTGTCTCCGCAATACGTTAAACTCACGGCCTACCTTGTGATAAACATGAGATGCCTGAGGAAACCCTCAGAGGACACGCCTTTGGCATAACCATCTCTATAAGACATTAAACTCATGGAATACATCGATTTAAACATGGGAAGCTGAGGAAAACCTCAGAGAAATTCTCCCGACATAAGTACCCCACGACTGACGTGGGATGCCTCGGGTTCGACACCCATGAGATGATCTCCAATGAGGAAGAATACAGGTTCTCCTATGTCCATACATCCAGATATTCCTCGAAAAGCCTAATGTTACTGTCTACTCCGACCGATGGTTGATACCATGTCAAGACCCAAAGTAATGTCTTGACAAAAGTAGTGTAATTATCCGGCGTTCGTGAAATATGGAACATAGAACGAGATTCACGAACAACATATTAAATCTATGAGGGAGACCCGGACTAGGTGACGAGTTCTGAGGATGAATCTACATATGGAAGAACTGAAATCCTATTATCCTGTTTTGATCAAGGAGAAAATGTCCCTGAACAAGGAGTGAATGTCGCCCGTCTTTGGAAAGCAGGAATGCGGGGCAACAAAAGCTGCACCTGTCACACTCAAGCTGACGGACGTGCGCGCCCTGGCGAAAGTGTCGGAAATAGAAATGGTGAACCAGACGTGAATCTCTTCTCCTTCAATAGCGAGTAGACCAAATGTGTCAGGAAAATTGTTGCATCACCCATGTGAATTCCCCTCTCCTTCAAATGTGAGAGGATGAGTACCATCGGGTGTGTGAAGACTATGGTCCATCAGCTCCTCACCGACCCCGCCGCCTCAAGAGTCCGCGCAGGTGGCATCCGCCACACAACTAATTCGGCTCCTCGCCAACCACGCCACCACAAGAGGCCATGCATGTGGCATTCACCACCAACTCCATTAGCTCCTCACCTACCACGCCACCTTAAGAGGCCGCACATGTGGCATCCTCCACCACACTCCATCAGCTCCTCGCCGACCCTGCCGCCTCCAGAGGCCGCGTACGTGGTATGCCTCACTCAACTCCTTCAGCTCCTCGCCGACCACACCGCCTCAACAGGCCGCAAATGTGGAATCCTCCACCCCACTCTATCGACTCCTCTCCGACTCAGCAGACTCAAGGGGCCGTGCAGGTGGCATCCGACACCCCACTCCTTCGGCTCCTCGCTGATGCCGCCGCCTCAAGGGGCCGCGCAGGTGGCATCCACCACCCAACTCCATCGGCTTCTCGCTGACCATGCCACCCAAGAGGCCGCGCAGGTGGTATCCGCCACCAGACTTCACCAGCTCCTCACCGACTCTGCCACCTCAAGAGGCCGTGTAGGTGGCATCCGCCACTCGACTTCATCGGCTCCTCGCGGACTCTGCCGCCTCAAGAGGTCGCGCAGGTGGAATCACGCACCCAACTTCATCGGCTCCTCTCTGACTCTGTCGCCTCAAGAGTCTGTGCAAGTGGCATCTGCCACCCCACTCCATCGGCTCCTCGCCAACCACACCGCCACAAGTGGCCGCACATGTGGCAACCACCAGCAGACTTCATCCACTCCTCGCTGACTCCGCTGCCTGAAGTGTCCTGGTAGGTGTAATTCGCCACCCCACTCTATCGGCTCCTCGCCGACTCCGCCGCCTCAAGAGGCCGCACAGGTAGCATCATCCACCCAACTCCTTCGGCTCCTCACCGACTCCGCCACCTCAAGAGGATCCATCAGCTCCTCACCGACCCCACCGCCTCAAGAGGCATTGCTGTTGGCATCCCCCACCCAACTCCTTCGCCTCCTCTCTGACCACGCCACCTCAAGAGGCCGCACAGGTGGCTTCCAACACCCAACTCCTTCAAATCCTCACCGACCACTCCACCTCAAGAGGCCGCGCAGGTGGAATCTGCCACCCCACTACATTGGATCATCGCCGACTCTGCCACCTTAAGAGGTCGCGTAGGTGGCATCCACCACCCCACTCCATTGGCTCCTCACCGACACCACCGCCTCAAGAGGCCGTGCAGGTGGAATCTGCCACCCCACTCCATCACCTCCTCGCAGACGCCGCCGCCTCAAGAGGCCGCATAGGTGGCATCCGCCACCCCAATCCATTGGCTCCTCGCTGACCACGTCGCCTCAAGAGGCAACGCAGGTGGCATCCGCCACCCGACTTCATCGGCTCCTTGCCGACTCCGCCGCCTCAAGAGACCGCGCAGGTGGCATCCGCCACCCCCTCCATCGGCTCCCCCCCAATGCCGCCGCCTCAAGAGGTCGCGCAGGTGGCATCCGCCACCCCACTTCATCGGCTTCTCATGGACCCAGCCGCCTCAAGAGGCCGCACAGGTGGAATCCCCCACCAAACTCCTTCAGCTCCTCCCTGACCATGCCTCCTCAAGAGGCTGCGTAGGTGGCCTCTGCCACCCCACTCTATCGGCTCCTCACCAACTCTGCCGCCTCAAGAGGCCGCGCAGGTGGGATCCACCACCACACACCATCAGCTCCTCGCCGAAGTCGCTGCCTCAAGAGGCCACACTGGTGGCATCCTCGACCCCAATCAATCGTCTCCTCGCGGACCACGCCGCCTCAAGAGGCCGCACATGTGGCATCCACCCCCAGACTGCATCAGCTCCTCGCCGACTCTGCCACCTTAAGCGGCCACACAGGTGGTGTCCGCCACCCGACACCGTCGGCTCCTCGCCCACTCTGCCGCCTCAAGAGGACGTGCAGGTGGCATCCGCCACCGGACTTCATCCACTCTTCGCCGACTCCACCACCTCAAGAGGCCGCACAGGTGTAATCCGCCACCCCACTCCATCAGCTCCTCGCCAACCACGCCGCCTCAAGAGGCCGCACAGGTGGCATCTGCCACCCGACTTCATCGGCTCCTCGCCGACTCCGCGACCTCCAGAGGCAATGAAGGTGGCATGTGCTGGCCCACTCAATCTGCTCCTCGCCAACATCACCACCTCAAGAGGCCGAACAGGTGGAATCCGCCACCCAACTCCTTCAGCTCTTCAATGACTCCACCGCCTCAAGAGGACGCGTAGGTGGCATCCGCCACCCCACTCCATCGGCTTCTCACCGACCCCGCTGCCTCAAGAGGCCGTGCAGGTGGCATTCACCACCCAACTCCTTCAAGTACTCGCCGACCACGCCGCCTCAAGAGGCCTCATAGGTGGAATCATCCACCCAACTCCTTCGGCTCCTCGCCGACCTCGCCGCCTCAAGAGGCTATGCAGGTGGCATCTACCACCCCACTCCATCGGCTCCTCGCCAACTCCGCCGCCTAAAGATGCCGAGAAGGTCTCATCCGCCACCACACTCCATCGGCTCCTCGCAGACTACGCCACCTCAAGAGGCCGCGTAGGTGGCATCCGCCACCCCACTCCCTCGGATCCTAGCCAACACCGCCGCCTCAAGAGGCCGCGCAGGTGGCATCCGCCACCCCACTCTATCGGCTCCTCGCTGACCATGCCACCTCAAGAGGCCACGCAGGTGGCATCCGCCACCCGACTCCATCGGCCTCTCGCCGACTTGCCGCCTCAAGAGGCCCTGCAGGTGGCATCCGCCACCCCACTCCATCGACTCCTTGCCCACTCCACCGCCTCAAGAGGCCGCGCAGGTGGCATCCGCCACCCAACTCCATCGGCTCCTCGCAGAACCCTCCTGTAACACCCCAAGATTACATAGTGTGTTATTTCATCAAAATAATTAAATAACTTGCACTACACGCAACACCGAGTTAAAACGCAGCATGACTTACCAAACTAGCTGTTATGAAGAGTAATACCTACTTTTCAAAATTGTATAAATTATATCTCTCAAAATGGACTTCATTATTGGATCTGGATTATCAAAATTAGCCTAGGGTGAACTTTTGGTACTTTTCGGATTACTTTAATATTTTGATGAATAGTGAAAATTACTAAATTTTAATTAAAATCAACTTTTTAAATCATAATAATTAACGGTGATAAATTTTGAATTTGAGTGGTTTTAATGTATAATTAGAATATATTTTTACCATTTTATCCAATGGTGTTCATTAGAATTAATTTCACTTCGAAATTGGACCTAAACAATTGCCAATCTTTTGATATATATAGTTTCTTAAAAACACGCTATTTGTTGTGACAGCGAGAATTAATTATAAAATTAATTAATGCAACTTATATGTTTGGAATTTTTTAAAATAGATATAATTTTTGAATTTGGAATATCAATTATATCTTAGGGTAAAATTTTGGCATTGTTCTGAAAAACTTCAATTTTGATGAATAGTGAAACTACTAAGTGGTAGTTAAAAAAACTGAATTTTTCATAAAACATAATTTTAACGCTTCTGTGAATGGAATTTCGAAAATCCAAGAGACACGGTTAATATTAACAAGTAAAATGTGGTTCAATGAGATGAAAATAATTTTTGGTGAATAGTAACTTTTTACTTTTATTTACCACAGTTAAAAGTAAATAGGGTAATTAAGGGTAAAAATGATATTAATATTACCCTAAAACATGTCCTAATTCTATTGGACAAGTTTATCTCAACCAAAAACAACTGTAGGAATAAAATATTATCATTTAGGTCCACTTGGATTAGATTAGGACATTTATTATTATTTAATTCAAAGAAGAGTTAAAAGAGTTAAAACCAAAGTTTATTTACTAAAACATTTTTAATATAGGGTTATACATAAGATAAATTCGATTGTAAATATTAATTAGAAATATAAAAATATTTCCTACATAATGATATTTTATTTATAATTTTTAGACATTATAAATTTTAATTTATTTATGACACATTGATGATGCAGTAATTACCATTATAGAGAACAATTAAAATAATTGATATTATAAATACCCAAATAAATATAATTAGAGAATTTTATTGAATTACAATAATTTTCTAGGTTAATATGACATTATTAGGATTGATTTAATTGACTTTTTTCGAAGTAATAATTCTGTTATGAGTTTCTCAAAAATCAACTATTGAATAGTGTCAAAATTGACATAAAAGAGTTTTTAAAACAAATATTATATTATTAATTGATATTAAATTCCTAAAAATCTAAGGTTCGGAAAAGAGACTTATATCATGATATGTGTATCATTAATGAGCCACTTGGAGGTCTCTTGGATGTATATAGTATGTTTATTAACTATATAATATAAAAATTCAAAGTGACATGGTAAATGTCAAAATAATTAACTAGGAGGTAAAACTAAAAGATAAGGTTAATATAGTAACCCAAACCTATCTAAATTCTATTGGTTGAATGGTTTTCTACCTATCCCCACCTTGAAATTTGAATAATCAACTTTGGAGACATTAGAAACCGAATATGATTTTATTATAAATTAATATTTCTAGCTTTTCCAAAGGTGCCCCCCACCCCTCTTATAAAAGGGCACTCCCCCTTCTCATTACTTCACACCTTCATAGAATTTTGATTCGGTTAAAACATGCCCCACTACTCTCTCAACTTCCCTCACTACAACCTAGTGGCCTTATTTTGATCATAAATCCATCCTAAGAAGCCCTTTTGATCAAATCAAAAGGAAGAACCCGAAGAAGAGGTAATGTTTTCACCACCCTTTTTCAAATTCATTTCTTCTTCAACTTCTTCTTTCATTGTTCTTACCATTATAAAATAATGAATCCAGTATCTCCTATATACTGTAATATTATTATAAATATGCTACAACCATATTCATTATTCTATCCACCCTTTGAATAACATGTCACTATACGTGCGTACGTACGGCTTACCGTCTCCACATCGTGGTGTAATTGTTATTCAACTAATTATTATTTGGATGGGTATAATAATGATGTGTAATTCATGTAAATAATAAATATAACATGATAATTAACCTGTATATATGATATACCATCCAATTATATATTATTTTAATATCAAAAGAATGATATTGTCGCTCGTGCGTACGTACGGACTACCGTCTCCACGAACGTGATGAGATTCTTTCTCTATCGTATCCATTCAAGTATAATTATCATTTGATGATTTCAAAATAATGTTTAAGGACTTGATATCATTCTGGATATGTATAATATACAACCTATCCATGACAAACATGGCTTACGTAACAAAACATATAAAAGAAAACGAGTAAGTTAACACACGAAACGACGATAATTCTAAGATATTATTAACAAAGAAATGTTAAAAGATCATATATGATATCATATTAATTTATATGATTATTGAATAATTTAATAACAATTATTTAACCGTTATACAGGAGGTTAACCTACCCCCAAACAAGTAAAAGTACAAGGCAAGGGTTTATTTCGTAATCTCTTCATTATCCGAGATTGTTTATACGTAATAATTTACTAGGATTTCTTTATCATCCACAACCATGTTTCTTCGAAATGTATTTCAAAACATTTTTAATATTTACAAAGAATATGGTTTAAATTCATTTATACCCTTTTGTGTTTTTAAAGGAATCATTCCGTCGTTTTCCAAACAAGGCACTTTTAACCTTTCGACAAATTTAAGGTAAGAATGATTTTTTAACTTATACGGCGGGTGCGGCTATTTACCGCCGTTATAAAATCGTCAAAGTTTACCTTATGAGATTATAAGAATATATTCAATGTAAATGGTTTTTTCTATAATTATATGACTTTTAAATGATTTCAAAATGAATATTTTATGAATTTGTGAAAGGTACTCTTTGTCAAGATCATAATTTTAAATGTTTTAAAGATTTATCTTTCTAAATATTTTTAATTAATGTCCATGTTTTTGAAAATTATTTTAAGTATTTATTTATATGGACATGAATTCTTTGAAATTATATTTCTTTTCAAAAGTTTCAAAGTGATATGGGACACTTTGATTCAAAAATCTCTTTTAAATTACTTCCTTTAAAAATGTGTGACTTTTCAATGATTTCGAGAAAAGAGATATTTCTCTCAAATAGTTTTGATTTCATCTATGTTAACATCCTTTGATGGATTTTAAGATTATTTGAAGTTGATTTATTATGATACAAAACTTTTGTATTGTATTGAAGGTTTTGTGATATGTTTTACAGTGGATGTGTTATTTTTATACCATCCATGGTTTATGGAGAAAGTGTTGACATTTCGTATGCTAGTTTTAATACGAATGTTTATGTTATGTTTAAACTTTTTCATATGGTAATGCATTGGACTTAGTAAGTGACGGGTGGAGCCCGCTATAGCTCCTCGATGCATCAGTAGGTCTCATGAGACAAACTAGTGTCTTGGCACAAGGCCTTGGCAAAATTTTATTTGTAGTCTTGTCACGAGGCCTTGGCTATGTGGTTATGATAGTCTGACATTATGCATTCCATCATTATGAAAGTGGTTATTGATATTGCATGTGATTATTCTATTAGTAGAATATCTATGTGAATAAGTAAATGGAATTATTTTATTTTATTTTTTTTATACTATGTTGAAGTTCACGTTTAAAAGGATTTTGTTTTATTTATACATTGCCTTAAATGTTTATGCTTATTTATGAAATTTTTTGATGTATTGCTTACCCTTACTGAGCGTTTGAGCTCACCCCTTTTCTATTTTTTATTTTTTCCCAGGATTCTAAGAAGTATATTGCGATTGATAAGAAGGGTTAAGACAAGGGAATAATGGCATTCATAAAAGATTATTTATGTTGTTTTGTATGTTATGAAGTGTAATGTAACATTCATGTATGTAATCTATTTTCCAAGACTGCTAAACTAATCGGTCCTTTGTGACTTGATTCCTTGTAATCATGCCAATGTGTTAAAATAATGCACTGACTCTGGGTAACTGGGGTTGGGGCGTTATAGTTGGTATTAGAGGGAGGTTTAGCAATAACCTTGGAAACTAGATTTAGATAAAATCTGATTAGAGAACATAGCCCTAAGATAGACTTTGAGGATTAGTATAGAAGAACTTCCTAGAATTTTTGTATTGTAGAGATTTTGTGAGTTTTCTGAGCAATACATCCCTGTCTGGATACGAGCAGGTAGAGGCGGCTCTAGCATAGATGTACCGAGGGGTAAAACCCGAAAACACCACTTTGAGCTAGACTCGAACGAGAACTGGTACACGACAACGGGCCTTGCTGCACTCTTGGTTACGACACTCCCGGGGGATATGCTTAGGATAATTCTCATTTTATTTTCAAACCATTATGAAGGGATCATGAGTATATACTTACTCAAAGAAATCATTTTTTATGATTATGGATTATATCCATAAACTGTTCAATTTGCATTAGGAATCATTTATTGCAATTCATAAACTAACCTAGTTTATGCTATTGTATAGAAATGGCGCCCAGTAGAAGGAATGTGAACTCCAGTAATACGTATGATCCAAAGAGTAAGAAGGATCGTATCTTTCATGGTACTAAGACATCATTTAGAAGGGAAATAGTCTCCCATGTATTATCATCCTATGAAGAAATATTATCATGGGTATATAAGATAAGTAAAGAGTTTAATGAGTCCTATGGATTTGAAGGGAAGCAAGAGAAGAAAAGGATGGAAGAGAGAAAGAAGGATAAATGGAAGTGGGAAAAGAAGAATTTTCCTATATGTGATAACTGTGGGAAGAAACACCCTGGAACTTTCCTGAAAGGAAAGGGAGTTTGTTATAAGTGTGGAGGAAAAGGGCACAAAGTATGTGACTGCAAGGGTAAGAAAATGGTTTCATATGTACAATGCTTCATTTGCAAGGAGTTTGGACACTACGCAAACCTATGTCCCAGTCATCAGACTATGCCGCAAATGATGCTATTGGATAATAATCAAGTTGTGATACTACCACAGATGAAGATGAATGATTAGAGTTCTTATGTTGATTATATTATTTGAGTTTTGTATCAACAATGTACTTGTTATAATAATTATGGAGTATATAAGGATTGTACTGCAGTACTATTTCATTAAGGACTTGATATTGTGTGGAAAAAAGAAAAGTGACTCAATTGCAGGTTAATGTTTTGGAAAATATATGGTTGAGAGAAAGATAAACCATAATATGGTTCTGATACCGAGGTAGTGATTTTAAAATAATTCATTATTGATTTGGATAAATTATATTGGATATTCTTGATTACCTTGAAGCTGATTAATGATTTATATATTCCATCATTGTTGGGGTTTAAAACATTTTTGGATTGATGGAGTATATCTAGCATTCTATATTGAATAAGGGAGCATGAATGTAATCAGTAAGGATTAAGGTAATTCATGATGTTTCAGTTTTTTAAAAGAATACATGATGAAGGTATTCATATGCTATTACAGGGTAAAAATGATCTACATTATGGTTACCTTCCTTATAAATGTTGGACTTTGAGTTTGGATTGAAGTATTTTGGATAAATTCTAGATTGAGATTAATTTTGGATTACCATAAAAGGAAAACCCGGAGGTCGGGTGGAAACCCGTCGCGACCGGCAAGGCCGCGAGACTTGAACCCGCAACCGAAGGGCGACAAGGGTGTATCACCTACCACTGGCCCACGAGATTTCCTGGATTAAATAATGTAGTTTTTTTAAAATATGTGGTAGATTAATTATAAATTCGTTTATTTTGGAACCCTGTATGAATAGTATAAATAGATTTTTTTTACGTTCTATTATCTTTTAGAGTGAAAGATGAGTTTGTGGTAGAAATTTATTAATGGATAAAACTCTAATTATAAAGTAAGTATATCTCCTTATGATCCTATCCAATCTCATAAATAAATTCATCAACATTAAGAAAAGGAACTTAGAACAAAAATGTTGTCCTAGATGGTACCTTAAATCATCACTAATTTATGGCTTTGGGATTGTTGGCCTTTTCATAGCCATATTCTCTACCACTCTCCATCAGATAATTGATGGTTAGATTTCTCTTCCATATCCATATTTTCCTACATAGAACCCTAGTATGTGTTATTTTTGGTAATCTTCATACTTTCCACTATTTATTTTAAATAGAGGCCCCATTAATTCATTTTTTGATGTGGGATTTCAACTAAGATATTTTGAAACGTCAAAAATGTGTTATCCTAATACCTTAGGTTTTTTTGAATTGATGGTATTTTAAATCATCATAGATTGATGAATTTAAGGACCTCAATTTTAAACTTGTTTGTGATTGATAACCTCAATCACAAACTATAAATATTTACATTTTTCATCCATTTATATGTCTCTAATTTCCACCAATGTTCTCCTAATCGAGATCATAATTTGGTGGTAACCCTTTCATTTCCCTTTTCCTCATATTAAGACTAAATTTTAGTAACCCAAATTTCGATGTGGGTTTTCCCACAAAGATATTTTTTATTTTCAACCTTTTATTTTCGAAGAACAATTTCAAATTGCGAGGATGCAATTTATTGATGGAGGGGATAATGTAACACCCCAAGATTACATAGTTTGTTATTTATTCAAAATAATTCAATAACTTTCACTACACGCAACACCCAGTTAAAGCGCACCATGACTTACCAAACTAGCCGTTATGAATAGTAATACCTACTTTTTAAAATTTTATAAATTCTATCTCTCAAAATGGACTTCATTATTGGATTCGGAATATCAAAATTAGCTTACGGTGAAATTTTGGTACTTTTTGGATAACTTTAATATTTGATGAATAGTGAAAATTACTAAATTTTAATTAAAAACAACTTTTATAATCAAAATAATTAATGGTGATAAATTTTGAATTTTAGTGGTTTTAAAGTATAATTAGAATGTATTTTTACCATTTTATCCAATGGTGTTCATTAGAATTAATTTCACTTCAAAATTAGACCTAAACAATTGTCAATCTTTTTATATATATTGTTTCTTAAAAACTCGCTATTTGTTGTGACAACGGGAATTAATTATAAAATTAATTAATCAAACTTATATGTTTGAATTTTTAAAAATAGATATCATTTTTGAATTTGAATTATCAATTATATCTTAGGGTGAAATTTTGGCATTGTTCTAAAAAACTTCAATTTTTAATGAATAGTGAAACTACTAAGTTGTAGTTAAAAAAACGATATTTTTCATAAAACATAATTTTACCGCTTCTGTGAATGAAATTTCTAAAATCTGAGAGACACGGTTAATATCAAGAAGTAAAATGTGGTTCAATGAGATGAAAATAATTTTTGGTGAATAGTAACTTTTTACTTTTATTTATCACGGTTAAAAGTAAATATGGTAATTAAGGGTAAAAATGATATTAATATTACCCTAACACATGTCCTAATTCTATTGGACACGTTTATCTCAACCAAAAACAACCTTAGGAATAAAAAATTATCATTTAGGTCCACCTGGATTAGATTAGGAAACTTATTATTATTTAATTCAAAGAAGAGTTAAAAGAGTTAAAATCAAGGTTTATTTACTAAAACATTTTTAATATAGGGTTATACATATGATAAATTCGATTGTAAATTTTCATTAGAAAGATAAAAATATTTCCTACATAATTATATTCTATTTATAATTTTTAGACATTAAAACATTTAATTTATTTATGACACATTGATGATGCAGTAATTACCATAATAGAGAAAAATTAAAATAATTGATATTATAAATACCCAAATAAATATAATTGGAGACTTTTATTGAATTACACTAATTTTATAGGGTAATATTACATATTAGGATTGATTTAATTGACTTTTTGCTAAGTAATCAATATGTTATGAGTTTCACAAAAATCAACTATTGAATAGTGTCAAAATTGACATAAAAGAGTTTTTAAAAACAATATTATATTTTTAATTGATAGTAAATTCCTAAAACTCTAAGATTCGGCCAAGAGACTTATATAATGATAGGTGTATCATTAAGGAACCACTTGTAGGTCTCTTGGATTTATATAGAATGTTTATTAACTATATAATATAAAATACAAAGTGACATGGTAAATGTCAAACTAATTAACTAAGAGTTAAAACTAAAAGAAAAGGTTAATATAGTAATCCAAACCTGTCTAAATTCTTTTGGTTGAATGGTTTTCGACCTATCCCCACCTTAAACTTTGAATAATAAACTTTTGAGCCATTAGAAACCGAATATCAATTTATTATAAATTAATATTTCTAGCTTTTCCAAAGGTTCCCCTCACCCATCTTATAAAAGGGCACTCCCCCTTCTCATTACTTCACACCTTCATAGCCTTTTGGTTCGGATAACCCCTGCCCAAATACTCTCTCAACTTCCCTCACTACAACCTAGAGGCCTTAGTTTGATCAGAAGTCCAACTTAAGGAGACCTTTTGATCAAATGAAAAGGAAGAACCCGAAGAAGAGGTAATATTTTCACCACCCTTTTTCAAATCCATTTCTTCTCCAACTTCTTCTTTCATTGTTTTTCCCATTATAAAATAATTTATCCAGTATCTCCTCTATACTGTAATATTTCTATAAAAATGGTACAACCATATTCAGTATTCTATCCACCCATTGAATAACATGCCACCATACGTGCGTACGTACGGCTTACCGTCTCCACGTCGTGGTGTAATTGTCATTCAAAAAATTATTCTTTGGATGGGTATAATAATGATGTGTAATTCATGTAAATAATAAGTATAACATGATAATTATTCTGTATATTTGATATACCATCCAATTATATATTATTTTAATATCAAAAGAATGATATTGTCGCTCGTGCGTACGTACGGACTACCGTATCCATGAACGTGATGAGATTCATTCTCTATCGTATCCATTCAAGTATAATTATAATTTTATGATTTAAAAATAATGTTTAAGGACTTGATATCATTCTGGATATGAATAATATACAACCTATCCATGAAAAACATGGCTTACGTAACAAAACATATAAAAGAAAATGAGTTAGTTAACACCCGAAACGACGATAATTCTAAGATATTATTAACAAAGCAATGTTAAAAGATCATATATGATATCATATTAATGTATATGATTATTGAATAATTTAATAAAAATTATTTCACCATTATACAGTAGGTTAACCTACCCCCAACCAATGAAAAGTACAAGGTAAGGGTTTATTTTGCAATCTCTTCATTATCAGAGGTTGTTTATACGTAATAATCTACTGGGATTTCTTTATCATCCACATCCATGTTTCTTCAAAATGTATTTCAAAACATTTTTACTATTTACAAATAATATTTGTTAAAGTCATTAATACCCTTATGTGTTTTTAAAAGAATCTTTCCGTCGTTTTCCAAACAAGGAACTTTTAACCTTTCGAAAAATTTAAGGTAAGAATGTTTTTTTAACTTATATGGCGGGTGCGGCTATTTACCACCGTTACAAAATCGTCAAAGATTCCCCTACAAGATTATAAGAATATTTTAAATTTAAATGTTTTATTTTATAATTATGTGACTTTTAAATGATTTCAAAATAAATATTTTAAGAATTTGTGAAAGGTACTCTTTATCAAGATCATAATTTTAAATGTTTTAAAGATTTATCTTTTTAATCTTTTTAATGAATGTCCATGTTTTCAAAATTATTTTAAGGATTTATTTATATGGACATGAAGTATTTGAAATGATATTTATTTTCAAAAGTTTCAAAGTGGTTTGGGACACTTTGATTCAAAAATCTCTTTTAAATTACTTCCTTTATAAATGTGTGACTTTTCAATGATTTTGAGAAAAGAGATATTTCTCTCAAATAGTTTTTATTTCATCTATGTCAACATCATTTGATGGATATTAAGATTATTTGAAGTTGATTTATTATGATACAAAACTTGTGTATTGTATTGAAGGTTTTGTGATATGTTTTACTGTGGATGTGTTATTTTTATACCATTCATGGTTTATGGAGAAAGTGTTGACATTTTGTATGCTAGTTTTAATACGAATGTTTATGTTATGTTTAAACCTTTTCATATGGGAATGCATTGGACTTAGTAAGTGACGGGTGGAGCCCACTATATCTCCTCGATGCATCGGTAGGTCTCAGGAGACGAACTAGTGTCTTGGCACAAGGCCTTGGCAAAATCTTATTTCTAGTCTTGGCACGAGGCCTTGGCTATGTGGTTATGATAGTCTGGCATTACGCATTCCATCATTATGAAAGTGGTTATTGATATTGCATGTGATTATTTGATAAGTAGAATATCCATGTGAATAAGTAAATGGCATTATTTCATTTTTTTTATACTATGTTGAAGTTCATGTTTAAAAGGCTTTTGTTTTAGTTATACATTGCCTTAAATGTTTATTCTTATTTATGAAAGTTTTTGTTGTATTGCTTACCCTTACAGAGCGTTTGAGATCACCCCTTTTCTATGTTTTATTTTTTCCCAGGATTCCAAGAAGTATATTGTGATTGATAAGAAGGGTTAAGACAAGGGAATAATGACATTCATAAAGGATTATTTATGTTGTTTTGTATGTTATGAAGTCTAATGTAACATTCATGTATGTAATATATTTTCCAACACTACTAAACTAATCGGCCTTTTGGGACTTGATTCCTTGTAATCCTGCCAATGTATTAAAATAAGGCACCGACTCTGGGTAACTGGGGTCAGGGTGTTACACCGCCGATTCAAGAGGTCACGCAGGTGGCATCCGCCACCCCACTCCATCGGCTTCTCGTCAACTCTACCGCCTCAAGAGGCCGCGCAGGTGGCATTCGCCACCCCACTCCATCGTCTCCTCACCGACTCTTCTACCTCAAGAGGCCACCCAGGTGGCATCCTCCACCCCACTCCATCGGCTCCTCACCAACACCGCCGCCTCAAGAGGCCGCGCAGGTGGCATCTACCACACCACTTCATCGGCTAATCTCCGACTCCGCCACCTCAAGAGGCCGTGCAGGTGGCATCCACCACGCGACTCCTTCGGCTACTCACCGACTCTTCCGCCCCCAGAGGCCATGCAGGTGGAATCCACCACCAAACTTCTTTGGCTTTTGCCGACTCCACCGCCTCAAGAGGCCACCCAAGTGTCATCCGCCACCCGACTCATTCGGCTCCTCGCCAACTCCGCTGCCTCAAGAGGCTGCACAAGTGGCATCCTCCACCCGACTTCTTTAGATCCTCACCGACTCCGCCGCCTCAAGAGGCCACATAGGTGGTATCCGCCACCCGAATCCTTCAGCTCCTTGCCGACTCCCCCACCTTAAGAGGCCACGTAGGGGGAATCCTTCCCCGACTATATCGGCTCTTTTTCGACCATGCACGGTTATCACCAGGAACTACGGAGGTGCTCCTTGTACCGCCACCATTCGGAATAAAGGTTTCGATGCCGTTCGGGCCCTGTTGCCCATGTCGTACTGGCGTTGCAAGCTTCCAAGCCTTCTGGGCTCCATCACCCCGTCGTACCAACGTTCCAATCTTCCATGCCTTCCGGGATCCCTCACCCCGTTGTACCGACATCCAGGCTTCTACGCCTTCCGGGCTCCATCACCCCGTCATACAAATGTTCCAGGCTTCCATGCCTTCCGGTCTCCATCTCCCCATCATACCGACATTCCTGGCTTCCACGCCTTCCAGGCTCCATCCCCCCGTCGTACCGACGTTCCAGGATTCCATGACTTCCGGGCTACATCGCCCCGTCGTACCGACGTTCCAGGATTCCACGCCTTCCGAGCTCCATCGCCCCATCATACCGAAGTTTCAGGCTTCCACGCCTTTCAGGATCCATCCCCCTGTCATACCGACGTTCTAGGCTTCCATGCCTTCTGGGACCGGTCGCCCTCGTCGCACCGACGTTCCAGGCATCCACGCCTTTCCCCCCATCATACTGATCTTCTAGGCTACCACGCCTTCCGGGATCCATCGCCCCATCGTACCGACGTTCCAGGCATCCACGCCGTCCGGGATCCATCTCCCCGTCATACATATATTCTAGACTTCCACACCTTCTGGGCTCCGTCACCCCATCATACCGACATTCTAGGCTTCCACGCCTTTCGGGCTCCATCACCCCGTCATACCGACATTCTAGGCTTCCACGCCTTCTGGGCTCCATCACCCTCTCGTATCGACGTTCTAGGCTTCCACGCCTTCCGGGCTCCATCGCCCCGTCGTGCCGACTTTCTAGGATTCCACGGCATTCAGGCTCCATCGCCCCATCGTACCGATGTCCAGGCTTCCATGCCTTCCAGGCTCCATCGCCCCGTCGTACCGATGTCTAGGCTTCCATGCCTTCTGGGATCCATCGCCCCGTCATATAGACCCTCCAAACTTCCAAACCTTCCGGGATCCATCTCCCCATTGTACCCACGATTCTGGATTCTTCGCCCCTCCAGATCGAGGAAATGTAGTCATCCCTACTAACCGTGGTACACTCTGTGTCATCCCAACTACCACGTTGCATCAACCACAGATGTCCTCCCTATGGCCTTGAAGCCTACTCATTGAAGGATCGTTTTGATCAGGGGATTTTAGGGAAATCCAATAATATAGATTCCCCCCTCATCCCAACCCTCAATAATGTGGTAGAGATGACCATCCCTCTACCGACACAATCCGTGTGGTTTAACGCCCCAGTTGCAGGATGTTAAACTGTATGAGAACCACATTCATGTTCGATGATGTTAAACTGCATGACAACCACATCCTAGTTGCATGGCGTTAAACTGCGTGACAACCATGTCCTAGTTGCACTACGTTAAACTACATAGAAATAAACGTCCTACATGACGTTAAACTGCGTGAAAACCATGTCCTAATTTCATGACATTAAACTGTATAACAATCACCGTCCTGTATGATGTTAAACTATTCATCTCCTTTTTGCATGACGTTATTCTTTTCATCATCATCTTGCATGACATTAAATTGTTCATCTTCGTCCTTCATGACGTTAAACTGCACATTATCGTCCTGCATGACTTTAAACCACATCATCGTCCTGCATGACATTAAACTATTCATCTTCTTCCGTCATGATGTTAAACTGATCATTATCATCCAGCATGACATTAAAATGCATCATCGTCCTACATGATGTTAAACTGTTCATCTTTGTCCATCATGACGTTAAACTGCTCATTATCATCCTGCATGACATTAAACTGCATCATCTCCATGCATGACGTTAAACTGTTCATCTTCGTCTGTCATGACGTTAAAATGCACATTATCGTCCTGCATGACATTAAACTGCTCATCATTGTCCTGCATGACGTTAAATTGTTCATCTTCATCCGTCAAGACGTTAAACTATTCATCATCGTCCTGCATGATGTTAAACTATTCATCTTCGTCTGTCACGACGTTAAACTGATCATCATAGTCTTGAACGACTTTAAAACACATTATTGTCCTTCATGACATTAAAATGTTCATCAACATCCATCATGATGTTAAACTATACATTATTATCCTCCATGACTTTAAACTACATCATCGTCTTGCATGATTTTAAACTGCATCACCGTCCGTCATGATGATAAACTGCTCATTATCATCCCGCATGACAATAAAATACAAAATGGTCTGAGCTCTATGACCTTAAACTATGATCACCACCATCCTCACCGCATGAAATTAAACTGCATGGCCTTAAAGAACTACGTATGTCTTGATTCCCATCCTTATGGGATATGTAGGAATGCCCAAACATTTCGTCTGTTGGCCCAGCCCAAATGCCATATTCTTCCACCGAGTTAATATGTATGGCAATAGTGCACTTTTTCCCCAATTCGTGTCGAGCTAACCTCGAGCCGGCCGGACGTCCCACTCCCTGGAGACGTTCACCTCTTGGAGAGATGGGTACAGATATTTCACCTGCTCCGTGACTGGGATTCTTTCACCCTCCCCATCTGGAAGGGCCCCTGAATGGTATGAATTATAGGCCGAAGGGCTCTCTCTTACCACTTCGGGCAAACTCCCTTGAGGATGTCGAGCAAAAAATTGATACAAAACCCGCATTTTGAATATGGTCAGCAGTAGATGCTCATTTGTTTATCCTGACACTGTGTTTAGAACATGGTCAACAGCTGTCCTGGATCATTAGGGCCACCCCAAGGGGTCCCAAATGTCGAGTGTATTTGTTCATTCTGCCCCGCTGTATCTCCAAGTGATGAATACCCTCCATGCGATGCCAACTTTCAGGCCCCTTGGCATTTCGGGCCCCGATCCATTATTCTTCATTCATTTTCTCTAGGATTTTATGGCATGGTATGAGATTATGTCCTCATTCACGTCGGGTTGGTCACCATGCAGTACATGTCTTGGGATGAGACACTTCATCCCTTCCTTGTCCTCACTACAAGACATTGAACTGCAAGCTGGTCAGGCCTTCCTGACCATGGCCCCTTGGACTTTTGGGTCTCGGCCCGGGTTCTCTCATTTGGGATTGTACGGTGTGGTACAGGATTATGTCCTCATTCATGTCGGGTTATTCTCCATGCTGTACACTTCCTCGTTAGGATATCTTTCCCCCCATGTATCTTTGAGAACTAAGTGTGGCTTGATTCCCATCCTCGTGGGATACATAGGACCACCCGAATGCCTATACTTTAGGTCCAGCCCCATCTCTTAGAAATATTCATTTCACCTTGGCCCCTAGGCCTACTCTCTCATTCCCGGACACCTTCATCAACCCTCTTCGTCGGTTCACCAGTGTACATAAGGGTACTCTGGTTTAGTACCTCGAATGTTGTGCCCTGCCCGGACATGCCTTCACCCGCTTTTCAGGCTTTGTGTTTCTCTTCACTAGGGCTTCTATAAACTTTCTTACCTGAAGGGACCCCCGAGTGGCATGGATTCTAGGCCTAAGGGCTCTCCTACCATTACGGACCAACGCCCCTGAGGGTCATGGACAACAAACTAATACCAATATCACGTTTCGAATATGGTCAGCGGTCGATGCTCATTTGTTGTTCCCATTTCAGGCTAACGGGATGTGGATGCTACGTTTCCGCCATGGTCAACAGTTATCCTCCATCACCATGCAAACCCCATTAAGCCCAAAATATTGGTTACATGATTCACATCCCTCTCCAACGCATCATGTTAGAGTAGAACTTCGAAACTCTGGGTATTATTCCTCAGTAAGCATCTGTGCGCTAAGAGGACCGGAGCAGTTATAGGGGCTCCGCACCGATTTCCCTTTGGTGTGTGTTCCATGTATTGCAATAGACCTTTTCCTCCTTTGTTTCCCACACCGATTTTGACTCACGTGGGATTAGGGATCGGGTCGAGGTCTGCGCTTACATGGAAGGTTTCCATCCCCCCAGGGTCCGAGCTCTAAGACTATAAAATAAGATATCCTCAGAACTACAAGGGACCTGCATTCCCATCCTCAAGAGATACGTTGGAATGACCGGACCACTTATCTTTGGGTCCAGCCCGAGTTTGACTAATTTTTCTTTTCTATCCCATTTTTTGTACTTCGATTACGGGACCGTGTGGTGTGGTACGTGATTATGTCCTTATTCACGTCAGGATTGCAATAGCAGCACCACGTGCACCCCATCCAAAAAAATTATCCCTCATATTTCCTTCCCCTCTTGTCCAACACAACATTAAAAGGGACCCACTATAACTATGTATATCTTGATTCCCATACTTATGGGATACGTAGGACCACCCGAATGTCTCATTATCGGCTCCAGCTTGTCTAGGAGCTAGTTTCTCTGGCCCCTTTAACTCTCACCTCAATGTATTCCCCATGGTCTGAGTTCCGCCTCTCGGAATTGCATACAGTGTGATGTGGGATCATGTCCCCATTCTTGTCGGTTATGTTTCATTGCACCACAAAAATTCCCCACCTAGCATCGCCTCTGCTACGTCTGCGCTGCACGACATTAAATTGAATGCTTGGTCCTATCACATGACCTTAAACAGTGACATTATCGTCCTAGGCGCACGACGAAAAATGGAACTTCATTTTGATGACCTCATCGTAGGGGACATCACGTTGGGTATTGGTCATACACCATTCCATTTTTATACTCCTGCTACAGATTGATTATTGTAGTGACGCCAGGGCTTTCTACCATTGGACTGTCGCTTCACAAAAAAACCATTCACCTTAATGTACAAATAAAATTTACCAAACCCTGCTTCTCTTGGTGCGAGGGCCACGCCCATATGCCCCCTTCTCCTTGGCATTGGTATCTTACCGTGCCACTTCAACAACTACGTGCATCTTGATCCCCATCCCCATGGGGTACGTAGGAATTCCTTCTCACTTTTCCTCAAGCCCAGATGAACTCTCATTTTCGGTCCCTTGACCTAGAACCTCTCCAAGGAACATGTGGTGGTCGGAACCCCCGGTTACCATTCACCCCGAGTTTTGTAGTTACCCTGTCAGGTACCTCCCATGTTTCCTACCACCTATGTTCCGAGTTCTATGACCCTAAAATAAGATCACCCTATGGGGAGGGACTCTACTCCCTCTATCTACTATGTCTCGTTGCTGTGTTCAGATGCGTTTTGACAAAGATCCCGAAGTGTGGAATTTTCACGGGGACATTCCCCTCGTTCCATGTCCATGATTTGTGAGCTCACTATTTGGTTCTTCATCCTCTTCCACGTCCAAAAGGACCCTCAGACGACATGGATTCTAGTCCCAAGGGCTCTCCATGGATGCTAGGCCTAAGGGATCTCCCATCGTTTCGGGCCAACGTCCCTAAGAATTTTTGACGACATTTGCGATAGGTCCCATGTTTCAAACATGGTCAATAGTCGACCCTCACTTGTCTGTCCCCATTCTAGGCTAATGCGATATGGATGCTGCGTTTCCGCCACGGTCAACTGTTATCCTCTATCATCACACCACCATCATTGTGGTCCAGATTTCGAGCTTCATGATTCACACATTTCCACTCTCTCATGTTTAAGTGGAATTCTAACAAACTCATCTCTATCTCTTAGCGCATCTAGGTGTGATTCATGGATGAGTAAGCATCATTGGGCCAGTATTCAATGATAATCCCTTCTTCCTAACATAACCCTTCCATTGTCGGGAAATTCTCACCATTACTTCTTGTTTCCCACACCGAGCACAACTCACGTGGCCTTATTAGTTTTGGTAGGATGTTTACCTACACGGTCAGGCTTCGCATCGTCCTAAATGATGTTAAACTGCGTTCTTATAACTACGTATTTCTTGATTCCCATCCTCATGGGGTACGTAGGAATTCCAGACCACTTTGCTTCGGGCCCAGCCAAATTCTCACTCTTGGTCCCTCAACCTGAAGAGGTTCCTCCTGTGGTATTTGGTGTGACTCCAAGTCCTCATTCACATAGGTTTCATAGACACCGCACCACATGCTCCCTAGGCTCTTTCCTTTCACGTCCAATCATATGACGTTAAACTACAGGAGGCCATATGTCCTCAACGCATGATACTAAAATGCGATTCTACCCCGAACAAGTTCAGAATGCCCCAAGTTGATCATGGGATGCACCAGAGCCTCTGCTAGAGAGGATTTCAACTGTCAGTGTTGGTCTATGACTACGCTGTATTTCCAGAACTACGTACGGCTTGATTCCCATCCTTATGGGATACGTAGAGACACTCCAGTATTTCACCTAAGGTACGGCCTCAAGATTCGTAATGACATGTTCCTCCCCATTTCTGGCCCATGGCCTGACCCCTCGTGAGAGACCATGTAACTGTAACTATACCCCGAACAAGTCTGGGATGCCCCAGGATGAGATTGGTAAGCGACGAATACCTCGCCATAGAGGTCCTGTCTGAAATAAGGAATGATCCATGATTAAACCAACGCGCCCATCCAGTGTGCTTCCGCCGCGGTGGCGTAATTTCAAGAGTGTTGGATTCTATTTGAACAAACCTTAAATCCACATTCTGTGCTTTGCATGACCCTTATTCAGACCCTCATTTTATTTCACGTCTGAGGAAACCCCATAATAGTATGGATGCTCGGCCTATGGCCTGCCTATTATCCAGGGCCTACTTTCCGAAAGACCACTGGGTAGCATTTTGAGTCAGGTACTATGTTTCGAACATGGTAAACAGTCAAACCTCATTTGTTATCTCCATTACAGGCTAATGTAATGGGGATACTTTGTTTCGAACACGGTCAACGTTTATCCTTCATTGTCACACCACCCCCATAGTGTTCCGGATTTTGGGTATTGTGATTCACACCTTCCACTCCCCTCTATTAGTATTGATCCTAACAACCCTGGTGTTACCCCACTCGTGCGCATGAGCATGGTGGGAGAAGAAGGTTGGATGTACAGAGAGCCATACTCTCTAGCTATTACCCCTCTCTCTTTTAGGATTCTCCCAAATGGTGATCGATGTCCCATGCTGATCCCCCAACACATTACGTTGTTTAACACTCTCGTACAGAAGCTCCTATTTTCTCTTATTTCCCGCACCGAGCATAGATAGTGAAAGCATAGAGATTTAGTCAACTATCTCCTCAATACAATCAAGATACAATGGACCCCAATGAAAATGTTTTCCTTAGTTGTTTCCTCAAAACATGGTCCACCTCACCGTCCTCATCCTCATTGGACCCCGTTCTTAGGGGTGGCATGTGTAGACCCTGGAAAACACGTCCCCAAAATTTTCCAAGTGCTTACATACATGATTAAAGATCGAATACCTTTTCGCAATATTCTATTTGTTTGGCCTTAGGTCTCAAACGAAGTTACGGATTAGAAGATATGAACATTTGAAGTTGGGCTGGAAAAATGGTTCGTGAGGCCCATTCGTGAATCCCCTTCGCAATCACGGTGTGGCATCATGAAGTAATGAGGCGGGATGCCCCACCACTTCATTTTACATTCTCACACGCCATGAAGACCCACCACGAAGAAAACGAGGCGGGATGCTCCGTGAACTCACTTGATGTTCGCGATCCCGCTGTGAAGCGAAGGAGGTGGGGCGCTCCGCGAATGCACTTGACGTTCGCGAGCCCACCGCAAAGAAACCTAGTCCCTCTTCGTGCCACGTAAGTTTTTCATTGTGGTGCCTATCCCCTATAAATACCCATCTCGCCCCCTTCTCTGGACAGCCACATCCATTCCTCCCCTTGGGCGGCCGATCACCCAGTTCACAGAGCTCCGCTTTGTGGCTCCGTGAGGCCATGCTCCACGAGCAGCTTCCTTTGTGTTGCTGCTTCGCGAGCCAATGCGCAGCGATGCTGCTCCGCGAGACCATGCTCCGCGAGTCCATGCTCCGCGAGTCCATGCTCCACGAGCCAATGCTCCGCGATGCTGCTCCGCAAGACCATGCTCCACGAGTCCATAGCCCGTGAGTCCATGCTCTGTGATCTAATGTTAAGCGTTGCTGCTCCGCGAGACCATGCTCCGTGAGTCCATGCTCCGCAAGCCAATGCTTCGCGATGATGCTCCACGAGACCATGCTCTATAAGTCCATGTTATGTGAGTCCATTCTCCTCGGACCAATGCTCCGCGATTCTGCTCCACGAGACCATGCTCCGCAAGAGGCCTTTGCTCCGCGAGAGGCCTTTGCTCTACGAAGCTAATGTGCGAAGGCCTATCCCTCACTAGGATCCTACCTTCGCACCCATCAGTCCATACCAAGGGGGCTGTGCCCCCACATTACCGCTCGGGGTCACTGTCGGGCAGTGGTATCGACCCTCCGGGCCGATCCCTTCGCTACCGTCACAAACCCCCATGATAAATGGAGAGTCGCACCGCGAACTTTCCGGGCCTGGATGTCAGGATTTTCCATTGCGCCCTTATGTGCACCCACCTTCCTCCTATGGAATACCATGATTCAAGAGACTTCTCCACACACCATGAAACACCTTGAGTGAACATATTCCTCTTGGTCCCTTTCAAATGTCATGAGTTGAGATTCTCATCATCAATTCCCCGAATACCTTGAGTCAAACCATTCCTCCAGTAACTCATCCAAATCCCATTACTTGGCTCCTATGCTAGGTTGAACCAGAAAGGGAAGCCCTTGCGTAAGTCCCAACATCATCCATTATTATGCGCCGTATGCCTAATAGTCATATCTACATGACAATAAACTATAGTACACCCTATGTGCCAATCATAGGATCCCTCTTGCACTAAATAAGAG
Source organism: Viscum album (assembly GCA_963277665.1). Lineage (NCBI taxonomy): Eukaryota > Viridiplantae > Streptophyta > Magnoliopsida > Santalales > Viscaceae > Viscum > Viscum album. Next base: position 1,080,128,684 of record OY728153.1, on the reverse strand, counting down.
ATTCCTTATGCTCAAAGCATAAGATGCCTAATAGTCCTCTCTACATGACTATAAACTGTAGTAATCGCTATATGATCAATATAGGATACCACTTGACCCAAACAAGAGATGCCTTATACTCCAAGCATAAGATGCCTAACAATCCTATCTAAATGACTATAAACTATAGTACACCCTACGTTCCAATCATAGGATGCCTCTTTCAAAAAATAAGATATGTCTTATGCTCAAAGCATAAGACGCCTAATAGTTGTATCTACATGAATATAAACTGTAGTTCTCCCTATGTTCCAAACATATGATGCCCCTTTCCCTATACGAGAGATGCCTTGTGCGCCTAGCATAATATGCCAATAGTCCTCTCTACATGACTATAAACTGTAGTATTCCCTATGTTCCAAATATAGGATGCCTCCTGATCCAAAAAACAGTTTCCTTGTGTGCCCAGCATAAGATGCCTAATGCCATGATCATAGTGGCATAATTTTAGGAGCATTATAATCCGTTCAAACATTCCATCACACCACCTCATGCTTTGCGTGTCCTTCATTTGGATCCTCATCCACTTCCATGTCTAGAGGGACCCCATAACAGCCTGGTCCCATGCCGCATCGGCTCACCTACCATCCTAGGCCAATGCCCAGGAAGACTTTACACAACACTTCGAGTCAGATCCTGTGTTTCAAACACGGTCAGCAGTCGACCCTCATTTGTTTTTCCCCATTTCAGGATAACGTGACAAGGATACTGTGTTTCGAACATGGTCAACAGTTATCCTCCATCACCACACCATACACATTGCATTCTTAATGTTAGGCATGTAATTCACACTTTTCATCTCCCTTTATTTGGACAGATTCTAACTCCCTTGGCGTTATCCCTCTTGTGCACTAGTGCATTGGTAAATGGATCAACCCACCATCGAGTTGGGATGACCTCATTGCCAGAGATGAGGAAGACATTACAAGAATCTTCCTAGCGTAAGACACATCCACCAGTGCCGCTCCAAAGCGGTTGCCGGGTAGCTTCCTAGCGTAAGCCCCATCCACCAGTGCCGCTCCATAGTGGCACCCGGGCAGCTTCCTAGCGTAAGCCCCATCCACCATTTCTGCTCCATAGCAGTGCCCGGGAATCTTCCTAGCATAAGCCCCATCCACGAGTGCCACTCCATAGCGGCGCCCAGGCAGATTCCTAGCGTAAGCCCCATCCACCACTGCTGCTCCATAGCGGCGCCCTGGAAACATCCAAGTGTAATCCCCATTCCCCATTGCTGTTCCACAACGGCACACGAGCCTCCCTCTTGAAGTAATCCCCGACCCTCATGGGCCTCCACCCTGGAGTAACTCTCATCCTTTCTCTCCCCGGTCCACTCCACATGTAAGACCCACTCCACATCCCACAGACACACCATTCGCGACGTGATCGTCAGGTCTCTACTGCCTCTTTTTTCTCACACTGAGCACGACTCACGTGGGCTTAGAGAAAGCACCAACCCTGACACCATCACCCCATCCAGCATGACATTAAACTGTTTCCCCCTTCCGACATGACGTTAAAATGTATCCATCCTCCCTCTTGACGTTAAACGGGATTTCACCATCCACCTGGACCAAGGTCCTTATTCACGTCAGTTCGCTGACACGCCCCATCCTGAACTACGTGGTCTTCGATCCATGTCAAGGCATGGTATGTAGGAAGACTCCCCAAGGTTCAAGCCCAACACCCATCGGACCCCTAGTCCATCTTCACATCGGTTCGCTGACAACACCATCCCGAACTATGGGGACTTTGATCCATGTCAAGGCATGGTACGTAGGAAGCCTCCATGAGGTTCAAGACCAACAACCATTGGCCCCGACCATCTCCGTGTCGGTGCGCCAAGCCCCATTAACACCTAGGGAATCCTAGAGTGTAAGCCCCACATCATCCCGAACTATGAGGACTTTGATCCATGTCAAGGGATGGTACGTTGGAAACCTCACGAGGTTCAAGCACATCATCCACCTGGACCAAGTTCCACCTTCACGTCGGTTCGCTGACGAAACCCATCGGACCCCCGATCCGTCTTCACGTCGGTTCGCCGACACGCCCCATCCTGAACTACGAGGACTTTGATCCATGCTAAGGCATGGTACGTAGGAAACCACCATGAGGTTCAATCCCAGCCAATGGTAAACCATGGTGTCCCTCATCCCGGGGAAAACTCTCCCTAATCCGCCCTCAGTGGTGTTCAGATCAGCCGTTACGATGTGACATCTCCCCTCAATGGGGCACACCAACTCGGATCCATCCACATTGGGCATTCTAATCTATCCATCTTTCAAGTGTTACCTCCTTGGGATGTACCAATCCAATCTGTCTCTTTGGGAAGTTCATATCACTCTCATTCCATCTCTGCAAGACGTTAAACTTTCAGCCTACCTCATGATAAACATGAGATACCAGAGGAAAACCTCAGAGGACACACATTTGGTGTAACCATATCTGTAAGATGTTAAACTCATGGAATACAACGTTTTAAACATGGGAAGCTGAGGAAAACCTCAGAGACGTGCCCTCGACATATGATGCCCCATGACTGACGTGGGATGCCTTAGGTTCGACACCCTTGAGATACCCTCCTATGAGAAATAATACAGGTTCTCCTATGTCAATGCATACAGATATGCATCGACAAGACTGATGTTACCGTCTACCCCGACCGAAGATTGCTACCATGTCAAGAACCCATGGAATGTCTTGAAGGAAGTAGTGTAATTAACCGGTGTCAATGAAGATATGGAACCGGGAACGAGATTCACAAACAACATATTAAATCTATGAGGGATACTAGGACTAGGTGATGAGTTCTGAGGAGGAATCTACAGAAGGAAGAACCGACATCCCATCATATCATTTCGATCATGGATCAAAAGTCCATGAACAAGAAAAGAATGTCTCCCGCCTTTGTAAAGTGGGAATGTGGGGCAACAAAAGTTGTGCCTATCGCACTCAAGCTGACGGACGCGCGCACCCCGGAGAAAGCGTCGAAAACAGTCACCAATGGATATATCCACACAAGAGAGACAATCATCTCAAGACTCATAGCCATAAAGAAGAAACCATCAATGATTACATTTGAGGAGGAAAAACTTATGGAATTATAAGAAAATGAGATCACCCTGACTTCTTACAACCAAAGTAGAGTATTAAAAAAACAAATTCCACAATGAAAAAAGGAGACCTATATGTCATGACCCATCCTCTGGGGCCCATGCCATGACTACCCCAATCCTGCCTTCAATAGGCCAGGGGATGGAGACTAGCACCAAAAGGCGTATTCCCTAAAACTGGGAAATCATTTTCTTTATAACCTATAAACATACGCAACCAAGCACACAGTAGGATATAAACACAAGTAAAAATTGTATAACAAAAAGAGTTCTCAATGTAAGAGGGTCCAGAATAGAAGACCAATAGTAAAGGTATATGAAAAACTAAAAAACAATAAAACTGAAGAAAAAAGAGAGAAACCAAGGGGTCATACTTCGAGGATCCTACCTGAAGGGTAGGTAAAGGTCACCTCCTCAGCATCCACGTCTGCTCGTCTCCTCTATGTACCGACACACCGTATGGTCCACCTCTGGGGCTCGTCTAGTCTTGGTACCCTCATCCTCAATCAGGACTATCTATCGTCTGCACCAAACACAACATGGTGTTGGCATAGCCCATGCAGGGGTGAGTATAACGATATTCAATAGAGAATCCGAGACCCCCAAGTTCTCACAAAATCCACAAAGGATCAACCATAAAGCAAGAAGTCAACGGTCAACCCAAATTAGGTATATGCCCATATATATACCTAATTTTTCATGTATACCAAACTCAATCAAGATGAAACATAGGGTCCAACCCAAAATCCCAAAACTCAACAATTCCACAAAATAAGGAATACCAGGAAGGTATGTACCACAGAAGTACGACACACCAATGAATACCACCAAGGTATTACCATGAAGGAAAGTACCACACATGTACGAACTCAGCTCACACCAGGTATAACATAGGTACAATAGTAGAGATGATTAGATGTAACTACTAAATCATCTTACACTGTTAAGAAGCAGACCCATGAAGGGTCTTAGTATATAGTCAGACCCACTCAGGATCCTAGTACATCATCAGTATTTCGTTCAAACCACACATGATCCAAGTACATCTATAGTACGTCGTCAGACCCACATAGGATCCTAGTACATCACCAGTACGTCCTCAGAACCACACAAGATCCTAGTACATATCGAGTATGTCGTTAGAACCACACATGATCCTAGTACATATCCAGTATGTCTTCAGACCCACACAGTATCCTAGTATATCTCCAGTACATCGTTAGACCCATACAGGGTCCTAGTACATCTGTAGTACGTCTTTAGACCCACAGAGCATCCTAGTACATCTCCAGTACGTCATCGCACCCACACAAGGTCCTAGTACATCTCCGGTACGTCGTCAAACACACACAGGATCCTGGTACATCTCCAGTACATCTTCATACCCACACATGATCCTAGTACATCTCTAGTACGTCGTCAGACCCAAATAGGATCCTAGTACATCTTCAGTATGTCGTCAGACCCACACAAAATCCTAGTACTTCTCCAATATGTCATTAGACCCTCACAAGATCCTAATACATCTCTAGTACATCGTCAAACCCACACAAGATCCTAGTACATCTCCAGTACGTCGTCAGACCCACATAGGATCCTAGTACATCTACAGTACGTCGTCAGTCCCACACAGGATCCAATACATCTCCAGTACCTCATCATACCCACACAAGATCCTAGTACATCTCCAGTATGTATTCAGACCCACACAAAATCCTACTATATCTCCAGTATGTCGTCAGACCCACACATGATCCTAGTACATCTCTAGTATGTTATCAGACCCACACAAGATCCTAGTACATATCTAATATGTTGTCAAACCCACACAGTATCTTAGTACATCTCTAGTATGTCATCAGTCCCGCACAAAATCCTAGTACGTCTCTAGTACGTCGTCAGACCCCCACAGGATCCTAGTACATCTCTAGTACGTCTTCAGACCCAGATAGAATCCTAGTACATCTCTAATACGTCTTATGACCCACACAAGTCCCTTGTACAACTCCAGTGCGTCGTCACAGCTAGCAACATGGTTCCCGCACTAATATCTATTGTCTCCCGGAGGGTACGCTCAAAAAGCCACTGATCATTACTCCAAATGTCACAAAGTCTAACGAATAAGTATATCAAAGTAATATCAATTCATATGGGTCTCGACATAGTAGACGGTGTGTCAAAAGGATGATGATATGTATGTTATTAGCCTTTTAGTCTCGAGGGCTTGGTTGGATTCGTGCTCGATCCAAACGGACCATACCCCAACTTTATCAGAATCTCTAGTGGGGTATTCCAAATGGAACCTCTCACTCCATGGTTTCCAGTGCCATGGCAGGTTCATTAAACGGATGCCTAGTGCCAACATTATGGCCAATAGAGTGAAAAGTGCGATGTTGGCATGGGTCTGGTCCGACCCGGTCGGACAGACCCGGCCTGTTGGGTCTGGCCCGACCGCGCTGGGCGGCCCGGCCCACGCTGGGCAGCGCAGAGGCCGCGAGCGTAGCGTGAGGCCGGGGGGGGGGGGGGTGAAGGATTCGGGAGATCAAGGCTACGAGGACTGTGAAGTCGCAGGGCGTCAAGGCCACAGGGGACGCCAGGCAGCGGGGCGGCGAGGCCGCAGGGCGGTGAGGTCGTGGGGGCTACGAGGTAGTGGGGTTTCGAGACTGCGGGGGCCGCAGTGCAGTGAGGTCACATGGTGGTGCAGAGGGTCGTGAGGTAGTGAGTTGTCATGGGCCGCGGGCGGTGCTAGGTGGCACGATGGTTTCAGTCCAGCGGGGTAGTTACGATGCGGCGGGGCGGCGGGAGTGCGATGGTCTGCCACACCTGGCCGGATAGCCATCCATCCTCTCTGTGCAACGCAGTCACATGCCACGCCTTCACTGGCGGCCAGTTCTGTTGACCTCTCTTCATTAGTCATCATTGCATAAAGCCTCCTTCTTCCATTGTAGAGAACACACCATTCATGAAGAACAACGGAGGGGTCAGACCATGTTTTTTGTCCCACACCCTCCACCTTAGAGCGGTAGAAAGAAACTCAAGAAAAACTTGAATGGAGAACATCAAACCCTTCTACCTCCTGTAATTATAATTCACAAACCTGCAAAAAGAAACTCATTTTTGTATCAAATGTTTATAGAGTTGATCCACGTTCTTTGTTTAGATGGGAAGAACATGGGAAACAATAATCACACATAATTAAACCCCAACCTCAGAGGTTCTTTGACATCGATGAGGAGGGATAGAAAGGCATCGGTGGTGTCGGTGTTTCCTAGATCATCGGTTCATTCATTTAAGATGTTCCTCATTGGCGAGAGTGTTCTTCGTTGGAGAAAATAATCATCTAGAAGTTCTTTTCTTTCTAACCCCTTCTTCCCAATTCCATCCAAAATGTGAAAAGTCACCAACTTATTAATTTATGTTTATCAAAATAAATTATGTTGGCATAAAAAAGTTGGAATAATTAATGTAATGTGTTGGCACCATTAATTAGATCATTTAATTGGCATAATTAATGTTGGAGGAGTTGAGAGGTTTTCTCTCATTAAAGGGGTTCAGGTGGCCCCCACCCTCTAAATTCAAAATGGCTATTATTTCAGGTGATCCCCACCTCTTGAGATTCACATGGGAGGTTTAGGCTCAGGGTTTTTCCCACCATCATAACCCATGTTTGGGGGTTTCTAAAATAAAAATGTTAGACATTTTAATTTTATTTAATTCTTTCATGAAAAGTAAAAAAATTATATTTCACTATCAATCCACTACGACCGAGGTGAAGTTTTCCTTATGTGAATACCAACCTTGTGTGTTCAACGGTGCCCTCAGATTTCAATTCCTAGCACCGGTTCAAAAGTTACAAAAACACGCTCATACATTTACTGAACATAGCTGAAAAAAGTTCAGAAATTCATTCCGGGCACACCAGGCCTAGTAATCATGCGCCGTAAATTTTTGGGGACTCAAAAAATTCCCATATATATAATAACATTACATGAAAATCGTGGGTCTTTAAATTCTATCCACATTAGGTCTTTGTATCCCCATAAGACACAATTCAAACTAAGGGAACAAGTGGGGGGTACTAAGCACACATATGAGGCTCCCGCTCCCATGTGCTCCCCTGGTGGTTCTCGTGCTGCCAGGGAACACGCACTAGAGGTATCAACCTCCCATGAAGGACCCACTCTTTTTAATCCTCAATATTCACGAGAACCTCCAAAAACGTCGCCCCATTGTCGATGTCCAGCTCGTTGTGGTCGATGACATGGGAAGGGTCGTGCACGTATTTCCTCAGATGGGATACATGGAAGACAACATACACCCAGTGCAACTGAGGGGGAAGTGATAAGTAGTATGCCACCTTGCCAACACTACTGAGGACCAGGAAGGGTCTGATGAACCTTAGAGATAACTTGCCACCTCGTCCAAATTTCCACAAGCCTCTTCGTTTTTAGACCCGTATAAAGACATGGTGGCCATCCTCGAATTCTAGAGGTCTCCATATCATATCTGCATAAGACTTCTTCCTACTCTGTGTAGTCTCCATCTACTCTTGGATGATCTGCACCTTCTATATAGTATCCCATACCATCTCTGGTCCCACGAGTTCTGACTCCCCTGGGTCAGTCCAGCACAAATTTGATCTCCAAGGTCAACCGTACAACCCCTCAGAAGGTGTCATCCCAATGGTGGAGTGATAGCTGTTGTTGTATGAAAACCCCTCAAAGGCAAGTGATCCTCCCAACTATGACTGAAGTCAATGATTCAATCACGTAGCATGTCCTCGAGGGTCTAAATGGTCCGATCAGTCTGACCATCTGTCTGAGGTTGGAAGGCGATGCTCAAACGAAGCTGCATCCCAAAGCCTCTTACAACCCCTTCCATAGTCGGGAAGTAAAACATGCATCACGATCAGAGACAATCATCAAGGTTACTCCATGGATCCATTGAATCTCTTTCAAATAAAGGTGTCCCATGATCTCTAATGAACCCTACTCTATGATCATTAGGAACTGGGCCGACATTGTGAGTCGGTCGATGATCACCCAGATAGAATCATGACCCCTAGATGTACGTGGAATTTCCTTCACGAAGTCCATGGATATCCCATCCCAATTCCACTCTGGGACCTCTAAAGGCTAAACCAAGCATGTTGGTACTTGATGCTCCACCTACACTTGCTGACAAGTGAGGCATCGAGGGAAAAACTATGCTACTGCTTTCTTTATTCTCGGCCACCAGTGCTGTCGTCAAAGATCTTGGTAAATCTTCACCACTCCTGGATGTTCCGCTTGAGGGGATGTGTGGAACTCTCTCAAAACTACCTCTTGATGTGACACTGGTACCATGGTACGTCCTCTGAAGAGGATGACGTGATCCCCACCTTTTGAAAATACATGAGGTGCCTATCCTATGGATATCTGATCACGTTGTGCCTCGCAGTCAGTGTCCCCGTGATGCGCCTCCCCGGATCACTGAAGAAGCAGGGGAGTGACTATAAGAAACTGAAGAAAAGATGCTCCATCCCGATCCACAAAGGATATCTGCAAAGTGGATAACTTCTCTGTCGCCTCACCTAGAAGCTGTATACCAGATCTTCTACTGAGTGAGTCTTCTATAACATTCCCCTTCACAATAGTATTGACTGTCTTGAAGTCATAGTCCTGGAGGAACTCAAGCCAACATCACATTCTCAGGTTCATGTCCTTCTACAAGAAGATATACATGAGACTCCTGTGATCCAAGTAGACTATAAAATGCTCTCCCATCATGTAATGTCAACACATCTTCAAGGAGAATACCACTGCTCCTAACTCCAGGTCATGGGTAGTGTAGTTTTACTCATGCTATCTCAGCTATTGGGAACCATATGTGATCACTGCTCGCACCTACATCAGGACACATCTGAGTCCATTCCTTGATGTGTCATAGTAGACTACATAACCTACGCCCTCCTCTAGAAGCCTCATGATGGGGGAAATAGTCAGCCTCTGCCTCAGCTCCTTAAAACTCCACTAGAATCTCTCTAACCACTTGAAGGGTTGCCCATTCATTGTCAATGCTGATAGTGGTGATGTAACTCTGGAGAAATCGGGTACAAATATCTGGTAGTATCTAACCAAAGAAGACATCCCCCTCCCTTTAGGGAGATATTCCTGGATAGATCATTTAAAATTATGTCCCCATGCACTAACACTCTTGTTTGGAACTGAAACCCCAAAACTCCTATGCATGAGTTTATACTGTGATGCCCGAGTTTCCTTTTTCACCGACCAAGGAAAACCTCATTCCAATGTTATAGGTAAACCACAACCTTTTTTCTTAATACAGTCAATCTGAGAATGAACTGTGGATCTCTAGTCCATTCCCAAACTAACATCGTAAGGCCTCGATGCTGCCACCAAGAGGTTCCAACTGAAACTCTTGCCTCAAGGGTCAGATCACATCGTCAGCGTATATGTGATTATCGAGTCTCCTCCCAAATGTATCTCCACATGTGGGGGTCAATTCGACAGTTTAACCAAAAACTCTAGGTCTTATAAAAGATTCTTGGAAGGAAGGAAAGATTGGTATCTATGTCTATTGATACAGCAGCTAGTATTAGACACAGACTATACCTCAAATCATTCCTAGAGCCCTTTGGTCTCACTCCTTGACCACATGCAGCTACTCTCTTCCCATATCCTCTAACTCCCAGAGCCTGGTGGGGTCCTAAAAAAGGTGGTGGTTGTGACACGTCGAAATGTACACCTTTTCATGGTTCTCTCTTAGCTCTACATCCATGTCTGCTACCCTGAAGATTCATATGTTCCTGTCACATCCTCTTCCCAAAACATCTTACACACCTAAGTCTCTGAGACTGGTGCCAGTTTCCATCTTTCCCATTGCTAACATTCACTAGCTGTATCCACTCATCCAAATAAAATTCAGCCACAGAGGTTATCTCTAGAACCCTAACATAAGTAGAAATTCATAGAGGAATAGTGCTGGATCAGATGTCCTTAAACACACCTTGATTGGAAGTCCGAGCCCTAAATCACTGATTGTATCGTATTAATCGAATACTAGGAAGGTTCGGTACGCCTCGATGAATACACAGCTACCAACATGTCATCCTAGCGAAGATGTAGAAGCTTTAGAAAACTCTCAAAAACCTCTTCAAGACAGTCCTCAGCCGCCTGTGAGTAAGGAACATCTCATAACTTGAGGGGTATCTGATGCTGAAACCCACATAAGGAACTAAGCCTATATGTGTCCTTTACAAGTACTGCTAGTTGTAACTATTGACCAATGAAAAGTGATATTGCTGACACACTACCCGAAGTTACTATCTCAGGTAATGGTCCACGTACCGAATCCTCATCACAATGTAGACCATCATCATGGTCACTCACTGAAAAAGTCTAGTAGCAAAGATCACAATCTTCTCTAATGGTGTCTCAAATAGGTGGAAAACTATAGCAACTACCTCCAGCCAGCCCTCAGTTGCGTGGGAAACTGTCTCGTCCTGAAACCTCGAAGGCCTCTACTGCTCAAACACGTGCAACATGCTCATTTGTCTTACACCATCCATTAGTTCAGACGGTGGTATCTGCTTCCCAACGGGTGGTGGTATCGCTGGTACACCACCCTAAGGTTCCAACATAGTAAGCGGGCCCTACACCGAAGCCCTGTCGCTCAGTGGCCATAATCATGTACTCTCTCGGAAATCCAATATGGCTATCTATGTAGCGACATCCTGATAAGGAATAGGTGTGCCATGATCATTAAGTTATACCTGGTTTGTGGACTCAAATAGATCAGAAAGAAAACTATTTAAAACAAACACCCAATTATTGTTTTCATGCACTGAGTTGGAAATCAAAAATTAGGGTCCTGGTGTATGGATACCTCGGCCACCGGACCAACACTGGATTCCATAACCTTATTACCACACTCAATACGCTTAACACTATTGTCGTTAAAAATATTAGAGTCCTATGTTCTATGGTAGAACCGACTCATCTGATACCAATTTGTCACGACCCGTCCCCCGGGGCTCGTGTCGTGACTACCCCAAGCTCGCCATCTATAGGCCAGGGGCTAGAGACTAGCACCAAAAGGTGTATTCCCTAGAACTTGGAAAGAATTTTCATTATAACATGTAAACATATAGAACCAATCACAAAGTGAGATACAAGAACACGTAAAAAATGTATAGAAAAAACAGTGCTTAAAGTAAGAGGGGTTGAAATACAAGCCCAACAGTAAAGGTACAAGTAAAACTAAAAAACTACACAACTGAAGAAAAAGGAGAAGAACTACTGGGTAATCCTTTGAGGATCCAACATGAAGGGTAGGTAAAGATCGAGTCCTCACCTCTCCACCTCCACCCATATCCTCTACGTATCGACACACCGTATAGTCCACCACCGGGCACCGTCTAGTTCTGGTACCCTCAACCTCGATTAGCTCTGTCTGTTTTCTGCACCAAACACAACATGGTGTGGGAATATCCCATGAAGGGGTGAGTATAACGATACTCAATTGGGACCCCAAGACCCTCAAGGTCTCACAAAATCCACAAAGGATAAACCACAAAAAATGAAGTCAACTCTCAACCCTAATTAGGTATATTCCCATACATATACCTAAGTTTTCAAGTATACCCAACTCAATCCAGAGGAAACATAGGGTCCATCCCAAAGCCCAAAGGTCAACTATTTCACAAAGGAATGAATACCACAAAGGTAAGTACCACATAAGAACGCCACATAGAATAATACCACCAAGGTATTACCACGAAGGAAAGTACCACACATGTACAAACTCATCTCACACCAGGTATAACTTAGGTACACTAGAAGAGATGATTAGATGTAACTACTAAATAATATTACTCTATTAAGAGGAAGACCCACAAAGGGTTGTAGTACATCGTCAGATCCACTCAGGATCCTAGTACATCGTCAGTACGTCGTCAGGCCCACACATGATCCAAGTGCATCTCCAGTACACCATCAGACCCACACATGATCCTAGTACATCTCCAATACGTCGTCAGACCCACATAGGATCCTAGTACATCTCCAGTATGTCATCATACCGACACAAGATCCTAGTATATATACAGTACATCGTCAGAACCACACATAATACTAGTAAATCTACAGTATGTCTTCAGATCCACACATCATCCTTGTACATCTCTAGTACATCAACTGACCCACAGAGGATCCTAGCACATCTCCAGTATGTCGTCCGAGCCAAACAAGATCCATTTACATCTCCAGTACATCTTCAGACCCACACAAGATCTTAGTAAATCTCCAGTACGATGTCAGATCCATAGAGGATCCTAGTACATATCCAGCACGTCGTCAGACCCACACAAGATCTTAGTACATCTCTAGTATGTCGTTAGACCCACATATGATCCTAGTACGTTTATGGTACATTGACAAACCCACACAGGATCCTAGAACATATTGAGTATGCCGTCAGGCTCACACATGATCATAGTACGTATCCAGTATGTCGTAAGACCCACACAGGATCCTAGTACATCTACAGTAAGTCGTCAATCCCACACAGGATCCTAGTACATTTCCAGTACGTCGTCAGACCCACACAAGATCCTAGTACATCTCTAGTACGTCGTCATACCCACACCTGGATCTAGTGCAGCTTCAGTATGTCGTCAGACACACAGAGGATCTTAATACAACTCAAGAACGTTGTCATACCGACAAAAGAACCTAGTACACCTCCAGTACGTCATAATACCCACACAAGATCCTATTACATCTCTAGTACGTCGTCACAGCTAGCTACAGGGTTCCCGCACTAAGCTCACTTGCCTTTAAGAGGGTCCGCTATAGAAGAAACTATTCAATACTAAAACTACCATGAAGTCTCACGAAGAAGTATCTAAAAGGACCGTCATGTCATAGGGGTCTCTATGAAAATGACGATGCGTCAAGCGGATGCTCGGTCTGTAATTTATTAGCCTTTTAGTCTCGAGGGCCTGGTTGGATTCATGCTTGATCAAACCTGACTATACCAAAACATTATCATAATCTCCATTGAGGTATACCAAAGGAACCATCTCGCTAAAGGATTTCGGCACTATAAACGGTTCGTCAAATGGATACTAGTTTCCAATGTTATGGACGTTAGAGTGAAAAGTTTGAAGTTGGCCCAGGACTGGTCTGGCCCGGTCGGACTGACCCGGCCTGACCCGTCCTGGGCTGACCCGGCCTGATTTGGGTTGACCCGACCCACTGGGTTTGGCCTGGACCGCTGGGCGCTAGGCTTTTTGGAGGCTGCGAGGGTGGCGTGAGGCTGCAGGGGCTGTGATGGCCGTAGGGTCCGCGGAGGCCATGAGGGTGGCTCGAGGCCGCGAGGGGGGGGGGGCGTGGGGGAGGCGTGTCCACGAGGCCCGCAGAGCGACACAGAGGGCCCTAGGGTGTCGTGGTCGTGGGGGCCATGAGGGCCATAAGGCGGCGCAGAGGGTCGTGGGGAAGCGAGGCCACATTGTGGTGCAGAGGGTCGTGGGGAGGCAAGGCCACAGGGAGGCATGGGGCGACAGGACGGTGGAGGCCGTGTGGCGGTAGAGGCTACAGGGGCTGTGGAGACCATGGGTAGAACGAGGTGGCGCAGAGGCCACGGTCCATTGGGTCTATCGTGGTGTGGCGGGGTGGGTGCATTGAGGTGGCCACTACGACTGGTTGGATGGCCAGTGGTCCCCTCCGCGTGGCGCGGTCGCAGGCCGCACCTGCGCCGGTGGCCGGTTCGGCCGACCGCTCTTCGTTCTTCACCATGTCACAAATCCACCTTCTTTTGTCGCAGAGAACACACCATTCATGTTGAACGGAGAAGGGGTCGGGCCATGTTTGATTGGCCCTCACCCTCTGCATTAGAGCGGTAGAAAGTGGATCAAGAAAAACATGAATGAAGAATTTCAAACACTCCATCCTCCGACAATGGTTATTCCCAAACCCGCAAAAAGAACTCATCTGTGGATTAACTATCTGAAGAGTTAATCCGCATTATTTTTATAGAAGGGAAGAACATGGGAAACAATAATCACACATAATTAAACCCTTGCCTTGGATGTTCATTGACGTCGATGAGGAGAGATAGATAGACTTTGGTGACGTCGATGTTTGCTCGATCATTGGTTCATTGGTTGAAGTCATTCCTCGTTGGATAGAGGGTTCTTTGTTGGAGAAAATAATCCTCCAGAGGAACCCCTCTTGCCAACCCCTTCCTCCCAATTCCACCCCAAAGGTGAAAAGTCTCAAACTTATTAATTTATATTTATCAAAATAAATTATGTTGGCACAGAAAAGATGTCATAATTAATGTACTGTGTTGAAACCATTAATTAGCTCATTTAATTGGGATAATTAATGTTGGAGGAGTTGAGAGGTTTTCTATCATTAAAGGGGTTCAGGTGGTCCCCACCTCTAAATTTAAAATGGGGGTTAGTTCAGGTGGTCCCCACCTCTTAACATTCACATAGGAGGTTCAGGCTCGGGTGGTCCCCACCACCATAACCCGTGTTTAAGGGTTTCTAAAATACAAATGTTAGAAATATTTATTTTATTTAATTATTTCACGAAAAGCAAAAAAATTATCTTTCACTCTCGACTCACTGTGTTCAAGGTGAGGGTACCCTTAAACGACTATTGGCGCTGAGAGTTCAACGATGCTCTCAGATTTCAATTCCGAGCACCGGTTCAAAAGATACAAAGACCCACTCGTATGTTTAGTAAACGTAACTGATAAAATGTTTAAAAAATCACCCGCCACACCGGGCCTCGGAATCACGCACCGTAAAGTTTCGAGGACTAACAAAAATCTCATATATAAAAAAGAATTTACATGGAAATTCCGGGTTTTTTCACTCTATGCCTCTTACAAGAAAACAAAACATTAAAAGATGAGGGATCTATAATAGAGAAATTTAAACTATCCCTAAGCACCAGAGATAAAATTTAGACAATGGATCCCCATACCCAATTATTCCTTACTACATGGAAAGAATCACTATGTGACCTATGGTTAGAGCTCTAATGTCTAGAAGCATTTGTGGCCCCACAGTCATAACCTGACATGCTTCGGTCGAGACTTCTTTTGATGTTTCTATTCGTGGACCCTCTCCAAGTGTCTCAAATGGCAACACCAATGGAAATCCTTTGGAGGATAACCAAAATTAGTATAAAAGAACCCAACTCGGCCACATGAGTAGAAAAAATAGAGTGGAACTGATAATAGAAGATAGAAATGACAAGAATACTTGTTTAAGACAGGTTCCTCTTATTCGCTCTCCTCACCGAATGGATAAACTTGCTGAACAAAAAATAAGAATTGATCCTTGAACATTGGAATATGACCCCACACAAGAGAAACATTAACAGATTCCATGATGTTACCTCTGGTAAAAAGGAAATCAACCCCTTGAAATGCATGACACAATCCTTTACTATTTATTGGCCTTGCTGAACACTCATGAGACCTACCACATACCTCACCATGACTTCCTATGGTATAATCCATCAGAAGAGAGTGGTCTTGAACACCTTAGAAGACATTCCTTCATGAAATGACGCTATGATTATATCCTCCACCAATCCAAAAATGAACCCCCCAAATGTAGTCAAACTAGCAGAATCTCTCATATCCTTTGGAGTTCCCTATAACCTTTAAACACCACCGATTTCACCAGGAATGTGCTATACCTTAAATAGATAATGATCCCCATAGAAGATGGAAAAAAACTGAAAAGAATTCAATTCCACCACTCCTATAAGAGTCCGGGTAGAATGAAAAACTATAAGACACTCACTAGAACCCTCAGGGACTTTTGTGGGAGGCATGCTCAAAAACAAGGCACACAACTGAATCAAAACACATTGTAAATGAAAACTCCACACATTAATTAGAAACTAAAACAAAAACTCAAACCAACCTTTCGACCACAAGTATTTATGTCAAAATAAAGATCCCACAAAAAGGATACCAAACATGAAAAGAGAAGACAAAACAATTTCTCACTCTCTTTTCAGAACATTTAAAATAGTCGTTTTGAAAAACAAAATCCGAAAACCTAAAAATAAATAAATATCCATCATTAGTATTCCATGAAGTATCAAATATACATATACCCTTGTTCTAGCTCAGGCACCCATCCACACATACCACCAATTATCCCTATGCCACATGTGTACTTATATATATGCGATCCATCAAACGTATAGAAAGGGTCAATTCAAGACACATCTTATTTTATAAAGGGATCATTCTATGTAAAGTAGATATTCTCAACCAATTTGAAAAAGTCACTTATCCTTAAATAAATACATTTACAAATTCCCAAACATTCTCCAATTAACATTAGAAAAATTGTTTCCAAGATCACAAAACAACTTCCAAAAAAAAATTCCCTTTGAAAAAACACATTTCATTTCGAGAAAACAATTTCTATTTTAAAAAAAATTAACACACCAAGACCACATTCAATTTTGAAATCCCTTTTTCCCTAAACCATTTTAATTTTTGAAATCCACTTATGTCAGTTAAAACTATTCCAAAATATAACTCACATCAAAACTTCAATAGATAATGAACTAGTGGCTATGACAACATTGAAACATGTCTTACCAAACTATGCTCCGTGCAGGCATCAACCATAGAAATTATCTTGAACCATGAAATATGTCTATACATGGATTTATACTCTATGAAATTCCATCACATAACAATGGATCGCTCCTTTATTCCTCCCTTATCCACATATATGAAGAAAAAGAAAATTTTGAATCCCTCACTACCCCTGGAAACTTGAGCCTCGGGATGGGAAAGGGTTCATGACGTCTTTCTTGCACCCACCTCCCAAGTCCTGACACACCTAATCACCAAATTACCTAACACCCCAAATAATAATGGTCCCTATTATACAATTTTTTCATGATCCTAAATTGTTCGGCCATAAACCAGTCACCTGAGTAGGCACATTATGAGTCTTGAATGGTGTTCCAAATCCCCACGAACTGGAAACTAGTTTCGGGAATCAAAATAAACTACATGTTAATTATTTGGACAATTAAAATGTAAATAAATAACATAAAATAAACAAATATATAAATAAAAGGAAATAAACTGAAAAAACTGAAAGTGGAAAAAGGAATAAATGAAGCAACAGGACATACCTCATGTGACATCGTGGGTTACCACAAAACAAAAACTACACTCACTCCAAGGGAGATCAAAAACATGAAGAAACTGAAACTGGAAAAAATTGGTGTGAGCATAGAGATTCTCATTAGGAAAGAGAGAGTATAACAAATCCCTATGCTCTTTCCTTTAAAAAGAAACCAAATCTTGCTAGTATGAACATAAAAAATAGTAAAATAATATTTTTCATTCTATTCAAATTAAAGTCAAAAGTTTACATTTCAAAGGAAAGTGTTTATATTACACTAAATTTTTCAAATAGTTTCCAAGAATGCATTAACATTTCAAAATGAAAGAATACCAGTTTATAAAAAAAATATTGTTTTTACAAATGAGGTAACAACCTTGAAATAAATGAATTGAAAATCATATCACAAGCACCATGGGAAGTCCCTAAGTAGCTGGTGTTAGTTGGGGACATAAGATTCTCATACTTCAGTCAAACATGGAATAAGAACCACAAATATATATGTTTTCTCAAATTATACACTAGTAGGGAATAGACCCATTCCTTCATGGTCTCCAATAATCACAAATATTTAGTTAGTGTTATAATGTCAATAAAGCTAGGCAAAATCGGGATGAACCACTTATGTATCATCTAGAATACTAGTCTTAGTACACGTTCATAGATACCCAGGTTCCCATTATGCTCCATTTAAAATGGTGGAGTGTTTTTATCATGAAAACATGCATGAACATATCATTCTATTTATTTAATAACACGCCCACTCTATCAACACAAAACTATTTCCTTGTGTCCATCTTCTTGTTACAGAACACAACCACACACAAGCCTTTACACTGATAACATATTAAAAATTACACAGTAATACTTGAAAAACATTTCTTAATTTAAGGGGAACTCTTCCGATGGAGTTTTGAACTTTTGAAAACCATTTTCATGTTCCAAATGGTCCTTGTAACCTTGAAAGTAATATTTTCATTTTTTTGAAAATACAATTACCCAAAACCTTTAATTTTAAAAAATAATTAAAATCTCAATTAGACCAAAAAGGTACCACACACTTACAAAAAATCATGAAATCATGTCTAATCCAATGAAAAATATTTATACAAGTAATACATCCATTTATTCTTAAATTAACTTCAAAAACCATTTACATTTCCAAACATACCAAAAAAATATCTTTCCGATTATGTTTTTTAAATCACACAAAAACCCACATTCACTCAATTCATGTTTCACAACCAATACGAACAACACAAAAAATCATGGGTACTAAAAACCACCCACCCAAAACTATGTTTTAAAACACCTTTAATCCTTTAATGTGTTATTCTTGGAAGAAAATTTAAAGAAGACCATATTTGAAAACACAAACGTGAATCACGAAAAATAAAGCATGTCCAATGTCAAAAAACACTAACACATTACATAGAATGTATATATACTATTTAACATTGATAAAACATTTTAAAAAACTAAATAAATAATGTAATTAAAATTAAAGGTATTGGAAAAGGGGACCTACCTCATACATGACTCTATATTTCGAGGACCACTCGGACCGACACTTCGAACTTCTATACACATTCAATTATACATACATATATATATACATATACCCTCTAATAGATTGGAAATATTCCCCATTCGAAGAGGGAATATGTGCAACGAAGTCATATATATATATATATATATATATATATATACTTATTTCCTACCCTATGCATGTATATGTAGGAATTCATGACACCCACAACGCAAAACCATCACAACAATGTCCAACACACAAAATAAAAATTTTCCAATAACTCAAACATAGCAGAAAAGACCCACTCACCCAAAATAAATTGTTTACAAATCAAATATAATAAAGGACCTAAATTAAAATTGACCCCTTATGATTTTTTTAAAAAATACGTACACTAAAACCATAGAGAACCCCCTACCCTTGATAAAAGTGGCTAGAACCGGCCTCAAAGGAACCCAAGAAACCCTAAGTAATGTAATAAAAATAGAAATATAGAAATAAAACCCAAAACAGGAAACCCTAATTGAAAAACCTACACAAAGGGGAAGTGGTTTCAAGAGAAAATCTCATAAAGTGGAGGTCATTGGAAAACAGCTGCGTGCTAATGGGAGGTCACCATAAGGGATGTGACACACCGCTGAGAGGTCTCCAAAGAGTTCAGATGATAAATAGGAGCAGTTTATGGATATGTACGGGTAGCATAAGTGGCACAATGGAGGTTGGGTAACCCAAACAAGGCCGGTGGTGCTTCTTTCCAGGAGGAGAAGGGGGATCCGGTTGCAATCAAAGGAGGCGGGGTAATGGTCAATGGGCTTAGGAGGGGGAGAAGCAGAGTGAAAAAGAAAGGGGGGAGGAAGATATGAAATTATGAAAAAATTGATAGAATAGAGAAAAAAGGAAAAAATAAAAATAGAAAAAATAGAAAAATAAAACCTATGGAAAGAGACCCAAAAAGGTAAATAAATAAATAAATTAACTAATTAAATCATAATAATTAATAATAAATGACAATAATAATAATAAGTATAATTATTTAATGATGATAATAATAATAAGACCAATAATAACTTAATGAATCATTAACTAAAAATAATAATAATAATATTCTCAGTAAAATATTATTGTTAAATTTAAAATAATAAATGAATTAAAATAATGAAAATAATAATAATATTAATAATAATAAGATTATTATTATCATTATTATTATTTCTATTAAAACTTTATTGTTATTTTATTTTTTTCATATTGATTTTCAAAATTCTAGAAACCACACATGATTTGGCCACACTGTTGGTCAAACTATGTGCTGTCCATTTTCCTCTACTAGAAACCCCCAAAATTTAAAATATAATGCCACTTTCAACCAAAAATAATCAAAATAAAAAATATAATTAATTAATTAGTAAATCATGTTCAGGGTGAGACAATAAATTTCTATAGTGGTTAGTGAAGAGCTCTTGACATAGTCAAATATGAGTTGATTTTTTCAAAAGTTAACATGGATTGTTTTTTTAAGTTAGGAAAATTTTATAAAAAATAATTCCAAAAATTAAGAGAAAATGTAAATATAAATATAATGACACATGAAATATTATTTTGTGGAATAAATATCATGAAGGGAATTAATGATGTTAGCAGTATATAGGATCTAATCATGTTATGATGATTACTATCACATTATGATCAAGGGGAGTAGAAAATAACGGTAAACCCTAAATGTGAATCCTTACTAAGATGTGATTCCATGATTCCTATGAATATTTATTTTTTGAGATGTCTTCATTTGTCATGATGTGATGAACCATGTCATTACATTATATGTAAACCTAGAGGAAATTGTTTAAGTGTTTCTCCATGAAGAAGAGAGTGTCATTCCATGAAGAGAATAAGTAATTATGCGTACTATCATGTCATTATATTATGAGGAATGTGACCCCATGAGGAATCTCAGTATACACATGATCTACTCCACTGATTTAGGGAGAACTGGGAAATTAATAAGAATATGTTTAGAAGTAGTTAAATGAATTTCATTATTTTAATTTGAAATTACAACACAAAATTTTTGAAGATTATACTATTACTATGCACAATTAAAATTTACAATGACTTACATGTATGTATAGGAATAACATATAAAATTTTGTGTGATATATTTAATAACTAGAGTGAATCATGAGGTATGAGTGTTTTCGATACACTGAGCATAGGAAGAATAGAGAATAAGATGAAGTGATATATGAGTGAATGTGGAAGATGAAGAAGAGAAGGTGTATTTTATTTTTGTGTGTGTGTTATCATCAGAGATGTTTTTTGGTGTAGAATAAGAATTTCATACATATTATTAAAAATTTATATGTGTGGGGGATCTATAATTTTGTCAAGAGACAATTATTAAAGGAGATGGATAATGCCCAACTTAAAAAATACAACAAATATTATAACAAGATTGATAAATTTAGTGAAATATATAATTATATTGATAGATATAATTGAATATTATCTTGTAATATGATTTAAAATATTAAAATTTCTCATTATATCATCAATGATGATTATATTTTTTTGTAGGGTCTCGAGTGAGTGAAAATCATGAAAAGGATTAGCTACTCATTCAGAGTAGTGAACTATGCATATTTAGGTTTATTTAGTTGTGTCATTCCACTATTTTTTGTATTTAAGAAGGGTGATCTATCCCTTTAGCAAGTTACAATGGTTTATTTCATAATAAATTATAAAAATAATGAGGTGGACTAAAATATACTATTTTACCCCCTCTGTATAAATATACCATGATTGGATCCAAAACATCCTCAAATAAAAGTAGAAAAATAAAAAATCAATTTATTGAATCAAATATAATTTGTGATTAATCCACCTGAACAGGAACAGTGAGTATGGGGAATATTGAATAAAAACAACTATATTTTCATAGGTGATGATGGAAGTAGTAGAAGAACATATAAGAGATGAATCATGGTATATGTTAAGGAATAAAGAGTTAGATTAAAATAAAAATAAATCAGATATAGTAGATTATGAAAATTATGTATGAGGAGAAAATCATAATAATAAAATTAGTGTCTAAAAAGTGTTATACAAATATAAATGTGATCTTTAACAATTTTATTTTGTCTTGTTATGGATATTCTCAAATCAAAGGCATATATGTTGATGAGAAATTCACAAAAGTTGATATAATTATTTCAATTAAACATTATATAGTGATTTGATGATGTTGATGATAAAGTGATATCATGAATAAAAATATAAATCACCCATGAGTATAACATGTGAGATGACTGTGATTTTTTCCTCATGGAGGATTGATACTATACTCAGTTCAAACCCTATTTTTTTATTTTTTATCTTCAAAATAATAGAATGAATAAACAAATATGAAGTGTGTGATTTTTATATGGTTGAATATAAGTTAAAATGTAATTAATGGAATCGAAATTAACAAAACATAAAATGGAAGAAGATGACCCAGGTTCTTCTACATCTGTTCCTATATATGTTTCTCTATTGTATTTAATTAATTCGTTTCATAAATCTATTTAATTAATTAATCATCTTCCACTACAGAAATTGTGGAAACTATTAATCCTTGGAGATATCATTAGAATAGTAGATTTATTATCCTCCATGGTCCTAATAGAATAACAAGGACAATCATGAGAATATCATCACCTCAAAACCAAAATCTACCATATGTTGTTCATCACTAACATATTACAATTATATTTTACATTGCGGGTTATGAATAAAGGTAGAGAGGAATAGTTTAGTATAAGAATTATTTAGGATGAATAAATGTGGAGAATGTTGAAAATCAGATAACATAATTCTTCACTCCCTCAGTATCACAATACGAAATGAAAAAAACAAATAAATGAATATAAATTCTTATAAAAACCATTACCTCTCCTAATATTGAGTTTTTGATTTAATTATCCACTATTATAGATTAATTGAATCATCAAAAGAAGGAAATCCTAAAAATATATTGTTTTATTATAAATGATGTCAAAACAGACTAGGGTTGAATAGTTGTTTAAGAAATTAAAGACAAAAAAATTGGAATTTATTAATTAATGATTCAATTTTGAGTGTTTTGTTCAAGTTATGTAGGTTATGTGAAATAAAATATAGGGAATAATTTTTTATTGTGGTTAATATTACTAAGAACCAAGTCTACTCAGAAACCTTCTCAACTCTATGAGAATATTGATACACACTAAGAAACTCACTTTTAGATGTGAGATAACATGATATAGACTATTAATTTTACATTACATGAAATAAAATTCCATATTTTTATAGGATTCAAAACATATTCAATGAAATAACTATTATTTGACATAAAAAACCCCGAATATTGATTATGGGAGGCAAAATTACCAAACATACAGACATTATTTAGATTAAAAAACCATAAACCAACATAAAAATTTATAAAAGGTAATGAAAAAATAACACAAAGAAAAATTGAAGAAATTATAAAATATAAAAGAGATCATAAGATTGAAGAATTTTACATTGTATTACCTTGATCCCTTCAAAAAAGATAATGGTATAGTTGGAGTCACTCCCTAATCTCAATAAATAAATATAAGTCACAATGGTTTTTGATTTAATGATCAATAAAATTGTGTATGACTCAGAAGTTGTAAAAAAATTTGGTCAAGTAAACAATATGAATTTAATTTTAATCACATGATCACCCATCAATATAATAATCATGAATCATTAATTCAAATATCTTCTCAAACTATCTAGTCATCCAATCACAAGATTCGATGAGTTTAGAGAGTAGCTAAAATATAATATTTCTATTATATATATTTAGAAATACCTCAATAAATATCGTTGAATTTTTACACATTTTTATTTTTCAATAAATAAAACCATTATAATTTTAATAAAATCATTATTAATAAAATTTATATAAAAAATTATAAAAATGGTTAAATAATTATGATTAAAATTTAATTTTTTTAAATTCTAAAAAGTCACAAAAATAGAGCATCACAATAGTTAATACTACATGGGTATATGTGCATAAAATTTTTCTCATAATTTTTTATCAAACATGTGAGTTAATTTTATCAAAATATAAACAATAAAAATGAAATTAACATATTCATATGACATGTAATAAGTAAAACAAAAAAATATGTATTTTTGAAAAATATTTATTCCAATGGTAGATAGAAATACATTTCAGTAGCATAGTGTCTCAGGTATCAAACGATCTAATATCACATAGTAAAACGATGTACCATTGTTTTGAGTTATTTTCTTGGGAATTTTTAAGATACTAATATCCTTGGTGGTCTACCACTGATTATGATCGATGATGAAGAATCAAGTTACCTTTGCTATGAAACAATGGATCTCCTTAACTATGTAGAATAGTTGATGATACTACCATTAATGCATGGATGTGCTACTATCCTTTGAAGGTGAAAAGATACTGTCACTAGATGCTAGTGGTTATAACATGGATTTGGAGATACCATCAAATTACAGTGAAAACTACTACCATGGGGATGGATTAACTATCATGAATAGTGGAAAAATCGACTTTATTGCTACCACCAAATGGAGTTTCTTTTTCAGATGAGATACCATTGGTGAAGGATAGTGATCAATCTATGAAAAATGATATAAAGGCAAGAGGTGGAAAAAAATCATGGAAGAATAGTGTTTTTGATGTGATACTTTTTAACTTCATGCCTGAAATCATCCATGGTTATCAAAGGACTGAACGATCTCCTACAATTTTCATTGTATCTATAAAACAAATACCTTCTTCAAAACATGTAACGCATGGAAAAAAAGAATCATGCTTTTTGTGAAGACCATTACCACACAATACCATGTGCTTAGAATTATCTAAATGGATCATTTATATCCAATAGAGTTTTTATGTTAACACTGCCATACTAAAACATTCATAAGAAGCTAATGTATCACTAGAGGAAGAGGATGAGTGAATACTAATCAAAGGAATGAGATAATATGGATCAGACAACACATGAAACATATATATCTTTTTTATTAGAGGAAAATATTTCAATTGATTTGATATCTCACATTTATTTAGTGTATAGTTGAGTCATGTGATTAATTTAAAATTGTGTAGTTACCTCTTCAATATGGAAGTGGGGGATCAGCACACGAACAATTATGGACACATATTGGCCTCATGGGATAGGATGACAGACAGTGGCTAAATTTTCTTAGAATATGTGATCATATTATCATGATATCCTATGGGCCTATACATGGCCCAAAAGATCATACCTAAAACAATGGCTAGTCCTTTCTGGATTGATCTCCCACAGGGTTGATCCTTCAGTCCGATATGTTGTTTTTGGTAAGGCCCTTGGGGCTAGTCATTCTCGGGCATAATATTTTAAAACTAAACAACCAAAAATACACATAAAAAAAACGATTAAAGTGATTGACTATAATTATAAAATTTTAATATTTAGTCAATCAAAATAAATAAAATTTAACAACTAATCAAAATTTAATGAAACTAAAATTTCATTACATTTTGAAACAATATTGAATTTATAAATAAATTTTGAGGAAAGACTAATTTAAAAAAAAATTAAAAAATTAATAAATATGTTAAAACTATAACAATATCCCAATTTTATAAATTAAAAAAAATAAAAATTTACTAAACATTCAAAAAACATTATCCCTCAATTTTTAATATTAACAAAAACAAAATTGCAATTAAATATTGAACACATTATATCTTATAAATTTATATAAAAATTGAATTAAATAAGTATAATATTTTTATTAAAATTTATATTTAGTTATAGTACACATGTAAACATATATTTAAAATAGTTTATAGATTTAAAAAAATAAGTAATTATACCAAACAAAAATATTAATCTTCCAGTATTCCCATTTAAAATATATTTTTCTCAACTTTTTTAGAATACTAAGTCTTAGTTAATATATCGGTCAATTTTTTAGTGGGAAACAATTCTATATAAATATCTAATTTATTTATGTGATCTCTCAGAAAGTGGAATCTAACATCTATAGGTTTTGTTCTATATTATTTTCGGGTGTTTTTATAGATTTAAATTACGATAGAATTATCAAAGAAGATTAGAACATTATCAATACTAATTTTAAAATCCCATAATTTTGGTTTAATCTATATGTATATTAGAAAACAACTACCAAAAACAACATTAATAACATCAGTTGTAGACAGTATAACGGATAGTTATTTCTTTATAACTCTATAAAATTTAACCTTTTCAAAAAAATGACACACACCTATTGCACATTTCCAGTCAAGCCTGAAACATCTAATGTTAGAATCAGATTATTATAATAAACAAAAAAATTATGTTTTGAATAAAAAAATAGTTATTATTGTTGCCTTCATATATATAATTACACTATTGATTTCATTAATACGACTTTCCTTTGGTTCAGACATAAATATTGAATATAAAAAAATTGAGAACATTAAGCATGTTAGAGATGTAGTGACATACAATACACAACCTATCATTCCTTAATATCATTTAATATCAACACTCTAACTAGATTCATCCAATTTCAATTTTGAATTTCTAGTAATTAGTGTTTTCGTAGACTTAATAAAATCAAGGTCAATCCTTTCAACATTTTCTTTAACATACATTTATTTATTTAAAAAATGCAATATTTTCTATAATTAATTTGTAAACAAATTTTTTTTTAATTATCCCATTTAAATCATATATAAATCACATTTTGTTAGATTAGAAAAATAATTCAGTAGTTAAGATTTTATTGAAAAATTATAATATCATCAACATAAATATGTATAATCAGTATATCATTTGATACTCTCACTATAAAAAACAATGTATCAATAATACCTTTAATAGAATTATTTTGAATTAAAAACCAAGCTATTATTTCATACCAATATTAATGAGATTTATTAATACTATATAATTATTTTTTAATTATAAAAACATGATTCATAAATTTTTATTTTTCAAATACACTGTTTTGTTAATGTGAACATCCTCGTAAATTATTCCACTTAGAAACGCACTTTTAACATCCATATGAAATAATTTGATATTTTAAAAACATGAAAAATATAATATTATTATAATTTATTCCATCATAGAAATAGATGAAAAGGAATCTTCAATGTCTGTTCCCACTTCCTGGGTGTAACCTTGAAAAAATAATATTACTTTATTTTTTACCATGTGTCTATCTTTATCAATATTATTATGAAAAATCCATTTAGTTCCTATTATTGTATTATATTTTGGTAATTAAACTACATATAATAGTTTATTTTATTAAAATAAATATTATTAATAATGAATAGAATTTATAAATTCTTATTCAAATAATGAACGAGAACAAAATCTGTAACAAAAATTAATATTTGAACTGTAAAGTAAAACTGGTTTTCTAGGTTATATACTAGATTCAACATTTCTAACTATTTTTATACAGGGATTATATTTTGGCATATTACAGTATTTGGGATCATTTTGAGAAGATATATTATACCCCTAAATTGATGCATAATCAATATCTTGGTCATTTTATTCACCAAAATTAAATTTCATGAATTCGTCATTATCTTTATTTAAAGCATAATTTTACTTATTATTGATATTTTCATTAAACATAACATGTACATACTCTTCCATAACAAAATTTATTTTATTATAAACTCAATAATATTTTATTATATTTTTATTTCATAAAAATATTACTTTATTATATTCAAGAGAATTTTTTTCAAAATTATCATATGTATTTATTATAATGGTTCTGAAACCAATTACCTGAAAATATACGAGTTTAAGTTTAAACCCTTTATGTAGTTCATAAGGGGTATTATTTAAAAAAAATCTAATGGATAATCTATTTATAATATTAAAATTTATATTTATATCCTCTACCCAAAAATATCTAGTCACATTCAATTTCATAAGCATTGATCTAACCTTATCTTGTAAAAAAAATTCTTTATTGAAACCACACAGTGTTTTTGTAGTTGTTGAAAAAAAATTACTTCCATTTTATTCAATAAAATTATCCAAATATAAATTAAAAAAATTCCCCAACTCAATCACTTATGACTGATATGATTGAAATATTTTTAATGTTTTGAATAATTTTTTAGAAATAAAATAATTTAGCTAAATCTCCTTTTTCATGTGATAATTAATAAATATAGATTATTATACTATAATCCTGAACTATTACAAATATATATTTCATTATATTAAAACTAAAATATATATAAAACCAAATAATTCAATATTTAAATGTTCTAATCATCTATAAGTACTAATATCATTTATAAAATTAAATATATATTTGTGTTTCTTACCCATTAAATAAGAATGAAACATAATTTAATTTGTTGTATATAACATTGGAAGTTATAGAACATGTTCATGTATTGATACTTTGGGAAATAGTAGAAAGTGTCTATGACTAATCATCATATTACACATAATTTTATATGTTTCTATAACATTTAAACACTAACCCTTTTGTTTGGTTGGATAAGAAAATAATAGTATAGTCATTATTTTCCAAATTTACTGAAAATAAAAGAGATTTAAAATTCAAAAATATAAATTTATCATTTTTAAAAATTATATTTTAATACAATTTCCCAAATATTTTATATACTTAGTAGATTATATTTTAAAAAATATATAAATAATAATTATGAAATAATATCATTATAAAAACAAAATTCCCTAATACCTTTAATATAACATTCAAATTTGTCTCCGAATGTGACTAGGGAACCATCAAATTAATTAAAAATTAAAAATTTCAATTATTACCTAGAATGTTCTTAGAGAATTCATTGTATAAATACCATTAGTACTTGAAAATAATAAAGAATCATTATTATAGTTAAACAGTCAATAAACATGTTTTGGAACCCATGTTATCTTGGGTACAACTAGATTTCGTGAAGAAAATTTTAAAACCCAAATAGATTTAATACATTTATTAGTGTATTTCTTAGAAAATATATCAATATAAAAAAAAGTATTTTTATCCAAAAAATGATTATGTAAATATTAGTAAAAATACATTGACATAATGTCCTTTCACTATACATTTAAAACAACTCGTACTATAAATAATTATTTCTTAACTTTTAACAAATGTGTTCTTATTTATTCACGGTGATAAAATATTATAACTAAATCAATTATTATTACATATTTTTTCCATCATATAAACAATTTCATCATATTTTAATTTAAATAGAAAATTAAGATAAATTATCTTTAAAGTTGATTACTTACTTTTTCAAAATTCATGTTTTACTTTTGAATAATCCTTAATAAAATATAATGTATCATATTAGATATATAATATGGGTTTCCTTATTTCTTAATGTATTTATTAGGATTCATACAATCATTATCAATAGTAGTTAAATCTCAAAGAATAGAATTAAATTTTCATTCAAAAACATTATCATTAAAATATAGAACATCTTTTACTCTGTAATTTTCCACTTTTAGTTTCAATTTATCAAAATCATAATTCTATTAATATTCCTCATTCTGGGAAAAAATTACATACAAATTATCAAAATCAATTTTCATATTCCCAATTTATTTATGAAAATACTTATTTTTAATTTTTATATCAATAAATTATTCATTTATCCTGACTTAATCATTTCATATTTAGTCATTTTTTATTATGTTTTTTGACATTGTAATTAACAGAATCATAATAATAACATGAGTTGGAATAAATTTAATTTTAACATTGATATATAAAAACGTGATCAACATTAGAAGGATTAATTAATTAATTGAAATGTGCAATAGTTAGCTCATAATATATAATTATTATAGAGGTTCCCCATTTCATATTCACTTCTAGAATCATAGATTCAGTTAAAAAAACTTGCTCAGTAACATCCTCTAAAGAAAGAATTATTTTTTTGACCTTTTTTATTTATCATTCTATATATATTTTTTAGTTTGGGGACATATTTTCTAATGTGACCTTAATTACTGAACTAAAAATAAATTAATTGTGAAACACTAGTATTATTAATATAATTACCTTTCTTGCAGTACTTTTTTGAATTTTCTTATGAAATACCTCTTACAACCTTTTTTTCAGGAACTTGAAAAACATAAAACTCAAGTGATCCATCTGTTTTTCACATTCCTAAAACTCATATTTATAATTTTAAATATTTAATTATTATTTTACTTAAAAATTTATCTGTTTTACCTCTATAGACTCCCCATTAGTAATATTTTTCAATTCTGACTAATACTATAGCAGAATATCCAATTAGTTCATCTTGGTTATTGTCATTAAAATAATTTATCTGATTGATGGAAATCTTATTTTCATTCCCTATTTTTGGAAGAGATCTTGGTACACTTTGAACATGAGTTGGGTTGTCCAATACCTCACAAAGATCACTCATACCATTAGTAATACTTGTAAACTGATGGGTAATAAATTATAATAAATTTTCATCTAACATATTTATGTCCTTGTATTCTTTTCATTTCATTTCTATCATTTTTAACTTTAATATTTTATATCCTATAGTGACTAACTTGAAGTATTATTTATATGGATTGTGCAATATTATAGTCCGAAACGTGGATATTGAAACTCAACTTATATCCTAGTAA
Source organism: Viscum album (assembly GCA_963277665.1). NCBI lineage: Eukaryota > Viridiplantae > Streptophyta > Magnoliopsida > Santalales > Viscaceae > Viscum > Viscum album. The sequence continues at coordinate 1,080,098,099 of OY728153.1, read as the reverse complement.
TTTTTTTTAACTTTATAATTGAAAACATACTTAAAAATTTAATTACATACATGTTCCTTTAGATCAACTTTGGGTAGATCATATGGCTTATCCCTGATAGACTAGTGATCTACACTTAACTATTCGAGGTAGGATTCCATTCGGTCTTGCTCATAGTCGTAGTCACATAAATTTACAAATGGATGTTTTTGTGGAATCCATCAATTATTAACATTTATACATGCTATGTTATAGTAATATTGATTTATTCAATAGACTATTAGGTCTAGGATGATCATGTTAGTATATAGTTGAAAAAATAAGAGATATATAGTTAGAGACTTGATCTTGATAAAAATTATTGTATCATACATAATTGGGAAATGTATTATGGGGGAGGTGGAATAGTCATTTGAAAATTTAATGAATAAAATCAATCAGAGTTTATTCATTATTGATTCTATAGTGAGTGATGTGTTCAATTTGTGTATTCTGAAAGAAATAAAAAGGGAGAAATTGTGTTTTTATTATGGTTCGAATCCCCAAGATCCTAGTTCACTCATCCAACTTCTCTACTATGTGGGAATATTAGTGCCCACTAAGATCCACATGTTTAAAGGTGTGATAACTTGTTACAGACTCTTATTTTTACATTACCTAGATTCATAACCTAGAATTTTCGTAAGTGTCTTAACCTAGTCTGTAACATTAAATTTATTCGAGAGTATTATCCAAATATAATTTATTTGGGTGTTAGAATAACCAAACAAATAAATTTACTAATAAAATCATAATACAACATACAGAATTAAAAATTGATAATGAAAATATTACATGAAGAAAATATAAACTATTGAAAACCAACAGAGAGATCAGATGACGATGATATTGAATTTATATGATCATGATGACTTCAGAAGAAGATTTGGGTATCAGTAGTGTCACTTCATGAACTTTTCAATGATATTGAATTCAACAAGGTCCTTTATCAAATGAGTTACCATAAATTTCATCACATGTATATTATAAAAATATATACTCAAAAAAATATAAAAATTTTATTTTAATACCTTGATCATGTGTCAATGAACTTATCTCACATCATTAATTCAAATATCTTATTGAAGCATCTAGTCATATAATCAATTCATTTGATGAGTTTAGAGAATAAAAATATATACAATATTACTGTGATATTTATTTGGAAATATCCCACTGAATATGAAACAAGTTTCATGAACTTTTATTCATCATAAAAGAACATTTTAACACTTCTAGAATGATCATTAGTAATGAAATGTATATTAAACATTTATAAAATAGTTAAAAAATATTAATCAACATATATTTTATTGATTAAAAATGTCCCAAAAATAATGAATCAAAATAACTAACACTGTATGTGTATAAAATGTTTCTCATAATTTTTTAATGAAATATTTAATTTATTTTTTGAAAAACATAAACAATAAAAAAGTAATTACGATAATAATTTCATATGTAATAATTTAAATATAATCATTTATATTTTTTGAAAAATATTAAAACTAAAGGTATATATAAATACATGGTGGTATTATGGTGTTACTACAACAGACATGCTACAATCATTCAAGCTACCATAATACGGTAGAATGATATAATAATACATTGAACTTTTTTCCCTGGTAGGGAAATTGTATTACCATTCGTGGTGATCAACCATTGAGTATTATCTATTATAAAGGATCATGCTACTATTGCTTAGAATAGCGGAGCCACATTCTCTTTTTCGAATGTTATACTATACAACCATGGATGCATGGATGTGAAACATTCAGGTTAAGGAGACAAGACAACATAAGTGGAGAATGCAGGTGCTACATGGGCTGAATATCTTTCATAAGAGTCCAATTAAAACTAGTACCATAATGATAGTTTACCTACCATGAATAGAGGGAGTCATTGACCATTGCTTATACCATTGAACAAAGATTCCTTTTGAGATGAGTTGATATTGGTTAAGGTTGGTGGTTCTTCTCTGAAGATGGATAAACCATTGAGTGGTGGTTCATCATACATTGAAGAATTGTTTCAAGTGGTTATACACATGATTTTCAATCTGAAATCATCCACTATTAGGAGATGATGAACAACCTCCTATAAATATGTTTTCATCTGAATAAAAGAATCTTCAAAAATCAACATGCATGTAAAATGTAGTTACATTCATGATGTTTATAAATATTAAAAAATCCCATTATCTTATATTTTTTCATGTTGACCAGGTTGGTCCATTGATGATTCAATGTTAACACTGATGTACTAGAACACTAAGACAAAGATTGAGTATTGATAGTGGAAAAAGACTATCAAAGTGATAATAGGATTACTGAGATAATATTGCATGGATGATAAAGGAAAATCTCTATATAATTTTTAGAATATGAATAATTCTTTATGGAATTAATATACCACATTGGTTTATCTAAAAATATAGTTTTTGTATATTATAAAAAGGTTCTTCGTCCACCTTGCACTCATTGTAAAGGATTAACACCCACACACACCTATGTACAGACATGGGCCTCACCGGCTTCATCGACCAGTGATACCCCAATTTCCATATCCCATGTTTGTGATGTACTAACCCATATCACTCGATAACAATAGTAAAAATAGTGGCCAAATGGCCTAAATGATGTCTTACCAGATTCTAGAGGCTTCTAACTACTATAGAGGGTACGTAAAAGTGGGGTTGGGAGATTTTACCTTCATGATTAGAGTGTGAAATAGAGGTAAAAATAATAATAATGACCAACTAAACCATAATAAAGGACTAATAGTTGATGATTAAATCATACATATACACAATTATGATCATTTAATGCGATAAATATGTGAATACATAGAAAAATGAGCTGAAATATTATAAAATAGGCTAAAATTTTGAAAAAAATATTGAATAATATCTCCGATTGAATCATGAGATTAATCTTAGTCCTCTACTCCTATATTCTATAATTTAACATATAGATCAATTGTTAATAGTAGGAAAATTTCCATTATACCATCTCAAATATATATAGTCTTCTTGAGTACCAAATGGCTGCTCGAATAGGGTGGGAGAAATATTAAGTAGTCAACTACTAATAGTTTCTTATTCCATCTAGTCCATGAATATATAATACAATAGTGTATAAGTAATATTGAAAACAATAAATTAAATATGTAATACCCAAGTCTGTCTTATTTCTAAATGGGAATATCGATTGATACCACATGATTATATATTTAGAGAAATGTCTCTAAAATGTTACCAATTTATGATTTTATTTATAAAAGAGTCTCAGGACTTGAAACATATCCAATGGCCCCCTTGAATCATTTTATCATAATGGATGAAGACATCCTATAACATTTATAACACGGAATGGGAAATAAAAATGGCCATCACGTAATTATTGTGAAAAAAATCCAATAATTTTATTTAATTTTGAGTACACATCACTTAAATTAATGTAAGAGTAAATTAATTTGAAACATGATCCCATACAAGAAGTTTTATATATAGAATCTATATTTCTCTCGATGCTTACAATAGAACCAACAACATACATGCCCATCTATTGAATCCCCCACATGAATCAAGGTATTACACTAAGCATGATATAAATTCATCTCCCTCTAAATCCATCCTTGGAATTCCATGTATGATATCCAAGTGTCACTCATGAACTAAAATAGTGAAGTACCCTATGATTCTATCCATTGAATTTCATACCAGGAACCCAAGTGTCACTCGTGGAATATCATAATCAACCAAAAATATCTTTATTTCCATGGTCTTCATATAAGAACCCATGTATCACACATGGAATGATATTAATCCTTTTATAATATCTGAATTCAATAGGGCCTATGAGTTCTTCTATTTTGTTTCAAGTCGGAACCCATTTTTAACCCACATCAGGGAATAATGAATGGATGTGTTCTCTATGTATAATCATACCATTTATCATCACATTTAATTTAGTTAGCTATTTCATTTATAAAGAAATGATTTTAACTCAACTCATAAGATAGTTCATCTTTATAGCATGGGATTATGATGCCTTATGGGGCATAATTCATTCCATTTAATATAATAATATTCTTTATTTAATCATTATTAGCACCCAATAACCTAGGGAATAAAAAGTTCCTCTATGGGTGTCCGTAATCAAGATTCCAAACCACCTTGGATGACTGTAGGTTATATAACAGAGGCTCATGCATTTAATTTATGAAAAATTATATTAAATTTGGTGATACATAGAAGGTCTGACCCACATAACAACAGTGAAATATATATATCAATAGAATTTTAGAGGAAAGAATGATACCACCTAATTTAGATCGATAGTAGACTCCCAATCTGATATAAGCATATTATTTGATCTAGTTTGATAAAAATTGAAGAACTGGATGAATTCCTTCAAAATAGGGAAGTTGATCTCAACTTGATTTAACAATACAGAAGGTAATATAAATGATGGAAATACAGATTATGATTATAGATATTATAATTAGATATCTTATATAATTAATGAAAATGGTGTTAAATACCATATCTGAACATAGCTCAAGGATTTGGTGATGATAAAGAGGAAACTCTAAGCTGATGATGGTGTTGTTCATATATAAGAATAAAAATAGTGGTTTAATGTTTTAAATAAAGTGGTTCAAAATGGTCAGTTTCTCCTTATTAAAGGGGTTTCATGGATTTCGTGCACAATTTGGCCAAACCATGTTCCAATCGTGCAGGGTCACTGCATAAGTGGCACAATCCATGTAGGATAAGTGCATGGTTTGACAAACCATGTAATGACAGTATGGATCCCCATTGTAGTTTTTATGTATATCATCACACATCCATGAGAACTACCTGATATGGTTTGAAACTTTCACTCCACAATTTATGGGGATTCATGGTTATGGTCCATGGTTACTACTAACAATGCAACAACATCTCACATATAATGGTTTCTAAAAAAAGGGTAGCTCTAGACTCCAAACATGCCCTAAATTCTCTCTAACCCTTACATAAACCATTAATAACATACAATAGAATAAAAATAATATTTATAAAAAAATTTAATGGGTTCATACCTCATATTAATGGTTATGATCTCACAATTTCCCCAACTTAAACAACTCATCCCAAGATTTACTTCCAAGGGGGGTAAATCATCATCATAGAATTACTCCATCCACTAAGAATGTAAACTAGCCTCTTCCTCCTAGGTATAATCCTATAAACAACTATGATTGTATATAAACCATTCCATAGGAGTTGACCAACCTTAGAATACATCATTATCTAATCAATTATTTTTATAGGATGATCTTTAATGGATGCGTATACATCTAACTCAACCTTACCAGGATGAATATAACATAGATAAGGGTGCGAGAGAAAACAACGTAACTTTGATACTTGTAATATACCATGCAAGGATTAGTACCTATGAAGAATATATAAATAAAAGGATTCTATATGAACTCCCTCAAAAATCATGAATGGCCTGATATAATGTGATGAAATTTTACCATGTCCTTGAATATATGTATTCCTAGTCTAGAAGAAACACAGAAGAAGTCCCAATCCTTGGATATGAACTCCAGAGGTCATCATTGTATATCGGGATAAGACTTTTTCTAGATTGATCAATATCCATATGATTCCCGATATGTTTAACTTACTCCAAATTTTTAAAAATGAGAAAATGTCCCAGTAGCACTACCTATCTAACCCTCAACCAGTACAATGGTGAATGGATTGAACTATCATATGGGAACTCATAAGAATAAATTTATGCATTTTCTTAAATGAATTTATTAAAAAATATTTGGAAGACAAGAGGTGTTTCTACCAAGAACCAAAAAATCTAGGATTCATGCCTAAATCTTCTCCTCTAACAACTATATAGAATTCCCGAATAAAAAAATAGTCATTGGATGATAGGATACACTCAGTAGTAAATATAAACCTAGTTCCCTCTCCAAACCATTTCAGAACAACAATGTAAAATGAGGATATTTATCTGATATGATATTATATGAAACTCTTTGATGAAATGTGTTCATTATTAAATATATCCTTATAATCTCATCTATTGAAAATGTCACTCTGATATATAGGAAATTTCAAACCTTTGTCAAATGTTCTCTGATTACACCTACTCCATAATAACCTCTATATGACCTACAGAATCCCATCACCAAATTCGTAATTATTTCATCCCATTTTTTCACAATGGAATATAAAATGATAGTAAATGAATTATAGGTCACTTGTGTTCGACCTTCACATATTGACAAGTGGAACATTGATTAACAAAATCTGTTATCTCCCTTTTCTTACACAACCACCAATATTGGAAGCGTAAATCATAGTGCATCATCATGAGGATGAGAGTTACTACCCAAGAATGGGAATTATAATTTCATTTTAATTCCTCACATGATTTTTCAGGAACCAAGGCATGACTTTAATAGCATAAGATCTCATTCTTGTCAACAATCCAACCATGCAGTGGGTTGATGCCTAATACACTTTCCCGTAGGGTGAAGACCTCAGAGTAACAAGGGTTCTTCATATTCAACCAATATAGTAGTGAATATTTCACTACTAAATATGTAAGTATATGCTATACATGATTTTTTTACACCAGTATGTTCATATTATAAAATATATCTATCAACTACCAATCACTAATGGCCTCATGAACAACCTTTTTATGAGTCTTCTATCTTATACCATCAATAATGAAAGTTAATATACTAGGAATATAAGAAAGATAAAAGTCTATATACTATAGTTATTGAACACATATTAATTTTATTATATTCAATTCATGATACGAAAATATATAAATGAGTGTTTTTTAGTCTGTATATATCACCAAATGCTCTCCCAGTAAATAGTGACTCTAACAATTGATGGCCTAAGCCACAACGTCCAGGTAATGATTTTTAAGATGGTATTACACTCATGAGGCGTCAAATAATTAGAATAGTATGAAAAAGATATATATCCTTACATATTAATGGATCATATTCCAATGTTTTATTCATAAAAAACCATGTATCATCTACTGGGATTTTTTAAAATCAATATCAACAATAATGTAAATCTCTGTTCGAGCACCAGAAAATCCGTCTTTCATGATTCAAACCATTTAATCATGAAACCAATGTTGGTATAGCCCATGGTTGGTGCTAATATGTGCAATATAAAATATATAATGAACCTACAATATAAATCTATCCCAAAAAACTATATATGTATATCAATGATGTTCTGGGGAAAATCCCACAAAAAATGGCTCTCACCTCCTCTAGGTCACCTAATAATCCAATATCTAACATGATCTAACCTAGGAAGGGGACCTTTCAAAAAATGTGGAATTTTATGACATTTTATTACAATTGGTGCTCTCTTAGTATGTCTAAAATGATATCTAGATGATAGGTATGCTCGTTTCATGTATGAAACAACACCAATATTTTGTCCATGAAAAATACCTAGAATGAGTCTATATATTACTGTAAGACCCGATTACACAAATACACAAATATTTCGTTCATTTTCATAATAATAAATGACAAGAGAAAATACTCGTTCATTTTATATCTTGTAATGAATGATGTACATGGTATATAAGATTTTCTAACATGAACGTGATGTTACACCAAACTCGAATAAATCGTGGAGAAAACCCTCACTCCCTAGATAATTCCAATGAGGTATTCTATACATGGTAATGGGTATCATTCTTTACCAAAATCTGGTTAAAAATGAAAATCCACTGAAAACCTAAGGGTAAATTATGCATTATTGGAATAATATATTGATGAACCCAATTGGGAAGTACTGATCCATATGAAACCTGTAGCTTCAAAGTCTCCTAGATTCATATTGTACTATTTAAACTTTGTAATATCCACCAATTATGTTAGAATGGATACTATTTCTTCTCCAGGTATTAGATCCACCGTAAAAACGTCCTACCTTTTATAAGGTAGTACTTAAATTTCATCATTTATGATGTGCCTGAAATGATCTACTATATGAGGGAAATATACATGAATCATTTCTCTGATCATCTATATAACAGCTAGTAATATGGGGTTTCACCCTACCCATCCCATGATGGTTAATACCTTATACACTTTATTGTATATAATAGTCACTCTTAATAATATAACTGTCTCCTAATGTTTATGTGAAATACACTCTTTGATTATAAAAATCATTATAATCATGGAAAGGAACCAACTAGTCCATCATGAAAATGATAGAAAACCCTATCATCTAAAGGATATAGAGGTCCCTAGAGAAATGATACAAGACTATATCAAGTAAGAACTCCTTTCACTACTATATTCCTTTTCATCAAATTAACAATGGGGTATAAGTGTCATTACACCAAAGATGTATTGAATCTCAAGCCCAAGGATATCAACAATAGTAACAGATTTAAAGGAGTGAGAAGAATATATATCAAAAAAATTAAAATCTAGAGTATAGGCTACTAATAATTTACCTCTAAACATAAATATTCTGATAGTATAATCATCAATGGTCGATTAAACTTCATATATATGGAATTTTCTCTGACATTGACACAAAACCTGACTACCATGGGTAGGCCTAGTCAACTAGCACTATAAGCCTTAGGTGTGTCTACATCTCCATGAACATATCCTTGGCCTAATCGACCAGTAGTACTCTAACTTCCGTCCTAATTAGGGGAAGCTAAACCCTTTACCGAATATGGAGTTAGTAAAGATCCTCTCCTACTAGACACTGGTTGAAAATATCTAAAATAATTTTAAATATGACCCTTCTTGAACAAATACCAACACTCTACTAGGACTTTTAATAAAATTATAATTTATATGTCATGTCCTAAATCACTAATAGAATACCACATGGATACATGAGTGCACACTCTAGGTACTATTGTTCCCATTAGAAGATGAAAAATGGAGCATCCTACCACTAGTGAATGTAGTTCTAGGTCTAGGGGCTAAACCATCCAAGATCACAATTTCCGTCTCTATCCTGTTATGAATATTAATGTGTTTCATATTTACTATCCCATATATGGCAGTTGATCAAAATATATTCACCAATAATTAGATTTCAAACCCGATACCATCCTCAAAACACCTAGCCTTAAGTAACTAGTAACATATAAGGATCAATACAAAGTGTTGGAGATATGTCTAATGTCTTGAGTTTGTATAACTCAAAAATAACAATACTCGAGGTAAATAACCTCTCTAGTTCTTTCATCCCACAACATATTTGGATAATAAAAGTCATATATGGAAGTATTTAAATCCACCCAACACATATCTCGATGATGGTCTTCCTGGATAATAAAATATCAGAATCTCTTGGAATAACCTCATAGAATATATGTAGCGAGCTATAATCTCCTCTCAAAAGGTCTCTCAAGAAATTTCAAAATATATAGCATGGCCTCCATCCATGTCTCTACTACCTGTAGCCTTCCATCCCTAAATAATGTTGCTTGATTCTAATTCTAAAATTCATACATCTACTCACCAATATTAGGGGATGGTCATGAGACTCCCTATATGGTCGGCATGATCTATAAAAATCCACCTCAAATCTATAAATTTTTTCCCAATTCGGGTAAAATAGGTGGTTCTATAAGTCATAATACTCATGGTAATACCGATGGATTAGGGTCTACCACATTTGGAGAATGGTCATCACAATCCTCTTGGTCCACGACCTGAGGATTTTGTGGTGGAAAAACTCTAAAAATTCTAAGTGCATCAATTAGATAATATTTATTATTGATATATATCAACAAAATCAAAATATGGCAGGTACAAACAATCCTATAAAATAGTCATGCCCATCTTCCTGCTACTAAATCAATATATGATATATGTATGATACCATGGTGAATCACATGAGGTAATGCATACTTCACTACTACTATTTTGGGGTTAGGGTAATGTTATCAATTTCATGTTAGGGGTTTCTGTATATAGCTTTCCAAATTCATGTTATAGTGGAAAACATTGTTTTATGTTTCATTTGAAATAAAAATTTAATGACACCCATTTCATTTAATATTTTTAAAAATTAACATTTAATAATCATTTATGTATTTAATGGTCCAGTTAGATGAGTTACCAGTTCTATGTTATATAGTATTTTGATTTGTAAGTTTCAATTTTCATTACATGTAATTATAATCGTATATCGAAATATAGAATGTTCATACATGATTGTTTGATTTTATGGGTTAACCTTCCCAGTTTATAAAGGCGTAAACACTTTTTAAATTGTATTTAGAGCCCTTTTAATCACGTCAAGAAAATGTTCTTTCCATGAATCAAATGGTCTAAAGATCAAAAATGTAATAATAGGTTTATTATGGTTATACCATCAATCTATATAGAGAAACACCAATTAGGTTTATGGAGACACAAAAATAATGAATCTTTTATCATAAATACAACAAGGAATGTTATTACAGTGAAATCAAACCAGAAAACATGGAAACAATCATAAAAGCATGGTGTACACATAATAATGTTGAATATTGACCAAAAAAAATTATATAGATAAAAATGGAACATGATCACGAAATCAAGAAATTTAATCTACTAGGCATGACATATGCAAGATTTTTGAATCAATACATGCCTATAATTATCCATGTAATAATACTTCCTTGATATTCTAGGCCAATTTTTGAAGTGAATCCATATCAACGATAATAAATTCCACATTTCTTATGTATCACCCAATAGTAAAATTAATTCATCCATAATAGGTATAATACAGAAAAAATATCATCCCATATTAATTGGATTTTCCTTTTACATGAATTATCTACTACCAGAAACATGCTCATTATGAAATATCAAAACTTTCACAGTCTCTTGTCTAATATCAAAAATAGTAAGGAAAAAATAATTATCTAATACCACATTATAATATATCATCCCAGATCAGTCCATAATAGTAGTTGAACTAGTTCCAACATGGCCTCAAGCGTGTATACCCGTATGTGACTTGCTACAAATAGTTGTTAGGGTTTGGAAGAGTGTGGTGGGGAAAATATACCCTTAGGGTCAGATTGTGGGATAACATTAACATAATAATAATGAAAAATAGAAGTATAATTTTTGACCAGTAGCAGATGAATAAATAATCTTGATATAAAATGATGATCATTTTATGCTATATAAACATGAAATACCTAGAAAACATATTAATATTAATATACAACATGATATAAAAAATTTAACAAAAGATAAAAATAATATTTCAAATAGAATCAGAAGAATAATAACTATCCTATACTCTTACACTCCATCATATTAAAGATAATTCTTGTGTCGACAATGTTCCACTTTTCCCTTATCCCTACAAATATCCATGAAGTCTTCTAAAGTACCAAACGACATCCCAAACAGGGGGTGATATATACTAAATGGTCATCCTCCAATGGTGTCTAATTTCATCCTTTCCATATGTCTACAATGGAGAAGTGTGAAGGTAATAAGGAAAGATATAAATGAAATATGTAATACTCATGTTGTTCCATGTTCCAAATGGGACACTAACCGATACTACCTACTTCATCCAATTCATTAAATTCTTTGAAATATTACCCATTGATGAATTATTTTATAAGGGGGGCCGATAAGTCACAAAATTATCCTATGAATTGGTTGTCATGAAGGCCAATACAGGGTCTACACACTCTTACCATCTTCAATGGCTAGTCTCTCCAGGATGTCTCTCCAACAAGGTTGACCCTTGTGTCCCCTATGGGGTTTGTTTCCAACCCTCTTGGGATAATTATTATTGGATATATTTTTTATAAAAACCACCAATAAATATTTATAAAAAACAAACATAAAAAATTAAAAATTAAAATATTATAATTAATGATATAAATGTTTTATCCAAATGAAACAGTTAAAATTTTTCAACTATTCAAAATTTTATGCAAATCAAATATGATTACTTTTTTAAATAATTTTGAGTGCAAAATTGAATACTAAGAAATATTACCATATCAATACACAACTACTAAAATGTTAATACATAGTTTCAAAATAAAAAATTAATAATAATGGTGAACAAATTTATATAAAAAATAACTTATGACCAACCAGAATAACAATATCACTACTCTATTTGATTGGAACTTCTATATAGTAGGTTATGTATTTAATTTACAGGAACTTTAAAATTGTATTATTTATTCCCTCAATTTGTTTTTACATAACTGACCAGAACATAGTATTTTCTTGAATTCTTCTCTAGACATGTTTCTAAGGTTCGATGTTCGAATCACTCCAATGATCCAAAATATTTCATCTAGCTCAGATTACTAGGAGGCCAAAAATTGGTTACAATTATTCCAAATTTTTCTACAAAAGAGTATGTACATGATAAATTTTTCATGTGGTTGATGAACCATAGATATTTTATGTAATCAATTAACGTTTTTCATCATCTAAAATTATCCTTTATGCATTGTAGAAGCATGAGGCTATGTTTCATTAGATCTCAACATGCATTGAGTGTAAAGGAAATGTTGGTGTCTACTAGAAGATACACTGGGACTGGATACAATATTTCACGGAGGAAGCATTTTTGGTTTCATTATTTTATTATGAAGTGGGATGATATATTTAATGTTAGGAGCTAAGATTGAATTTTTATGAGTTCTCACCTTTTATGAGATTAATGTTCACTATTTATAATATCTCATTAAATATTTATTTTGGAATTTATAAAAGGATATTTATATCAAAATAGGGGATCATAATTATTGTTAAATTAAATATAGGTCATATCCCGAATCAAAATTACACCCCAATGATGGAACAATGTAATGTGAATTAGTATTTCGGATTATAATGTGTAGGCTTAAAAGGGAATTAGGTTTTGAAAATGTGTTCGTGAGGGTTTAAAAGGTAGTATATATTAATACTATATTGAAGGTACTAATGGGTACACTACACGAAATTCTATGAACCCCCTCTTTTATATTTTAATTTTATCTATTTGAGGTATATGAATGTATCCATAGTCAATTAAATCATCATTCTGGTTAGTTATTGAGATGTTGGTTGGAATGGGAAATGGTCCTACATGGGGTATCAGGTTCCAAGATTGGATCTAGTGATAGTAGAGATTGTATGTAGAAACAATGGTTGATTAAAACATCACCAAATTAAAATAAAATTCTAAAGTGTATGACACTTCTCCCCCCGTAAAATATCTTCATAGTGAAGCCCCTTGTTTATGTATCAGGGTGTGCAGTTTTATAACATTGAATTAATCATATTATACACAATAAAAGCTACTACCCAATGAATCATATATTTGCATGTCTATTCCCATGATCCATCCCATTTCTCATGGAATACAGTCCTTCAATATCACATGACATGTATCCTGGATTAAATAAACATTCCCTTCCAAGGGTGTCTATGAAGCTAGATTGACTGTGGAGGTTGGACTACATTTTTTTATTATTATATACAAATAATTTTAATGTAAATATTTCTTAAATGATTAGTTTTTATGTTGGATGTGTTAAACATAAATAATGGTTTATGATTATATAAGGGTTTGAGATATTATTGGTTCCTAAATTGGGTTTTGAGTATCCAAGAGGTTATGATTAGTATTAATTGATAATACCTGATTGTTGGATTTATTTTAGTCATGGTATTGTAGTTTTAGAATGACCCTTGAATATATGGAGAAGAGTTTAACATGTAATCCCTAATGAATAGATGATAAGATAAACATTTTATATATCCATATATCATGGACTAGAACTTGGGTGATTAACATTGATATACAATATGGAACTTGACATTAAATGATATTGGATAAATGTTAATGTTTTTATTCAAGATTATTTTGGTTTTATAAATATTTAGACCCTCCAAAGAATTATTAAGAGATGATTAGATTATATTTTATGAAGGATTAAATCAGCACTACATAGTTGATCAGGAAATATTCAATAATAAGGATCTATTGGTGGTTTGAATGTCATTTCAATCCTGAATCTTTTTGGTGGTAAATTACTAGACAATTGAAGTCGTGGCTAAAGATTTTTAAAAAAAATGTGTTTTAATAGATATTAAATTCATTAAAGACCTATATAATGTTAAATAAAATGAAATTTATTTTACTAGTAATTTCATAAATATTTTTAGTCAAATATTCTGATAAAAGAAGGAGATGATTCATTCTGCATCATGAAACACATGGTTTTGTGTTGACAAATTTCTATTAGAATAGGGAGTACCATAACGTGAATTTTTAATCTATTTGAGACCACATATAAGATCAACTAGTCTATATATATGAATAAATAAAATGGTACAAGATATAAATAATGGTAATGAAAATATGAAACTAGAGGAGAACTATTCTATAGAGTAAGGAATTTTGAGTATCAGGTTTCTTGGGACCAAGAGAATAGGATTTTAAGAAAAAAATCTTCTTAATGGGTTTCTTTTTAAATAATTAATATTTCATTGTTATTAATGGTCCAATACATTATTTCTAATGATGAGGTAAAATTAAAATTTTAAATGTCCATAAAACATAGGGTATGGATAGTTCATTCCCTGGAATGTGGAATATGTTTCAAAAGGGGAGCCAAAAACATGTATTTTATGTATAGGCCACACCATGGGGGTTGAGAAATAAAAATATTCTAACAAATATGATGAATCTTAGATATTAAGAGACATATTTTTGTTTTTTATAACCTATGACTAGTAAAATACCATTCAACTACGATTTTTTTAGAGAATCAAATTGTTTTATTTGAACTAGAGGATGTTTCTAGTTGGCCTTAATTTATTATTTTTAAATTTGAATTTCAAAATATCCAAGATTTATTTGGAACAAAATATGTATATGAGGAGTTCAAAAATATCATATAAAGTGAACCGATAGTTAAATAACTAGAGAAGGAATAAGAAGATATGGATACAATAACATGTCCTTTATTGAAAATATGAAATTGAGAGATTGAATTGTGGATTTTTATTTAATTTATACTTTTTAGGAGATAAAGTGTTATTTCTAAAATATGATATGGTTACGAATAGAATTAAATACATTCCATAGATCAAATCCATTTCAATGGTTGAAGATTATCGAGTTAAATAAGATAAATCAAAATATGAAATTATCGTTATCTAATGTATAAATAATGTGTAATTCATGTTTATTGATCAAATATTCAACTACTCTTACAATGATATGTTTATATCTAGATGTGGTGTTTGGAGAAACAATAGGTATACATTAGAGCATAAAAAATAGAATCATAGTTCTTAAAAAATAATTCTAAATGATTATATTATATTAAAATTTTTGTTAATAAACTAAAAGGACTCCCAAAAGTTTATAAAATGATATATTTTGAACTAGTGAACAAAGTATTTGAAGAGAATAAACCTTGGGAGGTGGTAAGATATTTCCAAACGTGTTGTATAGGTTGTTATCCTTGGAAATGAGTAACTTCTCATAAATCTAGTATCTATCATACCATTATTTTCATAGTGATACTTTTGTATATTGGCACAATGTAAATTACATTCTAATTTGATATAGACCAATGTTGGATAACCAAGTAAAATATACATTACGAATTCATTAATTACTTTATTTATTTTCAATTTTATTCGGAATATAAGAGATGATCAACAAGTCGATATTGCATCAAACATTTTCTTAAATATTAAACATTCTTTAGATGGTACAAAAATTAATAATACGGATGATCTATTGAGGTTTATCTTCTTGGAAATTTGGATCATAATACATTCATAACATTAAAAATATTATAAATAAACTTGAAATGATTTTTCATAATTTTATCATATGTTACACTCTATCATCTCATTTACTGGGGAAATACATCAAATGATATGTGTAAGAATAAATACTATTAAGGGAACTAAAATAATAAAATATTCATCATGTGAAATAAAGGAATATCAATAGGGAAAGTTCAGTAGATAATGAGGAAAATAACTATAGAAATAAAATTAATCATGACATGGAAATATGGTGAAAACATAAAAATGATACATTCATTAAAATATCACTAAGGGGTTTTATCATGGTTTCATATATAAAAATTACCATGGTTATTCACCAAGGTATCCTAAAACATGTTATATCAATGAAATAGTTCATTACCCATTCACTGGAGCACTATTAAGGACCACCATTTATATTTCAAAATTTATTTGAACCACATAGATCATAATAAATTAACTCATCAATTACCCATTGAGAATAATGAATTGGATTTAAATAAAAAATTTAGTACATTAGTGTTTAAAGACATCATTATTACATCCCATTATCCCATAAAATTTTCTTATGGTTTTATTATTTATAAATGTCCAAATTTTAAAATTTTATTTACATCTTGGTGAATACCAATGGTGTCACAAACCATCCCTAGTTGACCCAAACTACCACACGATCTACCACAAAATAATGCATCAACCACGCCTCCCCATACCCTTGAGGCTGCTGACTAGTGATGGTGGCCAAAAATTATACAAAGGAGATACTAAAACCATAGATAAGATTGCAATAATAGGGGGAATAAGCTGAAAATAAATGTTACCATGAATGACAGAGTGAACATAAATAAATAAATAAATAAAATATATGTAATAAAATGAATGTTTCATACAGGGTCAACAAACAAAAACACATAGACCCTAGTCACCCATTTGGAATAACACATACAGAATAAAATAAAGTAAAATATATACATAAGTTTCGATAACTACTTTGAGCCAAACCACATACCTAGTTTCTCTTATTGATGAAGAGTTACAACAAGAACAAAACACTACCTATTAGTGTCCCCAGTTGAATATGAGACATTGGGGATCTATCTAATCTGACACACTATCCTCAACTTAAACATATACATATGGTGTACATGTACACTATGGTTTGTGTGTAGTTGGTGAGAAGAAAATCTCAGGATAATACCCCAAAATGTTGTTCTAAAATATATTATCATAACATATGCATGAAATACACATCATGTATGATCCAACTGAACATGAATACCATCATAAAGGGAAACAAATATAGAAAAGGAAAAGAAATTGTTTTAAGAAAAAGGAAAATATAAATTTCCAGGATATAACCTAACACCCACATGTAATCTACACTCTCTTAGGCTTAAGCTAGAATAATTTTGAAACATTTCCCACACAGCCACAACATCAAGAATGTACGCTTGATAAATAATGAGCTCCAAAGTCCATCCCAAGGACATGCATACAACTAGACTCTAGGATCTCAACCTAGGAATCACAACACTGAGCACATGTACCAAGAATATGAACCAGAATGGTATGATTTTTAAAATATTTAGGGACTCCCTATCCACCATGGGGTACACTACCAATCCCAAAAGTCCTATAGATCATGATAGAAGAATGATCCTGTCAGTGCGTATTTGGGATACCTAAGAAAGTCCCAAACCAAAAAAATGGGTCTAGGGAGAATAATATCTTTCAAGGTCTATGATCCCTATCCCTAAGTGAAAAAATGACCTATGTTAGTTTAACTCATCTATATTTTCCATCTCCTCCTTAGCCCCACCTCACAACCACCAAATTGTAGAGGAGATAAACTAGTGTCAATCTCATGGACTTCACCCAATACAATGATTTCTCAAAGGTCTCCCCTCACATCCAATACTAAAAAAGAATATAATCAATCCAATAATCTATATCTGAAGAACCATGGTTAGATAACTATTTCATCCTCTAACTATAAATACTAAAATTATAATCATCCACAACACATGCCAACCATGTATAGGGAAAACACCACAGTTCACAAAACCTCAATAGAACATGACATACTACAAAGGGGATCCTCTAGAAAACCACATTGTAGGTTTGAAAATATAGAATGGGATCCTATAGATAAAACTCATGATAATACCACTCAAAGTAGTCATGATGTAATCTCATCTCAATGACACATAACACTATCTTAGAATGTATACCTCATGAAAAACCTCCCCAATAATGAAATTATCCAGAATAGGTCCCTCAAAACCATCTCAAACTATTATCAGTAGCAACAAGTTTTAACTAGACATCCCATGATTTCTAATCAACTACAAGGATTCTATTATTCCTAGACTCAGGAAAACAATATTTAACCATAATAAACCAAATTGGCAATCCCAATCATGTTGACACTTGATTTTTCGATCTAGAATCTATCAAAATAATTTCATGGAAAATAAATCCTAATCCTCAATACAAGGTGATGAATGTGCTCCCATCATCAAAAAATCCTCAGAACTCACAACCCAACACCCTGAAGGATTCTAGAACCACAACCTTATAAGAATCCTCTTAAAAATTATAATAGTAGAAAAAACTAACTAGATTAAGTATAAATTCTGAAAGGATCCAACTATTGTTACTTACGAGGAAAATTAGTCATAATGGACTACTAAAAATTATAATTCCTACCCTGGGGAATAACGACACCAAAAACCCCACTGCTGGAGAAGTACATGGCCTGTACTCTCAAAGGTGCACCTGACCATTTTCTTATTCATAGACATAATTGACATGGGTTTGGCAGTGTACCAGTACATGACCAAGTAATACATGGGGTTTTGATGTGTAAAAATACATAGTAATGTAACCTTGACATAGAATGTATACCCAGGTATAAGGCCACATGTCCGTGTCCTACTACGCGTGGTGTACCCAGAGTACACAACCTATAGTTACCTAACTCTTCTAGCCCATGTACAGGGCCCCATGGACAGGTAAATGCAGGATTACTACTACATGCCATACACTTAATGTAAATTACATTTAATTATAAAATTTCATATTCCCCAAATTTTTGGAACACATTGAGTGTGTTCATCAAAACACGTACCATGTTAGAAGGACATCATGAATAGAAATCCCTCAAGACCTCCCCAAACCCCCTGATTAACACAAAAAACAAAAATACTAACCCTTTTAGGGTCCCCAAAAACCCAAAAATAAGATTATGACTAAAAATATATATTATAATTTATGGAAAACAAAATAAAGGTCGTACCTTTGGGAAGAAACCACAGAAGCATCCAACCTATCTTCATTTTGAAGTACTAAAACGACAAACGAGCACATCCTGAGGTCTATGGTGGAACCTCCTTATCCTTCTGCTCCCCCTCACATCATCCAATTCTTTCTCTCTCTATCTCTATCTTGACTAATGAATGCCATAGGGGGTATACATGGAACACTTGTGAAAGAAAATATAAAAAATGAAAATGGGGAAAAATGAAAAAAGAAAATAAAAATAAAACTAAGAGATAGAGAGAAAACAATGTGCTTGAACCAGACCAAACACCCACCCGGAGAAAAAACCAACCATTCTAGACTCAAATGAGATTTGGAAACTCATAATCGATGCACTAAATAGAACATATCCATAATTGAACATGAACAAAATACTATTTTTAAATTAAATAAATAATAAATATTTGGATATAATTTGAATGGATTATAATACTTCCAAAATATTGTCATTAGTTAAAAACACTATTCTGGGACCAGAAAATTGGTTATAAAAATTATATGAGATATCTTGAAAAGGAAACGTACCATTAGACCCATTGAAATCTACATGAGAGAGAAATTTTAAATTTTATATGTTTTCCATAAATTTCCACGATGTAGTTTGTGAAAATCTACCAATAATAAATTATTATCACCCCTAAGATGCCTAGGTGGTCATCCAAAGTCCATTCTTCCCCACATACACTAGAATTTCCATCACTACCATGATCTATTACCGATTTTTCTCACAAAAATGACAATAACCCCAACATGAGGGAAATTAAACTAGAACCGATATGATACTCCGCACTACATGAGTATCCTTATCATCACCCATAATCCATGGAAAAAATACCATATCTTGTTCTCTATCCAATATCAAACGTAGTGTAACGATGTTTTCAAAAAACTCACATAAGATCACCAAAATTAAAAACCAACTACCACCCATTCTCGACACATGAGAAATTACATCCCCACACTCAACGAAACTCTTGAATAAATTACCCCAAACCGTAAAATACAATGTTCCAATACAAACCATAAGGATTCTTTAAGAATGAAAAAAACATCCAAAAACTCACATGTCTCAACTGGCATTCCATCTAACTAGTATGCACATTCGTTCACTATAAAATAATTCACCCCAAGAATCCACCACAAACAGCACCCCCTCCTGATGGAAAAATGTTCTTTGAAAAACCTCTCTCACAATATGACCCTAAAATGAGCCAAAACCTAAAAAAATCTGTCTAACATTACTAAACCCACTAAACATGATCCTCATACAATCCATTTCCATCAGACTAGAGAATCCTCAACAATACGCTTATCAAATAAGGAATCTCCCTCATTCCAAGATCCACCAAATCGAGCACCCTCTACATGGGGATAAATACAAAATAACAAGAACCAATACCTTCTCCCACTGCACTGCCCATTGTAAAACTAGAACAACTAAATCCAAGCATCCAACAAAACCTTCTCCCAAAATCACACTATTCAAGAAACTAATGACCCAAGAGAACTCCAATTTCCCTAACACAAAAGTCCAAGGAATCCTCATCCTCACCAAATAACTTCTTAGGGGTACCAAAAAGTCATGAAAAAAAGAGACCAAACCTAGAACATCTTAGGAATCCTTGAATTCATTAAGAAAACCACAAATAAAAGAAGGGTACCCAAAATCCCATACAAACCAAAATGGGATTATATAAATCCCTCAACAAAGGGAATGAATCACTACCACCATAGAACACCACGGAAGAGGATCCTCATAACCAATCATATCATGAAATACTCTCTCAGTCTATTTGAATAGAATTCCACCAAGTACATATACGAAAAAACATCATATAAGTAGGCATTGACACTTTATAAAACTAAAAAATTATCATCAGAAAAACACACACCCACATGAATATAAATTATAAGTTTCTATAATTATGCATAAACCCATGACACATGTTATTATTCCATGACCCAAAAAATTATAAATCGTAGTTTAAAAAACACAAGAGCATGTATGGAGGTGAAAATCATTGAACCACACAAGTATAAACCGAGAACCACAATCCCACAACCCAATTAACTGGGACATCATATCAAGACTAGTGTTCATGATATACTAGTGTGGTATCCATCACATGCTATGAAAATTCCATAGATCACTTTTCTACCAATGACCAAAATAGAAATATAATAAAAACTAATTATCTATTACAATTTTTTCATGATCCGACTTGCGTTGACCAAACCCTTCACCCTATCCGGACTACAACAAGAACATAAGAACAACTCCCTATATGCAAATGGATTATGATTACTTGTGATTGACTAAAAGGATGAAGTGGAGAGACATTCCTATTATATTAGAGTGCAGCAATTTCCGGGAATACTAAAAATATACATATCCATGAACATCAGAGTTTTCATAAAAGAATAAATTACTAAAATATATATAATAAATTCAATACTGTATAGAAACTCAAAAAATTAAAACATAAAAACACTTTTAGAACATGGACCTCAACACTTATAGAATAAACTAAGGTAATATAAATACCTAAGGCTCTAATTTGATTCCAAACCAAAGCACATACTTGGTCTCCATGATGGTTGTACATCTCAACTACGAACCAATGACTTTACCTGACTGGCCCTTCTTGAGAATGAAACATAGGGAGTTGACCTGATCCACCACACTATGGTACACCTGAAAGAAATCATATGGTCTACATGTACACTAAGGTGAACATGTAGGTGATGATGACATAATCATGGTGGGACACCCCCAATGATTATCCTAACGTCTGTTGTTATACATTTTTCATGAAACACAAATTATTTATATCCTATGAAAATGTGACTACCAACATAAAACATAAAAAACATATAAAAGAAAAAAATGGATAAACAAAAATGAAAAAATAAAACCTCAAGTTATAACCTAACATCTAAAGGTAATGTACCCTCTCACTGGTCCCATTTAAAGGAATTGTGAAATGTGGACCACACAACCACAACATCAAGCAGATCAACATGATCAAGAAGGATATCTAAATTCCAATGAAAGGACTGGAACACATGAAATAACCTAATATCACATACAAGGAATAAAAACACTGGTCAGATATCTCAAAAACGTGGACTCTGATGGTACAATAATAATATGTTGAAGGGATTCCATATTGAACATGGGGTAAACTACCATGACCAAAAGTTCTTCAAAACATAATGGGAGAATGAACCTATTAGTGCATCATTGGGAAACCAAAACAGGACCCAATTCTAAAAACTAGAACCTAGGAGAAAAATAGCTTCCACATTTCACTAACCATATCCTTAATATAATATCCAAAATAAGGAGGTTTCACTCATCGAGATCGTCTATTAGGTCCCTAGCCCCACCTCATAGAAACCAACCAATTTATGAGAGTAACTAGAGTCAATCTCAGGGTCTACGCAAGATCTAATTATATACCAAACGATTCATCTCAGATCTAGTATTGAACAAGAAATACCTCAAATCCCTAATCCACATATTAAAAAATATGTTCTCCTAACATCGTCACCCTCTGACTAGACTAATAAAATGATCACCATCCATCTCATAGTCTAACCAAAAAAGGGAATCCCCCACAGTTACCAAAAACATGTAATAACAAGAAAATATACAAAGGGGGTCCTACAGTAAACCATAGCACACGAGTTACACCATAAAAGAGAAATATGTAGAAAAACCAAACCTCAGGCCAAGCCTGCTCAAATGAACTATGAATGGACTCATAGATGAAAAACACGTAACACCCACCCCGATGGGAAACGTTAAGAAACAACTAACCCAGATTGTAATTCCTTAGGAGGGGTCCCATAGAACTTCCTCAAACTCTACTGAATATTAATAATATCAACCAAAGATCCCTTGAATATCGAACCAAACATAAGGCAAATTCTAATCCCAGACAAAATTGACCATAAATAATCCTCAATAAACCAATCTAACAGTTCTATCTTTGACTAAAATCGATTATTCCTCTCAGAATCTATCCAAAAATATTAAATAAAAAATTAATCCAAAATCCAGGATGACCAATGAGTGCACACTTTAAAAAAATCATCAAAAATAACAAGCTAACCCCTAAAAGGACTCTAGAACCTTAACCACAAAGTAATACACCAAAAAAAATAACAGTCTAACACATAATCCCTACAACCGCTAAACAATAAATGGATTCCACCACTATGATCTATGTGAAAAAAATGTGAATGGACTAATAAAAACTCCAATTCTAAATCCATGGAACAAGACACCTAAAACCACATTAGTAGAAAAGTACTCGGTGTTTTTTCTGAGTACATGGTGTGTACTTCCGAGTATACAACATGTACTTCTATGTACACATCTTGTACATATGAGATCTAAGTGTGTAATATCAAATATGCACATCAAAAAGTAATTTAACATGGCCACATTTCCATGTCACAATACATGGGGTGTAACCAGAGTACACAATGTGTGCTTCCTAAGCTCCACATAACCATATACATGGCCACATATCCAGGTACATGGGAAAGCAATACTATAGGGAGTTTACTTAAAGTACATGGGGCGTACCTATAAAACATAATATTACCCAAACAAGAATAACCCATGAAATATTTTCATCAAACATCATGTCATGTGATTGGGATTCCTAGAACATAAATCCATTCAGAGCTCTCAAAACCCCCCAATTTCCTTGATTCCACAAGACCGAACCTATAGGGGTTCCCAAAAATTGAGAAATCAGATAAAACTCCAAAAAAATAATCATTGAGGGATTAAAAAAAATTGAAAAATTAATGTAGGAATGAAAAATGATTCTATCTAATCCTCATTTCTATGAACCCTCAAGATGAACCGGTGTGACCAGGGATCTTAAACAAAACATCTTTCTCCCTCTCTCCCTCTCCTCTCCCACCCTTATCCCTCTTCCATTTCTTGGAAAGGTAAGCCCTATGGGGGGTACATGACACACCAGGGGAGGGAAATTGAAATATGATAAAAAAGAGAATGGAAAGAAAAAAAGAAATCAAAATGAAAAAGGAGAGAGAGAAGAAAAGGTGGCCCGACTCGGACATAACGTCTGACGTAATGTTAATCCCTTCCTAGTAAAATTCATCCATTTAAAACTCATTTATGAAGTAAGAATTAATATATGATGCTCGAAACAGAAGATATCACCAAATGAACATGCACAAATAAATAATAATTAATTAATTAAATATTACAATTTGGCCAAAATTCAAATGGGTTGGAATTGTACAAAACACATTTCCAAATGTAAAAACCTTATTACAGGAAAAATAGTGTAGCCAAAAAATTCTATGAGATCATAGGACAGAAAAAATTACCATTTTTCCCTTGAAACACAATGGAGAGAAAATATTAAAATTTACCATGTCTTCCACCCATAAGAATATGTTTATCAAAACATAGATCAATAAGTGAAATATCTTCTATTTTTTACAATATATCAATTATAATCATTTTATTATATTTCATAATTTCCATCATTAATTTTGAAATTATTTATATGATATTTTCCTTAAAATATTTTTGACCTTGTTAAATTTAATAATAATTCTTAATTTATTTTTATAAATTATTAATATTAACTAAAGAATATTAAAAAAATTATATTCACACATTTTATATAATAAACAAATTATTATAAATATAGATAATAGTTGTGATACAAAGAGATTAGTAAATGTCTTTTTGGGTGGTTAACTGATTGTTGATGAGACATTGTCAAGAATGGGGAATAGAAATGTATTACACTTAAAGACGACATAAATTGAACAATTAAAATAGGTTAAAATAATTAATTTAAAACTAAAATAATACATAATTAAACTTAGAATATTTGGGATTCAAATTGGTAGATAAAAAGTGGAATATGTGATGAAAATTAGATAAATAATTCATGAAAACTAACTTTATTCTCTATGTTGCTTCATCTGTATGGAACTAAATTACTTTGATGAGTGGAGTTGGATTACTCTTGAATATGATTAGGTATTATAAGTGGGTTAAGTTATTTTATTTTGGTAGATATTTGGATTTTATAAGTGATGGAGGATTTGTTTTCCATGGGGATGGAGAGGGGTCATATATAATTCAGAAGAGAGGTATTTTTAGGATAAAATATTGAATAAAAAAACATATCCAAGGTACGAAATATAATATTTTTTAAATTATGGACCATATATGAATAAAAAAATATATATTTACAATTCAAACCCATTTATAAATTGGCTTCACTATTTCATTGAAAGATAATATTGAAAAAGAGAAAATTTCTTTTTTAAGGTGAACATTTTTGACTTTAGAATATGGATAATAATTTTTAGGTTTTGAATTGGAATTTCCTGGATTATATAACCTATTAGTATTTTTTAGACAAGTGTAATGTAATTTAATTTATTAGGTCACAATTTAATCATGGATGATGAAATTTATAATACACTGGTTACGATAAAACTATATTTTTTACTATTCACCTAAAAACTAAAGTATTTTGAAAAATTATTAAAAATCATCCTCATAGAATTTGGAAGTAATTATTTGATAAACAAAATTATTTTTATTGAAATATTTTTAGAAAATAGGTAATTTTATTTTTTGACATGAAAAATACTTGATTTATACAAAATAATTAAAAATAACATTTATTAGAAATGTTCATTATTTAATTTAGTTTTTAAATATTGGTTCTTATTTTATCAAACTATATTACTTATATTTTATAAAATTACTCATGATAAATAATATTTTTTTTCAAATAATCATTTTAAGGTCAATTTATTTACTGATATTCTATTTTTCTAGTGTTTTGGGGGTGTGATGATTCTACAAGTAATTAAAGTTCCATATTTTACCATTATACTGGTATGATTTTACATTTATTGTCCAATTAAATTTTTTTACAATTTTGAGAATTAATTTATTTACCAGTGCAACGTTCTTCATTAATAAAATAATGTGTTGTTAATTTTTAATTGTTTTTCATGTGAATAATGCTATATAATAAAAGACTCATTATTTAAGAAACAAATATTACTAATAATTTCTAGTTTATTACATTCTTTCCCCTTTATAAATGCCATACCTAATATTTTGCCTCATATTATTGGTTGATAATAGATGAGGGAACTTATATAACATTTTTTTACCTAGGTTCCCACAATTCCGCTACATATGTATGGTTCTTTAACAACACTTTGACAAGTTTAGTTGACCTTTTGGCATATAAATTTGTCTTTTTAGTTTGTTATAATCATAGGATTATCCTCATAAGGGAGTTCATTATCCAATTAATCCACATTTTAATTTAGAATATATGATAGATTAGGTATGTACTTCTTCTATATGATACATGGAACACATCATGAATATGAGCCATGTTTTGTTGAAGTGATAACTTATAGTTTACTTATCCAATGTGATAAAACATCTCAAAGGGTCTAATGTACACATGGATAGACTTTCCATTCTTTTCAAATGGCATGAATCTATCCAGGGTGATATTTTTTCTAAGTGGTTGTGTCCAAAATCAAAATACCATTCCCTTTAAAGGTTTTCAACATAGATCTATTTCTAACTATAAGATGTTTTTATATATCATTGTATGTGTTGATTCTTTTTGGTCATATACATAACAAGATTGGGTCTAAGTATATTTTTTTCACCGACTTCATCCCAAAATGTATGTTTTCTACATCACATCCTATATAGATATTTATATAGATCCGTTTGAATAATCTAATAGAATCTAATATTAAATGATAAATAAATTAAGGAGACATGTTTATACCATAAACTATTAAATTACATTGATTACGGTCTTATAACATAATCATGTGTTTTAATCGTCCTTTCAGATTGACCATCAGTTTGGGGGATAAAGACCATACATAAATTCATCCAATTATTCAATCTATATTGAAGACCTATCTAAACTTTTAGGAGAAACAAGGATAAAAATCAGAAATAATTAAATGTGGTTCCCCATATAGACTCATCACTTACATTATGTATATCTTGTAAATTTTGTTAAGTGTAAATTCATTTTGAATTGAGATTATGTGGGAAGTCTTGGTGATTCATTCCACCATATATAATATTGAAATCATTCTTTTGGATGTATTTAGGAGGACATAAAAATATTTCATGGTGATGTAATACCATTTCCAATTAGGATGGGAAATGTTCGAATCATCCCTTTAGACTTTTATCACCATATATTAACTTTTTGGCACATCATGAACATTTAGTTATACTCATCGATCTCCTTATTCACATTGTCTAACCAAAAGTGATCTCAAAGATCACGGTACATATGGGTACTTCAAGTATGGATGAAAAAGGTGTTCTACATGAATTAATTAATATATATCTATTTATATCAAGTGATAAAGGAACACAATTTCGATTTACAAAATTAAATTACAACAACTTTATCGATGTGGAATTCATAAAGATTACCATACTTTGGTGCTTTCACATTATTTTGATAATCTAGATCATCCCTCTATGCCTCATTCATTGTCTCAATGATAGGTAGTTTGGAAATAATTTAGTAGTGGAAGGTTGTATTCACTTCCATTTATAAATTTAGTTCTATCCTTTAAAAATACAAGAATAAGGAGTCTTTCAAAATCCACATCATAGATATAGTATAATTTTTTTTGTGCAAAGAGAATCAATTATCTTATTATACTTACCAAGAAATAAGTGAACAGAGAAATAATAGTCCTTGATTATCTCTAACCACCTTCATTGACTTTTTTTGAGATAATTTTGTGTCAATATACTGTTCAAACATTGGTGGTCCGTATATATATCACATTTTCCTATGAAGATTGTCTCTCTAAATCATTATAGAAATGTAGATTGAAAATTACTTTTGGGAGTGAGTAGTATAGTTTTTTTCATGAGTCATTTACTATCATGATTCACAATCAACTAGTTTTTCATTTAGTATGAGAATAAGTCCATGTAATTTTAAGGATGTGTGACAAAAAATAGGAAACTATTCCCCATTAGAGGGTAATGTTAGCTCATGTGCGCAAATCGACCTCTTATTATATTCATAGAAACATATTTCACACTCTTTTTTCAATATAATCTTAACTCTCTTTCAATTTAAATTGGTTAATTGATTATAAATATGTGTTTTTTTTCATAATCCATATATTATATATTTGATACTAAGGAATCTATGAATATCAATTATAGTAGTAGGATGTGGCCACACATCCATGAACATTTCCTTTGCTGGACCAACTATGATTCCATCATTAGTCCTGATGTTCCCTAAGAATGAAAATTATTGTAAATAGAAGTCATATTTTATAAATTTACCAAACATTTTCTCTTTCCTCGGAGTTTATAATATAACCCGTATACGATCCTCATACTCATTTTGAATTTTGGAACATATCATTATATATTCAATAAAGACCACAAAAAAATTATCATGGTAATATGTAAAGACTCTATTAATGAAATCCATAAATATGTTAAAATTATTAGTCAATATGACGATGAAAACAAGAAACTCATAATTCAAATTTCTTATTTGGAAGGGAGTATTTGGGATATTTGTTTTCATCACACTCAACTAATGATACCCTTACTGAAGGTAAATATTGGGAAAAAATGAGCACCATTAAGCTGGTTGAAAAAATAATGAATCCTTATAAGATAAATTTTTTTCTTCACTTTTATCTCATTATGTTCTCTTTAATCGATACATATCTTTATTTATTCTTCCTTCATCATTAAAAATAGAAATAGTTCTCCCCAAGGAGCCACCCTTGGCCAAATAAAAACCATCCCCATAATATCTTTAAGTTTCTTCTTTAATTCCTCTAAATCCACATATTCTATTCTATATGGGGCCTATGATATTATCATGGATCCCCGTATAATTTCAACGGATTACTCTACCTCTCATTCAGGTAGAGGTCTAGGTTAAAATTTAGGAAAGAAATCAACGTGTTCCCAAAAAATGGGGAAATTTTCTAACTTTTTAAATTATCTTGATTCTTTATCACCACCAATCATTTCTATAATGTAATCTATAATATGTTCGTATAGATATTTTCTAGGCTCGTATATCCTCCTTTGAATAAAAAAATTGGTTGTCAATTTTTTACCAATATAATTTCTTTTATTGTATAGACGATTATATAATTATACTTTGGGATCTAGTCCATCCCTAATATGGTTTTGAATTCCACCATGGTAATGACTAGAAGATTTGGGGTGATATTTTACTCACCAAATTTGATACAAGAGTTTCTGTCTACCTTTTATGATTGGATAATTCCTCTATGTGTTTTAATTGATAACTCCACTTTTACTAGAATTAGGTTTGATTATACCTCCAAGTACTTATTATTTTTAATTTATTGAAAACATGTTTTAAGGTTAAGTGTGAAACCTAAAAAATTAAAAACAATTACAAAAACCATGTATATAAAATTATTATTTAAAATTCCACCAAAACAGAAAACATCACTTCTCGACAATGAAAAAGAGTTTTAAAATTCAAAACCACCAAAAAAACAAATCATCCACAATGTCACTATTGATTGAATCCATAAATAGGTTGAAAATTAAAAATTAAAAATTCGAACCAAACTATACCTCATACACCATACCCTGATATCATATGGCTATGAGATCCTAGTATTCAATAAGCCTCAAGTCATGCCCCTAGATACATAATCCATCACCAAGTGTAGACCTTGAGACGTCACCCCTGGCACACTAGTATCATTAACATTGAACCAATATCTATACTAATGAAACAACACACTTGAATCTATAAACCAGAACATCTAACATCATCATCATTGAACTAAAAATGAACCATTGAAAGAAATATCTCCATTTAAAACTAATAAAATGAGATGGAGAGCTGATGGAGAATAATCCCATGCTAGTTGCGCCTTCTAGAATTTCAACAACTACTAAAAGAACATCCTAAATCCACATCATTAGATATGTCACCAAACATACATAAAATGGGTGTTGGACCTTGATGTTATAAAAATGTTGATGGGAAAAGGGAAAAATCATTCACCACCATCAATGTCAGAACCTCCATCTCTGACCACAGTCATCCTTCCCACCATATCCACTGGGTTTTAATCTACATTATTTTAAAACATTGGATGAAATAAATCAATGAATATAATCAAAGTTAATGAGTGTACTTTCTATCTTATAGATCATGAATAGTGTACCTCCCACAATAATTTGGATTATCTACTTCATCTACTATAATTTAAAAAATAACATCCTTCCCGCCTATCCTTATACAAAGGTTGATAATGTCTAGCCTCCACTATCTTATGATTTGGACATTCATTTCCAATGATCTAAATTTTTACACACCTGAAGAATTTCACTTCAGTATATGATTTCACCATATCCCCTTTTTAAATTTTAATGAGATATTAAGGATTCACTTCACTATGACAGTTCCAAGAAATATGACAATCTATACTAAAATTATTACACTTTCCATTCCCGTGAAAGTAGATTTATCAATGTTTATAACAACATTTTATATATGTGGGAAGTTTCAGCTTTTTATTCCTCTTAAATTATCAAAAATAATCACAGAGTATGGATCTATTTCTCTATTATATTTTTGGACTACGTGACCAATAAGTCTCTTCAATCTCCATTTCATTCTTTAAATAACTACACACTGTCTATTAGCCTCTTTCATAGTCTCTATTTTATTGAATCATATGAAAATAGGGTCTCACCCTTCTAAAGAACCTCTCTACTCTTAGTATAAAATTAGGTATTAAGTATTTTATATTTCCATTTATTTTGATAAATTAAAATTATAAAATATTTTAGTATATTCAATTAGGTTGAAAATTTTATTTTTAATTCATTTATTTTATATGTAATTGTTTATACAATATATATATATATATATATATATATATATATTTCCCAAAAATATTTCCAATGAGAAAGACTGAGGTTAACCTTAACCATATTTAAGGGGACCTGAATGGATCTTCCCTCATGGGACTTCCAACAATCATAGCTAGCACAATGACTTCATTGATCAAGAAAAGTTATATCAATGAGAAAACTAGGTAGTTTATAAGGGCCGACCACATCCCCATACGAGTTAGGATAATTTATCCTATTTGGTTCGAAAGCCCTGTGTGTGTAGTGTATGCTTATTTTCTATTTTGGACCTCATAATCCACCTCTATCTAGAAGTACCGCTCAGTCCCATCTTCTGAAATTTGATGTGGGATAATGTTTTTCATCTATGGCTCAATATGATTTGTTCTATCACATCCAAATTTCATCCAAGCTTCTCGATCATCCCTCAGTGGTGAATCCAAACATCCATACCTTCCAGTGCATTCTTTTTCCTCTCCCAAACCTATATTTAATCTACATTGTGATTTTCTTCCTCATCCTGTCTTCCTCGAGAAGCAGACAGTCCAAAAACTTCCTCCATCTGATAAAACCATTCTATTTGAAGACCATCTCCTCTCATAATCAAAGAAAAATGTTCCAAAATTATTTCTTCTCCCACACATGACTTTTCTTTCATACTCATCATCCTCATACTATTCTATCATAAAGTTCCTTCTCTTTTTCGGTGACCTAACTAATCATCACAAAAGAAATATAGTCGCCGTCAGAACTTGCACCAAACCTAGCCAATAAAAATGATAGAACAGTGTTTCATATCCGCATGGGTTGGAACATGTTCCTGGGTCTCATAAATATTGATTTTGGAATGATTTACCTGAGTATAGATACATAAAACGATAAAAAAATAGTTAATAAACTGAATCCAAAAATTCATGCAAAAAAGTCATAAATAAAATTCATAACTGAATACATGGTCTAAATATGACACAAGAGTTCCAATTATTCCCTAATTTAGTAGAAAAAACATCCCAATGACCGCCATTTGACAAGGGGTCATCATCCACAAGTTGTCTCTACAACACCGCACAACGGGAGCAACTTGCAACTTGAACCACCATCTTCAAAAGCCTTTCCCTTCCTTATGTCAAACATAACCAATTATACTTAAATCCAATGATGTATGTAGGCTGTGAACCCAATCCCAATATGAAACCTCCAAACGATTCCATGTGAAAATCATTATAAGATAAAAAATCCTCCAAGTGTTATAAATAATTAATGGTTGTAATAATTTCTAAAGGTTTATCTTATAGAAGAAAATAATTTTGAATGTGGGAAACATTAAATAATAGGTAATATAAAAATAAAACATATAAATTACTGAATTTTCCATCGAAAAACACCAAAATTAAATGATAAATTCCAAATATTCAATGATTATTTAAAACGGAAACACCCCTAAGCACTATTTAGGTGTGAGCCCCATGCACCTCGCATCTCGGTGTGAAAGTAACCATAAAAATATCCATTAACAAACATGATCAACTAGTAGGGGAATAACATATTACCTAGTTGGACCAAACATCACCATTATTGTAATTTTGATAGTGTTTTCCACATCAAACATGCTATTTGAAATGAGGAGAAAACCACTTCGGGTCACCAGCAAGTTAGTACACGTCCGCCCACCTAGATACCCTGGTTTTCCTCTATTTTCTCAAGCATGTTCCACACGCTACCAAATTTCATTTACACATAAAAACACAAGTTTTGGTCATACACACTCAAAAAAATATATAAGCATGATTTTCAACATTTTTATAACCCTCCCAAATGCTTAGAATATTCATAAAATAATTACACAGGTTATAACAAAACTATGAACATAAAATCTATTTAACAACAGTGTATTAACACAAAATACATACCAAGATTACACTAAACCATAATTTTAAGCACTAAAACATTTATATAAATCCATTCCTTGAATTATAAAAAAACTAATTGGTACATTAAGAAATGAAAAGGTAAAAAACCCATTTTCACACAAAATTAGTACTTAAAAATCATCCACTAAACAAATGATACCTAAAACAGTTTTTGAACTAAAAATAATGAAATAGGAATAGAAAAGAAGTATAAATACACAAATTTAACTCATTCTACTATTATTAATCAAGTAATCACCTACCATATATGTCAAAGCCCTCAAATACTTGTGCGGAACTTCAACTGCACCACCGCTGCACCACAAGGGTGTGAACAGAAACCTAAAACCACAAGATTGCATGATGAAACTCAAAAATAGACCCTAGGTTAGGATCCCTTATATTGGTACATTAGGAAATTAATTAAAAATGGATGAAATCCTAATTAAATGGGAGAAACCCTGATCAAATGAGACGAGGATGGAAGGAAACCCAATTACTTTATATATATTGAAGAAATCATCTCAAATCCACAAAAAGGATTAATCTCCAAGAAACCAAAATTGATTAGCAGGCCTGAATTAGGCTGAAAAGGTCAAGTGGAGACCTAAATGGGGGGAAAATAGTGAAAATTGAATTATTTATTGATGAAAAAAATTACCTTCTCATATATGGACGATTTGATAATCCCTGAGATATTTCACCCTAATCTACGATGAAAATGAGCTCCAAAGATGAAACATCAATAATGGGGGTGAGACCATAGGTTTGGGATTTGAGTGGTAGGTTGAATCACCGAAAAACATTAAAATGGTAATGGGATATTAATGAATTGATATTTTTTTAAAGTAGGATATGTGATCACGGGTTAGCCTAATGCCTAACTAAATCCCCAAAATCCAAAATGATAATGAGTTCCTATGGGGTCGTAATAGACATGGTGGTTTGAATAGGTCAGGCGAGGCCAATTTGGAGTTTTAATGGATAAAAACTATTATAAAATGAAGGATTTATAAAAGAAACAAATATTGTTTTTAAATATGGAAATGGGCTCAAAGTTGGGCCCAAATCTTGAAAAACCACCATTTTCTCCAAAAATGCAAGGGAACCCACCAGGGAACGAAAGAATAGAACTTACCTAAAAAATAACTTTAAACTAATTCATGTATGTTATAGTAGTTCAATGCAAATAGTCTGGATACACCTCTCTTCTACGGAGAAAACCTCATTCCTTTGGCATTCTTTTGGTTTCCTATTCGAATAATTTTGTTTTTTAACACACTGTTTATATTAAGACATCATTAGTTTTAAAAACCAATAGTTTTTTCATTTCACACCATTGTAAAAAATGTTTTGTCTTTATTAAACCATTTTTTATTATTTATTTTTTCACCATTGATAAATTTTTCTAAGACACCATTAATAATGTTTTGAAAAAACCACTGAGATATTTGTTTGGACAAAATTCGATTTTCAAATCAAGAGTATATCATTTTGACCCCATTTTAAGAACCAATTGTATGTAATTTTTTAACACCATTGGAAATTCAAAATTTAATATCATTTTGACACCATTTGAAATTTACAATGGTGTTTTATTTTTTGTGTAGATCCTTGGCCACGTTTCTTTTTCCAATTTTTGTACTGCTATATACTTTTGGCAGCAGCCTTCGTCAATCGATAACATGTGTGCTTTATTTTTCATTAAGTTGTTGTTAATTAAGTGCTTATATTTCTTTAGTGTATGGTTTACTTTTTTAGTTTTCTTAACCCATGGTTTCCCAATCTTATTATGTTTCATACAACACTAATGTGGTATTTTAATTGTTAAAAAAATATAAAAATTGTAGTGAATAAATATTTTTTTTGATTTATCTTATTATTTTGTGATTATTGAGTAAAAAATGTGTAACTTTATTATTTTTCAACGCCATTAACTTCTATCAAAAAAATTTCTTATTTTTTAGTGAGACACCATTGGAACCTAATAGTGAGTCATGAGACACCATTGGAGCCCAATATTGAGTTATGAGACACTATTGTACATCTAATGGTTAGTCATTTTTTTATTGTTCTCCTAAATCCATTTAATATTAATA
The DNA here is from genome assembly GCA_963277665.1 of Viscum album. Classification (NCBI taxonomy): domain Eukaryota; kingdom Viridiplantae; phylum Streptophyta; class Magnoliopsida; order Santalales; family Viscaceae; genus Viscum; species Viscum album. The sequence continues at coordinate 1,080,062,922 of OY728153.1, read as the reverse complement.
TTCATTGAAATGTTTTATTTTTTTCATTTTAATTTTCCATACAATTATAATGGTATGTAAAACTATGTTTTAACCCCACCAAAAATTCCAATGGGGTGTCACTAACACTGCCAGACATTTACAATGGTGGGTAATGACTCACCATTAGTCAAAAATTTATTTCCAAAATTTTTATTTTATATTTTTTAGTTAAATCTGTTAAATTTAATTAAAATTTTAAATTATTAATATTTTATGTTGAAATATATATTCATTATTGTTTAAAATTAATTATACCATTTGATTAAATGACATGGAATCATTCATATTATTATTTATGATGATTTATTATTCCCATCATTCTTCTGTATATATTATTCATAGAACTCAATTATTATTTGACTTAATATCTTTTTTAGTTTTTTTAATAAATATTACTTGTAAAAACTTTCTTCAATATATGTGGAATCACAAGTATCAATGGGGGTAAGGTCACCACGTAGTATGACCACCTTCTCACATATGGTGTATTCCAAATACAATTGGAATGTGTAAGGTACCGCCATGATGATATGGATCTAGGGACTTCTAAGAAAGATATTATATATGGTGACTTACTAGATGACTATAAAAATCAATATCAGATTTCAAATCACTAAAATTAATTTTATGATTTATCTTCACAAAATTTCATTGATTGCACTTATCATACCATTTAATAGTCATATTTTTTGGGGAAAATTCCCCTTCACTATACCCCAAAAACGGGAGGGTCTGAATTAGAATGAGGTTGATCCCGTAACCATTGAAAATCATATCCCATTATATGTTGACATTAATGAGTCCACCCCAAACATATTGGGGACTGATTTTCTCATCGATGACCACTTCCTAATCATGATCTATGAATGATATGACAATGTGGAATTCTACTATCACGGTCACAACTCAGTAGACCTCAAGAACATCAACATACATGTAAAACTCATATAGTATGAAAAGGGCTTCGATGAGTTCCTACATGAGTTATTTGGTAATATGGAGTGCATCTAGGATTGAGAGATTAGCCAGGAAAACCATGAACTATTTCATAATGTTGTAATTTTGTTCCATGGGTCAGGCACATCTTGAGGTGCAGATAATCATTATTATTTGAATCAAGATATGTGGGATTTGAAGTGGATTTTCCTGGGGATTATCCAAAGTTCAAGGGAGCATTTCTACCAGTGATATTGGTCATGTCATCCTTCCTCATTGTCTGTTCTGATCAGATAATCACACCACTACTAAGAAATCAAGTATAAAAAATGGGAAGAAATGACTACTAGAGTGCTTTGAGATACCTCCATGTCTCTATTGGGAAGTAAGGAGTCATATTCTGTGATAATTAACTACATATAAGTCTTTTATGGGTACATGTCCAAAATATTGGGTCCAGCAACACCTATACTATCTTATGTATCCTCAGTTCTTACACATGTGGATTTTTTCCGTAGTTAGGTTCATGGAATGCATAATCAAAGGATTAATCATCATAAAATAAGTGTATATCCAAGTGTATCACATTAACAAAACCAAATATGATCTCTTCATCTGATGAGGTTTCCATTTTCGGGGGCAGTGCATGTTATTTAGATGCTGATGGGATGTTTTCAAGAGGTTGAGATTTCCTTGAAGAAGAATATGACTCTCCCACTTCTATTTCATCATATTTCTAATGGTTTCTCCAATATTTAGGACATTTAACACCCCAAGATTCCACGATACTCTTCTCTTTCAATAATTCAATAGCTTGCATTGTACGCAAGTTCGAGATTCTAACACACCGCGACTAATCAAAGTAGCCGTCATGAATAGTAATACATACATTTTGAAATTTTATAAATTTTATCTCTCCAAATGGACTTCGTTTTTGTATTCGGAATATCAGAGTTATCCTAAGTTGAAATTTTTGTAATTTTCTGAGAACTTCCAATTTTTTATGAATAGTGAAAAATACTTAAAAACAACTTTTTTAATAAAAATAATTTGTAGTGGTAAATTATACTATTGAGTGGTTTTAAAGTATAATTAGAATATATTTTTACTATTTTATCCAATGGTGTTCATTATAATTAATTTCACTTTGAAATTAGACATAAACAATTGTCAATATTTTGATATATATTGTTTCTTAAAAACACGCTATTTGTTGTGACATCGGGAATTAATTATAAAATTAATTAATGAAACTTATATGTTTGGAATTTTTTAAAATACTAATCATTTTTGAATTCAGAATATCAATTATATCTTAGGGTGAAATTTTGGCATTGTTCTGAAAAACTACAATTTTTGATGAATAGTGAAACCACTAAGTGGTAGTTAAAAAACTGATTTTTCGTTTAAGTGAAACATTACCACTTCTTCGATTTGATTTTCAAAAATCTGACAGTCATGGTTTTCATTAGGAAGTAAAATGTGGTTCAATTGGATTAAAATAATTTTTTGGTGAATAGTATCTTTTCAGTTTAATTAATCGTGATTAAAGGTAATTAGTGATATTTAAGGTAAAAATGATATTATAAAAATATGAAAATACCATTACACTTGTCCTAACTCTATTGGATTTTTCATGGAAGACCATGAAAATCCATGGGTCAACTTGGGGACCCCATGGAGCAACTGTGGTAGGAAAATGACATAAATAACTTTTATTTAAAGTTAAAATATAATTGTCACAAACATAAGTTGTTTTACTAAAACAATTTTTAAATGGGGTTATACAAGTCATATTTTTGACTATAAATATTAATTAGAAAGATAAAAAGATTTCCTACATCATGATAGTTTTTTATAATTTTTAGACATTAAATAAATTAAATTATTTATGACACCATAATGATGTAGCGATTACCTCATCAATTAACGATTTAAATAAAATAAAACGATTATGTAAAATCCAAGGCATACACTTGTCAAAAACCAATTGGATGAGTATATTTCGAACCCTTATCACCATATCCTCGAAATATATAAGTGTGGAACCTTTATAATCTGAAAACGCATTTCATAATAATGTAACATTTCAATCTTTCCATGAGTGCCCCTCCTCTCCACTTATAAAAGGCCCCCACCACTACCACCATACTCACACTTTCAAAGCCTTTTGGCTCAGCCAACCTCTGACCAAATACTCTCCCAAAATCCCTTCTCTTACTCTTAGAAGCCTCACTTTTGGCATAATTATTCCCAAAGAAGCCTTTGTCTCAAATCAAAAAAAGAGTTACCCGATTTTAAGGTAATGTGTTCTCTTATGTTATTTTGTTTTAATTTGTTTCTCAAACCCCCTAAACACTTTTTATTCATTTCTTTTGTAAAAACACCAGTATAATCAATAAACTAGGATGTTTTTATAAGAATTATTCGTGCTACACTTACACACACCTTCGTCTAATGGTTAAAGAACATACTGTTTCTATGGGTGGCGAATTACTGCCTCACGAAACGATGATTGTTCAATCTTCTTTTAACACCTCTCATGGTGGCCATTTCAATGAAACTACTTTAATATATGATATATATATTATTTTTATGTTTTCCTTATGCTTCTGTATTTTTCATTTATGTCATACCTTTATTATTTCCATTATGAGAAAATGTGATAATTTCATTTTAGGAAGTGCGGACTACCGCCCCCTCAAAGTGATTTGAATCGTTAATGCCATATGTGGGATGTATAAAGGATAGAGTAAATGGTATTATAAATTATAATATACTGGAATTAAATTATACCTTTATATAATTTTAAATTCATTCCATTAAATATGAAATGGAAATGAAAGTTGCATTCATGCGTACGTACGGCTTACCGTCTCCATGAACGGTGCATTTCATTTCTTACCTCTAAATGTTATGTAATATTATAAATGAATGTATTTTCTAGATATATATTATGTATAAGATATATACATCATGAATATAATTATTGATATAATGGATATTTTACCACATGAACAAAGTGTAATTATAAGAAGTTTATTTTTGACTCAAGTACCTAAGATCGACAAAACGACCGTTATAAACATAAATAATTACATAATGTTCATGACATGGTAATAAGTGATATAAAAGGAATAATGAACTTGAAAAAGGTTCTTAAGAATGTAGAAATTAACTCTAGTTTATTATTCAGGAGATCAAATAACGGTCGACTGAATTCGGACACGAGGTAAGGGAACTTCTTAACCCGATTTCCGTTCTTTGGGTTAATCTCCTACTTTCAAATTATGTCATGATATTATTATTTCCTATATTGTATTTGTACATTATTTATGTTTACTTATAGTGAATACACATAATAGATCTATTTTATTTTAAAAAATGATCTTTGTAAGGGAATTTCTTAACCCAATTTCCATTCTTTGGGTTAATCTCCTACTGTCAAATTATGTTATGATATTATTATGTCCTATGTTTTATTTGTACTGTATTTATGTGTACATATATTGAATACAAATAATAAATCTATTTTATTTAAAAAATGATCTTGGTAAGGACTCCGTCTCAATCTCCTTTCATTGAGGCATATTTTGTTTTATACACAACTTTCTTTTATACGGTGTATAAAACACTTTGACTTTTACGTTTATTCAAATGGAATCTTTTTTTATATGAAGCATTTTACTAAACGACAAAAAGGAATGTTTTTCTTGTCGTACGTATGCAGCGACAACGACTTCTCCGCCTCCGTGAGCACTATTTGAGTTTCGGATTCCACTACAAGCCATAACTTTTTTTAAAAGAAAAATAAATACCATGTCTTACTTTTCTTTTATTTTGGTATTAAAAATGGTTTTGGAAGTGTTCTTATTATATCGATGTGTTGTATTGATATCATGTGATGAAATTGTGGAAATCTTATGTTTCCTTTATGCATGTTTTATGTGATACAATTATGTTATGGTTTATGATATGTTTAAACCTGTTCATATGAGGAATGCATTGGACTTAATAAGTGATGGGTGGAGCCCGCTATAGCTCCTCGATGCATCGGTAGGTCTCATGAGACAAACTAGTGTCTTGGAACGAGGCCTTGACAAAATCTTATTTGTGGTCTTGGCACGAGGCTTTGACTACATGGTTATGATAGTCTGGCATTATGCATTCCATCATTATGAAAGTGGTTATTGATATTTCATTTGATTATTCGACTATTAGAATATCCATGTGAGTAAGTAAATGGTATTATTTCATTTTACTTTTGCCATATTATGCTAATGTTCATGTTTAAAAGGCTTTTGTTTTAGTTATACATTGCCTTAAATGTTAATGTTTATTTATGAATTCTTCTGCAATATTATTATCCTTACTGAGCATCTAAGCTCACCCCTTTCAATGTTTTAATATTTTCCAGGATGTGAAGAAGTATTTTATGAATGACATGTAGGGATAGTCAACGTAGGATATGAGTGTGGACTATGGAGACTTTGTTATTGTAGTTTTTCACTTTATGATGTAATGTAACATTTATGAATGTATCTAGTGTTTCCAAGGCTACTAAACTAATCGGCCTTTCTAAACTTGATCTTTTGTGATCATGCCAAAGTTACGCAATAATGCACCGACTCTGGGTAACTAGGGTCGGGGCATTAGAGTTGGTATCAGAGGCAGTTTAGTACTAACCTTGGAAGCTAGATTTAGATAAACTCTGATTAGAGAACATAGCCCGAAGATAGACTTTGAGGATTAGTATAGAAGAACTTACAAAGAAATTTGGTATTATTGTGATTTTGTGAGTTTTCTGAGAAATACATCCCTGTCTGGATAGGAGCAGGTAGAGGCGGCTCTGGCACAGATGTACCTAGGGGTAAAACCCGAAAACACCTATTTGAGCTAGACTCGAACGGGAACTGGTGCACGACAACGGGCCTTGCTGCACTCTTGGTTACGACACTCCCGGGGGATATGCTTAGGATAATTCTCATTTTCTTTACAAACCACTATGAAGGGTTATGAGTATATACTTCCTCAAAGAAAACATTTTTATGGATTATATCCATAAATAGTTCATTTTATGTTAAGTATTTTACAATTATGGAATTATCTATTTTGATTCATAAACTAATGTAGTTTATGACATTGTTTATAAATGACGCCTAGTGGAAGGAATGGAAACCGTATCAATGCACGCACTCTGTGTAGGGATTTACCTCCTGCTCAAGATAATTATTGTGGATCTAGAGATACAACTGGTGCTGATCAACTTATTACCATACTGGGACAACTCACTCAGGTAATGAATAATAACCTTACTAGTATGGAGCACCCTGATCCTCAACGTGGAGGATCAATGTTAGAACGCTTCATGAGGCAACAACCGCCAACATTTAATGGGGGTACAAATACATTAGTATCTGAGCAATGGATAAACTCCTTAGAGAAAATATTCCACACCTTGGGTAGTAGTGAAAGGGAGAAGGTTGTCGTGGCAGTCTACCGCCTCACTGGAGATGCCGATCAATGGTGGTCACTGATTCAAAACAAAAAGGAAGATGATGAAGTATCAAATATGTAATGGAGAGAGTTCAAAGATATTTTCTTAGAAAAATACTTTCCACGTGACCATCGAGCAGATTTGGAAAGGAAATTTCTGAGTCTGAGGCAAAAGGAGGATGAGAATGTCGCAAAGTATGAGGCTAACTTTACAAGGTTGGCAAGACATTTTGCATATTATATACATAACCCAAGAAGTAAGATTGATCGTTTCTTTGATGGGTTAAAACCGTTTCTCCGTCGAGCTTTAGAATCAAAATCCTTCTAAACGTACGAAGATATAGTCTCATGTGATACCAAAACAGAAAAGGAATTCTTTAAGTCTTATGACAACAAAGTAAAGCAAGAGAAGAAAAGAACGATGGAACAAGAGACAGAAAAAGGGAAAAAGGGAAATTAGGATTTTCCATTATGTGATAATTGTGGGAAGAATCACCCTGGTACTTGTCTAAAAGGAATGGGAGTTTGTTACAAATATGGAGAAAAAGGTCATCAGGCTCGTGATTGTAAGGGAAAGAGAGAGGCTATCAATGTTGAATGCTACAATTTTAGGGAAATGGGGCATTATGCAAATGAATTTCCTAAGAGTTAGGGAAATTTACCTCATAAAAGGCCAAGGGATCAAGGCCAATCTTATGATGTTACTACAGATGAAGTTGAATAATTATTATATTTGTGTTTTTGGACTCAAGAACTAGATTTTGGTTATAAGAATAATGTGATATATATAAGGATTGTACTGCAGTACTCGTTTTTGTTAAAGTTTTAATATGATGAAGGTAATCATATTTTCAGTATGTGACAATAAGAAAAACCTTACTTTGTTTGGGGAATCTAATGTTGCAATTGATTTTGGAATTTAAGGACATTTTAGAGAAAGTCTGGATGGAGGTATTTTGGATAACTATAAAGGTTTGAATGGATTAAGTTGATCTTTGGATAGTATTGTTTATGGTTTAAACATTTCTGAAGATTATTTTTGGAATATTATAATACTATAGTTTTAGGAAAAGTACAACCTGCAGGGTGGGGCATAATCTGTCGCGTCAGACAAAGCTGCAGGAATCGAACCCACAACCATAGTGCGACAGGCCTTTATTACCTACCACTAGCCTACAGGAATTCCCTGGTTATTACAAAATAGTTTTACTAATCTAAATGGTATGTGTTAATATTTGGAACCTTATACAATTAGGATAAATAGAATATTTTTGAGTTCTATTACCTTTTACAGTGAAAGATGGGTTCGTGGTAAAATTTTATTAAAGAATGAAAGTCTACATAACAAGTATGTATATTACCTTACATTCTTAGTAAATCTCCTAAATAAATTCCTCAACTTTATGAATGGTAACTTAAAACAAAAACGTTGCCGGTTAACTTTTCCAACTGGGGATTCAATGACCGTTTAACCAATCACAAGTTTGTGATTTTATTATGGTTAACTTTCTCTTAATCCCGTTTTCTACAATTCTCCAACAAAACTTGATGGTTTTTTTTCTTCCATATCCATATTTTCCTAGAATCCTAGAATGGGCTATCTTGGGTGACCTTTGTACTTATCTTTCTTTTTTTAAAAGTTATATTTTTATTAACCCTATTTCCGATGTGGGTTTTCCACAAAAGTATTGTCTATTTTCAACCTTTTATTTTCAAAGAAAAATTTCAAATTGCGAGGACCAATTTATTAAAGGAGGGGAGAATGTAACACCCCGAGCTTCCACGATACACTTCTCTTTCAATAATGCAATAGCTTGCATTGTACGCAAGTTCAAGATTCTAACACACCGCGACTAATCAAAGTAGCCGTTATGAATAGTAATACCTACTTTTTGAAATTTTATAAATTTTATCTCTCCAAATGGACTTCGTTTTTGTATTCGGAATATCAGAGTTATCCTAAGTTGAATTTTTTGTAATTTTCTGAGACCTTCCAATTTTTTATGAATAGTGAAAAATACTTAAAAACAAATTTTTTAATCAAAATAATTTATAGTGATAAATTATACTATTGAGTGGTTTTAAAGTATAATTAGAATATATTTTTACCATTTTATCCAATGATGTTCATTATAATTAATTTCACTTTGAAATTAGACAAAAACAATTGTCAATCTTTTGATATATATTTTTTCTTAAAAACACGCCATTTGTTGTGCCAGCGGGAATTTATTATAAAATTAATTAATGAAACTTATACGTTTGTAATTTTTTAAAATACACATCATTTTTGAATTCGGAATATCAATTATAGCTTAGGGTGAAATTTTGGCATTGTTCTGAAAAACTTCAATTTTTAATGAATAGTGAAACCACTAAGTGGTAGTTAAAAAACTGATTTTTCGTTTAAATGAAACGTTACCACTTCTGTGATTTGATTTTCAAAAATCCGACATTCATGGTTGTCATTAGGAAGTAAAATTTGGTTCAATGGGATTAAAATAATTTTTTGTTGAATAGTAACTTTTCAGTTTAATTAATCGTGATTAAAGGTAATTAGTGATATTTAAGGTAAAAATGATATTATAAAAATATGAAAATACATTTACGCTTTTCCTAACCCTATTGTACTTGTCATGGAGGACCAAGACAATCCATGGGTCAACTTGGGGACCCCATGGATCCACTGTGGTAGGAAAATGACATAAATAACTTTTATTTAAAGTTAAAATAAAAATGTCACAAACATAAGTTGTTTTACTAAAACAATTTTTAAATGGGGTTATACAAGTCATATTTTTGACTATAAATATTCATTAGAAATCAAAAAATATCTCCTACATCATTATAGTTTTTTATATAATTTTTAGACATTAAATAAATTAAATTATTTATGACACCGTGATAATGCAGCGATTACCTCATTAATTAATGATTTAAATAAAATGAAAAGATAATGTTAAGTACAAGGCATAAACTGGTCGCAAACCTATTGGATGAGTATATTTAGAACCCCTATCACATTATCCACAAAATATATACGTTTGGGACCTTTAGAATCCAAAAAAGCATTTCATAATAATGTAATATTTCAATCTTTCCAAGAGTGCCCCTCCTCTCCACTTATAAAAGGCCCCCACCACTACCACCTTACTCACACTTTCAAAGCCTTTTGGCTCGGCCAAACTCTTCCCAAATACTCTCCCAACTTTCCTATCTTACTCGTAGGAGCCTCATTATGGGCAGAATTATTCCCAAGGAAGCCTTTGGCTCAAATCAAAAAAGAGTTACCCGATTTTAAGGTAATGTGTTCTCTTATGTTATTTTGTTTTAATTTGCTTCTCCAACCCCCTAAAATCTTTTTATTCATTTCTTTTGTAACAAAAACAGTATACTAAATATACTAGGATGTTGTTATAAGAATTATTAAAGCTACACTTACACACACCTTCATCTAATGGTTAATGAACATACTGTTTCTGTGGGTGGCGAATTACTGCCTCACGAAACAATAATTGTTCAATCTTCTTTTAACACCTCTAATGGTTTCCATTTTGATGACACTATTTTCATATATGATATATATATTATTTTTATCTTTTCCTTATGCTTCTGTATTTTTCATTTATGGAATAACTTTATGATTTCCATTATGGGTAAATGCGAGAATTTAATTTTAGGAAGTGCGGACTACCGCCCCCTCAAAGTGATTTGAATCGTTAATGCCATATGTGGGATGTATAAAGGATGGAGTAAATGGTATTATACATTATAATATAATGGAATTATATTATACCTTTATATAATTATAACTTCATTCCATTAAATATGAAATGGAAATGAAAGTAGCGTTCATGCGTACGTACGGCTTACCGTCTCCATGAACGGTGCATTTCTTTTCTTACCTCTAAATGTTATGTAATATTATAAATGAATGTATATACTGGATATGTATGATGTATATGATATATACATAATTAATATAATTATGGATATAATGGATATTTTACCACATGAACAAAGTGTAATTATAAGAAGTTTATTTTTGACTCAAGTACCTAAGATTGACAAAACGACCATTATAAACTTAAATAATTACATAATGTTCATGAAATGGTAATAAGTGATATAAAAGGAATAAATAAATTGATAAAGGTTCTTAAGAAGTTAGATATTAACTCTAGTTTATTATTCAGGAGATCAAAGAACAGTCGAGTGAATTCGGACACGAGGTGAGGGAACTTCTTAACCCGTTTTGCGTTCTTTGGGTTAATCTCCTACTTTCAAATTATGTCATGATATTATTATGTCCTATCTTGTATTTGTACTTTCATTATGTGTACTTATAGTGAATACACATAATATATCTATTTTATTTAAGAAAATGATCTTTTTAAGGGAATTTTTTAACCTAATTTTCATTCTTTGGGTTAATCTCCTACTGTCAAATTATGTTATGATATTAATATGTCCTATCTTGTATTTTTACTTTCTTTATGTGTACTTATATTGAATACACATCATAGATCTATTTTATTTAAAAAGTGATCTTGGTAAGGACTTCGTCTCAATCTCCTTTCATTGAGGCATATTTTGTTTTATACACAACTTTCTTTTATACAGTGTATAAACCCCTTTGACTTTTACGTTTATTCAAAAGGAATATTTTTTATACGAAGAAATTACTAAACGACAAAAGGAATGATTTTCTTGTCGTACGTATGCGGTGACAACGACTTATCCGCCTCCGTGAGCACTATTTGAGTTTCGGCTTCCTCTACAAGCCATAACTTTTTTTAAAAGAAAAATAATTACCATGTTTTACTTTTCTTTTATTTTGGTATTGAAAATGGTATTGAATGTGTTTTTATTATATCGATGTGTTGTATTGATATCTTTTGATTGAAGTGTGGAAATATTATGTTTCTTTTATGCATGTTTTATGTGATACAATTATATTATGGTTTATGATTTGTTTAATCCTGTTCATATGAGGAATGTATTGGACTTAATAAGTGACCGGTGGAGCCCGCTATAGCTCGTCGATGCATCGGTAGGTCTCATGAGACAAACTAGTGTCTTGGCACGAGGCCTTAACAAAATCTTATTTATGGTCTTGGCACGAGGCCTTGACTACGTGGTTATGATAGTCTGGCATTATGCATTCCATCATTATGAAAGTGGTTATTGATATTTCATGTGATTATTAGACTATTAGAATATCCATGTGAATAAGTAAATGGAATTATTTCATTTTAATTTTTCCATATTATGCTAAAGTTCAAGTTTAAAAGGCTTTTGTTTTAGTTATACATTCCCTTAAATGTTAATGTTTACTTATGAAAACCTCTGCAGTATTGTTATCCTTACTGAGAATATGAGCTCACCCCTTTCAATGTTTTAATATTTTCCAGGATGTGAAGAAGTATTTTATGAATGACCTGCAGGGATAGTCAGAAGAGGATATGAGTGTTGACTATGGAGACTTTGTTATTTTAGTTTTTCACTTTATGATGTAATGTAACATTTTGAATGTATCTAGTGTTTCCAAAGCTACTAAACTAATCGGTCTTTCGAGACTTGATCTTTTGTGATCAATCCAATGTTACACAATAATTCACCGACTCTGGGTAACTGGGGTCGGGGCGTTACAGGAGACATATATAATGTCACCTACCTAGGTGGGGGAAATATTTTAGGTATACAATTCCATGCTCTCAGGGTTGAATGAAATCAATCAACCAAATTTTGTGTCATCGAATTGTTTAACCTCTATCCAGGATAATAGAGAACACTCTTGCAATCTACTTCTTTTATCTAGGAAGGAATTGGTTTCTAGGAAACATTCTTTGAGGAGTTATCAAACATCACATATAATAAATAAGCAATGAATTTGTGAACGTCTTGTAAGAAATATAAATTATTGATGTTATGACCAATATATCCATGGAAAAGACTATAGTAGGGTTGATCGGTTCCTATGTTGTGGTATCATGAGCAGGTTATTGTCAATGGCTATATAAAAATAGCTGGGGATTTTTTATTTTGGAAGGATTAAGATTTATTCACCATCCATCAAATCCTAGGATAACCTTATCTCTTTTTTCCTCTAGATTAGATAAAGTTTGTGGTTTTTGCCGCTTGAAAATAGTTGATTGGTTGTTTGACACCTTCCTAGGTGTTTGAATGGGAACTTCTACTAGTTTTAATTTAACAATGAATTTTTCTTCCATTCCATCCATTTTTCCTTCTATTGAATGGAATGTGTTGAGATTTTTATTGAGTTCGTTAAATGGAATATTCCGAACATTGTGTCATTTTTTTGAACTCCCAAAACCCACCTAAATTATTTATTCGGACTAGTGGTTTCTATGATGCATCCCATAAAATTACAACATAGATTTATATAAATTTTTCTTATAAGATAAAGATGCTGGGAGAATAGGTTGGAAATTTCCATTTAGATGTGAAGTTAGACAACCACTCAATCAGTTCATATGGTCGATGAAGTTCATTTTCCTCGTCTTGGAACTGAACTGGTAAAGGAATTGATGAAAAAGGACATTCTATCCTGTAACAGATCATGCTGGAAGGTTGTTGTACCAAAACATGGATAGTCCTACCAAAGGCTATACAAAACATCTCAGCATGGTCACCTCATTCTGAACTCATGGGCCCATTATCAGTCTAAGTTGGGATACAATGTATGTAGGATAATTTTTGGGGTCTCCCACACCGTCAAAGGTGAAGACAGTTTTATTACTAATACTCAGTGGGGGAAAAGTGTCATCCACCATTTCGGGATATAGATTGTTTTTAGGATATATCGGTTTGTGTCACAATTCCATGGAATTCTTTTATGTAACCATGTACATTAGGGTGTTGATAAGTTCTAGTGTAACTACTGTCTGAGAGAACTCCAATCTATAGACAGTGGATGGGGCCTAATGAGGGGGCCTTATTTTTTCTCCCATTAATTCTGCATTCATGTGAATAATTAATGATAACCCTTGCAAGAGATATGTTTTTTCAAAAATTTAGGTAAGTTGTAGTCATTTTTGGATTCCTCATTTATATAGTCCAAATTTCTATATGTGGATCTAGTATGATGCACATATATTTCTCTTGTAATAGAATATTTTCTCGGAGGAATAATATTCATTTCTTCTCAAATATGATACCCAATGGGAATTTTTACTTAATGTTTAACATCATTGAGTTTCCGTAGTGTTTCATTATCATTCCATTATCATTAAAATTGTTCCTTCTAGGAAGGATTTTGGGGTGGTTATTAGGTTATAGAAACACCATTACCTTTATCATCTTTAGTCTTCCACCATATAGATGGAAAATATTTATTCAAATGTGTCATATTTTGAATCCTGCACTGGTCTTAGGTAAGTACAACCACAACATTTTCATCTAGATCCTCCTCTCAACATATATTTTCCACATTGTGTCCCTCTATGTTTCTTTCTTGATCCTTATTATTTTTTTTGTTAAATGTGATGTCATTCAATGAGGTGTACCTAGAAATGGTAGTTTTCCATTTACATTAAATGGAGCTACATGATTTTACACTCCCTGTATTATTTTTATTTCTCAAAACATTGAGTATATTAGTTTGTTTTATATTGAGAGCTCAGTGGTGACTGGTTTACATCCTTATAACCTCCTCCCGTGTCCTCCTATGTGTAATGACCATAAGGTATTTTTTTTTCATTATTTCTGAATGATCCTTTAAGAGAATAAGCTTTCCTTATGGTAGGGGGGAAGGATAAGATTTTGACCATCAATATTCACTTCCCAACCTAGAGAGGACTAATTCTTTATAGAGTGACGATGATGACGAAAATACCCCCAACCTACAAGATCTGGACTATTAGGGACCAAAATTGTCATTGATTGATTCTATATTGATGATAGAATGCTTTCAGTATAGGATTTGATGATTTTGAGGGAATGAATAGAGTTATAAATTACTTTTCTCTAGTAGGATAGGGTTTATGTAGAACCAAAATTGATTTCCCTAGGACTCTCATAGAGAATAATGAACCAGATGATAGTGATTGATATATTAATTCCCCCATCCTAGAGGGATGAGGTTTTTTGTAGCTGAAACTAATATCTCATAAATACTCTGAATAATTTATGATTCTAGGTGTGGAAATAGTGGTAGATATTCCCCAACCCAAATGGTTGGGTTTTTTATTGGACAACTTCTATGATAGCTAATACTACGACCTCTTTGATGTAGAGTAGTTGTGCTCATGTTAGAGCTGTGTGAAATGGTATCACGTGGCAGGAGTCCGTTTCTCAAAGAAGTTTTGAAATTGATCACAACATTAGATTCCTTATATGAAATTAATTCTCATTATTGTGAGGGTCCATGCTCAATGATATGTGAGATTTCTATTCCCTTAAGGTTTCATGTGTTGGAATGATTGAAGCAGGGGAATTCGGGTGTAGTGACTAACTTGCTCACGCATTACCATACCCCCTGATATCACTGAAGGCTATGATGTTACAAGATTTCATATATAAGAGGATTTATTATTCCATGGGTGTGGTGAATAGTTATTCACCATACAATCCCCATCCTTAAATTTAGTTTCATGGCATGGATTTAAAGATCATCTTCGAATGATTTGTGATGAAATAGTAGAAATAATTTTTTTATTTGCTCTATGAGTTTCCAGTTATTTTACATGGGCCTTTGAGATAATAGTCAAGTCTAGATAATAATAGTGTATCATGTTGGTCTGAAGTTGACCATCGTAACCTAGAAAAATAAAGTGTGTAACCTTCAATTACTGAAGATAAACCCATATATTTTTTCTTAGATAAATATTTTACATATTTTTTATCTCATATTGGATCTCATAGTCCGAAGTATATAGGGGCCATAACATGGTCGAGAGGTTGGTTCTGAATAACCATCTTTGTATATCAATGTTAGCCTCCTCTTCATCAGACTTACATGACTCCATCTGATCATACCAAAAAAGGGTCTTCCTGGAGTCACAATTTGTGATGAGTTTGAATATTTACAAACTATGAACTATATATATGATTAAATGAAGAAAATAGCACAAAAAAATGTTGAATCATAGAACATATTTAGAAGGGTCGTTTTTATGGTGTAATAAGAAAATGAAATTCAAGAAAATTGACTAGAATACTATAACAAATAATAATATTAAAAATAATGGTGTCATACAAATGAAAATGTGCTCCCACTATTGAATAAGAGGCCATATCATGGACCTTTTCAAATAGACCATAAAAACTTGTGTTATTGGAATATTTCTACTGAAGAAAAAAATAAATCTTAGAAACATATATATGGTTTTATTTGGTGCATGAAATTCAAGATGATAGATTCTAATTTCATGATTTTTTCATTAAAACGATAGTCCTATAACAATAAAATATTTGTGTGGTAGGTGAATAATGTATTTAAATGTTACTAAAAAATGAGATACATGAATTTATGTAGAAAATAAATATTAATTATCAAATGGAAAACACTATTTACTTATTAAGGTAAAAATACTACTATGAAAGAAGAATTTTACATGCTAGAAGAAGAGGGATCATATACACAAACAATACATGGTCATATGAAAAGAGAAATAAAAATTTTCTAGAATGATTTACCAATAATAAAATATTGAAAGTGAATTGATTTCTATTGTGAAGATGTATAGTCCCTCAAAGTTGCAAGATGGAGAGATCAAATAGTGCATTTCACCATTAATTGATAAAATATAGAAATTATAATACAGTTTTAGAGTGAAGAGTTTTCATATATATAGATTAATTGAAATGTGTTTATATTTTGATAAATAAATATCATCCCTATATACCTAACTGATAATAATTGAAAAACCACTATATTAACAATTATATCCTCTTTTGGGTATTTTATATAGGGAATTAATGGTTATTCACATATTCTGAGGGATACGTGAAGAAATTAATGTTGTGAAAAATTATACATCACATAGGAAGTCATCCATCATGTAAAACTTTATTTAAATTGGAATCAAAATTCTTTTTTTAGTTTATTTGTTAATGAATCCATCCATGATGAAGAAGGCAGATGATTTTATTTTCTGTAAGTGGACTGAATCTGAATACAAAAATTATTTGAATATCTATATTAATATAATATATTATGTTATGGTAAAGGTTATATAAGATTGTTTCAAATTTTTATATTTTTTAAATTTAAGGTTTTCATTGAAGAGGTATGTTGTCATATCATTAGGTGAAAAATAATTCTAAATCAGAAGAGGAAAAATTGTTATTTGCTGAAAAATAAATATTTTATTCATAAACGGGAATTAAATTATTTCAATTGAATGTTTATAATCTATTTGTTGAAGATCAATTAAGGTGATTAGTTGAAAACATTTTTAACAACCCCTTAAAAATTATTTTAGTACGGTGATCACATACTGAAGTGTAATTGACAACATTGTTAGTAAAATTGATCATACCTATAATCTACATGAATCACAGTTCATGTAGACATAGATTAGGTTCGTTTTATAAATTTTTTTATGTTTTTGTGATTATCTCCTTCTCTATATGAAATTATACTATAAGTGTTAGAAGAGTAGAATATGTTGATAACATAAAATTTTAATTGAAATGGGTATTCCAAAACAATCCAAAGAGTTATATAAGAACCCACATAGTTTATTGAAGATGGAATTTTTTGGCTGTGAAATTCATTTCCAATAATTTATGAATAAAAAATAATATTTTTCTATATTTTTATGATTTTAGATTTATTTATAATATCTAATTATAATTTCCAACTAAAATAATATATTTCATAATGTTTTCAGAATATAATGAGGGATATTTTGAGGATTTTATTTATATATCCTAATTAGAAAATAAAAAAATATGATGAGTGGAGATAGATCATATTTTTATGGTCTAAAATGATGAATTGAGATGTTTGATTTAATGATTCATGAAAAATTGGAGGGATGATTATTTAATGAGAAATATCATTTGAGATGGAAATTATATATTAAAGTTTACATAGTTTTAACAATGTAAAATTTTATGGAGATTTATATAAAAACATCTAACCACTCAAGTCGAGGAACTAGATCAATCCTATACATGTTATAGGAGACCCCAACCACATGGGAGAGTCATATCATAGATATTGGCAGTATTTGTGAAATTGTTTGGCGGTATCCAACACATGAAGTCATAGTGAGAAAACATAGATCCCACAGGATGCACATAGGGGCTGACATGTGCTCCCATCCCATGTGTCTGTGAGATGGTGTGTCTATGTTCTAAACTGGGTCTGGACTAAAGTGTTTTGACACATGAAAGATATTATTCAGTGCATAAAAAATGATGAATCAATAAATTTTGGATTCATACTTCCAATATACTATAAATCCACCTAAAAAAGCATGTAATGATATTTTTTATTTGATCTATTTTATCTATAAGTAAAATTGAGTCTAGATTCTTATTTTACCTGTATACTTTTAATGGATCTATATGTTATGATATTTCCATATTTCACAACATCTTATGATCAAATCATCCAACTATGACCATTAAAAACTCATCGTATCAATCATATAAGATTTATTAATGTTGAGATGGATTACGTGAGGTGTGGAAGAAATATATAAGAGTATATGTGTTTGAGACTCCTTTTTATATGATGGTGTTTTTTCATAGTTGTGAAGCCCGATATGATAATGGGTTCACATAAGTGTGTATTCATGCGAATAAGAGGCATGGATGTGCACATGGGGTGCTATGTTGCTATTGGTTGTCCATAAATATCTCCTAATCCTAAGAAATTGAGGAGACGATCTTAATGAAAATATGAGAGTGTTGTGAGACTAAAGTAGTGTAGGGAAAGAACTATGTATTCACAATATGGTTAAATTTTATCTTATTGTGTCTTAGAAATTGTTATCACATGTTGTTTGAACCCATGAGCAATTGTTTGGGTAATAAACTCTCAATGTGTTATACAAAGAGGGTGGGGTATTCCGTAATCTTAAGTGCTTCATCAAGAATATTATTCACATATAAAACCTTATGAAAATAATTAATATTTTATTCTATAGAATTTATGCATAAAAATTCATGAATTGAGACAGTTACACTTATACTATTGTGTGGTGGAATTCACATAGAACTTGTTTACAATATTACATAAAATACAATTCCTTATTTGTGAATTTCTATTGCATTTATTCATTAATACTATGAGTGTTTTAAAACAGATGAATCTTCTAGGTATGTGATTATATACCTTCATGAAGGAAGTGTGAAAATCTCTTCTTATTGAGACTTAGTAAAGAATAATTTAAAGGTTTGTCTTGATAATGACATGAATGAAATGATCTTTTAAATAAAATATAACTTCCACCCTAAATTCATGAAAAAATAAAATATTCATGTGTTTAATAATTTAAAATATTGTAACAAGTATTTTCATGAGAATTATTTGAAGAAGTATTTAAGGATTTATATTGGGAAGTTATGACTTCCTAGTAATCCTAAATGTTATGTATATTTTGATGTACGTTTCTATTGCTTTTCATTCATTTACTATGTAATCCACATAGTAGATGTCCAGTATTACAAAAAATAGAGCTTCACAAGATTCGAAAAAAGAAAGGAAGAAATGAAACCAAAATGGGAAAGTACACGTCGTGATGGAAAAGTTTACATCATGTACTTGATGACAACAACTTGCATCAATCTGAAGAAATTGTCAGTCCATGTCCTGAATCCCTACTACACATCGTGGCTCAAGTCAAAGCAGTTGCTGATATAGCTGTGAGGATTCAATGTGTATAGCCAACTGGCCATGTGGTACATGTCGTGAACCATCTGTACATGACATGACCGTGGTCAAACTTTATTAATCCATAGAAGATATACATGCCATGTGGAGATCCTGGTTGAAGTAACGTGGATTAAGGGTTAATGAAGTGACGATTTAGTACATGCCATAACCATTTATTCCTATTTAAGGAGTGGCATAAAAACACAATGGGAATGGGATAGGATTAGCTCTCTCTATCTTTTAGATGCCCTTCAGAATTTCCTTTTCTTTCCCCCCTTAAAACACATTAGTTTATTTTAATTCCTTTACGTTTTCAATCAAAGAGAGGTGGATTCATTTTCATCAACACCATAAATTCTCAAGTTATTTTATTTACTTTTAATTCCATTAATGTAAGACATTGTTTAACATATTCATTCATGTTTATTTCATATCATTACATGTTTATTCAATACCATTCCATTAACATTGTTATTATGATTTCCTTTATCCCTTTATTTACATTAATTACAATCATGAGTAGCTAAATGTAGCAAGGGAAGGGATAAAGATTCGATTTATCTACACACATAATTAGACCTCTAGTTATACACATAGAAAATGTAACTGGATCAGTAATTAGGTTATAAATCAATAGTCAAACACAATTTGTGCGATTATACCATGACCATTAGATAATAAAAAAACAACCCTATCCTAATTAGAGGGAACTAAGACTATGAACATTATATTAGGGAAATTTCTACAATAGAAGACGAATTTAATACATATAGGACTGTAACTGGCATCCTAACCAAGGAATAGTTACATCCTAGGTAGAACTAGAAGACTGGATCAGGGTTGACTAGTGACTACTGCTTGCTTTGTAGACTAAGAAATTTGGACCATGAAGAGATTAGAATTAGGATCGCCTTAATCTAGATACTCAGACAGAATCCCAAATTCTCTTTAATGAATTAATTAAAAACCCAAAAATAGTTTGAAAACTCCAAAACTTTAGTCAAACATGTAAGGAATCCTGCAAAGGTTTCAAGAGTAGATTTATTATCCCTACATAACAACGTCCTCTTCGTGGGATCGACCTCAGATTTCTACTATACTATTTCCTAGTAGTTAGTAAAGTTAGATACATATATAAATTTCTATAATGATGTGCCAGTGTGAAAACAAAACAAACCACATGGCTCACTCCAATCAAATTTTGGTGTTGTTACATGGGAGGTAATGTTGTTTCTCTATGTTAGGACTATGGTCTAGATCTAGAATTACCTTTCCCTCACCATATTCCTTCATTTTTATACACTCTTGCATATCTTCTATTTTTACCTTGCATATAACAAGTTCCCTTGAATATTTCAAGGAATTTTAATGAAAATTTCCCTTTGGCCTTTGATCCCATGATCGAAAGGTATCTCTCTTCCCTTTGCTGGTCAGCAATGGCCGGAAAATTACACCTTGCGGAAAAAAACCCGCTAGACCCCAACCATGAAGTAATTTTAGGAGAATCCCTTATAATGAAACAAGAGAATATGGTTATAGATAATGGCTTTCCATCAGTCCATGGTACAATCCATAGCATTGTTCGACCCCCCTATTCAATACCATAATTTTGAAATAAAACCTGGACTCATCATATGATCTAAAACATGGGGAAATTTAACAGTATTCAGAGATAAGATCCACATGAACATTTGTCCAATATCCTGGAGGTCTGTGATACCTTTTGCAATCAAATAGTTTCTTTTGATGCAATAAGACAATGGTTCTTCCCATTCTCATTAAAAGAGAGATCCATGGACTAGGTAAAGAGTCAATCTATCATGTCAATTACGTCGTGGGATGAACTGGCCAAGAATTATTTGGACAAGTACATCCCACCCATCTGTACCTGGATTCTTCGGAATGAAAATTAAAATTGAATCTAGAATGATGGAGAATATGATTGGGAATTGTGGGACCACATTATATAATTATTGAGAAAGTGTCCACATCATGGACTTGATGTGTGGATACAACTCCAAACCTTCAATCAAGGACTCCAGCTATCAGCCCATAATTTTGTCGATGTAGCTGCTAAGGGAGGTCTCATTTTCAAGACTCCCAAAGTAGAACGAGACATTATCGATGAGATCCCACATAATTCTATTTTTAGGAAAAGTGATCATGGACCACCATGGGGTGGAGTCCACTAGATTGATGAGACAACAAGACTATTAGCACAAGTTGAAGTGATCACTAAAAATATTGAATAATTTTAGACAACAACTACTCAACCCCCTCCTACCACTATAATGGAAATGAAATCAAGTCATATGTGCGGTGGCCCACATATATATCATGAATAAAAATATATATATGAAGAAAGACAAAAATATTGTAATTAAATCTATTACAATAAGAAGAACCAACCATTCCATCATTGAAAATATTATTAGCCGAGACCTGCTCAACATCAACCTCAAAACAATCTGTGTTATTTTTAGCTGAGATTTGGACATAACTAGTTCAGATATCAAGGACCACTAGGGTACCCTCTGATGAACCTTGTACCGAGACCACAAGATCAACAACAACACTTCTATTAAAGAGAAGAATAATTTCAATCACATCATCCAATACCTCTGTATGAACCTATGATAAGCAATAAAGAAAAATTCCAGGGGTAATTTGTTCAAATGTATAACAAAAAATGATGACCCATGAAACATATATGAAAAACCAGAGAGCTACTTTGAGGAAACCTGAAGTGGAAATGGGTCAAATATAAAAGACCTTATCTGATAGATTACCAGGTACTCTACCTAGTTATATTGATACATACCCATGACAATAAGCTAAGGCAGACGTGCTAAGGAGAAGAAAGATTATAGAAATCCAAAAACCGAAAAAGGAAAGGCCGCAAGAAGAAATGATTATAATACAACCAGTACCTGATGTAAAAGTTGTTGAAGTCACTCCCACCTTACTTCATGAAGATGTACCGACTGGGAATGAACATATACCTTAGAAATATAAATAACATGTGTTTGTTTCCACACATCCATACCATCCACATCTTCCCTATATGGAGTGAGCGAGACAATGTAGGCATGAGAAACAGTATATGACGTTCCTGGATATGTTCACTAAATTACATATCAACATCCCATTTTCTAAAGATATTTCTAAGATACCTATGTATTTCATGCTCCTAAAAAAAATTTATAAAACAAAATAAAAATAGAAGACCTAAGAGTCATCTCTTTAAATGAATAATGCTCCAATATTGTATAACATGAAATTCCACCTAAGATGAGGGACCCTAGAAGCTTGTCAATCCCCTATGAGATAGGAAAATGCAATTTTGATAGAGCACTATGTGATCTTAGAGAAATAATTAACCTTATTACAGTGAGCATCCTTTATAAACTCAGAGTCAAAGAATTCACTAAGACAAGGGGAGAGTTACAATTATCTGATCACCCTGTCAAGCACCCTATAGGCATTATAGAAGACGTTCTCATATAAGTTGGAAATTTAATATTGCATACTGATTTACTAGTTTTGGACATGGAAGAAGATGAAGATGTAACTATTATCCTCAGAAGACCATTCATATAAATACTAAATGCTCTTATTGATGTCAACCAAGGATGTATCAACTTTGGAATGGGAGAAGAAAAATTTGTGCTCAACTAAATTAGAGGTGTTCAACACTCAGATAACAACAAGTATTGTAAAATCATATCTCTTACGCAAAATGATTAAGATTCTATGGCTAAAAAAGAAGAAATTGATGAATTTGTATAAAAAAATAAGTAGGCCATGAATTCATGGAAGTCAATTATATTGAACCACCCACCATATAGGTTGTACCATTATTGATTCAAACCATCATTCACCCCCCTAATTTAGACTTAAAAGATGATTAATTATTTATCCCATCCAAAATTCAACCCATTACATTAAAAAAATCATCTATAGGGGAATATACCTCCTTACCCGGTATTGAAAACATTGAATTACACATTGATAGATCACCATTAAAAATACTTGATCATGGATTGAAGATGTTTCATGAAAAATTCTATGAGAACAGTGTCATAAAATGAGACATATTTGAGTCAATATATCCACTATAAATGAAGACATGACTAGGAGGAAACCCAGGTTAATAGTTAGATAGGATAGAATATGAAAAATCTTTTGAGAGTCCGTTTTTCATCTAAATAATGGAGCAATTTGAATAAAATATGAAAAAATAGAAGAAACCAATGAATTTCACGTCATGTACCTGAGGGTCACGACATGACCCTTTGTCACTATGAAATTAGTTTTTTCTGAAAGATCATGATGTGACCCTCATATACACATCGTGACCTAGCTTGGGTCAGTTTTTTTAAAAACCGAAGGGTCATAACCATTTGACCCCCCTCAAACCTGAGCCCCTCTCCCTCTTACACGTTGCCCCTCCCCTTCAAACCTCACTATGTTACCCTTCCTATATTATTCCAAAACCGAACCCTCCTCCCCCTCCTCTACATGGCATGAAAAAAATAGACATTAGCTTGAGACATCAAAATCTCCATCCGCTTCATCTACTTCCGTGATCTAGCAACCTACTACTATGAGCCCGCACGCTCCATCCATCTTGCAGGACATAAGCTCCTCCCCATCAATAGATGATAATATTCATTTTTCACTTAGTGCTTTTCTTCACTAACCTGACCACCAGGTTAATCTCATTTAGCTCTAAGAAAAACCCATGAGGACCAACAAGACTCTAGATATGGACGTTCATGCGAAGATGAACGTCACAAATGACATCTTGGGAATATTGGAGACACTTCACATCAATAGCATCATTTAAATCTCTAAGGAGACATACATGGAGCTATTTTGGGAGTTACCAGCCACCTTTGACAAATCAATGGTTGAATTTCACTACAGGATAGGTGGCATACAACATTGGCTCACCATGGATGAGTCTGGTGTAAGACTCTGTATCTACATTGAGGAGTTCGTTGTCTCCAAAATATATCATACTTTGTAAACGAGGCTCTCTCTGGAGGATGCACTGAGCCTTTGGAATCTCGTCCGCTGTGACCCACAATCCTACCACGACCCCAGGATGGTGTAGTCCACCCAGATGAGGACTCCATCTCTACATATTCTATATCGGGACATGGTACGCAGGTGATTTGAGGCAAGACCAATAGCAGTGTCATCCATTTTGAGGTTCTTATCCTTGATGTTTCCATGGGTGGAACTCATATCAACAAGGATGCCCAGTTTGCCTCCAAATATAGAGTACTGTCACAGATGAGGTGGGACATGCTTATGGGAAAATCATTCCTCACCAGGTTTTCCAAATACCTCCCCATTTTCGATGCCTCGCGACCCCTCAGTGGTCCCAATTGAGCTAATTTATCTAGTGCTGCTACACAAGATGGGGATTCCAGTGAAGGAGGGTGATGTCTATTTGTCGGTTTTTGATGTCCAAGGGCATGTATCTTATCCAGATGCACATTAAGAGGCTAATCTGTAGTAACAGGAACCAGAAACAGTAGGAAACTCTTCTACCCACCATTACCGTACTCACCCATCACCACCAGTAGCCCCGCCAACTACCCCATCCACCATCCTACACCTACCAAACCCACTCTTTCTGACTTGTGGTACTCCTAATGTGCATCCTAGAGAATCATCACTAGATCACTTCCCACCTCCATTTTCCCTTCATTGAGACTACTTTCTTCACCCCTCCTCCACCCACTACCAATGACCCTTCCTCATCCACACTTCCTCCCTCACCATCTCTACCCCTACAACCTCTCTCCCAACATCACAAACCCTACTTCTCAATAAGGTTTTCTCACGAATCATGACTAGAAGAGAAAGGGATGAGCCTCTAAGACCACCCCCAATTTCCCTTTCATTGATCCAATAGCTAGACATATGACCACTATACAAATAAAAAAGTCCCCACCCCTCACCACATCCCAGCATATCACTTGTACCACACCACAATCTACCTCATCCCCACCTACCACTTCTTTTTCTGCTACTGATGCTGATTTATCTAACCTGTTCATTTCTTCTACTACTGCTGGTCTGACCATGCAGGAAAATTTTGACCTCGAGTGCTGATTTGTATTTTCATACTTTTTTGGGATGTGTTACATTTTTTGTAGGGGTGAGCTGCCTTTTCATTCTCATGTAATACACTAGGATATTTATATACATTGTTGGATTTTCATTCCCTTTTTCATGTGTGTTTACTTTTGTTTCCTTTTTTTCATTAGAAATGTCTAGATTTTATGAGTCATCTGATGTTTTCGGCGAACCCATTATTCCATGAATTCTTCTGTTACTAGTAACCTAATATGTGTCAGATATTTCAAATAAACACTATAATTTAACAATGAAAATTCACCAAGAGAAACAACCTCCTTAACCAATGAATACATTTCAACCGCATTTAGTGTTCAGTCGATCTACACTTGATGTTGTGAATCTAGTTAAGTGACCATACGAACTCGGGGACATATCGACTATTAGCTTCATGTGAAAAAGAAGCTACTAATATGGTGGGACCATACTTTGAATTTTTTTTCCACCAGTCTGGCTCACAATAATAAATTAACTCATTATGGGAGGCAACCCATAGTTTTTTTTTGAGTTTTGTTTTGAGTATTGGATTTTTCAATGTTTCATTACAGTACATTGTATAAATGTTCATTAAATAAATAAAATGGTTACCGTTATCCCTTAATTTTTTACCTACCTATTTTATAGCTATTCAAATGTTTAAACTAGTGAATTAACATTTTTTCAATAGTTCAATATTTTTCCTACTAATATATTTTGCAGGTGGCTAAAACATCAATTTTAATATAGCTCAGACACCCCCATGGAAACCACTTCATCTCAGGGAGCTCTCAATTACCAATCTTTTATTCTATCATCACTGCCATGTTAATTCAATTACAAAAATTCAGCTCCACACCACTCCCACCCATTATTACAAAGACTGTGGGGACACTGTCTTCTTTTAAATATGGAGGGGGTGGGGGTTCTCATGATTTCACTTATGATTCACTTTTTTTTTCATATTCTCACTATTCTAGGAGACATTTTTTAAATTGATAAGGATTCTGCAAACTTGAAAACCATTATGTCCATGTTAAATAAAAATAAAGATAAAAAGAGAATTTTATGAACCATGTTTCACCCATACAAATAATTTTATAATGATTACTGAGTTTACAAGTTTAATTCAAATGTAAAATCATTGAAATTGTTATTAAATGAATCACTACTCAATATTTACACCCTTTTAAAATGTTAGTTTATATTTTATTATCATTACCCTAGAAGATTCTAATCCTTTGATATAATTTTATTTTATTAGCATTTTTTATCAGAGATACCTAAGACAAGTAAACCTACATTAACCTTCATTGATATCTTATCAAAACAATGACTGAAGAAGTGTAATTTTATAATGATTGAGGTAGCCTTTTGTAGCCATTTTACCTGATACCCACCTGAAATTTGTTATTCATTTATCCCATAGTATCTATGAATGACATGTTAGAAGAAAATATATTTCAAGACCATTTCCCTTAATACCCTACTACTAGTACAATTTTCGAAGATTATTTTAGAAAAAGTGTGGGAGAGGCATTAAAACAACTTGCGATGCTTTCAAATTTCGAGAAGTTTGGTGTGCTAATGTGAATTTAGGTTTTGATCTATATACCTTTTTTTTATGTCATTCGTATTTTCTTCCTTTAAAAAATATAAAATAGTAGACAAAATAGATGTGGATCACATACTAGGAGGGTCAAAAATCACCATTTTCTAGACCGATGAATCCCTTAAAAGATCATATGTGGTTAGGTAAGGGATAAGAGATATATCCTTGGAATAAATTTCAAAAAATAAAAATGGAAAAGAAAATGGAAAGGAATATAATCATTTATTTTTCTACATACTCTCTATACTTATGGATCTAACCTGAGCTAATGAATTATAGACCTGAATTCACAGGTATAGGAATTTTGTCAAACTTATGTTGCATTGTCATTTTACTTTTGATATTACCCTCTTTTTGAGCCTGATTTTCACATTTTACCTACCTAACTGTAGCCTCAGATTCATCGAACCGTGATGCTAAAAATATTTAAGATTATTTTTATACATGTATTTACATAGTGGAGGTGATAGAACTAGTGAAAGCCTATGGTAAGGAACATGGAATCAGGGTATGATCATATCTTACTTACATTTTACCATGAGTGATGAGAGTAAACCATGTTGAGGTAAATAACTACTATGAAAATAGAAAAAAAATAGTTAAAACATCATGATAAAAGAAATATTTTTTTTAAAATGTGAACTATGAGGAATGACTAATTTACAATGTAGGATTAAAAACAAGAACTAGAATACTTTTCTACTTACACTTAATTTAATTTAATGGACATAACTTACATTTCTTGAATTAAAAATTTGTTATCCTTTTGAAACCATTGTTGAGATAGTTTTCATGAGAACAAGCAATGATTCAAGTGTGGGGAGATTTTATAATCCTTAATATTAAATATATTTTTCAGTCACTTTTTTATTGTTTTTCATTCAATTACTAGATAAAGCACATAGTATATGTCCAATATTGAAGGAAATATGGCTTCCCATGTAATCCCCAACACCATTTACACAGAGTTGGTGCATTATTACATAACATTGGCATGATCATAAAAGATCAAGTCTTGAAATAACAATTAGTTTAGTTGCCTTGGAAACATTAGATGCATTCATAAGTCTTACATTACATGATAAAGTGAGAAACTACAACAACATAGTATCCATAGTCCACACTCATATCCCCTCAGACTATCCATGTAGGTCAGTTATAAAGTACTTCTTCACATCCTGGGAAAAATAAAACATAGAAAGGGGCGATCTCAAATGCTTAGTAATAATAACAATATAGAGAAACCTTTAACAAATAAGCACAAACATTTAAGGAAGTGTATAACTAAAACAAAAGCCTTTTAAACTTGAACATCAGAATAATATGTAAAAAATAAAATAAAATAATTCCATTTACTTATTCACATATATTTTCTGCTAGTCGAATAATCACATGCAATATCAATAACCACTTTCATAATGATGGGATGCATAATGCCAAACTTTCATAACCACATAGTCAAGGCCTTATACCAATAATATAAATAAGATTTTGTCAAGGCCTTCTACCAAGACACTAGTTTGACTCATGACACCTACCGATGCATCGAGGAGCCATAGCAGGCTCCACCCATCAATTACTATGTCCAATGCATTCCTTATATGAACATGTTTAAACATAACATAAACATTCGTATTAATACTAACATACAAAATGTCCATAATTTCTCCATAAACCATGAATTGTATAAAAATAACACATCCACAGTCAAACATATCACAAAACCTTCAATACAATATGGATTTTTTGTATCAAAATAAATCAACTTTAAATAAGCTTAAAATCCATCAAAGAATGTTGACATAGATGAAATCAAAACTATTTGAGATAAATATCTCTTTTTTAAAAAAAAATTAAAAGTTACATAATTATAAGAGAAAACATTTACCTTGAAAATATTCATATAAAATTGTATGGTAAGACTCGACGATTTTATAATGGCCGAAAATAGTCGCACACGCCGTATAGTCTAGAAAAAGACTTTCTTACCTTAATTTTTTCGAAAAGGATAAAAAGGACCTTGTTTAGAAAATGACCGAAATATTGTTCTATAAACATTTTATAAAAAGTCAAATAATGGTATAAATTATTTTAACCCATAGTACATAAAATATTAAGAATTTATTGAAATAAATTTTTAAGAAACATGGATGTGGATGAAAGGAGGTCCCAGTAGATAATTACGTATAAACAACCTCAGATAATGAAGAGATTGTGAAATAAACCCTTACCATGTACATTCCCTTGATAGAGGGAAGGTTAACCTCCTGTATAATAGTTAAATAATTGTTATTAAATTATACAAGAATCATATACATAAATATGATATCATATATGATCTTATAATATTTCTTTGTTAATAATATTTTTGTATTATCATCGTTTCGGGTGTTAACGGATTCATTTTCCTTTATATTATTTGTTATGTGAGTCATTTTTGTTATAGATGGGATGTGGATTATTAATATACATAATGATATCAAGTCCCAAAAAATTATTTTTAATCATCAAATGAAAATTAGTCTTGAAAGGATACGATGGAGAATGAATCTCATCGTGTTCGTAGAGACGGTAATCCGTACGTACGCACGAGCGACAATATCATTCTTTTGATATTAAAATAAGATATAATTGGATGGTATATAATATATACCGAATAATTATCAGGTTATATATATTATTTAAATAAATTACACATCATTATTATACCCATACAAATAATAATGTATTGAATAACAAATACACCACGACCTGGAGATGGTGAGCCATACGTACACATGTATGGTGACATGTCATTCAAAGGATGGATAGAATAATGAATATGGTTGTACCATATTTATAATAATATCACAGTATATAAAAGATACTAGATTTATTATTTTAGAGTGGAAACAACAAAGAAAAAGTAAGTGGAAGAAGAAAGGAACTTGATAGAGGTGGTGAGATATTTACCTCTTCTTCAGGTTCTTCCTTTTTATTTGCTCAAAAGGGCTATATAGGTAAGCTTTATAATTAAAGGAAGGCCTCTAGGATGAATTTTAGGATTTTGAGAGGATATTTGGGTAGGGGTTGGCCGATCCAAATGGCTTTGAAGGTGTGAATTAGAGATAAGGGGTAGTTCCCTTTTATAAGAGGGGTGATGGGAACCTTAGGAAAAGCTAGAAATATTGTTTTATAATAAAATAATTTTCAGTTTCAAAGAGTTAAAAAGTGACTTATTAATAGGATATTGTGAGATTGTGTCAAAATATTTTCAACCAATAGATTTTAGATAGGTTTATGTCACCATATTAACCTTATCGTTTATATTTAACTCTTAGTTAAATATTTTGACATTTATCATGTCTCTTTGTATTTTTATATTAGATGGTTAATAAACTTACTATAATAGATCCAGATAACTCCAAGTGATTAATTAGTAATATATATAACCTTTTCTAATTCATTTTTCCAATACTTATATTTTTAGGAATAGAATATCAATTAATAACATAATAGTTTTTAAAAAAACTCTTTTATGTCAATTTTAACACTATTTGGTATTTTGTTTTTTTTAATTTATAACAGCTTTATTAATTCAAAAAAAATTCATCTAATCAACCCTAAGTTTTCATATTAACCTATTAAATTAGTTTAATTCATCAAAAGTATCAAATTATATTTATTTGGATATTTAAAATTTCAATTATTTTAATATTTCATTAATAAGGTAATTACTGCATCACCATTGTGTCATAAATAAATTAAATTATATAATGTATAAAAATTATAAATAAAATACGATTATGTAGTAATGAATTTTGCCTTTATAATGAATAATTATAATGAAATTTATCAAATTTATAACCCTATATTAAAAATGTTTTAGATATT
The DNA here is from genome assembly GCA_963277665.1 of Viscum album. Classification (NCBI taxonomy): domain Eukaryota; kingdom Viridiplantae; phylum Streptophyta; class Magnoliopsida; order Santalales; family Viscaceae; genus Viscum; species Viscum album. Next base: position 1,080,032,002 of record OY728153.1, on the reverse strand, counting down.
AAAATTTTATTTTAACTCTTTTAATTCTTCTTTGAATTAAATAATAATGAATGTCCTAATCTAATCCAAGTGGAAGAAAGAGGTTCATATTTTATTCCTAGGGTTTTTTTGGTCGAATTATACTTATCCAATATAATTAATACATGTGTTATGGAAATAGTAACATCATTTTTACCCTTAATTATCCTATTTACTTTTAACCGTGGTAAATAAAAGTAAAAAGTTACTATTACCCAAAATTATTTTTATCTTATGGAACCAAATTTTACTTACTAATATTAACTGTGTCTCTTGAAATTTTGAAATTCCACTCACAGAAGCAGTAAAATTAAGTTTTATGTGAATTTGCAAATTCTCTTAGGAGGTGTGTAAAAGACGGTAAAAAGTTCAATAAAATTTTTATATCGAAACTTACAATAAAACGAATCCAATGAATTTCATTGAACATATATAGGTATTATGTATCCATTTTGACCTAAAATAATTCTAAATAAAATAACTAATTATTTAAAAAAATCGGTTTTAACCAATAACTGAGTGTTTTTTACTATTCATCAAAATTTGAATGTTTTCAGAAAATATCAAAAATTCACCCTAATATAATTTAGATATACCAAAACCAAAAATGAAGTCCATTTTAAAAGATAAAATTTACAAATATTTTAAAAAGTGGGTATTACTATTCATAACAGCTAGTTTGATTGGTTGTGGTGTGTTAGAACTCAAAGTTGCGTACAACGCACGCTACTGTATTATTCAAAGAGAAGTGTACCATGGAAGCTTGGGGTGTTACATTCTCCCCTCCTTAAAATAATTTTGTTCTCAAAATTTCTAGACTATTACTGCGTAAAAAGACTCTGGTCATTCTTCGTCAAAAATTTCTCAGGTTCCCACGTTGCCTTATCAATCTTATGGTTTCTCCATAGAACTATTACCAGACGAGTCGTCTAGTTTCTCAGAACTTGTTCTCTTATATCAAGAACCTTGACAAGATCTTCGCAATAAGACAGATTGGGTTCCAATTCTAATTCATCATAGGTGAGTACATGCATTAGGTCGGGCATGTATTTTCTCAACGGTGATACGTGGAACACATCGTGGACTTTGGAGAGGCTTGGAGGCATTGCCAAATGGTAAGCTAGATCCCTAATTCATTATAGAATTTCAAAAGGTTTGATGTACCTGGGACTCAATTTACCCTTCTTACAGAAACGTATAACACACGTCCATGGAGATACCTTCATGAAAACATGATCGCCTACCTGAAATTCCAAATCCATCCTTCGGTTATCAGCATACCTCTTTTTCCTACTTTGAGATGCTTTGATGTGGTTTTGGATTACCATTTCCATTTCCATCGTTTCCTCCACAAGTTCTGGGCCTACAAGTTTTCATTCACCAATAGCATCCCGACAGGTTGGTGTGCGAAATCTCTTTTCATATAATGCTTCATATGGTTCCATATGAACACTTTAATGGAATCTATTGTTATAGTAAAATTCTACCAGAGGTAACTATTGATCCCACATACATTGAAAGTCATGTGAGAAAGATCTCAACATGTCTTCTATGGTTTGAATAGCCCATTATGATTGTCCATCTGTTTGACGGTGGTAGGTAGTACTCAAATGTAGTTTTATTATCCATGGATTTCTGAAGACTTTTCCATAATCTTGATGTAAAACGGGGATCATGATCCGAAACAATCGATAGGGTTACTCCATGAAGTATCACATCTTCAATAATATATTGTCTTTTTATACGTTCAAGCAGTAGATCTTTTGTTATAGTAAGAAAATGTGTTGACATGGTAAGATGATCAACAATGACCCCTATTTCATCGTTCCTTCTAGGAGTCTTTGGTAGTCCTATGACAAAGTCAATCATACTATTATCCCATTTCCACTCAGGTATGGGAAGAGGTTTCATAACTCATCCAGGCTGTTGCCTTCCAGCATTCACTTGTTGACAAACTATATACCTTGACACAATATCATCAATCTCCCTCTTCATTTTGTCCCACAAAAAATGTTCCTTAAAATCTGTATACATCATTTTTCTACTAGGGTGTGTAGAGAAATTGGAACTATGAACATCATCCAACAATTACCTTTTTATATCAAGTACGTCGGGAACACTACGTCTCTTCCCAAATTTCAAAATTCCATCTTCATACACAAAGTCACTCATTCTCCTGTCATTCACTGCTTTAATCTTTATTTGAAACTCTTCATCACCGGTCTAAGAACTCTTTATCCTTTCTAGTAAAGTTGGTTTTTCAACAATTTGAAAAAGTATTGATGTTTCACCTTCCATGGTAATTCCCATATCCATCTTCACTAGACCCATGAAAATATGATCCCTTTCAACTCTCATATTGTTCAAAACTCCATGATTCTTTCTGCTCAAAGCATCTGCCACCTTATTTTCCTTCCCCTGGTGGTAGTGTATCATGCAATAATAATCATTGAGTAGTACAAGCCATCGTCTTTGCCTCATGTTGAGTTCTTTCTGTGAGAAAATATACTTCAAACTCTTGTGGTCAGTATAAATCTCACAAATTTCACCATATAGATAATGTATCTATATCTTCAAAGAAAATATTACAGCTGCTAACTCAAGATGATGAGTTGGATAATTTTTCTCATGAATTTTTATCTGCTGTGATGCATAGGCAAAAACCCTATCATTCTACATAAGGACACAACCAAGTCCTCTCTTTGAAGCATCACTATAAATAACACACCCATCAATCTCTGATGGTAGAGTTAAGATAGGATCATTGACTAATCTTCTATTCAGTTCTTTGAAACACTCTTCACACTCTTTTGTCCAAACAAATTTAACCCTTTTACGTGTGAGCTTTGTTAATGGGTTAGCTAATCGGGAAAAATTATGGGCGAAACATCAATAATAATCTGCTAAACCAATAAAATTACGTACCTCGGTTATACTCATTGGTGCTGGCCATTCTTGGATTGCTCTTGTTTTAGTAGGATCGATAGAGATTCCATCCTTAGAGACAATATGGACAAGAAAAGAAATCTCATGAAGTCAGAATTCAATATTTCTAAACATCCCATATAATTCATGTCTTCTAAGAGTCTTCAAGATAACGTTCTAGTGAATTTCAGGATCTTCGTAGATTTTGGAGTATACGAAGATATCATTGATAAACACCACTACAAATTCATCAAGATATTCCTTGAAAACTCTATTCATTAGAACCATGAAGACAGAGGGTGCATTAGTCAACAAAAAGGCATTACATTAAACTCGTAATGACCGTACCTGGTTCGAAATGTTGTCTTCAGAATGTCTTCCTTCTTCACGAACAACTGATGGTATCCTGATCGAAGGTCAATATTTGAAAAGTATTGATCTCCATGTAGTTGGTCAGATAAATCATCAATGCGAGGTAGGGGATACTTTTTCTTTATTGTTATAACATTGATCTCCCGGTAGTAAATGCACAACCTCATAGATCCATATTTCTTCTTAAAAAAAAGGATAGGGGCTCCCTATAGAAAAACACTAGGGAGAATAAATCCCTTATTACTCAATTCCTGTAGTTGTTTCTTTAGTTCCACTAATTCCACATTGGCCATTCTATAACTGGTCTTCGATATGGGCCTTGAACCAGGAATGAAATCAATGGAAAACTCAATTTCTCATTCTGGATGATGTCCAGGTAAATCTTATTGAAACACATCAACATATTATTTCGCAATAGGTAGATCATCTATTTGAACATTCCTTTCCTCACCCATGATTATTTAATTCTCTTCCTCCCCAATAATTGAATTTATTTGAGCTACTGGTGGTGGATCTAGTTAAGAATTTGGTGGTGACAATTCTTCTCTAAAGATAAGGTGTTCTTTATCATCATCATCCAAAATAGTAACCTCATTCACCTTACAATAAATTTTTTCATCATGGTCCAAAATCCAATCCATATCGAGGATTATATCAAATTAAATCATGGGTATGACGATGATATCAGCATACAAATAACATTTATATGCTCTAATGAAAACCGATTCACAAAACATTGTTGCAATGATACTTACTTTTGGAGTTTGGACTGACAACTCCCTTGTTAAATCAAATTAGAAATATCTTATTTTGATAGAAAACTGGGAAGATATAAAACCATGTGATGATCCATAATCTAATAAAGAATTGGATAAACTTGAGGAAACCATTAGATTACCTGCCACCACATCTTTCGGAGCTTCAACCTTAGTAGTAGTGATAGCACAAGCTTGGACCTGATCCCTTGGCCTTTTCTAAGGTATGTAATTCTTAGTACATTCATTTTCATAGTGTCCCATCTCCCTACAATTGTAGCATTGAACATCGGAAGCTTCTTTCTTCCCCTTCCAATCACGATCATGGTGACCTTTTTCACCACCCTTGTAATAGACTCACATTCCATTCAATCAAGTACCAGGGTATATCATCCCACATTTAATTCATGATGGATATTCAACTTTTAACTTCTTCCCCTTATTTCCATTTCTGAAGTGATCAAAAGATCTGTTCTTATCTTGCTTTGCTTTAAAGTCTTAAGACTTAGAGAATTATTCTTCTGTCTAGATAGCACATGAGACAATATATTCGTACGACAAGAATGATTGTGAGACTAATTGTTGAAGGATAAATTGTTTTAAACCATCAAAAAATGTTCAATCTTACTTCTTGGGTTACATATATAATCTGTAGCATGCCTTGCTAACCTTGTAAAGTTAGCCTCATACTTTGGACATTCTCATCCTCCTTTTTACTCACACTCAGAAATTTCCTTTCCACATATGCTCTATGGTCACGAGGAAAGTATTTTTATAAGAAAATTACTTTAAACTCCATCTATTCCATATTTGATACTTCATCATCTTCATTCGTGTTTTGAATCAATGACCACCATTGATCATCATCTCTAGTGAGGCGGTAAACTTCCATGACAAATTTTTCCCTTTCACTACTTCCCAAGGCATGGAATATATTCTCTAAGGAATTTATCCATTTCTCAGCTACTAATGGAGTAGTACTCCCATTGAATGTTGGTGTTTTTTGCCTCATGAAGTGGTCTATCATTGATCCTCCACGTTGTGGATCAGGGTTCTCCATATAGGTAAGGTTATTATTCATAACCTAAGTGAGTTATCCTAGTATGGTGATAAGCTAATCAGCACCAGTTGTATCGCCAGCTCCACTATAATTATCTTGGTCAGGATGGAAATTGCTACATGGAGTGCATGCATTGATATGATTTCCAGTTCTTCCACTAGGTTCCATTCTTAAACAACGGCATAAACTAAATTAGTTTATGAATCGAAATACATAAATCCAAACTTGTAAAACACTTCACATAAACTGCACAGTTTATGGATATAATCCATAATCTTAAAGAAAATTGGGGAAGTATATACCCAAAAACCCATCATAATGGTTTGTAAAGAAAAAGAGAATTATCCTAAGTATATCCCCCAGAAGCGTTGTAACCAAGAGTGAAGCAAGGCCTGTTGTCATGAACCAGTTTCTGTTCAAGTCTAGCTCAAAGCTGTGTTTTCGGGTTTTACCCCTAGGTACATCTGTTCCAGAGCCGCCTCTACCTGCTCATATCTAGACATGGATGCATTACTCGGAGGACTCACAAAATCTCTACATTACCAAAATTCTAGGAAGTTATTCTATTATAATCCTCAAATTATATCTTAGGGTATTGTGCTCTAATCAGAGTTTATCTAAATCTAGCTTCCAAGGTTTGTACTAAACATCCTCTAATACCAACTGTAACGCCCTGACCTCAGTTACCCAGAGTTGGTGTATTATTACATATCATTGGTATGATCATAAAATATCTAGTATCGAAATGCCTTTTATTTTAGGATCATTTGAAACACTAGATACATTCATAAGCCTTACATTACATGGTAAAGTAAAAAACTACAACAACATAGTCTCCATAGTCACAATCAGATCCCCTCAGACTATCCCTACTGATCAGTAAGAAATTACATCTTCACATCCTAGGAAAATAAAACATAGAAAGGAGTGATCTCAGATGCTGAGTAAGGATAAAAATATAGCGGAAACATTCATAAATAATCATAAACATTTAAGGCAATGTATAAATAAAACAAAAGCCTTTTAAAAATGAACTTCTGAATAATATGGAAGAAATAAAATTAAATAATTCCATTTACTTATTGACATGGATATTCTAATAGTAAAGTAATCACATTCAATATCAATAACCACTTTTATAATGATGGAATGCATAATACCGGACTTTTATAACCACATAATCAAGGCCTTGTGCCAAGAATACAAATAAGATTTTGTCAAGGCCTTATGCCAAGACACTAGTTTTTCCCATGAGACCTACCGATGCATCGGGGAGCTATAGAGGGCTCCACGCATAACGTATTAAGTCCAATGCATTCCTCATATGAACAGGTTTAAACATAACATAAACATTCTTATTAAATCGAGAATAAGAAATGTCAAAACTTTCTCCATAAACCATGAATGGTATAAAAATAACACATCCATAGTCAAAAATTTCACAAAACCATCAATAAAATATGGATGTTTTTTATCATAATAAATCAACTTCAAATAAACTTACAATCCATCAAAGGATGTTGACATAGATGAAATCAAAACTATTTGAGGGCAATATCTCTTTTTTTTAAATAATTTAAAAGTAACATAATTATATAATAAAACATTTACTTTGAAAAATATTTTTATAATCATGTAAGGGAAGCTTCGACAATTTTATAATGGTGGAAAATAGCCGCACCTGCCGTATAATTAAAAAAAAATACATTCTTACCATAATTTTGTCGAAAAGGTTTAAAAGGGCCTTGTTTGGAAAACGACGAAATGATTCCTTTATAAACATCTTATAAAAAGTCAAAAAAAGGTATAAATTACTTTAAACCATATTCTATAAAATAGAAAGAATGTTTTGAAAAACATTTTTAAGAAACATGGATGTGGATGATAAAGAGGTCCCTGTAGATAATTACATATAAACAACCTCGAATAATTAAAAGATTGTGAAATAAACCCTTACCTTGTACTTTCCCTTGATAGATGGTAGTTTAAACTCCTATATAATAGTTAAATAATCGTTATCAAATTATACATGAATCATATACATAAATATTATATCATATATGATCTTCTAATATTGCTTTGTTAATAATATTTTTGTATTATTGTCGTTTCAGCTGTTAAAGGATTTGTTTTCATTTATACTCTTTGTTATGTGAGTAATTTTTGTTATGGATGGGATGTATCTTATTCAATTAAAGAATGATATCATGTCTCTAAAAATTATTTTTTATCATCAAATTAAAATTATTCTTGAATGGATAAAATGGGGAATGAATATCATCGTGTTCGTGGAGACGGTAATCCGTATGTACGTACGAGCGACAATATCATTCTTTTGATATTAAAATAATATATAATTGGATGTTATATCTTATATACACAATCATAATCATTTTATATTTATTATTTACATCAATTACACATCATTATTATACCCATCCAAATAATAATGTATTGAATAACAATTACACCACAAAGTGGAGACGGTAAGCCGTACGTATGCAAATTTGATGACTTGTCGTTGAAAGGGTGGATATAATAATTAATATGGTTGTAACATATTTATAATAAAATCATATTATATAAACGATACTGGATTAAATATTTTTGAATGGAAACAACAAAGAAAAATGAAGTGGAATAAGTAAGGAACTTGAAAGAGGTGGTGAGATATTTACCTCTTCTTCGGGTTCTTCCTTTTTATTTGTTCAAAAGGGCTCCTTAGGTTGTCTTTATGACTAAATGAAGTCCTATAGTATAAAGTGAGGAAAGTTGAGAGGATATTTGGGCAGGGTTTGGCCGATCCAAATGGCTTTGAAGGTGTGAGTTAGAGATTAGGAGGAGTGCCCTTTTAAAGAGGGGCGAGGGGCACCATATGAAAAACTAGAAATATTATTTTATAATAGAATCATTTTAAGTTTCTAATGGCTCCAAAGTGACCTATTTCAAGACTATGGTGGGTATGGGTTAAGGTACTTTCAACTAATAGATTTTATATAGTTTTAGGGAACCATATTAACCTTATCATTTATATTTAACTCTTAGTTAAATATTTTGACATTTACCATATCTCTTGGTATTTTTATATTATATGGTTAATAAAATTAATATAACAAACCAAGAGAACCTCAAGTCATTTATTATTAATATATATAACCTTATCTATGTAATTTGGCAGAACCTTATAAATTTAGAAATAGAATATAAATTAATAATATAATATTTGTTTTAGAAACTCTTTTATGTCAATTTTGACAATATTTTGTATTTTGTTTTTGTTAAATTCATAAAAGAATTATTACTTATAAAAAACTCATTTAATCAACCCTAACATGTCATAGTAACCTATAAAACTAGTTTAATTCATTAAAAGTCTCAAATTTCATTTATTTTGGTATCTAAAATATCAATTATTTTAATATTTCATTAATTATGTAATTACTGCATCACCATTGTGTCATAAATAAATTAAATTATTTAAAGTATAAAAATTATAAATAAAATACCATTATGTAGGAAATAATTTTGGATTTATAATTAATATTTATAATTGAATTTATCTTATGTATAACTCTATATTTAAAATATTTTATTTATTAAAATTTTATTTTAACTCTTTTAACTCTTCTTTGAATTAAATAATAATAAATGTTCTAATCTAATCCAAGTGGATCAAAGAGGATCATATTTTATTTATAAGATTGTTTTTGGTATAATTATACATATACAATAGAATTAGGACATGTGTTAGATTAATATTAATATCATTTTTACCCTTAATTACCTTCTTTACTTTTAACCGTGGTAAATAAAATTAAAACGTTTTTATTTACCAAAAATTATTTTTATCTTATTCAACCACATTTAACTTACTTATATCAACCACATCTCTCAGATTATTTAAATTCCACTCATTTTAGTGGTAAAATTGAGTTTTATGCGAATTTTCAAATTCTCCTAGGAGGTGGGTAAAAGACCGTAAAAAGTTCAATAAAATATTTATATATCTAAACTTATTATAAAATAAATCCAATGAACTAAATTGAAAATATGTAGGTATTATGTATCTATTTGACCTAAAATAATTTTAAATAAAATAACTAATTATTTAAAAAATATTTTGTTATAACAAATCACTCAGTGTTTTTTACTATTCATCAAAAATTGAATGTTTTCAGAAAAATACCACAAATTCTCCCTAATATAATTTCGATATTATGAAACCAAAAATGAAGTCCATTTTGAAAGATAAAATTTATAAAATTTTAAAAAGTGGGTATTACTATTCATAATGGCTAGTTTGATTGGTTGTGGTGTGTTATAACTCGAAGTTGTGTACAACACATGCTACTGTATTATTCAAAGATAAGTATACCGTGGAATAAGGGGGTGTTATATCTCAAATTCCAATGCAGAAAGGAAGAAAAGATACCAAAATGTACAATTACATGATGTGATGGCTAGGGTCACATCGTGAAATTGATGATCACAACTTGCATCAAGCCGGATAAATTTCCAGTTCACATATTAAAACCCTACTACACGTCATGACTCAAGTCAAACCAGTTGCCTATAAAGCCATAAGGTTAAATTTGAAAAACCAGCTTGCCATGGGGTACACATCGTGAACCAACTGTATATAATGTGACCATGGTCAAACATCAATAATCCGTACAGTATTTTTCTTCCACGCTGGAGATTCTGGTCGAAGTAATGAAAATTAAGGGTTCATGACATAACAATTAGGTACATGTTGTGACCATTTCTGCCTATATATGGAGCATCTCGGCAACACATTGTGAACATGTTGGGATTATATATCTCTCCATTTTGGACTCCCTTTATAATTTCCTTCTCTATCCCATCTTAAAACACTTCAACTCTTTATAATTCTTTTATTGTTTTAATAAAAGAGTTGTGGAATAATTTTCTTCAAAACCTTCAATTACCGCATCATTTCATTTCTATTTCATTCCATCCATGTAAGATATTATTTAATGTATTATTGCATGTTTATTTCATATCATTACATGTTTATTCAAATCAATTACCTTAGCATAGTTATTATGATTTATTTTATCCCTTTTATTTCATTTATTACCATCTTGAGTAGCTAAACACATCAGGGGTAGGGATCAAGATTCTATGTATCTAAACTTTTAATTAGACCTATAGTTCTATAAATGGAAAACCTAATTGGATTAGTAATTAGGATATAAATCAATGGTCAAACCCCATTTGTGCGACTGCACCATGACCATTACACATTAAAGAAAATGACTCTATCATAATTGGAGGAAACTAGGACTATGACCATTAAATTATGAAAATTTCTGTAATAAAATATGAATTTAATGCATATTGAAATGTAACTAGGAACTTGAAATTCGAATAGTTACATCCTAGGTAGAAATAGTAGAATGGACAAAGGTTAAATAGTGACTACCACTGGATTCATAGACTAAGTAGTTAGGACCATGAAAATATTATTATTATGATCACATTAATCTAGATACTCAGACCTTATCCTAGCCCCTATTTAATTAATTTAAGTAAAACCCATAAATAGGTAGGAAACTCCCAATCATTAGTCAAACTAGTAAGGACTCCTCAAAGAATTCAAGAGTAGGTTTCTCCTCCCTACAGAACAATGTCCTATTTATAGTATCAACCTTATACTTCTACTAGACTACGCTTTACTTGTTAGTAAAGTTTGCGACACATTTCAATTTCTAATTTGACGCACCCATGTAGAAACAAAAGGACCCGCGTGGCTCCCGCCTGTCACTTCCATAAAATCTGATTTTTGAGAAAGACAACTTGTACTGTGTTCAGGACTCTCTAGTTGTTCATTATCATATAACAATGATTTATAGTGTAAGTAAAACATTTAAATAATTTATAAGATTAATGGAACAACTTTTCTACAGTGTTATTGATTATATAAAGTCATAGTTTAATACTTTCATTAGAAGTGAGAAAGTGCACAATCATCATAATAGAATGGATCAAATTGGATGGTCAATGTTTTTATTTTAGTTATAACTTGGAGATTGTGTGATCTTTCTCACTAAGTTTGTGGTGTCTTTCTCAAAACTGGTGAGATTCCCCTATAATGAAAAGTGGTTCGATGCCAATATAATTTGGAATGTGGTTGATACATACCCATCATGGTTTCAGGATGATACCTGATAAACCCACTTATAATTTCTGATTGTTTTCTACTAGTGAACGTATGTCTCATATCATCCCAAATACAATAGGAAAATTGTCTCCCACATTTGGGGAATACCTTATAAAAATATGATGTGTTTTTCTTCTCTAACATTATGAATTTCATGTGGTAGAATTGTGTTAGATAATTGGAAAGATCTATTATTCCTAATAGTGAAGAGTTTATAAATTAGAAAGTTGGTAAAATAAAAATAAATGAAATCAATAATACTTGTGTAGTAATATTCACAAAACACTTAGTGTACCTTCATGATCCACTGGGAACTTTAATGTGTATGAACCATAATTTAGACACCAAAAAATGTGTCTCAATATACACAATGATATATATATGTGTGTGTGAACATGTGAACATGTTTATATAGATATGAAAAAACAACTTTAAATATTATCACAAAGAATCACATCGATCATCAAAATCTGGAGTTAATTTTAAAATAAAGGGATAAGATCTTTTCTCAATCACGTAATTAAACATCATGATTATTATAGTTCAATTATTTTTAAGTGGCATCATACAAACTTTCATTGACAAAATCTTAAAATCCACATAGTATGCCTATCAACAACAAGGGTCCTTTCTGTTGAGTGTGTTTTCTATAACCAATCCACTTAATAAAGAGTACACACACACACATATATATATATCTATGTATTGTTGTCAACATATATATGAGTATATATTATCATCATCCCTAGGAGTCTTAATATTATCCTAGTAATAATCTATATATATGTGTGTTTGTGTGTGTCTGTTTGTTTATTAACATCCTCTTTGAGGACCCTCTATATATAAAGAGGCACTACATAAGAAATTCTTCATAATCCATGCATATGTGGACTCATCATATCATATTAAGGAACATATATATATATATATTTGTATGTATGTTTGTTTGTGTGTGTATATATATAATAATGTACATATATTTAACTTATTCTCTACATGAGTCATTTTCCCTCACATAGAGGAATTGTGTATATTTGTGTGTGTATATATATATAAAGATATAATTTTGTATAAATTACCCACATATATTACAAGAGCCATAAAAACAAGGTCTAAACACCTAAATATGAGATCGATATCATGATTGATTCTATCCATATGCAATACTACAAAATGAATCCTCAGAGTATGGTATTCCCAAGAGTACCAAATTATAATAGAAATCCACATTATTTTCATATCACAGTAATAAACTTAGTCTATGAAATATAAATAAACATACTCAATATTAAATAATAGAAATTCTCTATACCAACTTTGTAAATTCTTTTAATCAAGTAAAAAATATTATTTTACTATGTGATAAACATTATTATTTCAATCCAACAATATCACATGATATAAAATTCATAATATCTAAACATAGTGGAGAAAATAAAAAAAGGAAACAGGGATGTACTAAGAAATAGTATTACAAAATCTTGAAAATACATGGATTCACTATTTGTCTGTACGATATTGAAAATTTATGTGTAATTTATAGAAATTCAAATACATTTAACCAAACAATATTTTTCCTTATGATTACCAATTTAAGAATTTAATGTTTTGTTCATAAATAACTTACTAAAACACATGATTAGAATATGCATCAGTATTAATATTCCCAAAAAATTATTTATCTAGCAACAAGTCATAAAATTAAGACACAATTTTTTCATCCCATGTTATTAATAACTTTCATTTGGCTAAAAAACCTTCCACACTAACAATTGTTTTTTAAAAATTTATTTATTTGATGCATATAATAGTATATAATTAAAAGGGGGTATGTTTTTATTTTAATGTAATAATTTTTCTATATGATATTTATTAAGGAACTATAATTACCCCAAAATAATTGTTCAAACTATCTCCAAGAAATGTTTCCCTGTTGAATATGGTTTCAAATATAAGAAAATATTTCCATTTACAAATCTGTTACAAACAGGTTAGGTAGCATACTTCAAGATAAAATGGTTTAATGGGAAATACTTTAATGTCAAAAACATTAATGAGGGAATAAAAATGCTCCCACTTGATTTTCTTTCTATGAAAACAAGGAATCTTCATGAAGATGAGTTTTTTTAAAAAAATAAAACATTGAGTTGTTATAAAACATAAAAATAAAAAAAATTTAAAATTTTGAAAACATTTCTATGTAATGTACGTGAAACATAACGTTGAGTTTTAAAATCTATCATATTAAATATTAATTCAATATTTCCCACCCAAATAGATCATCCATTATTCTATCAATAATGAATCAGTTAAACAATGTTTATTCATGGTACTTTGACATATAATTTATTAGGGTTAAGTGCAAAGATGTGGTGTTGTTAAGTAAAACATGAGTAATGATTAAGTGATTATACCTTATCCAAAAGTTTAACAAATATCTAATTTCTTTTCTGAGGAATATGTTTTATGCTCCGTAATAACCCAAAAATGTTTGGAGTAAAAAATATATAATAATATCTAATAAGAAATACAGGTACCTACAATACTTGTTGAAGTTAATATTTAATATAAAAAACACAAAAGTTCAAAGGATAAAATTTACATAATTTAATATGTTAATATATTTTAAAGAATCAAGGATAAATCAATGCCCATACATGATTTTATATGAAAACACATCATGTATACTCATATCAATATAATAAAATACAATTGGAAAATACCCATTCATTTTTATAATGCTTCATTAATACTTTGAAAACATGAAGTGGTCAAGATATAATATATTCCCATAAATCACATTGATAATAACTACCACCTACTATAATATTATGTGATATTTAAGATACTGCTAAAATCCCCAGGGAAACAACTAAAACCACCAATCACTAAATTCTATAACCCCAAATCCCAATTCACATGACTATATAACAAAACTTTTTATGAACCCAACACACTTAGGTAAATAACTTCTCAAATCCATAAAACATTTTTAAAACCAAAACACCAAATTAATTTCAATATAAAAACATATATTAAATCATACCTCAAATGTATTTTTTTTAAACAGTGATAAAATTTTTACAAACAACAAATATATTATTCATTGAACCAAGATAAGGATACTCTATTAAACATGAGGTTATTTTAAAATGAGATTATTACATCATAGTACCAAATCTCTAATAAGATTATGAAATAATAATAACAATAAATTGAAAAATATAGAGGATGAGATGTATCCTGACCTTAAATTAGTGGAAATAAATTCCTTTTAACACACCAAGAGAACCTAAAAGAAATAGGGGATGAATATGGTAATAAAAAACCATGGGAGAGCCTTTTGGACATCAAAGAGAGGATATGTTCGAAGGAAGCCAAAATAGTGGGTAATTATTTGGAGGGAAATTAACCATAATACTAATTTTAGTTAAAAATGACTTGGATCTATTGGATACCAATTACAGTTCCACTAGGAACCTACTTCTTTCCAAAATACCACATCCTCTCTTAAGTCGCCATGTAATGATCCTATATTTCACAATTTATTTTAATTAAATAAATATTATGTTAATATGTTTTCTATACACAAAATAAAAATACAATTATCCACCATTTACCAGATGGGAATTATTATTAATTTATAATATGAATAAATCCTCTATTAAATAATAATATAGTAATCAATTAAAATTTTGTAGGTTTATAAGACAAATAATTAATATGTTTTGATATTAAAAAATGGGGTTTCTTTATCAAATAATTGTTAAAAGTGTTAATAAATATAATCAATAACTTTAAAAGGATAAATATATTAATATATGGTATTAAATGATTTGAAATAATATATTAAAAATATTTAGACTATAAATTGGTATGACATAATATCAAGTACAATTAATTTTCAACAAAAGGGTTATTTTCCAATAAAAGATATTTTATTTCTATTTTTTATTTTGATTTATAAAAAAAATTCATAATTTTTTGTATATTATTATAATAAAAATATTTTTTGGAATTTAAAATTTAAAAATTAGGTTAGTATGGATATTTCTATTTTTATTTTTGAAATAATTGATTTTTAGTTAATAGGGAAAAATAAATTTTTTACAAAAACCATAGAGATTTGGAATCTACTGAGAGTAGGTATAACCTAAAAACGTATAAAATATTTTTCATGACCCAAGATATATTTATTGTTTAAAACTAAACATTTTAATATACCATTGTAAATTTATAAAACCAATGTTTAATGTTATTTGAACTCTAGTAATATTTTAATAAAAATGAAACAATTTTGGTCATTTATTTTAATTAATATTTTTATTGTAAAATTAGGTTTTTGATTAATCCTAAAGAAAAAAAAATTATTTTTTTATAATAAACCTATTTATAACCCGAAAATTATATACATTGATAATTTTATCCTACATATAAATTTGATACTTGAAAATAAATTTTTTTAAACGAATTTTCACAAGTTACATTTTCTAATGTTCAAATTACATTTTATTAAAAATAGAATATTTTTTGGTAAAATATATATATCATCTAGAACTAGTTGATCCAAATTATTTAATAAGTTCTATTTTATTTTTAAACATTTAATGTAAATTTTTTAGGAAACAAATAATTACCACGGTAAAGCAAAAAATGGTAAAAGTGAACCTTCTAAGAGTAAATGAAATATTATTTTTTTGAAAGATTCATTAAAATGAATATTTGAGGGATTATTAAACTTATACGATGAAATAAAATATTATTAACCATCTTTTAGTATTACTGATATTCGAACCATGCACTCTTTTTATATTAAGTTTAAATTTTTACAAAAAATTTCATTCTCATAACTTATAGAAGGGACCTCTCCCCACCCCATCAAGTCTACTCCCAAAATTTGGTCTCCTCATAAAACTATACCAAATTTAATTATCTTGTAATCCTATTTATTTTTCTTGAGTTTTTGGTCATAATGTATTATCATAATACCTCTATTTATAAGGAGTATTCCAATGGAAAACCCAATTCCTCAACATGAGTACTTTTTTATTAACTTCATTAATATTATTCCTCCCATGCCCAAAAATAAATATATAATTAATATTAAATTAAATATTTTTTTATAATAAGTTATATTATTCTAATGGAATTACTATTTTCATATTTTCCCCTTCATGATCATCAAAAATGAAAATGGCATTCATACATTGTACATGCTAGGGACTCCCTTAAGCAACAACTTTCATTTTCACCCTGCCAAACTTTACTAGTTATAAGGATGTATCTGATAAAGAAGGGTCATATATTTGTATTAATATATTACTTAAAACCCTATATCATTACCTCTTATTCATTTTTAAATGAAAACTTTTACCATGAATTGTGTGGAATACCACCTCCATGGAGTAATGTTTCTCATTTTTCATATAGTTTCATTATTATTTATTAAAATATCCGAAAATATCATTGATACCTTTACTTATATTCACATCACATGATTATGATTATGTAAAAATGATATTATTCCAAATTAATCCACTTTTATAACCACGCTCATCCCATAATTATGGTATATTTATGTTTGGGATTCTCTAACCACCTATTTGAATAATTCTTTAATTTAATATCATCGATTCATATGTGAAATTAATTACTAATAATACATGATAAAAATATTGAAATAAATATTTTTTTTATTTACTATTAGCATTAATAATATACTCATTAGTCAAGATACCATCATCAGATCATTAAAAAATACTGAAACATGCTTATCATTGATTTCAAATTTCAATACCATAATAAAAAAATGAAATTATAACATTATATATAGTTGTAAAACATAAATTATGGTAGAATATATGATCTTGGAATTATGAATTCTAGGATAACAATTAATAAAAAATCTGATAATACACAACTAGTTCAAATCGATCAATATTAATCACACCTAAAATCAAAAATATATAATTATTAACTAATATAAATATAGTAAATAATTATAAATTTTTTTACAAAAGGATATATATATATATATGAATTTTTTTAAATATGTGACTAAGATATTTATGTTCTTATATAGGATATTAGATTGCATTCAACTAATAGGGGAAAAGGTGTGGGTTTCTCGTCCAAAACATTCACCGCTTGAGACATATTTCTTATATATACAATGTTTTATTTGTAATGGTGTATCAAACAATCCTTTCTTATTTTGTATGTGGATCCTTTAATTATTCAGGATATTTAATTTTTTATTTTAAATTATATATTTCAATATGGATTATCTTGAATGTTTATAAGGTTTTAATGGGTTCTTTATCTCAAATTTAATATATTGAGACATATTTATTATTTTAAACCATAATATCTTAGATATTGTTTGATTATTTCCTGATGTATCTATTTTTAAATAATATTTAAATTCATGGGATTTGAAGAGCCAGATGATGTTCATACTTTAAATGGATTTGGATTCAAATGATACCAATGTTGTAATGATTTCTTTAGCTTAACTCCCTTTATTCTATTACAGTCACAGTTCTTGGGTTTCTTTCTTCCATGATTGGTTTCTTCTATAATAATAATTTATTTATTTGTAATATCTTTTTATATTTGGTTAAATTGATATTTTTTATTAAAATCATCCCCTTTAATTAATTTCTTCCCTAAATGATTTTCACATTATAAAGAACAATTCCCATATTTTACAAGAAATAGAATTTTCATACATTTAATATTTTATAATGGGTTTACAAATGTTTTTAAAGCATAATTAATATTAAAACAAAAGAATATATTCTTAAAATTTTAAAAGTAAAATCTTTCTTTTTAAAGGAATTATTTATTTTTAAAGTGAATTTAAAGGATACTTTTTAGAATAAAATATTCAAGGAATATTTTGTAAAAATAATTCTATTAAAATATATTTATTTTTTATAAAAACCTTATTTTTTTAGTTTAAATTATGATTTTTAAATGTTTCATCATGATAAAAAAATTATTTTAATGAAATTTGTTTCTCTATTTGTCATGACTTTCAAAAAAGGGGTATCCCCTTATATTTGTCAAGTGGGTTTTTCAAATTAGATACCATTTTTTTTGACAAAAGAAGACGGATCCATTAATGATGGAGATCAGCAGAAATACAGGAGCATAACCACGAGGGAAAATGATTGAACCACAGCAAATCCTCGTAAGGAGGGCCAATGCCTGCCATCTTGTGAGCGGCTTTATTCGCTTCCCTTCTAATAAATGAGAAATTGCAGGAATTGAAGCCTTGTCTCTGCGAGTGAATACACCGGATAATGGGGCCGAAAGGTTGAAACCCGCCGTCAGTGAGATTGATGGCATTGATAACAGTGAGACAGTCGGATTCGATGTGAATGGAATCCCAACCGTGATCTTTTGCAAAGTATAACCCAACAAGGATGGCGGCGGCCTCTACGACTGAGGGCTCCCAAAGTGCATAACGTGCTTCGTATTTGGCAGCGATGAGATTTCCCAGGTTGTCTCGGGCCAGTAAACCGAGTCCAACTGGGCCATCCCTAGGGAGAGAGGCATCCACATTGATTTTAACCATCCCTTCTGGTGGGGGGAACCAATGTTGGGGAAGAGGAGGGGGGGTTAAAAGTCTTTGTTGTTCAGGGTCGTTCTGCCAGACCGCAATCCATGACAATGCCCGGTCAATCCAAAATCTGGGGGGCCTCCGGAAATGATTGAAAATGGCCTCGTTCCGCCTATTCCAGATAATCCAAGTCAAAATGCACAGGGTGCCTGCTTTAGCCGGCGAAAAGGAGGAACACCATCGCATCAGAAGAGATGTAAGATCTGAGGCGGCGTCCAGTCTCAGCTCTATAGTTGATCCCCAACCATTCCAAACCTCCTGAGCCCCGGGACATTGAAAAAGGGCATGGAGAGGGGATTCAATCACTGAGGGGCAGAAAGGGCATGAGTTGTCGTTTGAAAAGTGTCTGTAGACAAGGAGGCTCTTAGTTGGGAGGATACCAATACACACCTGCCACCAGAAAAAGAGAACTTTAGGGGGAACATTAAGCTTCCAAATTGATGTCCAGGGCCTCGCATCTCCTTCTGTAATTTGAGAAGTAAGAGCTCGCCGGTAGCCAGCTTTCACTGTATACTCTCCTGAGCTGTCATTTGTCCAGAAGAGATGATCTGGCCCTGCATCTGACACACAGGGAATACTCAGTATAATTCTCCTATCCCTCTCATTAAACCAGGAGAAGAGTTTTTCCAGACACCATCCCGCCCCTTGATCATCAAAAAGACAACAGACTGTGGCATGTTCGGATCCTGGATAAATAGGAGATGACGCCTTCATAATTCTCATTTTGTTACATTGGGGATATTTTTAATACAAAATAAAACATATTTCTCTAGATTTATTATAAAATTATATAATTGTTTTTCATGAAACCCATTTATTTTTCATGCATAAATTAAGGGATATTAAAAGTATCAATGTTTTCATATTTTAATGGTACATATATATAAGATTACTATTATTATCTATGGGGTCCTATATCACCCTCTAATGAGTTGATTTATATGTATGTCTGATGACTTTGTCATGAATGGACATAATGATTTTTTTCATATAATCATGAGAATAATTAATTTTCTCTCATTTTTAGGCATGGTCATAATGAAGAGGGGATTCAATCACAGAGGGGCAGAAAGGGCATGAGTTGTCGTTTGAAAAGTGTCTGTAGACAAGGAGGCTCTTAGTTGGGAGGATACCAATACACACCTGCCACCAGAAAAAGCGAACTTTAGGGGGAACATTAAGCTTCCAAATTGATGTCCAGGGCCTCACATCTCCTTCTGTAATTTGAGAAGTAAGAGCTCGCCGGTAGCCAGCTTTCACTGTATACTCTCCTGAGCTGTCATTTTTCCAGAAGAGATGATCTGGCACTGCGTCTGACACACAGGGAATAGTCAGTATAATTCTCCTATCCCTCTCATTAAACCAGGAGAAGAGTTTTTCCAGACACCATCCCGCCCCTTGATCATAAAAAAGACAACAGACTTTGGCATGTTCGGATCCTGGATAAATAGGGGATGACGCCTTCATAATTCTCATTTTGTTACATTGGGGATATTTTTAATACAAAATAAAACATATTTCTCTAGATTTATTATAAAATTATATATTTTTTTTTTCATGAAACCCATTTATTTTTCATGCATAAATTAATGGATATTAAAAGTATCAATGTTTTCATATTTTAATGGTACATATATATAAGATTACTATTATTATCTATGGGGTCCTATATCACCCTCTAATGAGTTGATTTATATGTATGTCTGATGACTTTGTCATGAAAGGACATAATGATTTTTTTCATATAAGCATGAGAATAATTAATTTTCTCTCATTTTTAGGCATGGTCATAATGAATTCGTTTACAGAGGCATTTGAATAATGAATTTTCTCACAATATTTTTATATGGTTATGGTTATTTTATATCATTATGTTTTTTTCATGTTACTCCACATGCCTATGTTTCTATTCTATTTATTCTATGTTCAATTCCATGTTAATTCTTTGTTTCTAAGATATTACTCAGTTTTATGTTATTACATGCCTTACTCCATGATTAATGATTTATTTATTTTTGGGATAATAATAACATAGGTACTTTAATTATACCCATTTTCTCATGTTATAGTCACTTCTGGTCATTTATGCTTTTCGATTATGTTTAACCATATCAAGTGTATGATCTCACCTATTTATTATGCTCACATTTCCCTACGTTATAAATGAATGTATTATGTATGATGTATTTTGAAGAGTTTATGGTTTGTATAATTTATTAGACATGTTGAAGAATTATTATGGATAAATCAGTTTTTTATATAGTGTGAAAAATTGGTGTTGGTTGAAAACCAAACAAGGGTTTTGTTAGTTAATGTGTTTTTATAATTATCAAAAAATATAATCCCAAATGATAATGGGAATGTATTTAAATAAAAATTTTTCTTTAAATGCATGAAATTGAGATATAATCATCTATGGGGTGTTATAGTTTGTATTATATTATGTTTTAGATAACATTGGATGTTCTGATTTTAGTAGAGGATAATATTATGGTTGATAAGTTAAGGGTGACCATAATTTCAAAGTTATAGATAACCCTTTAGGATAGCTGATCTAATATATAATATTCTAGATATTATGATTAGTGATGTATAGTGAAAACCCTAGGAATATTTCTATGTATAGGATAAGATCATGATATTTTTGTATTTTAGATATTTTATTCTTTTTCCAAAATATTAAATCCATTTCTAGATATTGTAAGGTGGATATGGTTGTACCAAATAGGCACATAGGGGTAATAACCTTGGAATTTTTTTAGTTTATTATCAAAATATTCTTCATAGTAGTGCACTATGACTGGTACTATGACTTCATAACTGGATAGACACTATCGATGGATATTCGTTGGTTAATTTAAATTCTCACTAAGAACAATTATGCAGTACTTGAAAATATTTGGGTCAGAAAACCTTATAGGGAAAGGATTTCGATAACTACGATATAAACATAAGGATTAATGAGTTATGGTATATACTAATTGATATATGATTTTATTGATAAAGGGTAATCCTAATTTTAAGTTAATATATTTCAATGAAATTAAATTATAGAATAATTTATGAATATTTCCGATAATTTTTGGAAAGTTCTTTAAAAGATTTAGCTATGAAGTATTAGGGAACCTAAATTAAAAAATTTATATTAAACTGAATGTATCAAAGGAAAAATGAATGTTTGACTACATTAGAAAATTTATAATTTAGTTTTCACATTCATATGATCATTTACTCTGATTTTGTTGATAACCATATCTAATTTTATTGATTATTTAAAATAAGATCATAGAGATTAAGTTAAAAAAGGTAAAAATATTGAGAAAACGATATCATATAAATGAATAACTGAGCATAATTAAATGATTGTGAATATTTAAAAAAACATAATATGATAAAATGGTGGGTTTCTTAGTATTACATTATGTATTAAATAAATGTCCAAATAAAAGTCAACTCTTTATACTCTTATATATTTTCATTATTTAGTGATATATTACTGATAATATTCTAGTATATTATAAAATTTACGAGTATTATTATGACATCCCATGTAAATATAGAATATTACATTTTCATATTTATTAATATTTTTGAATAAAATTTTAATATTACTTTAAAGGGAATGCTATGTTCGATGGTGTACCCAGTACGCAACAACGAGTTTCTTTGAAATCTTACATCGCACACAAATAATATAATAATATTATTTTAGATGGTAGATAACGACTAGTCGTTGTAATGTCATGAATGAAGAGAACTAACTACAAAATGATTATATATGTTTGTTAAATATTTTCAAATTTATCCAATACAAGTTTGAGGCTTAAAATAAGAAAAGAATTTGATTTTAAGTATAAATATTGTAATGTTCATTAAAAGGTCGGTTAACCGCCTTTTGATGGAGAACACTTTTTAAAAATAATTTTTTCAATTCTACATGTTATATTTAAAAAAATAAAATACTTCTTTAAAATCAGGACATCAAAATTTACTTTGTGTAAATTTTTGTTATTTTTTCGGTAAAGTTCATTTTTTAATGAATAGTGAAAATGCTGTATTTTAATTCAAAACCTCCTTTTAATATAATTTATTTATGTGGTTAGATTATCTTTTTAATTGGGTTTAATGTTTATTTGAAATATATTTTTACTATTTAATCCAATGGTGTTCATTGTAATTAACTTCACTTTGAAATTGGACGTAAACAAGTGTCAATCTTTTTATAGATATTGTTTCATAAAAAACACTATTTGTTTTGACAGTGGGAATTAATTATAAAATTAATTAAGAAAAATTCTTTGTATTGAATTTCGTAAAATGGACATCATTTTTTAATTTTTAATATCAAATTTACATTGGGTAAATTTTTGGTATTTTTCTGACAAATGTTCATTTTTAATGAATAGTGAAAAATACTGCATTTTACTTCAAAACTACTTTTTCATCTAATTTAATTATATAGTTAGATAGTCCATTTAATTAGTTTTAAAGTGTAATTGAATTATTTCTTTATCACTTAATAAAATGTTTTTCATAAGTGCATTCACATTTAAATTGGATGTTAATACAAATCAATCTTTTGACACTATAAGAAAACCGCCCTTTAGCGGCGGTTTAAACCGCCGATACATGGATTAGCAGAAGTTTTCAGAAATCGCGGCTAAACATGGTGTCGGCCAACTATTAGTGGAGATTTTTTCCATTTAGCGGTGGTTTAAGAAAAGCATCGTAGCAGCCTCATTCCGCGGCGGTTCTAGTGACTTTAGCGGCGGGTTTTAAGAGCCCGCGATTTTATTTTATTTGGGGCTGTTATAACCGCCGAAAATAAAATAAAATCACGGGCTCTTAAAAACTGCCACTAAAGTCACTAGAACTGCCTCGGATGTACGCGGGTGATGTGACTCTGTAACGGCAGTTAAAACCACCGATAAACGTAAAAATACTTATGTTTTGCAGCAGTTTTAACCACCGCTACTGTATTACATGTATACTATTTATGGCTGTTAAAACCGCCACGAAAATCTGACCAAAAAAAATCAATTTTCTACTTCTACTGCACCACTGCCCTGAAAAAAATCAAACCAGAGAAAATCTCATAAAATAACATCAACTGAATGATGTGTTGGACCTTTCAAGGATGTTTTTGGATATATTGATGAAGAGTGTACTGGGTTTATGGCCACCCTTGCGGTGTTCCAATACCTTGAACATGTGAATGTATTTATTAAATGATAAATTGAATGTTTTATGAGATTAAACCAATTATGGTTATTTTTAGAATGTCAAAATGGAATAAGTGGTTGTTTATCATAACTTTTATTGTTAAATGGGTTGTGAGATAACTAAAGGGATAAATAATGAATGGAAAATGTGCAGATATCCATGATATAAGATGGAATTGAAAATATGTACAATGGTTTTTGTTATGACTGAATATTAAAATAGAATTTTTATGAAATTACATTAAGTGTAGTGAAAGTGATAAACTATTTGAATATTGGTGAAATGAAATAGGTTCACCCTTGATATTGTAATTCGGTAAAAATTTCAAGTGTGTTTGACCTTGTGGAATGTGTATTGATGGATTAGTAAATGAATAGGGACACAGTAGATCCCACGCTTGAATAAGTATTTTTTTACAATGAATTCCTTATCTTTGATGTGGGATGGCTAAACATGAAATTTGACATAATTAACTTGATATGATGTATATGGAGTTTCCTATGCTTGGATAGTGTATTGACATGGCTTTCCAGATACTAAAGCCTATGTGTATGATATGAGTGAACTAATTAGTGCACCACAGTATATGAATTTGAAATGATTAATGAATTACCATTGTTGTTAATAAAAATTTAAAACCCATTTATATTAATGGAATATAATTTTGACATGGCTGAAGAAGGTTCGGTAGGATTTGATTTCATCATAAAATCGAAGGATATACAGGGTTAAAAGCTTGATATTTAATCATGGAACTTGTTTGCATTTTCTTCGTTGTTCATTATTTAATTTTACTTATGTATACAATATTATTGTTAATATAATATTTATTTGTTTAGACACTATTGGTGGTGTCCTATTAACCTATACTCACACCCTTTTTAGGATTCCATTGATACCTGAGTACATATCATGGTTATAGGGAAGTATAAGGGAAAATCATTTTGATAGATTGTTGGTTTGGGATATGGAATAGAGAATGTATGATAGAAATGGATGGACACCAAGACCCATTTCAGGATTTTTATGGGGTTTTTTATTTTGTTTCTTCCTTAACACATGACACTTGTATGAACTGACATGTTTACTATATTGGTTACGAGGATTTAACCAATTTTTCAAATTGAATACATCATGCATGATTATTCTCATAACAGACTCGGTTATCATTTAAATTGATTTATACTTTTGTTTTAAACTGGTAATGATGGTATATTATACCCACATTACTCATTGGACCCTCAATACTACTAGCAAGCCTCTTGTATATGAGGAGGCATTCCTATGGTCATGTGGCACATTGGTTTGGGGAACCATTTTAGTGGATCCTCGGAAATGGCATCACAATTGTGTATCAAAGCCATTTTATTTTATATCGAATAATGTTTTTGAATGTTTTATATGATATTATGGTGTTTCAGTCATTGGTAATGTGTTTTTTTGGGATTATCTAACCCATATATGGGGGGAAACCCAGCTTCTCGGTGTGGGATTGTTGTTCATTTTGTTTGATGTTATAGTTGGATGTCATTTCACCTTGGTTATACAATAGTTGTGATATATTATTGTTTTCGAAGGTCTTATTCATGGAATGACATGTACTTTTTTATAGATTCATGAATAATTTTAGGAAATTAGGATTTATATAACATGAATCATATTAGGCTAAAAAAACAAGGTTATGTTTGTGTTATGGAAAATAAAAAACCTTTTCTATTGGTTTAATAGAAAATAGTTCCTAATAAATAGTTATCAAACCGCATGTTTTTTTGATTCACGGTGTCATAGGATACCAACGCCCGAAGGGTTTACCTTCTTGGATGATGATATTGAATAATTACATATTATAATTATAGGTATTGAGAATTTATTCAACACATCAATGATGGTTTTCACTCCTAGTCATCCAAAATCTTGACTACCAATTTAAACATAGGCCTAATTGGAATGAAGTATACCACACTCGAGAAATCAAGACATAAAAGGAAACATCAGAAAATAATAAAATGCATAAAAGGAAACATGAGAAATCAAGGAAATGTTAGAACTTAAAAATGTTTGGTGGCAACTATGTACCACACATGGTACATATAAAAACCAACTATCCCCATATTTGTTCAACACATCAACAATACAACTACTCAGTGTCCGATGATGCATCGTCACCCTCTCAAATTCCATCTCCACTTTCTATTGTCACCTGTAAGAACATTATATTGAAAATTAAATATTGTTGCATATTTATATTAAAACATAAAACCATTGAAAGTTTTCATACTAAATGATTTTGATATTCTATGATTTACCTGCTGACCACCATTTGATGCACTACCACCAGGGGCATATCTGCTCATCTGCTGATGTATATCAGTCATCGCTTTCTTTAAAGCGGATATCTGAGCCCCCTGATCTGGAACTATGGTTCATAGAGAATAAAAATACCTATTAATATATTCGGGTACGGATAGACTATAACCAGGAGTAGATGCAGCTGGAATCCCTAGTGGCATGACAGAGACCTTAGATTGTACGGGTCTGAAACCCATCCCTCACACTCTACCAGGATGCTCTTTCCCAAGGACTTTAGCAACTGGGTCATTCTGGGAGACTGATTAGGAAATCCCAGGATTGGAATCCCATAGTTCTTTAATTTTTACCTATAAATCAAATATCAATATATTTTAACACAATAAAAATTGATAATAAGTTATTATAATAAAGAATTGACTTCATACCCCAACTTCTATGGTGGGATCATTAACAATACTTCCATCTGATTTTTTGCGAACATCCAACCAATGTTCAGTTCCGGATGCTTCGTTACCTAAACTCTGTGACTTCATTAAGAAAAGATAAATCAACAATTAAATATATAAAATAGATAATATTTTTATTATAAATATTTAAAATAATTAAAACATTACCAATGTCGTTCAGCTTCTAGAAACTTTTTTGGAGCCCGCAGTTTGAGGGATAACATGCTTAGCCCGGTTTGATGCATTCTATCTTGAGAGATCCTGAAATAAATAAAATTTAATTTAACAGTAATGTATTCAATTTTGTCTCCTCTTTATATACATGTATAAATGTAAAATGAGGATCATAAAATAATATATATTTCAATACCATCTGCTTCTCATCACGATGTTTGTCAACAAAAACATTCCACTATTCTTTCAGTACCCCACTGTGTAGCTTCTCATACATTTGTTGCATGGTAAATGAAGTATCATTGACATCACACCACAATCTCCATTTCAAATCCTTCCATTTCTTACCAAGATTTTTCAATGTCCACTTCCATGCTATCACATCAGCAACTGTAAAGTGGAAGATCATGTGTATATAGAAATTCATTTTGAACCTATTAGTAACATGACATTGAAATAAACCATAATTTAATAAAATTACCTTTATTTGGGAATGAAAAACTTCATTTTTCCATCTTGGAGGCATATGTCTTCAATCATCATAAGAAATAAGAAGGGAAATGGGCTCTGCTACCAACTGTCCTGGAATCTGGCCATGTAACCCCACGACGTCATCTGTAGGAACCCCATAAGAATCAAATGGCACGACCATCTTTTCACTATTCATATTCCAAACATCTGAAATTTTTAGGTTTTCCTCCATGGTTGCATTTTTTCATTTTCAATGAGAAAACAATAAGTATAGACAAAATGAAATAAATTTCTTTAATTAAAATTTGTATCTATGACAGTGACCCTCCAGTATGTCCCTGATGAACTGGAAGGGGCGTGTCATCGCCCCACTACTGAGGCTTATGAAGGGGGAGTCAACGACTCAGCCTTTAATGGGACACCCACAATTGGTGTGAGATATGGTGCAGGGGGAGATGACGCAGGGTTGTACGCAGCTGGTGCCTTAGATGCCGTGTGGAGTGAGCCAGATGGATCGTCATCTGTTGCAGAACTAGATGAAATAGTGTACCACGTTTTCCTTGAAAATCCTGTACTTTAATCAAATATAATTTAGTTCAGAATATATATTTCAAAAAAATATGCAGAAAAAAAAATTAAAAATGATTACAGATGCCCAATACTAACAGAAAAAAAATATATATTAATGATAATGAATGACTGCAGAAATGAAACAAGTGGTTTCCGAATGAATAAATAATTGTACATACAATCATTTTCTCCTTCAATCAAGTCGGTTTCCTGCTCCATTACTTCATCCACTTCATTCATCCTTTCGAGACTAATATTTTCAATATCATGATGGAAAAATAATTCTGCTTCCTTTTATTGATGAAATTCAATTTCAGAAGTCAAATCTTCCACTTCATCACTCATATCATACAAATCTTTTTGTATTACGTGAACAACTACACTCCAACATTCATTCACAACACCATTCACATAACATACCATTTTTTCTTGTGATGCTAAGATATATGGATCATACAGTTCACGATCACCAACATCCATCAAGTGAGAGAAGTTTACAGACGTAAATTGTAAGGAATCTCTTTTAACACCTCGAAAATGATCAACCCATTTTCATTTGAATAAAACAATAGAAAAATGTCCATGGTAGTATAATTCAATAATATCATGCACCTTTCCATAGTATCCCACTTCAGAAAATGTAAATATACAACTATTCTATGTTTTCAAACCCACTTCTCGATCGACTATATGAAATCTAAATCCATTGAAATTATAAGTGTCTAACTTTCTAACTTGTTTTATAGGACCTCTAGAAAGAAACATAAAATATTCTAACAAGTCTGCTCGAGTATTAGTATTCATGATCTAGAAAAATAAATATAATTTAATTGATTTAAAAAATGTATGTGTTAAACTAATATTCGTATTTATTGCAATATTTATGAACTTACGTGTCATGAAAACCATTCTACAAGCTCTTTATTCACAACTTTTGTTATATCTTTCTCATTTTGTGTTCGGACTCTCCTTAGTCTCTTTGTTTGTATCCTCAACTCATCAATAAATCGATCTGCAATTTTACTATTCAGCAGTACATATATATGTGCCTGTTATAATTCCAATTCTGTCAGTGTCACATTTGAGGTCCTTCCAACTGATCGGCCAATAGCAGGAAATATTTTTGATTTATGATAAATTTGAGATCAAGTTTATGTGTCATCAACACATCCAACTCGATTAAATCTTGTCTCAATATCATCCAAATATCTATAACAAAAGGTAAGACACTCCTTAGCCAAATAGCCTTCCGCAATATAGCCTTCGGGTTGAGATTTATTTCTCATGTATTATTTCTAATTCCCAAGATATCTGTGAAATAAAATAATAATATTATTCATTTATTTAAATGAAAAAAAATTTCTACAAAAATGAAAAACATATAAATAAAATCCCTTTCAATTGGATACATCCATCGATAATTAACGGGGCCTCCTAATTTTTCTCTCTCAACCAAATGCACAGTTAAATGCATCATGAATGTAAAAAATGATGGAGGAAAGATCATCTACATTACACAAAGGGTCAATAAAAACCACCCTTGGAGGTTTTCAAGTAGAAATGGATGTAGAGATTTCTCATATAGTTTCCTTAAAAATGTGCAGAATTGGAGTACAATAGCTGTAACTATTTCAGGCAATAAAGTACGTAATGTCAATGGTAGTAACTATCGTAACAAAATATTTGAATCGTGACTTTTCAATACATGTAACTTATGATTCTCCAAGTCAACACACCTTGAGATGTTACTTGAATACCCATCAGATACCTTCAAATTCTTTAAAATTCAAAGGAATGTATCTTTATCTCTATTTTTCATTGCAAATATGGCTGAATCTTACTTTTCATTCTCATCTACCAAGAGATCACATTTTATGTTCATTACTTGTATGTTTTTGCAAGCATTGAGATGATCCTTCGACTTTCCGTGCACATTAAGTAATGTGAAAATCAAATTATAACATACATTCTTCTCAAAATGCAACACATCAAGATTGTACTGAAACAAATTGAATTCTCAATACGGGAGTTTGAAGAATATACTTTTTTTCTTCCATTGTTGCATTCTGATTTCACCAGATGATGCACTTCGGAACCGTTTTCTGGTATCATTAAAATGATGAACCTTCCCAAATTCTATTTCAACATTTTCAAGCTGTTTCAAAATTTTAGAACCAGTTAACAACTTGGGAGGTGGTCTACGATCAATGGAACCATTAAATTTTTATCTGTTCATCCAAAATCTATGAGATGCATCGGTAAATATTCGATGGCACAAGAAGAAACATTTTCTACTGTGAGGTAGCTGTTTGGGCTCAAAATCCAAGTTACAAATGGGACAATCCAAAACCGTGTATGTTTTACAACCAGATAAATTCCCAAGCCTAGGGAATTCACTAACAGTCCACATTAAAACATGATGCATTTTGAACATTGTTTTAGAAGAATCATCAAATGTCTCAACATCGTTTCTCAATAACTCCTGCATTTCATCAATCCAAGGCAACAAGTATACATCAATATCATTTTCAGGCATTTTTTTCCCAGGAATAATCTTCAAAATGATAAAATATGTTTGTTTCATACACATACACGGAGGCAGGTTATAAGGGATCAAAACAACTGTCCAAATGCTATAATTGGTACTCAAGTTCCCAAATGGGTTGAATCCCTCTGTAGTCAATTCTAATCGAACATTCCTATGATCAGATGAGAAATATATATGTAATGAATTAAATGTATTACATGATTGTGAATCTCGTGGATGTCTCATTAATCCATCATTGTTTTTATCTACAGAATGTCACTTCATGTGTTCAGAGGTTTTTGATGACATGTATAATATTTGCAATCGAGGCTTCAATGGAAAGTAACGCAAAACCTTTGAAGGTTTGCTACTTTTCATTTTCTTCATGAAATTATATTCATTCAAACTTCCAATATCACCTTTTGACTACTATCTAGAAGAAGAACATTTCTTTCAATTCTGTCTACTTGAATCATCTCCCCAATAAAGCATACAATCATTGGCCACACATGTATTTATGTATAATTCAGACAAAGCTTGTTAAAAACTTTTTTCATATCATAAACTGATTCTGGGATTTTCTCTTCAGGAAATGCATCACGAATCAATTCCAATATCATGGAAATATCCTTATTTGTAATTCCACAGACATTTGATATGGTAAAAATTCAGCAGAAATGAAAGCTTTGAATATTTGAAACACTCACTATACGACTTTTGATTTCCATCGTCAACTAAATCATGAAACACATTTTTCTCAGTGAAGTTCTCTCCTACAATTGGCTGCACAGAATCAAGAGGATTATCCAATGATATTTTAAAATCATGATCTTCTTGTGTTACAGTCTCAAAAACATCACTTGTCACGTTGCAATTTGTAGAACACTCTTATGGTTGTTTTGATATGTTTTGATGCTAATAGTGGTGTCTTGGAGTGCTGAATGCATCATTTATGAGGTTTTGAATTTCATTTTCCATTTTTGATGAACATGGGACCTCATTCTATGGATTAACATTAGTACTCAATCTTTTTGTAACGTTCAATTCTCCATGAAAAACCCAACACAGATATTGACCAGTGAATTTCATTAGTATTAAATTTTCATAAACATCATCTCTCTTCAACCATGCTCTAAATTTACATTTAGGACATGGACATCTTATTCTCCCTTAAACATATCTATTAGAAATTGCAAAATCGAAAAACTCATTCAAAACCTTAACATACTGAGGTGTGTTCCTTGGTAATTTGATCCAGCTTTTATCCATGTATATAACAATGTGCCTACATAAAAATAAAAAAAATGAAAACACATAGTTACTACTAAATAACGAAAGAGATTCATATATAAGATAATGTAATATTATAGAAATATAATATAATAATGATGGGACCCTGAGTTAGATATGAACCCTCTATTTTTTGGGATAGGGGAATTTTCTTTGGTAAAGAGAAACAGTGTTCTAACAATACCATATAACTCAATTACCACATGGTCAATAATAAAAGTTATGCTAAACAATATTCCTATCATGCTTCTCCAAAATCTCCAAATTTTAAACCATTGACTTTTGAAATTCTTTATTGCTTCAAAATATAATATTAGATAACAAAAAGTAATATAAGCATAACTTGGTTGGAATCACAGTTCATGAGGATGCTATATTATTGGACTACCTATTCCTCTCAGAATGTGAGAAAATTATGGATTAGAGAATATAGGTTCCATTAATTGTACCCAATTGTGACCGAGCCATAAAAGAGATGGAGAAGAAACTCTACTATATCAATATTATCTTTTATCCCCATGATGATAGAAAAAAATTGGCAGCAAGCACATTTTATCACTGCTTATTTTTTTACAGTGATGTTGGGATCCAAATACTATTTATTTGATTATGCAATTAGGAAGATAATGATACTGTTGATGCTTCCCTATTTTAACCCCCCATTAATCCACTATAACCAAAAGATAGAGAAACTAAGAATGTAGATGCTCTAGAATATGTTGTTTTAATACCTCACTTGGAAAGGATTTGTATACTTGTAATGTAAAAGAATTATTCATGAAAACCATTGGGGTAATAAATGTAGAACAATTTGTTAAATTTGAACATATATGGGTATAAGAGATTAAATATACTTCAAAATTCACTCACCTTGTTCAATTTTCCTGAGAGGCATCACTTAGAAAAGGACTGAATGAATAGATCATTATTTAAGGTATCCAAACTAAGGATCTATCAATATTTTTAATGTTCTATATTACATGCCACCTAGAAATAGATAATAAGGAGTTGGTTGGAGGAAGAGACTTTGGATGTAATATTAGTGTGGGAGACACCATTGTTCAGTTATGTGAAACTAGGAGCATCAACATGGGATTTAAGCATAATATATAGAGTCAGTCCTATGACAGTAATGTAAGAGAAAATCAATCAATGGGATTAGTTTCTTATAATCCATATCACAATAATTGACCATGTTTTTCACAAGTCATCTTGAATTTACACATGAATAATTGATTCATATCATCACTATAGAATTTACCCCATTGTTCCATGAATGGGAATCTTAAAAAATATTTTCATAAAATTCTATGACCAGTCGGGGAAATAAGATCAACTCTACCTCTGATTTTGTATGCTCATATGGAGTAGTCATATTAGACTAGTTCTTCAAAAAAGACTTAGGACAACTAAGTGGCATCTATGAACAATTAATTTTATTAGGATGGGCCTCATTACAGAAGCAATAACTATATTGTGACATTTGAGAAGTAGTTTTATACATAAGTGAAGGATAACATGAATAAGAAACATAATTCCTATATGTTTTGGGGTATCATTTTTCTAAATATGGAAATTATGGATATCATATATGATATTTTTGTATTGGACACATCCATCATTCTTCTATTGTTATTCAACATGTGGAAATTATTCCTCATACCATCAGTGTCAACACACCTCATAGATAGTGGTAGTGAGGAGGAGTGAAATGGATAGAATTCTAAAGTAATATTATTGTAGTATACATTGTTTAGTTTATGTAGATCATATACATGCATTTCATTGATTTAATCTTTTGTATGAACTACATGGTGGGATTTAAAGCTTGTATAGTCCACCAAAATTATTAGGTACTGTTCACAACTCTATAGAGAGATCTTCATGAATTCACATGGGATTTAGTTCTAAATAAAGTTAGAATTAAAGATATACTAATTGTGGTTTGAAAAATCAAGAACTACTTAGTGTTAAAGAATATGATTGATGCTAGTGAAACATGAAATGTAACTCTTTATATCATAGTAGATTGACACACCAACATCTTTCCAAATGATTTCTCTAGGTTACCATCCAAGAATAAAATAATATATTATATCAATCTACTTCAATGATCATTCCTATAACTTACTATTTATATCCCATTTATAATGAAGAACCCACTAACATATATTCCATTTACAATCGAAACTCATTTATCACACATATCAATTCCATACCTTAACCCATTTAACATGATCACATTTTACCAAATGCCCTCTTATGTTATGTCATCAACAAAACACATTTATCACTTATTTCATTTAATAAAACAAGTTAACATGACAACCTAATTGTCAGGTGTTCTATCTCACTAACCCATATATCATTTAAATGGATATGTTCTCAACATATCTTTAAAATAATATCATGGAATAAAACACAATTCAAGATACTCAATTGAAATAATCTTGAATCCACCCTTAAAAAAATGAGTCTTCCTCTTTTAAAAAATCAACATGTCCCAAGAATTTCATTTCTATTTACAACCATAAAAGGGGATTTTAAATAATTTTCAAAAAACGTGAACCACACCCTCATTTATAATCACCATTTTAAATCCATTAAGATAACCCCTTTTTTCCAATAACATTGAGGTCAACACCTCCTTTTCAAAACAATAACTACTTTCAAAACATTGTTGTCTTTCATGGAAAACCATAACCAAATCAAAGTGAAAAATTCTAATTTTAACCTGTTTCAGAATCCAACTAAGCATTAAAAAAACCAATTCCATATTTCAAATATCCCATTAACCTTGAATATACACCAACTTACAATTCTCTACCCATTCACTTTCATAATTATATTATTGTAACATTTTAAAAAATATTTCACCAAACTTAAGGGGTTTTCATAACCCAAGGGTAGACCTAGGTACAATCTCAAACATCAACAGACCCAACAGAGTCCTTAAGGGGTTTCATACATCAACTTGAGTCCTAATCTCAATTTTATTACTCAGAAACACAAAACATGGTAAAGAAGTATATTGGAAGAACCACATACGCATATAATACATAAACTTTATGAGAAAAATCTTCAATACAACCTGGGGTCGCATGGTCATGGGGGTTCAGGGTCGCCGGAGTTGCGGAGTTGCCGGGGTCACGGGGGGTCGAGGTCGTCGGGGCCACAGGTCACCGGCCTCGCTAGGTTTGCGGGGGTCGCGGGGGAAGCGGGGTCGGGGTGGGGGGAGAAGGGTCAACACGTTAAAAAAAAGGTTCGGGGCGGTTTATAATTAATCACCGTGAATCCATTTTAAAAAAAATTCACAGTGGTTACCCAAACAGCCACGAAAAAACCACTGCGAAAACCAATTTTTGTTGTAGTGTCATAGATTTTACATCTTAAAACCTCGTCTTTGGTTTTAACAATGGGAAATATTTTTAAATTAATTACTGCAATTTTTGTGTTTGTAATTTGGTAAAATGGATTCTATATTTGGAATCAGAAGTTTCAAATTATGTAATTAATACTCTTTTTTTTGGACATTTTGAATAGTAACGACAGTAATTATCTTTAAGGATCTTGATTAATTAGTAATTGGGTAGTTAAGGGCAAAAAAATAATATCATAATAATATAAAATGACCGCAACATGTGTCCAAATACTCTTGTTTGAGTCATGGCTGACCATGTGAAGCATTTTACCGAACTTGAGGTCCCATGGAGTCACATGGCTGTAATATTGACATTTATGACATTATTTTTTAAAAAAAGAAGATAAATATAACAAGGGTTTGTATATCCTAAGTAAAACAATTTTACTTTTGATTACATAAAATATATCTTAGAATATAAATATTCATTGGAAAGATAAAAATATTTCCTATATCATGGTATTTTTTTTAATAATATTTAGATATTAAATATGTAAATTTATTTATGACACCATGATGATGAAATCATTACCGCATTAATGAACGATTTAAATAAAATGAAAAGATCAGGTAAAATATAAAAATTACACTTGTCGAAAACCTATTTAATGGGTTTATTTAGAACCCTTATCACCTTATCCTCAAAATTTATCATTGTGGGACCTTTAAAATCTGAAAATCACTTTATAATGAAGTAACATTTCAAGACCTTCCAAAAGCGACCCTCCTCCCTCTTTTAAAAGGCCAACATATTCACCCCCTTACCCACAAATCTAAATCCATTGGCTAATCCAACCTCTTCTCATATTATCTCTCTAAATCCCTCTATTACTCCTAGAAGCCTCACTTTGGGCAGAAGTCTTTCCAAGGAAGCCTTTGGCTCAAATCAAAAAGAGTTACCCGATTTAGAGGTAATGTCTTCTCTCGAGTTTCTTTCAGTATATTCCTTCTTTACTCGCCCCTATCTTATTATTATTTGATCCCATAATAACACCAGTATCTTAAATATACTAGGATGTTGTTATGTACGGATTATACATACACTTACACACACCTTCGTCTAATGGATAAAGAACATATTGTTTCTATGGGTGGCGAATTAATGCCTCACGAAACGATGATTGTCAAATCTTCTTTTAACACCTTTTATGGTGGCCATTATGATGTCACTGTATATATATATATGTGATATATATGGTATTTATTTTTTCTATATGCTTCTGAATTTTGTTTTTAAATCACATCATTATGCTTTTCATGTTGTGGAACTGTGATAATTTCATCTGAGGAAGTGTGGACTACCGCCCCGTCAAGTGATGTGACTCATTCAAGCCAAGCATGGAATTTATAAATATTGTAATTAATGAACTTATGTTACCTATATAACAAATATATTATACTATAATTATAATATATATATGTCTCATTTAGTTTAATTCCTTTAATATGACAAAGAAATGAAAGTAGCATTCATGCTTACGTACGACCTACCATCTCCATGAACAGTGAATTTCATTTTTTATCTCCAAATGTTATGGAATAGTAAAAAATGAATATATACTGTATATATATGATATTTAAATCATTAATACCATTCTGGAGATGATGTACTTATAACTACATGGGAAATTCTCTTCAACCAAGTTCATTGTTTACTCATGTACCAAACATCTATAAAACGTATGATATGAAATCACATAATTAACTAATTTTTCTAACATAATAATATGTGATATGAACAGAATAATAAACATTAAAGTAAGTCCTTAAGAAATTTTAAATTGACCAAAGTTTATTATTTCGGAATATAAAGAAACGAACAAGACAATTCAGACTTGTGGTAAGGGGATTTCTTATATCACTTTTAATTCTGTGAGATTTCCATTATTCGCAAATTATTTATTTCATGTGGTGTATTGTGTACTTACATTTGATATATATTATCATGATTCTATTTATATTCATGGTATTATGTGATTCATTTGTTTCTTATTATCTTTTGGTCATATGACTCGATTTTTTACAACGAGGTTAAGGGGTTTGTATCTCACTATTTATTCCCACGAGATTCATGCTATATTTGGAAATATCTCCTTTGAGTGGGGTATGATCTTCCAATTATACTAATATTTGTGAAATATAATTTCTTTTATGGGTATTTACATCAACATTGTATAGTCCTTCTTTCATGTGGTGTATGTTTCGAAAGTTACCCAAATCGGTAAGGGAACCTTTCACCCTCCTCTTTTTAAAAGACTTCCTTTTTGATAGGTCTTTTAATTTACTGATTATTATTGTTGGGATATATTATTATATTTCCTTATTCTATAAGTTCTATGTCCATGTGATGAGATGCCCTTTTTATCTCTCATCAACTCATTTTCTGAATTTTAAAGTGACACCGATAGGCTCTCAAATTTCTGTAAGAGAACTTCTTAACCCAATTTCAATTATTTGGGTTAAACCTCTACTTCTTGATTATGTAGTACTATGAATATGTGTGGATGACCTCTGATTGATTTACACTTAATATCCAGTTATATTGGGAGTATTTATATTTGTTACACATAATTATGTAATTGATTCACCCTTAATCTAAGGATACCGTCTTTTTACAGGACTTTGTCGCAATCTCCTTTAGTTGAGGCATAATTAAATTTATATACGACCTTCTTTTATTAGTCATATAATAAACCCTTTTTAATTTTAATTTCATTCAAAATGTATCTTTTTACACGAAGTGTTTTACTAAATGACAAAAGAAATGTTTTTTTTGTTTTATGTATGTGGTGACAATGACTTTTCCGCCGTCGTGACCA
The DNA here is from genome assembly GCA_963277665.1 of Viscum album. Lineage (NCBI taxonomy): Eukaryota > Viridiplantae > Streptophyta > Magnoliopsida > Santalales > Viscaceae > Viscum > Viscum album. The sequence goes on along the minus strand of OY728153.1, from coordinate 1,079,993,810 downwards.
TTATCTGAGTTTCAGCTTCGTCTATAATCCATAACTTATTTAAATGAAAAATAAATACCATGATTTATTTTTATTTTATTTTGGTATAGAAAATAGTTCTGATAATGTTTTGATTATGTCAATGTGTTGTATTGATATCGTGTGACTGAAATATGGAAATGTTATGTTTCTTTTATGCATGTTTTATGTGATACGATTATGTTATGGTTCTTGGGTATTGTTTATGAATTCGGGTGGTTCTATAATAAACTAAGGGAGGGTGAGCCCGAGATAGATCTCCAATGCATTGGGTAACGTGAATTAGTTAAACACTAAGGTTTATCAGAAGAGATTTAGGGAATATATTGCGATGGGTATTCCAAACATAACCATGAGGGTTACTCCCTATGTAAGAATGCTATGAATGAATCAAGTTACCTTTAAGTCTTATGATTTCTATTTTATTCATAAATCTTATGATTTTATGAAGTATGTTAAAGTGCTTATGTTTTATGAGTAAAGTATGATTTCATTGATTCTTATGTATACATGGACTAATGTTTTATTTCTGTATTTTTATATCCCTTACTGTGATTTTTATGCTCATCCCATGTTTTTGAAATGTTTTTCAGAAGACATAAAGTGGAATAGGGTCAAGGATGGGATCAAGGAAATGTCATGCTGTCTAAAACATGGAACTAGACATGAATCTTTTTTTCAAGATTTATTATTTTGTGAAAAAATGGTAACTGAGTAGATGTGTCTACTTTGTAATCATTGAGATGTAATAGTTATGTCCTAATTCTCTAAAACTCTAATCCAGAGAAGATACTCAATGTGAATCATTTATTTAATTCAAGATTATGTAATGTTTTAAGGCTAGGTTTTTATAGTCTGTATCAAAGGTCGGTTTAGATAACTTTATAGGTTAGGGTATTCTTTAAGCACAAGTGATATTACCATAATGGTTATGATTTTTGAAAGAGTCATAGTTATTTTAATAAAGTGAATGAATATAAGATAACATGAATAATTAAATCAAAGTATTTACCCTCATCATAAGATATTATATGATGATTTTACTTATATACTCACACTGACCTTTTTGGTTTATGTAAATTGCTGGATCTAGCAGGCACCAAAGTAATAGTGGATGTGAAGAAAACTGTGACGATTTTTTGAGCAAACAACTAAATGATATGGGAGTTACAATGAGAACTCTTATGGTTATTCTAAACCAACTCTCTGGAGTCATGATTGACCACTTGAAACTTATTTATTTTTATAAGGCATCATATATGCGACAAACAAATCCCTATGGAATTTTAGGTAATAATCATAAAGGTATGTGTGTTCAAAAACCTCTATGTCAAAGATGTGTAAAGAATCACATAAGAAAATGTTTCAAAGGGACAGAAAGATGCTATAGACGTGGAAATGAAGGTAATAAAGTAATAACCTATCATGGAAAAAGGAAGCATCTAGTTGAATCTATGAAAGGGAAAGAATTTCTTTCTAAAAGATCAATTGAATGATTTAAATGTGGTGTGAATGGTCATTATGAAAAAACATGTCCTATGAAGAAGTTTCGGGAATGGGATCACTAGGATCATACAAATATTCGTTTATGAATACCTAATACCATTCTAATTAAGGATGAAGAAACTTAAAATGACCAATTAAAGTTATGGATTATTTCTTAGCATATGTTTTCCTATTATTGAATCTTAGGATATGATTCATGATTATGTTTGTAGGAAAACATTATTTCATAATAAGTTGGAAAGGAATGGTTAATGGATCATGAAGAGTGTTGAATGATTAAGAAGTCAACATATAAGGGATTCAAGGGTTATGGTATATTTTAGGATGGTGAATTTCTTAAAAGTATTAAGGCTCTTTTGGTGATGGGATTACATTAGAAGAATATTTATAGCATGTGTAACCCTGATGTTTGATATATGAAAATTTTATTCAAGGAATAATTATCTTTTCATTTGTGTATATAGTTATAAAGAACCATTTGGGTTTATATGATCCTTGAATTTGAGGCAATTACTGGTTAATACATTTTGGGATGCAAATCGAAAGATATTAGATAACCTTTCTGGTTAAAATATGTTATGGTTATTTTTAATGAATTTATCTCTTTTTGGAAATGTTATAAAATTATATAGTTTTTGAAAAAGGACAACACGAAGACCGTGTGGCAACCCGTCGCGTCGGACGAAGCTATGGGAATTGAACCCATAACCAAAGTGCAACTAGTATTTATTGCCTACCACGGGACTACGTGAAGTCCCTCGTTAGTATGACAAATAATTTTTTATTAGATGATTTTATGAATCAAGAATAAGTTGATATTGGGTTATCTATGGAAATTATTGACCTATCATAGAGGATATCTGATTAGGTTAGTTACTTTTCAATTTGATACTTTAAGAGTAACTGATGTTATTTGGAGATAAATGTTACGATTTATCTTGAAAGACTATGTGATTAAATACTTTAGAGATTTGGGTTTCAATATTAGTTTGGATTACTTTGAAGAATTTTATGGATATCTGTTTATTTAATGGTCTTTCTTGAACCTTGGGTTCTTTTTGTCGAATTTTAGAGATTAAGAGTAGTTTTTCTTTTTTGTAAAAGATTATCCTTTTGGGGATTATCTAATAATGTACATAAAATTTTGGTTTTGGTTAAGGTCTAAAGACTTGAGAAATATATAGTTAATATTTCGTGGATTAGTTGATTCTCAAGAAGTTGATTATAGCGCTCATAATATGAACATGTCATCCTAAATACTCATCGTTTAGAGAAAATATGAGTTTGTGTAAGAAATATAGTAAGAGATGAAAGTCTACATGAAAAGTAAGTATGTTTCCTTATGATTTAGTTAAGCTCATAAATACATTTTTAAATGATAAGTTACTTAAATCAAAAAAGTTTTCTGTTGACTTTTTCTACTGGGGAATCAAATACTGTTTTACCCATCACATGTTTGTGATTTTCTGGTGGTTAACTTTCTCCTAAACATGTTTTCTATCACTCTCCATCAGAACTTGACCCTTTTTTTTCTCTTCCATATCCATTTTTTCATGGAATCCTAGAATATGTTGTCTCAGGTGACCTTTGTAATTTTATTTGTTACCTTTAAAGTGATATTTTAATTTACTCATTTTCCTATGTGGGGCTTTCAATGATGTTTTCAAGCCAAATTTGAAAATTTCAAGGATGCAATTCCCAAAAGGGGAGAAGGATGTAACATCCCGAGTAAATAAATAATATGAAATTTTCATATTTATAAATATTTGTGAATAAAATGTTAATATTACTTTAAATGGAATGCTATGTTAGATGGCGTACCCAGTACACAACAACGAGTTTCTTTGTAATCTTATGTTGCACACTAATAATATAATAATTTTATTTTAAAAGGTAGTTAATTCCTAGCCATTGTAATGGAGGGAATGAATAGAAATATCTACAAAATGAATATATATGTTTGTTAAATATTTTTACAATTATCCAATAAATTTTAGAGGCTTAAAACAACAAAAGAATTCGATTTTAAGAAAAAATATTCTAATGTTCTTTAAAAGGTCGATTAACCGTCTTTTGATGGCGAACCCTTTCTAAAACAACTTTTTTTCAATTTTATATGTTATATTTGAAAAAATAAAATCCTTCTTTAGAATCGGTACATAAAAATTTACTTTCTTTAATTTTTTTAATTTTTTCGATAAAGTTCATTTTTAATGAATAGTGAAAATGTTGTATTTTAATTCAAAACCTCCATTTAATATAATTTATTTATATGGCAAGATTATATTTTTAATTGGGTTTAAAGTTTAGTTGAAATATATTTTTTCCATTTAATCCAATGGTGGTCATTGGAATTAATTTCACTACGAAATTGGACATAAACAAGTGTAAGTCTTTTGATAGTTATTGTTTCAAAAAAACACGCTATTTGTTTTGATAATGGGAATTAATTATAAAATAATTAATGAAACTTCAATGTTTTGAATTTGGTAAAATGGACTTCATTTATTAATTTTTAATATAAAATTTACTTTGGATAAATTTTTGGTATTTTTCTGACAAATGTTCATTTTTAATGAATAGTGAAAAATACTGCATTTTACTTCAAAACTGCTTTTTCATCTAATTTAATTATATATTTATATTGTAATTTTAATTAGTTTTAATGTATAATTGAATTATGTTTTTATAAATTAATACAATTTTTTTCAGTGGAAGTAATTTCACTTTTAAATTGGATGTAAAAATAAATCAATCTTTGGATATATTTTTCATCTTAAAAACCGGTCTTTGGTTTTGACAATGGGAATTATTTTTAAATTAATTTCGTAAATTTCTGTGTTTGGAATTTGGTAAAATAGATTCCATATTTTTAATCAGAAGTTCTAAATTATGTAATTAAGACTCTTTTGTTTTTGGACATTATGAATAGTAATGATGGTAATTATCATTAATTATCGCGATTAATTAGTAATCGGGTAGTTAAGGGTTATAAAATAATAACATAATTATATAAAATGACTCCAACATGTGTTCAAATTCTATTTTTTGAGATGTGGCCGACCATGGGAAGCTTTTTAACGAACTTTAGGGCCCATGGAATCACATGGGTGTAATAGTGACATTTATGACATTATTTTTAAAAAAGAAAAGAAATATAACAAAGGTTTGTATATACTTTGTAAAACAATTTTAATTTTGTTTACATAAATTATCTCTTACACTATAAATAGTAATTGGAAATATAAAAATATTTCCTACATCATTGTATTTTATTTATAATTTTTAGACATTAAATAAATAAATTTATTTGTGACACCATGATGATGCAGTGATTACCTCATTAATGAACGATTTACATAAAATGAAAATATAAGGTAAAATCTAAGACATACACTTGTCTAAAACCTATTTTATGGGTGGATTTTTAACCCTTATCACCTTATCCACAAAATATATCATTGTGCGACCCTTAAAATCCGAAAATTACTTAATAATAAATTAACATTTCAAGACTTTCCAAAAGTGACCCTCCTCCCTCTTATAAAAGGCCCCCCACCTCTACCCCTTACCCACACCTCTCAAGCCCTTGGTTCGTCTAAATTCTGCTCATATTATCTCTAAACATCCCTATATTACTCCTAGAATCCTCACATTGGGCACATGTCTTTCCAAAGAAACCTTTTACTCAAATCAAAAAGAGTTACCCGATTTAGAGGTAATGTCTTCTCTCGAGTTTCTTTCTTTATTTTCATTCTTAACTCACCAAAATCTTCTTATAATTTGATCCCATAATAAAATTGGTATCCTCAATATTCTAGGATGTTTTTATGATATGTATTCTACCTAAACTTACACACACATCCGTCTAATGGTTAAAGAACATACTATTTATGTGGGTGGCAGATTACTACCTCACAAAACGATGACTGTTCAATTTTCTTTTAACACCTTTCATGATAGCCATTATGATGTTACTGAATTTATATATGATATATATGGTATTTATTTTTTCTATATACGTCTGAATTTTATTTTTAAATCACATTGTTATGCTTTTCATGTTGTGGAACTATGATAATTTCATCTGAGGAAGTGTGGACTACCGCCCCCTCAAGTGATGTGACTCATTCATTCCAATCATGGAATTTATAAATAATGTAACTAATGAGATTATGTTACCTATATAACATATATATTATACTAGAATTATAATACATATGTATCATTTAGTTTTAATTCCTTTAATATGACAAAGAAATGAAAGTAGTGTTCATGTGTAAGTACGACCTACCGTCTCCATGAACTGTGCATTTCATTTTTTATCACCAAATGTTATGGAAGAGTATAAAATGAATATATACTGGATATATATGATATTTAAATCATTAATACCATTCTATAGATGATGTACTTATAACTGCGTGGGCAATTCTCTTCAAACATGTTCTTTGTTGACTCATTACTGAACATCGACAAAACGTATGATATGAACTCACAAAATTAACTAATTATTATAAAATGATAATATGTGATATGAAATGAATAATAAAATTTAAATTAAGTCCTTAAGAAATTATAAATTGAACAAAGTTTTTTATTCAGGATTATAAAGAAACAAACAAGAAAAGTCGACCTTGAGGTAAGGGGATTTCTTATCTCACTTTTAATTTTGTAAGATTTCCATTGTTCACCAATTATTTATTACATGTGGTGTATTGTGTACTTATATTTGATATATATTATCATGATTATATTTATATTCATGGTATTATGTGTTGGTTCTTATTATCTTTTATTCATATGAATCGATTTATTACAACAAGGTAAGGGGTTTTTATCTCAATATTTATTCCTGTGAAATTCATGCTATATTTGTTACTATCTCCTTTGAGTGGTGTATGTACATCCCATAATTCTAAAATTTTTGTAAAATAATTTCTTTTATGGGTATTTACATAAACATTGTATAGTCCTTATTTCATGAGGTGTACGTTTCGAAAGTTACCCAAATCGGTAAGGGAACTTTTCACCCTCCTCTTTTTAAAAGACTTCCTTTTTGTTAGGTCTTTTAATTTACATCTTCTTAATGTTGGGATATGTTCTTATATATCCTTATTATTGTAAATTTTATTTCCAAGTGATGAGATTCCCTTTTTATCCCTCATCAACTCATTTTCTGAATTTTAAAGTGATGTTGTTAGGCTGTCAAATTTCTGTAAGGGAACTTCTTAACCCAATTTCAATTCTTTGGGTTAAACCTCTACTTCTTCATTATATTGTAATATGAATATGTGTGGATGACCTATGATTTTTTTACACTTAATATCCACTTATATTGGGTGTAATTATATTTTTCACACATAATTATGTAATTGATTCATCCTTAATCTAAGGATACCGTCTTTGTACGGGACTTTGTCTCAATCTCCTTTCGATGAGGCATATTTCAATTTATATAAAACCTTTTTTATTAGTTGTATAATAATCCATTTTTACTTTTAATTTCATTCAAAAGAAATATTTTTACATGAAGAGTTTAACTAAATGACAAAATGAATGTTTTTTTGTTTTACGTATCTGGCGACAACGACTTCTCCGCTGCTGTGACCATTATTTGAGTTTCAACTTCCTCTACAAGCCATAACTTTTTAAAATGGAAAATAAATACCATGATTTACATTTCTTTTATTTTTTAATTGAAAATGGTTATGATAATATTTTGATTATATCAATGTGTGGTATTGATATCCTGTGATTGAAATATGCAAATGTTATATTTCCTTTATGCATGTTTTATGTTATACGATTATGTTATGGTTCTTGGGAATTATTTATGAAGTCGGGTGGTTCTGTGATAAACTAAGAGAGGTTGAGACCGAGATAGATCTCCAATTAATTGGGTAACACGATGGAGTTAAATGATAAGTTTTCTCCGAATACATATAGGGAATATACTGTGATGAGTATTCCAAACGTAACCATGAGGGTTACTCCCTACATAAGAATGTTATGAATGCCTTAAGTTACCTTTATGTCTTATGATTTCTATGATTAATTCATAAATATTATGATTTCATGAGGTATGTTAAATTTCTTATGTTATATGAGTAAAGTATGATTTCATTGATTCCTATGTATACATGGAATAATGTTTTCTTTCTGTATTTTTATATCCCTTACAGAGATTTTTATGCTCATCCCATGTTTTTCAAATGTTTTTCATAGGACCTAAAGTCGAATAGGGTCAAGGATGGGATCAAGGAAATTTCATGCTGTAAAAAACATGGAACTAGACATGACTCTTTTTTCAAGAGTTTTTATTTTTTGAAAAAAAAAGGAAACTGAGTAGATATATCTACTTTGTAATCATTGAGATGTAATAGTTATGTTCTAATATTCTAAAACTCTAAACCTGAAAAGATGTTCAACGTGAATTATTCATTTAATTCACAATTATTTAATGTTTTAAGGTTGGGTCCTTATAATTATATTTATTGACTATGAACTTTTCTTCACTATTTTTCTATTCATGGTTTGATAAAAAATATAAAATGGTATCGATATGCTTGAAAAACTGATTTTATGATATTGTTCTATTTATTTGGATAACCATTGATGAAAACATGACTAAGGGATGGATAAATATTAGGTTTAATATATAATTGATGTTGATACAAGTAATGTTTTATAGATTTCGAATAAGTAAGTTAGACATTATTAGAAACCGATGGATTGATAGTCGATTCATCATTTTTTTGTGATGTTCTTTGAATTTTGGTACTATGGTACATAATGGATAGTGTGTTATTTTATAACCTAACAGTGAACACCATTTTATGGGTACTGATTGAAACATTTCTTGATAAATATATGGTTTGTATTTGGTTCAATGTATTAGAGATATATATGGTTTTTGAAAGGTATATTATATAGAATTTATGATTAGGGGTTATACATGATTGAGTATATGATTTTATGAATGATTAATGTTTTGTGAGGATTAATTAGAAATTTTTTATTACCTAAGAGAGTATTTTATATTTTATAATATAATTTATGTCTTGAATGATAAATACTTTTAGAATACACTCACATAATTTCATCATTATGTAATAATTAAAAATTTCGTGAATGCAATTTATTCGAGGGGTAGAATTTAGCGACCTATGATTTCACTACGTATATTCCTCAAATAATTATTTTTTTAGTAACTTATTCTACAGACAAAAATGAATTCAAATGATCCAGGACATATTAGAAAAAAATTATTAATAAATTATATGAATACTAAAATAACATTTCAATATAAATATTCAAAACATTTTAAATTCATTAAGTTTAGAATATAATTATTTATTAAAATTTAAAATGAAAAAAAATATTTTCCTTTCTCAAGTAACTATTTAATGTTTTAATATATTAACTCAACAAATTTTAAATGATTTTTATGATAATATATGTTATAAAAATATATGAAGTAATATATAAACATTATTTAAATTACAAATTTAAATGATTTAATATGTTGATTTATTATTTACAAATAATTTAATAATAGAAATTATATTTTTGGGTATTAAAAAATTGTTTTGTTAAAAATCATTTATCATGGAAAAAATGGTAAAACATAAAATAAAGGAGTAAAATGAAAAAAAACATGTTTAAATTTTTTTTAAGATCTGTTTTTTTATTTTCATAGTTATTTCATTAAAAATTACCGTATTATCCATTTGTTATTATTCTTTATAAGGGGAATATCATATCGATTTTCATTAAACCAAATTATTTATAAAATTACCATTTCCACCACTTATAATAGGTACCATCACTACCCCTTAAAGAACACTCCCGAAAAAAAATATTTCTAATTAATTATTACCCGATATAACATCCATTTAATTATATTAATTTTTCTCAAACCTTTCGTTATAAGAAAGTAGCGGAAAACCTCAATTTCCCTGGAGTCTTCTAAGAGAAGCTTCAAGTCCTCAATGTGATTAATTTTTCTTATATTATTTTACATTATTTCATAAATTCCAAAATATTAATTTATAATTATTATATAATAAAATAATTATTTTTTGTATAATTAATTTTTTTATTCTAAGGGAAAACAGTTAACTATATTTCTCATTTTCCATTAAAAATGACAATGTTATTTGAGAATTGTGTGGATTAATGCCTCCATGAAGCTGTGAATTATATTTTTGACCACCACTTGTATTAACTTTTCATAAGTATTTAATTGGAGAGTATATAAGATAGATGTTTATTTAGAAAAAATATTATAATTTACATCATTTCCTATCATTATCCAAGAAATAAAAACATTAACCGTGCACTGTATAGGTTTCCACCTCCATGAAGTAACACATCTCATATTTAATAATGTTTTTATATTCATTATTAAACACTACTAAAATTTAATTTATCCCCTTATAATTATCTAATGATTTTCCCTATGAGTTATTAAACTGGAAATTCATCCAATTTAATAAAATTTTATAACAATACTCATCCATTAACAGTGGTGTGTTCATGTTTTGGTCGGTCGAAATACCAACATGAACAATGATATAAAATAATATCTTAGTGAAATATTTGAACATAATTACACATAATATATAATATAAATATATAAATAATAATTCTATTTTGATTGTGGAATTAGAAAACTATTATTAAACACATAAATGAAGATAAAAAAACATGTTCTTTAAAACATACCAAATGATTCTCATCACAAATACCGTCATTAAGGGTCATAACCAAGAGAATAACAGAATGAAATTATAACATTATGAATAATTATAAAATATAATATTAAACACCCTATTTTATTTTTTATTTTTCAAATTTTGGATTTGAATGAATGGCAACATCGTTAATACAAATCTTTTTCATATTGAGAAAGATTAATGAAACCTAATTTTTCAAAATAGAGAATAACTAACTAATATATATGTAGGGAATAATTATAAATTATTTATATAAATAGATGTGTATAGTTTAGGAATATATTTATGTTTGATATACAGGATCTTATAGTGCACTCATATAAGTGGGGTAACATTGTACAAGTTTCTCATCTCAAATTTTTACCCCTTGGAACATGTTTATTATTATAAACTATGTCTTATTTGTAATTTTTAATATGATTCACAATTAATATTTCTTATCATGATTATTTTACTAGTCAAGTTATATTGTTTGTCAACTGAAAAAATATATTTCAAGGTGTTTTGACTTGATTGTTTCTTTGGTTGTATGGGGTTTTTTGATTGAAATATAATTTCTTTATAGATATTTCATATTATAAACCATAATATCATTTATATGGAAAAATTATTGACCAATGGATGTATTTTTTCATATTAATTAAATTAATCAAGGTTCAAAGATCCAAATCATGTTCCCTCATTATGTTTCTTTTATTTCAAAAGTTACCAAACATGTAACTATTTTTATTGAATCAACTCCCTTAATTGAGATATAATACATATTCTTGAAATTATTTCTAATAATATTTTTTAATACCACCATAATATTTTATTTCCTATTAATTTTTCGTCCACTTTAGGTAAACTGAATCATTTTATTAAAATATTCCCTCTTAATGAATTTTCTCTATATAAATTGTGAAATTGTTATGATTAATTAAAGTCATTATAAAAAGATCTTAATATTACATTCCATGTTGTAATATGGGTTTCTAAATTTATTTAACTGTAATGTATTTTTAAAATAAAAGTAATTATTCTTATATTTTTCAAATTTAGATGTTTTATTTTTAATATAATTCCTTATTTTTATGGTATTTCAATGCATTTTATATTAAGAACTAATTTTTTTAAAAATGTTTTGAAATCATCATTTTATTAATTTTTTTGCTAAAATCATATTTTATGTTTTAAATAATTAATGTTAAATGTTTTAACTTTCTAAAATATTTAATTTCATAAATAAAATATTAGAGATGTTTAAATAATTTCAAATAAGAGGTATCCCCACTCTGTTTTCAAGTAATTTAACTAGAGAATGCAAAAAGATTATTTTCATATATAAATGAATACATAGTGGTTGTTACACCATACTTGGGATATTTTTAACCTCTATACAAATTATTTCATTATATATCAAATTTAATGTTCTAGTAATATTTTTCAGATAACCCATCTATTTTCTACGGGTTAATTAAGTGATATTTTAAGTATGAATGTTTTCGTGTTATAGTGATATATATATATATATATATATTTGTATGTATGATTATTATTGTGATAGTTGGGGTCCTATATCATCATCTAATTTATTTTTTTAAGTATATATAACATGAGATATTCAGGCATAGACATAACATGTCTATTCTGTTGGGTGTGGGAATAATGAGTTTTCTCACAATTTTAGGCATGGAAATAATGAGTTTTTTCACATAGGCATAGTAGAAATGATATTTTATACAATATTTTGAAATTACTATGGTTTTTCAAGGAGAACAAGTTATTTGTTATGTTATTTATCACTCTTAAGTTTCTTTTATTTTTAGGCTCTGTTAAATTTCATGTTTATGCTATTATTCTATGATATTTCACACATATATTTTAGGACATAACTTATAACATGATTTATGTTAGATTTTTTTTCCATATAAATTAACATATATAAATTTATTATACCCATTTTATCATAATATTCACACTTATGATCATTGATTCTAATCTTTTAGAGTTACCCATAATTAGTGTTTGAGCTCAACCCTTTCTTATGTTTCAATTTACAAACATTATTAATTAAAGTAATACATTTCATGGGTCTAGAATAGTATGTAGTATGGAAAATTTATGGGAGAAGTATAATAATTGGTATAGATTAATCAGTTTCTTATATAGTGGGAAAAATTATGTTTGAGTGGAAAAAGGAATGGGTTTTTTAGTTAACATTTTTTCCCAATTAACTAAATATCTATACGTAAAAGTTCTTGTTAATGTATTGTATTGAAATTTTTCAATTATAGTTCTGAAATTGATATGGTATATTATATAGGGTAAAACACACCGAGTGACTAGTGCTACCCACATGATACCCTATATCACATGTAATTCTAGGACTGTAGGTTTTACCACCTCAATCCTAACTCAAACTCCCAAAACTGCTTATAAAACCCAAACCATAGTAGAAACCAATTATAATTCCAAACGCAAGTTCTATATTGATATATTTAATCCAAAAAAAAAATTAAATAACCCTCATGTTACAAAAAAATCAAGATATCTAGTTGTTTAATTATTTTTCTTCTCATGAAGAAACAAAATATACCCTTTAATTAATTTCGCAAGAATATAGGTCATTAAATAATTTTTTATACAAGTAACTGTGATTTATTTATTTTTATTCTAATTTACTTCTAATAATAATGATTTGTTTTAAATGAACTGTGGGTAGATAAATCCTTTCATGGTAGGATATTGTTTAGAATAAGGATGTGTGCATAATGTTTTTAATAAAAATTAAATTTTAAATTTTGTTAGTTTAAATGTGTTATATTAATAATAAATATTTTTTATTTAATATTTAATAATGGACTAAGTATTTATGATATTGTTAGAAACCCAATTTAGTAAAGTTGATATAATTAAAAAATGGATTTGATTCATATATTAATATACTTTTTTTATTTATTGTAATTTTAATATGTTAGTTATATAACCCATTGGATTTTGAATGTTTTTGGTAATTTTAGATAAAATTAATCGAAGGAATTCTAATTAAATTTATATTATTGAAAATATTAATTTGAAAATAGTTATAATGTGATTTAAAATAATATATTTCTGAAAAAATATTGTTTAAAATAAATTCTAAAAACATTATTTTTATGATAATAGTTTTTAATCAATTTTTATTGGATTTTATATGTAATCCCTAACATGAGCTAAAAAATATAATATTTAATAGAATATTGGATATATTTTTATTAGGTTTTATTATGTTTTGACCTTGGACTAGAAATATAATATGATTTTGTAGTTTATGTGTTTAATGTAGTAATATAAATTAGATCTTTTCCTACAATTATTTTTTAATAATACTATAGAATTCTGATAAACATCACTCACATCACCACTAAAAATATCCAAAATATCATCTATAATATACCAAAAGAGGCCAGGATGAATAATTAATTGAAATTAAATACCAATACACAAAGAACTAGATAATGACATGATACTATAGGCATACTCTATTTTGGTATGCCAATTAAATTTCAATAGCCACCATTATGTATCTAATAGATCCAACTACAAATATAATGTATGACATCAAACATCTAATTCCAATATAGTATCCATTTTAATTTGGAGATTCCGTCATTTAATTATATATTCAAAACAAAAAAATTGATATAAAACACATGAATCATATTTAGAAACATTAAAAGGGATTTTCTACATTGGAAAAAGAAAAAAAAATAAGAACAAAAATATTAAATTCAATAAATTAATTAAAAACAACAAGAATGTGATTAAGGAACATAATGAAGAAAATTTAAAATTTTATAACAAAAAATGATATAAATTCTACAATATTTTAGGAAAATAAAATATCATATTTCATAAATTCGTCATATATTTTCCAATAATTGTTTATCATGTACTGAGGGATAAATCATACTAAATAATAGTGGTGAAAAAAATATTCATAAATATGTAAAATGTTAATTTTAATATAAAAACATTAATTTAATCCATTAAATCCATATATAATCATTATTAAACATTTATCTCAAAATTTTATTCCTAAATACAAAAATTTTCCACAAATATTTTGATGCATGGGTTACAATAACATCTTATAAACCAGAAAATGTCATAAAAATGAAGATATTTGATTTAAAATAATTCACTACCATAGATTTTATTCTGAGAGATTTATAGTTATTTTCATAAAAGAGAAAATCCATTACAGAGTCATTCAAGTTTTTGGCCCTCTAAAATTAAGAATAAAATTATATATTTAGATAGAATTCATGAATTTAATTGAATTACCCCTAATTAAAGTTGGTCTATCTTTTTTTCTATAAAACAAACCATGTTAGAGTGGTATACGATACATAATCTAGGATAATAACCTCATTTTATGATCAATTAATAGACTATTTTCTGTTTCCAAGAACATTAATAAGGTGAAATGACTATTTTTTCTCACGGTATAAAATTACCACAAAGACCCTGGTTTCCAATATCTTTAAAAATAGAAACAATGTGTCTCTATATCCTCCCTTAAGAACATTTCATTTTCAAAAAATTTAAAATTCATAAAAAGTAGGTACATTTTTTTTAATAAGAAACATTAACTATTGTCCCATAAACCATCACTAATGAAGAAACCATATGAATCTAAACAACTAAAATAACTCATTAATTATAAAACTAAAAATAACATAATTAAAAAATCTAAAAAAAATTATGACCTCTAAAAAATTAAAATGAAATTATTTTTCCAAAAACTCATCCTAGAAATATACATCATTGGCCATTACCAATAGTGGAAACACATATCATAAAATAAATAGCACTAGATTCTAAAACCTAAAAACACAAAACATAAGTAATTACATTACTATCTTACTGAGATAGCCAACATAATTTTCAATCTATTAAGGTAAATTATAATATTCCAAGGTCTGAATAAATTTCCTCAATTATCTATATAACATGGGTAGGGTATAGATCATAAATTTTTTTTCGAAACGTTCCAAAACCCAAAACCTAGATGATATTATTCTTATATTATCATTGGTTCATTATATATATAAAAATATTAATTGTGAGGATTGGGATACACAAAAAAATATCTAAAACAAACTATAATAAATCTCATTAAAAATAAGGGAAGAATCAAAATAATGGAAATATATATTAACAAAAAATATAAGAGATCATGGTCTTTATATCACAGAAATTATGACTGTGAAAATGAGAAAACATATAAAAATATGAAGGGTTCAATAAATAATCATAAGAAATATTATAGAAATAGTGATCTAAGGATTTAAAGTATCCATAATTTCTAATTTCTTTATATAATACACATTATCTTAAATAATATTTTACCATTGTTTTTAAAATCATACTATATAAGTATTAATAATATTATTATTAATGTTATCCTTAGTTATAAGAATTAACCGAAAACATGGTAATGTTCTATTTCATTTCATAGATCTAATCTCCATAGATGAAATTGAAAAATATAAAAAAAATGAAATAATTTCGTAATAGAATATTCCATGACTAAAAATTAAGAACAAATTTTTTTGGTGATCAATAGTAGATTAAAAAATTGGAATATGGTTAAAAAATACATTTCTTTGTGATGATAAAAAAAGATTATAATTCATAGGATTGGTTCCATATTAATGTAAATCATTATTTTTATTAGTGTAGTCATTATGAACTAAATTTTTCTAGAGCATGTTATGGAAATAATAATAAAAATTATATATTTATATTAGTTGGGTTATATAAAAGGATCTATTTGGGGTAACTATTATATGGGTATTATGGAAGATGTTTATATTCCTATCAATGTTATTCAATGTATAGGCATAACATGATGTGCAATTTTAAGAAAAATCATATTATTTAATTCTGGTTTAATTTTATATTTTGAGTATTTTTTTATATTTCTTTTTAAAAAATTTATGTTTCTTGGGGTTTCACTATCTATTATTTATTTATAGTGACCATGTGGTAATAATGAATCATTATTGAAAATCATGAAAAAATGATTCTATATAACTGGCGTAGGATTCTACATGTTGAGTGGGGTCTTCAAGGTGAGTATATGACCCCTTTGGTTTTTTAGGTGGAATTCATGGTTTGTGAATGGCGAGGAGTAATCATGAAACTAAACCATCCAGACACCTAGTGCATTTCTATTACTAGCAATGTAGTTGAGAAATTATTTACCAAACGTGGTAGACTATATATATATCTATTAGAAGTAAAATTACCCATAATACCCTTTCAATTTTTATTCTAGTTATCCTTTCCCACCTCTCCCCCTCTCATTCTACTAACCCCTCAGATTCTTAAAGAGATCTTTTCCATGATTTTACTTCGATTTTGGTTACATTTCCCTAAAATTTTATGATTTGTTCAATGTAATCTCCCACCTTTCTTCTCATTTCTATTATTCCACATTATATTTTCTATTTTTTAGGAATAAAATTTTCATAGGAACCCAATATCACTGTGTTGTGTGGTTTTAAGTTTTGGGTTGGTACTAAACATGGAATTTGGTTGATTACTGTTTGTAGAAAGTTGTTTTTTTACTTTCTTGTGATTTTATTTTGATTATATTGAGGTTGATGTTTATATATAATTCCATTATTTTGAAATTAATGATGATATTGGGTTAGATTCACTTGTTTTTAATGATTATATATATATAACATTTTTATTGAATTAATAAATTCCTTTCAACAATTTTAATCTTTTTATAATGGTATTTTCTTATATAATTTATGTTTTTAGTTTCAAATTAAATGTATTATCTTGAAAATAATTTTTAGAAACTCTAATGAGGAACTTTAATTTTTTTGGTTTGAAATAATATGGGTTTGTCCAAGTTCTGATTTTTAAAGAAACAATTTTTATACTAAATTATTATTTTAAGGGGTGAGTGTGTTTTTAAATTCTTTATAAATTGCATTTTAAATCAATTGATTTAGAAATATATAGGAATTTGGTATCTAGAGTCGGATTTCCATATAAGCCTATTTATAACATTAAAAAATGGATGTGTTGATACATAAAACTCCATTTTATTCTCCTATAGGTTATTCCATTTATATGGATGTTCCCTTATTTAATATTGATTATTATTTGATGATTGGTTGATTGAAAAGGGATGTTTCTTTAGAGGGTGTTTGAGTGGAGGTTAGATTAATTATTTGTTCTTATGATGCATGTGTTGATTGTCATTGTATTTATTAATCATTATTATGGTAGACTAGTCATTGAAACCAATGAATCTAGTTGTGTGGTTTTGATTCATACTACCTTAGATTGAACACATGTTTTTAGGCCCCTAATTTTTGGTATAAGTCAAGGTTGGATGGGATGTTCCATTAGAATGAGGCCAGTCTGGGATAATTAAATGTATTATGTCATGTTTAAACCACACATAATATGGTTGTTAGTCGATGTCATTATATTTATATTATTATTGAATTACATTATGAAATATGGAGTGTCCCATGAAACCTAATGCTTGATTTGTGGTTCATATATGGTATTTTTCTCTTTTTGTGTATTCGCCACATACTATTTATGTGTGGTTCCATTTACATGGTTTACTTTGGAAGTTCTTTTTTATATAGTGGTGATACTATTATTATAATTTTTTTCTTGATGATTGGGTTGGGGTTTTAAATATATTTAAAAGTGAAAAATAAATTTAATTAAAAAAATGTTATTTTTTATTTCCATGTTATGGATTTTAATAGAATGATTTAAAATTATGGAAACAATTTAGTTTTAATTATTTAAAAATAAAATGTTTTTTTGGTTTTGAATCATTTCACTACTATATAGATGTTCTAATTAAACATTAAAAAGGAAATTTAATTCTCTAAATATGATTATGAGGATTTATTCAACTATTTCATTCTAAAGAAATTTTTTTTACTTTTTATAATATAGGATAATAACACTTATAGGTTTTTTCTTATAAGAAGTTCCATAGACTCCTCGGTGGGATTTTATTTGGATTATTTTCTCACAACCTATAAAAATTTCTTTTTTCATATATGAGACTCATTTATATTATAAAAGTTCCCAGTTTCATTCAAGACTATATATATTATAGTATTCTTATGGAAAATGGATGAGTTTGATGTAGAGAGAAAACATAGTTTATAGAGAGGCGATCCTTAAATTTGGTGTTAGTATTGTTTTTTATTTTGGTATTTCAATGTATCGGCCATGTAATCTATTGTTTACATATAATAAATTTATTTATATTTATCTTGAGGTGTATTTATCCTTGATCATTCTTATTTATTTATTTATATTTATTTTTTTATTTTAATTAGATACAACACATTGGTCTCCTTTTATTTTAGACGAATGGTTTTACAATGTATAAATTCACCATGAAAGCATTTTGGTAAGTGACTTTCTACATTTTAATTTTTATTGAATAAAGAAATAATTCTAAAGAATGTTTTCTAAATTTATTTGGAGTAGTTTCTAGTCAGTGGGGATCAATAATTCCATTTGGACCATGTGATAGATCGAGTTGGGTGTTGTGTATGATAGACTAGGTTTTTTCATTAAAATGTTATAATACCTGATGATCATTTTATGGTCCTAGGAACTTGAGATTTTTTTTATTTACGATTTTCCCAGATAGTATATATATAATAGTGTTGGGATTGAGTGGGATGTGTAGGGAAGTGTTTAGCCAGCTCTTCCTCACAAATAATCTAGACATACCATGGGATGTTAGGATTTGAGTCTCTTATCATTATTTCATTCATTATTTTCTTAATTATTCTAAATTTAAACAATGTTATTTTGATTATTGATGAGTTTAAGAGGTGGTTTTTGGGGATCCTCTTCATTTTTTTGTGAAAATTATAGTATAATTATAGATGAGTTTTAATATTTTATGGATTTTAAATTTATATAGGGATAATGAAGATTGTTCTATGAACTTATCAGAGGCTTACACATAGTAAGTACATGACTTTTATAACCATGTAATTATTTTCACTCATTCCTTGTTTATTATTCCAACCAATTTTAATTCTATAATTCTCAAAATGTGGTCTCCACTTTTTATAGAAGAATCCAATAGGTTTGTGATGGTAACTTAATTTTTTCAAAATTTATTTTTTATCTAATGAGTTTTATTATGTTTATTGATATTTAGTATTTAAATTGTTTTTTTTGGAAAAAAATGGATTTTATAAAATGTTAAATGAAAAAAAGATATTAGTGGATGAATTTAGAGGGTCATCATTGTTCTTTAAGAGTATTCTATAATGTTTTTGATTATTTCATAGTATTTCGTAGACAATTAGAAACTGAAATAAACCTCCTTTACAGATACCTTTTAAGGATTATAAATCACTTAGAAATGATTTTAAAATAAAAAAAGTTCATGATAGGATTTAATATAACCATCATAAGAAAACATGTTTGAAAAATGTAAAATTATTTAAAACAAATGATTTGTTTTAAAATGAGTGGACTAATAAAAGGTATAGTTTTATTGACCATTTTTTATAAAACTAGTTCACAATTTTTTTTAAATTAATAGTCAGGTTTCATAATAGGATTTTTAAAAAGTGATTAATTTCATTATGTGTTTATAAAAATGTTCTCATATTTTTTTATGAGAAATTTATAATTTGAATTTTTAATGGAGTTGAATTTTTTTAGGTGTTTGAAATATTTTTAAATGTTTATATTTTATTCATAAAATTGTAATGATATTATTAATAAGTATTTTATATTGTAATGAAAAGGATTTTTTTTCCAAAGTATTACTTGGTAAACATTTAGTTTGAATATTCCTTATTTTATGTTAATGATTTTATAAAGAAGATGGTTTTTTATCTATGGTATACTTAAATTATAAAGAAAGGCTCATGTATTCAGTTTTTTCTAGGTGTTTTGTAACATGGATGTTTTTTTGAATTACGAAGAATGAATTTGATAGGGTTTTTATTATTTAGTACATGCCTCTAAGAATATATTAGTGGAAGTATAAATATAGGTTTTCGGGGTGCTACCTCTTGTTGTTAACCTTATCCTTTCCAGTAGATAACTTCATCTGTACCTCTAGTGGGGTTGTAGAGTTAGTACCTTTCTTATCGATGTACAATAATTAATTATTTGTTGTTTCTTATATTTATCCCAAGAATTGTATCTTAAATATGGCCACATAGTCCATATTTGTTTTGGGTTTCCTTTTTATAGATATAGATCTGATTAATAATGTTCATATCTTATGGTTGTATTGTTGGGAGTTTCTTCAAAATTTCTTATTGATGTTATTTATTAGAGTATATTCTATTGTTTATTGGGTGGAATCATGTTTTAATAGGTTATGTCTGTTATTATATCAATTTTGTTTTTGTTGATTAATAGGTTGAACATGGGATACCTTCAGTTGCAAATTTGTGTGGATCAGACCAATGCCCTCCTATTAGTTAGGAACATAAGGATTATAGTTTAATTTAATGGGTTCTCCATCAGATAATGACCTATGGTTTGGGTATTAATTTTCCCTTGGGGAGTGATGGTACATGGTGGTTATCCATGTTGTTATTATTGAGGTTTTTATGTTTTGGTTTTTCCTTTCATAATTTGGTAAATAGGGTTTTGATTGATTCCTGGATTATCATAATGAGATCATTTCTAGTTTTTTCTTTTTATATTATATTCTTGTTTGTGTCTCTTGAATAGTATTGATTCAGGTTTAATGGGTGGTGATTGTTGTTGGTTAATGTTTCTTTTTTGTGGATCTTTATTTGAGGATTAAGTTATCTGTTATGGGTTTTTTCCGTTTTAGAGTGATTTCCATTATTTCAACATTTTACAATAATTTTAAATTTTTAGGAGGCCTATAATTGTACACATTTCAATTAAATATTTTGTTCAAATGGATTTTGTTTAGATGTTCTTGAATCGGATGGACTTATTAGAGGTTGTGGGTTAATTTTTTTGAATTATCTTGATTGAGTTACTTTTATTCAATTAGGCCCTCTTAAATCTTTGCCTAACCCTCCAAACTCATGTTTGAGTTTTGGTGGTTTCAATAGTACATTTTTTTAATTTGAATAAGTAATTTTAGGTGGTTGAATGTGATGTGGTAGCTGTATTGTAACACAATTTGATATTGTTAAGTGCTTTATATTATTTAATTTTGTGTTAATTTAAAATTTTGAGAATTTTTGGATCATGATTTAAAAACATAAATGCTTTTGGAAATTATAATGATTTCACATAGTCAGTAATAACTATGAGTTAATAATGTGAAAATACTAAATTTCTTAACACTACGATTCTGCATTTTCGGCACGTGATTAGCCAAGCCATGTAGTGTCTTCTAGGAGAATATTTCTCCCAGTTTTTCATTGGTGGTCCCGTTCATGGTTAACTCCCAATTTTGAGTAATGGTGTGGCCAAACCATGCAATTTACTGATACTTATCTAGTGCCAACAACATATTTAGTACACGATTTACAGAACAATGTGGAAAACTTTTCAGACGACCCATAACTTACATAAAAGATAAATTTCATATATTTACATTCTATTTTTTATTCCCCTTGCTCCGCCTCATTCGAATGACCCCTTATATCAATAGGCAGATATCATCCCCACATATACATTTATTTTGGATCCCTTTTCCAAAAATTTAAATAATTCTTCAATATAGTCTCTCCCACTTTTCATATATATCATCTACCCATCATATTTTACATTTTCCTTAGGATTATCTTTCTCATTGGAAATCTCTATCATTATTCATGGGGTTTGGGGTTTAAGGTTTGTTTTAACCTATTATTTAATATCATTATGGTTATTATAAGGTGTTTATCAGTTTCTTGGGAGATATTCATGGACGGTAACCCATTGGAATTCAATTCATATTGTCTTTAGGTAGGTGTTTATATGATATTAATTTATTTATAAATTCATTATATTCTGGGGTATTATGAAATATAATTTTTTTAAAAATATAATAATTTATAGAATGTTTGGTGAGTTTATAAATTATTTTCATAAATTTTAATATTAGATTAAAGGGTTTCTTATATAATTCAGCTGCTTCATTAATGTTTAATTTTTTATCTAGAAAATCATTTTTAAAAATTCCCATGAAGATCTTAATTTTTTAAAATGTAAATTATTTGGGATATACATAATTATTATTTCAAATGAATATAAACCATTTTTTAATGTATGTTGATAACGAGACAATTTATTTATAAAAGGATTCTAAAGGTTATTTGAAATAATAAATTGGAAAAATTGAATAGAATTGGTGTCCTAAGTAGAATTTCATTAGAGAAATATTTGGATCATTATAAAAGGAATTTATTAATTCTTAGACACATTTTGGTGCCTCATATATTATTCCATGTATAAGATTTTGACTTAATCTAATAATGATTATTATGTAATTATTTTATGATGTGAAAGAGAATATTTCAAGTAAGGGTGTTGTAGGTGGGATGAGATTTAATGATAATTATTATGATATACGTATTTATTATTATTTGATTGTTTACACAAATACATGTTATATTTTCCATGTAATCCTATATATATTGGTGGGAGATCTTGATTCATGCTACTCTAGATGGTAAAAACAATACATGGGTGCCCTAGTTATGCTATAGGATAGTTCTAGAAGGGGGTTCCATTTAAATAATGAGGGTGTCGAATAATTGGATGGATAATGATATGTTTAGACTCCTGGTATGATGGTTGATGGTATATGTTTGTGTTTCAATGTTAGGATCACCTCTCATTAGGACCTAGGAAGTTTACCATGTAGTTAATCCTTGATGGGTTATTTTTGTAGGGGATTTTACTCTTTATATGTATCACATTTAGATCGTCTGTTTATGGAACCATTTTCTCTATTAAATTTGGATGTTCTTTCCTAATATAGTGGAACATAAAATTATTAGTCTTTTCAACCTTATTATTAGGATTATGATTAAATAATATTTAATAGTGTCCTTTGGAATTTTGTTTAAAAATAAGAAAGTGAGTTGATATATCCATGTTGGGGTTTTTAAAGAAATAATTTAAAATAAAGAAAATGGGTTCATTTTGATTAATTGGATAATCAAAGGCCCTAATTTTAATTTTTAATTGTTTTACTACTATGTGGAGGTTCCAATTGGATTTTTTAAAAAGAAAACATTATTCTATAAAGTAATAGTATGTAGTTTTCTCTCACTATATCCATATAAAAAAAGAATATATGGCCTCTATTGTATTTAGAACTATAAGATAAAAATTATACCTCATAATAAATCATATAGAATCCATGGAAAAATACCATTGGGAAATTATTTTAACAACCAATATACACAACATTGTTCATGTGTATAGATATTCAATATTTTACAGCTTCATTGTTTCAATTCATGTTGGTTTCATTACTATTTTATTATGGCCAATGGTTTTATTGGGATGTCAATAGAATACATGGGTTACCAGGAGGTGATATTTTGGTTTTCATTTTATTTTGTCAATGTATCAACCTAGTCATCTATTTTTTATTTATATTCAATTTTATTTATTGTACCATGATATTTATTAATAATGGATAATGGTTATATATTTATTTAATTTGGTTGTTTTATTTTCATTGGATGCAATATATTGGTTTTGTGGAATATTTGTTTCTATGTATTTCAGATGCATTGTAATTAAATGTATGAATGCTCCCTGATAGATTTTTTTGGAAAATAATTCACCTATTTTATATAAAACCCCTATATTTTATGATACATTTCACTTTACATAAATTCAATTTTTTCACACTATGTGATAGATGAAACTCCGGGTCTATTTAAACCATAATATAGTATACCCTTATAACCCGGCCATTAAATTGGAGGTATTAATAGAAATACGAAGATTTTAAAAATAATTATAATTATTTTAGATAAACAATATAAAATTAAACATAAGTACTATATTTTTAATAAATTCATTATATGTTTTAAAAATAAAGCTTCCCGCAAAATAGTTTCTATAGATTTATTTGAGAAAATAACATTATTACAATTTTCAACTTTTCAAAATATTTATTAGACCAAAGGTTAATTTTTTTAAATTTACAATTTTAAGAAAGTTTAACTTCATATATTGATAAATTTTTTAAAAATTTATTTTTTTATAGATACAGAAAAATAAAAATTGTTGATTGAAAACTATTTTTATTTTAAATAATTTACAAATTTAGTCTTTTTTAAATTTTTTTAAAATTAAAATTAGTTTATATAACTTATTATCAATCCAATTTGTTTTATAAAAATATATTTACATTAATTTCGGTATGAAATGATTTTATACTCATGAAAATATGTTTCTATGCAAACTATTTTCCATCAAATTTTGAGACTTTAATTTAAAATAAATTTACTCAAATTTTAGGAACTGAATTAGATAAAATGAATTCTATATTTTGAATGATTATGTAAAATACTGGTTCTAAGGACACATTTATTTTTTGATAAAATTAAAATTAAAAATACTAAAACAATTTCACTATGGCTAAATTTTAAACAGGATCTTCAGGGGGAGTTAAATTAAGATATAAGGCTAAATTAAATTTTTGAAACACTTTTGTATAAAAATATTTAGGCCTCATCAAATCCTACAATTTAATCTCAATACATTTTATGCATTTTTCTATATGATGGGTTTGTTATATTATAATATTTTAATAAATTCCATGTGTATCATCTCCCCCACTTATAAAAGGACAACCCTACTTTCTCTAAATTTCACCATTTTTAGACTTTTGTATCTACCAAAACGAGCCCATATATATTCTCAGATTCTATAAACACTAACTAGTAGTTATAGAATTCCTAAAAAACCATTTAATGCCTCCTTATAAATGAAACAAAAGGATACCAACCAAAGTTCATGTAATCATCTCACCCAGCCTCATTCAATCTATTTATTCCTATATATCCTTTTATTATATGGTATTAAATTTGAAATAAAAAATTTAGTAACAGAAATATATTTAAATTTTACTATTATTATGCATCCATCGACATCTACCTATATTCACTCAAATGAGAAGTGAATGTTCCACCCATGGGTATGTATGGACTACTGCCTCGATATAGAGATACAATTCATTTTCCATCTCCATATTGCATGTATAGTTATTATGATGGTTTTAATTTTTATTAACAATATATTTTACATATTTATTGTTCCATAATTATAAAATCATATCTACCTTATTTCCTTTTTATTAAATTAAAAAACTATTACATCGTTTGTGCATACGTGTGGACTACTACCTCCACGAATTGATGTCATTAATTTTTCATTTTCAATTTACACATATGATAATATGGATATATTTAACGAATATGTATGATAATAAATATATAATAGTTATTTTGAAAGGTAAATTAGTATTTACCCTTTTATCATTCTATCCATTGAAAAGTGAAAACGACACTCATTCATACATATGACCTACCATCTCCGTGAGCGGAATAACTCATTTTTATTTCTATTAATTTATAGATGTATCTATATATATTATTAGTATATACGATATTTAGTTTATGATTAAAATTATATGTATGATAGAACCATGATCCAATTATGAGGATCACAACTAATAAGAAAAATTATCCTAAAAACTAAATGAGGTAACACCCAAAAACAATGATATTTTTAAGAATTTGTTAAATAATAGGTGTTGAAATATTATAAGAAGATCATATAGGATATTATAGGTATCTAAATTATTTTGGTATAGATCTATAGAAAATTGATATTTATTTTACTGGAGGTTAGAGTGCTTTGTAATTAAGTAGATCTTGAGATATGAGATTTATGTTACATTCTCAATATTTGTCAAGACTATTTATGATTATGTTTCCAAGGATAAAATCCCCTGATATATCTATAAATTATATCATTAGTTTTATTCTCCTATATTAACATCATGGTAATAGTTTAATTCTATTCATTTTCCTCTCTTTATGTAATAAAATTCTGATAGTATTTATTTTAAGGGAAAAGAATTTATTTATCTAATTAGTGGAAAATACATTCTCTTCCATGTCCATGTTTTCTAAAAAAAATCAAGAATGTATATAATATTTCATATTATTTTTAAAGTAATATTTATACATGATTTAATTTTTAAAAAATGTTTTAAAATGAATATTATAGTTATTTTCTAAAACACGGTAATAATACTATTTACCAAAATTATAGAATGAATCATTGTTTTAACATACACAACATGAAATTTTTACTACTCTAATTAATGGTTAAATAATTGAATATTCCATTACCCTTTTATTAGAATATTTTTAAATAAAAAATATTTTTTAATATTGGAGAAGTTTTTTTAAATAATTTTTTTCATAGTGAAAAGGGTTTTTTTCTCAAAAAATTATCAATTGATCCTTTAAATGTATTTTTCTTCTATGATAAAATCATTTTATGTCACTTAGGATTCAATAAGGTTATTATCTAATGATATCATCTAATTTTATTATTTAGAAGAAATATAATGATTATAATGATTTGAGAATAATTAAATGAAAAACGTTTCTCTTTTATGGATTAATTATGTTATGAAACCTGTTTCATTTTCTTGAGTTCTTCTATAATGGAATGATGGAATGATTATGAAAAACATTTCCTTTTGATGTGTTATGATTTGATCAATTATTTATGATCTTATGGAATGGATACATTTTAATTTAGTTACATGATTGGTGGTCCTATTATTATATAGCCCCCAAATTCATTATAAATAGATGGATATCTCATGAGATAATAATGACTAGAATGAGGAGTGAATCCAGTTTAGTAAGGGACTCTATCCACTTTTATTTTCTTGGGTGTGAACCTTGAATATGTATATCATGTAATGAGGAGTGAACCAAATCCACTATTATTGTCTCGGAAGTGAGTCTTGACTATGGAAAGTATTTTCTTATTTTTATTCAATAATCCCAACTATTATAACAATGTTATTCTTTCATGGATTGTTTTATTTGATTTTTTATCCCTATCTTAAAAAATATAAGGATTTATTCCATGTCTAATTATTATAATCTATTAGGTTAAGAATATGGTTTTCAAAACATATGATCATGTTCCCATACCATTATTATCATTTTAAGTTTATGTTATTATTTATAACTCCCTTTTTTACCGTTACTAAACATCTAAACACAGAATTTATTATGTTTCCCTTCTCTGTGTTATCATGAAAGACAATACATATGATATATATAAAAAGGGTTTTAGATATGAAAAACTTGGTGGGAGAGGATGTATTCCACTTATGAATAAGTTATTTACGTATCCATCCATCCAAAGTTAATAAAACTGTTTGATTATGACGTGGTTCATAATTATATATAATAAATTTTCACCTAAAATATAATATATTAATATATTAAAATTATTGGAATCAATTGATGGATTTTATATATGGTTAAATTAATATCTGGATATTAAGACTAGAGCAATTTGGTAATAACTTA
This sequence comes from Viscum album, assembly GCA_963277665.1. NCBI lineage: Eukaryota > Viridiplantae > Streptophyta > Magnoliopsida > Santalales > Viscaceae > Viscum > Viscum album. Next base: position 1,079,965,975 of record OY728153.1, on the reverse strand, counting down.
GGGGATAAGTCAATCTACATTACAAAATCCTAATGTTTTGGTATGTAAGATATTATGTGGATTTTCCAAAAATACATCCCAATATTGATATAAAAAATGGATGTAGTTTTGGTACATATTCATATAGGGGTAATAAACATAATAAAGATTTGGCCGAGTATATCGTTTCTATCATTCAAGTTCAAAGTTATAATTCCCTTATTGTTCACCTATATCGACACAATCGAGAGAATATTATTGTGCTAGTTCACATTTTCTTTATGAACCATCATAAATGATTTAAATGGATGATGATAATGAAATGATTAGTTTAAAACAATGGTTTCATATATTGTTCAGTACAGGTCATCATTTAGACAAACAATATGTTATTTTTCCAGATTATGTAGTTTCACACTATGATTATTATTGCTCATACAATGTTTTTTGGTTTTTTTAAATGGTTAGCACATTATGTTTATACTAAATCTGATAAGAAAAGTAATGATTTCCCACAAGAAAACCCAAATGTTATAAGAGTTGGAATAAAAAATATTGTATCTATTTTTATAAAAAATCATAATGATATGAATAATGTTGATATTCAAAATTATATAATGATGAATGAATATTCTGTTTAGACCTTTATGATGTACCATCCACCATATTTTAGTGGGTATTTTTATCCACTAGTTATTGAGAAATGCATCGATACCAGTTGAAATTTTTTTCACATTCTCCAGTGTTCTAAAAAATGTATTTTATTATTTTATCATTTGAAAGGTGAATAAGATCAATAGTATACTCTTGGTCATAAAACAAGTCAACATGAAGAACGTAACACAATGAAGTGGGATGAGTCTAAGAGAATAATTTTAAATAATATATTTCCTCATATTGTTTGAATGAAAGTAGAGAAGAAATTATTTTAGTTAATAGCAAGGACGATGGAACCATTAGTTTCTATGTGGTAAATTTTACAAGACTATAAGGTATGCCTCTTATATTATCATCCAACCAAAAAGGAATATAGAACATATATTCACTATCTGAAAACCAATTATCTTATGAGTGTTAGCCATAAAGTACGTTAGTAAATGTGAAGAAATAATTCGACGGGAAATCCAACTATAGATAGTTATTAGAGTTATAATTCAATATCATGGTTTGGATAAATAAATAATGATAAAATTCAAACGAAATATTAAAAACCATGGTTAGAAAAAAAAAGATAGTTCCTTTGTTCCAGAAGAGTGGAAACAAACATAGAGAGAGTTTTCTTATGGGGGTGGTAAATGCTTTATTTGTGGAAAAACATTTATTTGGTAATTAAATATTGATGTGTTGGGAGTAAGAAGATAAATATCGATGTAGTGAAATATCCATAGAATTCACCACCCACTCTCTAATGTTCCAAATGAAATTAGTTTGGGAATTATTATAACTATTTCTCATATCTAAAGAATAATGATTATGATAATTGGTACTATTAAACTTTTACGCCCATATAAAATTGTAATTATCATGATATAACTATTGATTATATGGAAAATGTAATGGTGAAAGGTACACTTACCATCTACTCTAGAACTATTAATTTATAATTTGATTCAGGGTATACCCAATCATTTATATTTGAATAATTTGATTAATTTATAAAGATACAACATCAATTATTATATGATTAATTAGTTGTGAATCCCCCCTAACGATTCAATGACCATATCTCAACTATATGATTCTTATTCGATTTAATTTTGTGGGTATTTGTTTTCAAAAAATATCATTATTCATCATCTAGTTGAACTTGATTTTATAGTATATATCAATTAGATTTATTTTTATTAAGGCCACATCTATTTCTAGGGAAAGAATGTAACATTTGATATTTTAAATCAAACTATGATCGTCTATCAGTGTGATGATAACTAAAAACATATAATGGAAATCACATCCATTATATGGGTATTAATTCTTATATAAAAGGGGTGTTTATCTAAAATGGTTGGTGAGAAAATCAATATTGATGGCATGTGTATTATGTAGTATTTTGGTAATGTATTCCTATAAGAGTTTTATAGTCTTCCACCAAAGCGTTACCTTAATATTTCAATATAATTAATACATGGCACTTCATCCATTTCAAATATTCCATATAAAATATCCCTACTTGAGTTTCATGAACAGAAGAAGAAAATATAGAATAATCATGAACATGTATTCATTCATCCAAGTGCGTCACTGTTGGGTGAACAAGCTCAATTTATTAATGATAAAATGTATAAATGTTAATATGTAATGATTATCTAGAATATAAAAATATCACTATGAAGAATAAATATCATCAACCCCATATTAATGAATTATTTGATTATTTGTACATAGATCAGTACTTTTCTAAGAGGGGCCATTTTGGTAGATACTATCAATTGAGGGTCAATAATGGGGATGAACCCTATAGAGAATTCTATATAGGGTATAAAATTAATAAATTAAGATTGATTACATTGGGTCTTACTAATTCCAATGATATATTCATACATCTAATGAAAATAGTATTTATAAATTACATTGAATAGTTTTCATAAATATTTATAAATGATATACATATATATTCTAAGAGAAAATAATATAAAGAAAATAACATTTTTATTTTACGAATGAACCTATGGAAGTAGTAGATACATAAAAGATTTAAAATGTGTGAGTTTAGTCTATGAAAATTTTCAATCATGGGTCACATATTCTAATATGAAGGGATATAGATGGATCTATCAAAGAAGAATGTTATTGAGTGTAGGAATAAACCAACCAATATAAATGAGATCTATAGTTTTCTTACTTTGGTACGATATTATTGATTCTTTGTAGAGAATTTCTCACAATTATCAATTCCACTCTCCGAATCAACTTTGATGGGATCCATGTTCTTTTGAAGTGATGAATGTGAAAAAAAAATCATGCAACTAAAAGGAATGATAGTTAATGAACTTGTGGTTTCACTACCCTATAGTGGATAAGGGTTTATGATTTATAATTATATATATAATATGGGACTAGGATTAATCCTCACGATGAATGTTATTTTGATATCTTTTACCTCATTATAATTAATGATTCACAATAAAAATTACCCAACTCATGATTTTATTTTAGTTATGGTAAAAAAATTTATTAAATATATTGGATTCATTATCACTATAGATAACAGTGAGATATAAATATACTATATATAAAATTTAAAATAATATATTAATCTAAAAAGTGAAAAATATTTTCTAGAGACAATGGTCGGTGATGATTAAATATTATAAATGCTCAATACATTTCTACCCTTGGAAATTGAGCAATGTGGATAATTATCAAATTTGAATGGATTATTATAGCTTATCTGTGATGATAATCATAAAAGTTCTAGTATTTTTGGATTTACAAAGCATGGATAAGGAAATGTTGATGTAAATCTTGGAATAATATATTTAACAAATGAGTGTCTATGTATATTTGAAATTGAATATTAAATAGGCCTAGAAGAAAGATACGAATTATGTAAGGTGATAAATTTTCATGATTTCAACATTTAATGTGATGGAATTAAGAGGTTTAGAAACTATATGTATTCCATACATAAAATATATAAAAAATTAAATCTTAGATGATTCTTAGAGTTCATCATTCTAAATTCTTCAAGGAAGTATGAAGATGTATAGGGATACATAAGAGTATTTGTGGTGGGATAACATGAAGTCATATATTGTAGAGTATATATATCATTACAAGGTATGTCAATAAGTTAAGGCGTATACATACAAGTATAAGGGGATTTTACAGTTATTATGCATAAAAAAAGGTAAATGGGAAAGCATTAGACTGAATTTTATCATCTGACTACTCATAACCATTAATGATCATAATGATATGGGGATGCAATTGATCTTTTTAGTAACTCTTTATTTCTATCATAGAATATTTCTTGGTTGATAAACTTCATACAGTATACATTATGTATGTGTTAAAGTTTTATGGAGTACCACATTCAATTATATTTAATAGGGATCCAAGGCTTAAAAAAAGTTCCAGAGAAGTCATCAACAAGATTTGGATATAGAGTTTTATTTTAAAACCTTTTTATCATACATTGATATATAGATATTCTGATAGGACTATTCAAAAATTGAGGACATAATGATTCTTGTTAGAGGGATTTCATACGTTGGTGGGGTCAATACATTCTTGTTGTCATGTTTTATTGAAACAATAAATTCTACTTGTTCATTCAGATGGCCCCTTATAAAGCACTATATAGAAATATGTGTAAAATCAAACATGTTGGTATGAAGTTGGAAAAAGAAAGCTATTGATAACAGGTCTACATAATGAAATTTTACAGAAATATAGTACCATCCAGTAGCACATGAAGGTATCTAAGTGTTGATAAAAATGTTATATAAACAATCATTAGTGGGATATGCATTTAAATGTTAGTGAGAGTTTATTTTTTAGAATATCTCCATAGAGAAGAATATGATATTTTCAATTAATTTAATGTCGATCCCAAGGTATATTATCCCTTATAGGTTCTTAATAGAGAATGGATGGTAGATTATCACATTACACTTCCACTAAACCTATCATAAGTTCAAGATATGTTCCTTATATCTCTTATGAGGAAGTAAATAATCGATCCTTTTCATGCACTAAACTAACCATTTTACCAATGGATCATGATATTTTTTATAATGAATAACTTGTATAAATACTATATTTTAGAGATGAATTTCTATAAAATAAGACTACTCTCTTGGTAGAAGTATTCTAGAGGAATATGAAACTCCACAAAAGCTACATGGGAAAATGAGGATGTGATGAAATAGATATATTTTCATTATTATATATCATATTAGAGGAATCTATTGGGATAAATTCATTTTAATGTGGGGTACAATGTAATAACAATAGATTTTATGATATATTTCTCTTTAAATAAATTTGAATTTCATCAATATATTGAGATACATGAAACCCTGATTCTAAATAAAATATTATTGGGTATACCATCATAACCATTCCATTAAATTAGTGTTTTGAATAGGAATAATTAAATTTTAAAAAGTTATATAATGACTTTAGATAAATAAAATATATTGATCAATAAGTACCCAATTTATAATAAAGTCATTATATTTATTAAAAAACACATTTTCCATCAACATGGTAAATTTTTACTTTCTGTGAGAAAATAATATAATTTATTTTTTCCACTTTTAAGAAATTTATTAGAGAAAATGAACTTCATTTTATTAATCAACATTTCAAAATAATCTGAGAGTGAATTTTTTATAAAATTCTAAAAATATTACCTTTTTGAGGAATAATTAAATATACTAATAATTATTGAAAAATTTATTTGAGTTTAAATCATTTAAAAATATGAATTTTGTTTTAAATAGTTGTAAAAGGTAATATTTTTTATTTATATTATTAATAATCCAAATTTTTTATTGGAATTATGTTTTTTTATTTTGATATAAAAACATTATATACCTAAAAACTATTTTTTTAAAATCATTTTTTATTTTTTTTCAATTGTATTTTAAATGTAATTTCCTCCAATATTAGATATTTGTTATGATAAATTTTAATCACTAGTTAAATCAAACTATAGTTTTTTATGATACAACTTTCCTTTTTTGGTCCTTATGAATAATAAAAACAGAAAAAAAATCATCACGCTTATTGATAAAACCAGTTTACGGCGTTGTTAAACGATGATATAAGGGTAAATCATCAAATTAAAATTATCTATATCCTATTGGATGACCATATATCTACCAAATTCTATAATTACATCAAATATCCTGCCATTTGGAAGCATTTTTCATGATAATAACATTATTATATGTGAATTCACATTACTCTTCAGACTGGTATGTTTTATACATTTTCTATGTTTTCAATTTTCATTGTTTGGGTAGGGATGGGAAGGATTTTAGAGGATACCAAAAATGGTGAATTTAGTTATTTGTAGTATTCTTAGTAGAAAAATATTTTTTCTATAGTATACATGGGATTTAAAAGTTGGTTAATATGGTTACATGATGTGTATGTTCTAAACAATAACAAATCTGATTTTATAAAAATGTGATGCGTTTTTTGTGATTTTGGTTTTTTATTCAATTTCATGACATGTAATTGGGTTATTCACCTTATAAAGTTCTATTGGTTTTTTTACTAGGAAAACATAATTTTTTTCTCACCCTATATAATTTTATTAGATCTTAACCCATGATTCTTACCGTGGAAACATTAGATCCCTCAAACTGCTCCAAGTCATTTCGATCAATGATTGATCATTTTTGTGGTTACAATGTAAATTTATGGTAATCATTATCCCTATCTTTTCATATATTTCACTTAATCTCCTTTGAGTTTGATATAATATCATAAGGATGATGTATCTATACCCCGTGTTATTGAATCTTATTTGTAGGATGATTTCTTAGATCTTTTATGCCTTCATACTTATTGGAATGTTTTGTTTTATGCCTTGTGTTTTTGTGAAATAAAGGTGGTTTCATTATGATTACCAAATTTTATTTAACTTTTATTTTCTAATTTAATCTCAATTTTTTATTTAAATTAACTTTCTTGAAACTACTTTGAATTGGTTTATTAATAACCATATTCCATTGAATTGGGTAGTTTGGTTTTTGATATTTTATTTTGGCATGAAATTTGGAAAACCACTAATTCCAATGAATTTAGATGTGTTTGAGAAATTTATGGAAATTAGGGAAATTTAAACTGTTGAATTGGTTAGATAAAATTGTTTGGAAATTAATATTTTGAAATTGATTTCAAATTTTGTTTTTTTAAATTGGCTCAAAATAGTTTTATTATGAACCATTGGGTTTTATCTTAGAAAAGAGAAGTTTTTTTATTAAAAAAACTAATTATGGGTTTTGAATAGAAATTTGATTGATTGAGGTGGTTAATGGGAAGAATTTTATTGTAAGTAGTTATAAAAAAAATTACCCATAATTTTTATTTCTAATGAACATGTGAGCCTCAGATAGTCATTTGGTTATTTAGATGAAACTATACAATATATAGCATTAAAAAACATAAATGAAGCACGTCAAATTCATTATCCAATGTTGATGATTCCTCCTTCTCCTATGTTAAAAGGGGAATGCATACATATTTTTGTGTCACCTTGAGTTTGGGGTCCTTATAACATGGAACTATCAAAACTACTTAAGAGTATGACCATATAGCTCTCTTTTTTATATTTCAAATGAATATAAGAAATTATTTTGAACTACTTTACATGTTTTTAAATATATATAAACATTGTTATTTAAAAGGGGTTTATTTCATCCATTTGTTTTGTGTATGTTAATAATTTAAAATGTATTCTATTTATTTTAAATTTAAATCATTACTTGTGTGAATATTCTTTTCAAATTCCAAAATAGTATATTTTGAATATTGAAAAATCTTTATTTGGTTAATTAAATATCAGAATCTATTATGAAATCCTTAGTGATACCAAAATGTGATTTTATCTTACACCCTGCATGTTCCTTTAGTTGTATGTAGATTATCTCCTTCATGGATTGAGTACGGGTAAATCACCACTTGGAGCTGATTTTAGTTAGTAATTCGTGTACTTAGAGAGTTGTGTGCATTCGGACTTGGGATATTTTTTTCCAGCTTTTTGAGACATTCTATTTTACATTGAGGTTTTATACCTCTTTTTCTTTTGGGACACTAGTCACATGAAGTTTCTTTTTTATGAATACTTCCTTGTTTCTTTCACATCTGAAATGTTTTTGGAAAAAAACATTCCTACATTTACTTTTTATGATTCTAGGTTCTTGTCACTGACCCATGGGGATTGAGAGCACTGTTCAGGGTATGCTAGGACCAGATTAGTTATCGGGTTACTAGGGTGCTTGGTATAGTTCGTGAAAAAGTGGTATTAGAGGGAGGCTCAACTTCTTATCTTGATTTCTTTACGGATTTTTATAATCATGTCAAGAAATAAGATGTCGTGGCAATTGAGTGTCTAGCTAACTCTCACCATAACGAAAATTAAGTCACAATTGGTCTTTTTGGAAACATGTATTATGGATTATTTCTTGTTTTTTCTGTTATTTTGAATTGGGCATATTAAAATATATATTTTGTTTTTATATCTGTTGTGATTAATTTCCGTGTAGATCTATTTGAGTGTTTATATTATATCTTATTTTTTCTCTACATATGTTGTGTAGAAACATTCCTCTAAGAAGTCATTTGAATTAGATATAGGAGGAAGATACTAATGAACCATAGTGAGAAAATCCTCTTATGGACATGAAACTCAGTGAAGTGATTGTGCATACCATCCATGATCTAGGACACGCACATCCACTAGTTATTGTTTCATATCCCTCTATGAAACCATAAGGGATGATCATCAAAAATATTTTGAGGGGTTCTTTCACTAGAATCGAAATATATTAAAGGTCTCTAATGATCTTTAAGAGGCTAAATTATGGTTTATAAGGATCAATCATTTTTTCATTTATTGGATATATGAGAAAATATCAGGCTGAAGTGTTCTACCCTCATACTAGAATGACTAAACCAGAGATGGCATGACATGATCACGGAAATTAAGAAACATGAATACATATAATTGAATGATTTAAAAAATATTTTCACATACCATTTCATTCAATATTATATGGTGTTTTCCAAGGCTATGGTGTTTTTTAAACTTGAGGAGGCTAATAGGACCATGATAGAATATGTAAATTATATTACTGAACTACTGTAGTTTTCTCCTGAGATAATATCAAATGAGAAGATAAAGAATCAACTTTTGGAGTTGTGATTTTGAAAAGATAATAATTCTAAGGTTTTCATGCTAATGATTCTTCTTAAAATGATGTTCTTGATTGAGTGCTCATGGTCGAGACGGACATGGCTTGAAATTTAGGGTTATCAAGAGATTCCTTCACTCCCATGGGATGTGTTTATTGCTTTATGGGAATAGGGAAGTGCAATTATTTTCATAGTAGTTATCAATAGTATGTATTTTTTAAACCTAGAGTAGTGTCTAGTTGAGGCCCATTGGCTTTTTACCAATGTGGAATGATAGGAAAATTGATTAGGGTCCAAGAAATATGACTCTTGGAAATTCTCAAGACACTTGTAGAGATTCTATGATGTTTATTCAAATCAGCACAGTGGAATGAGATCATAAAAAACATCTGAAATTGTAGTGCAATAAGCTTCTTCACATAAAAAAGGGTTCCATACCTAGGAATAAGAACAAATATTTTTAACATCGTGAAAGATTCTCCAGAAGAATCATATACGGGTCTAGGGACTATAGGAGGTACCATTCCTATAGTTTCATTATTACTGACCACCCTATTTTATACTAGTGCATCTCATTCATTTATATTAACCCTTATTGTTATTATGCTTAATATTTATATATAGACTATATCTTGTGAAATAGATATTAATACAACCCTTGGTACGAAGAGAGATATGGGTATTTATGGCCCTTATTCTATTTGTCTCTATCATATGACGAGCGCTGATGGATTTTTCTAATCCTCAACATGAAACATCTTAATGTCATATTTGAGATGGATTGGACCATTTCAAATAATGATCGGATTAATTTATATATTTTATAGGTCTCATTTACTACACATAGTGGGGTGTTCAGTTTCTTCTAAAGAGAATATGATCTATGGTTGAGTAGATAGAGACCATATTATCATGAGTTGGGGAATATGATATATTTTTTCCTTTTATTTGGATTGATAATCTTTGAGTAGTGATATCCCTTCATTTTTCATTGAGTTTCCTAATATGTTTTATTCTTATTTCTATCCTTTTCACCTGGTAAAGGAGGTTTAGATTTATATTTACTTAATGGTTGGTACTTAGCCATTATCAATTCCCTCTTAATATATGGAACTAGCTAAAATGGTAGTTCAGAAGTCCCAGTTGGACGATCTTCTTGAGTGGGGATTTATATGCTAGATCTGTTCACCTTGGGTGGTGCCAGTTCACTTTGATAAAAAATGATGATGGTTCACATAACCTATACATTTATTACCAAAAGATCAATCGTGTTATGGTAAATAACAAGTATAAATTTCATAGATACATGATATGTCTGATCAGTTAAAAGGGTCAAAGTGGTTATCAAAGATTGATCTTTGATATGGTTACCATTAGTTGAGAATAAATTAATATGACATACCGAAAATCGAATTTTGGAGAAGGTATAACTATTATGAGTATTGGTTTATTCTTTTTGGTATAATTAATGATCCAATAGTATTTATGGATTTGATGTATAAGATTTTGTATGGATATCTTGATAGCTTCATGGTAGTATTTTAAGATGACATCCTTGTTTAATCTATATCTAAAGAGGAGAATTTGGACCATCTAAGGATAGTTCTGAGTTTTCTGAGAAATCACCAACATTATTCTAAAATTTCAAAAAGTTATTTATGGTTTTGATGAGTTGAATTCTTGGGACTTGTTCTCTCATAACATGGTATATTATTTTATCACGAGAAGGTAAAATCTGTTATGACATGGGAACCATGGAAATTTTATAGATATTTAGATATTCTTGGGATTATATGTGTATTATCACTGGTTCTTCATGGGCTTCTCAAAGTTGGATTCTCCATTGGCTTCCCAAACTTGGAAGGGGTAATTTTTTTTTGGTATGATAAATTTTAGAATTAGTTTATTGAGATAAAAATTCCTTGACAATGACACCAGTTTTGACTCTTCTAGAGGCTAGACATGGCTATGTGGTATTTTGTGATGGATTAGGTTTTGGTTTGGAGTGAATTATTTGATATGGGGATTAGGTTGTTTATTATAGATCTCATCAAATTTGGCCACACATGAATAATTATCCAAACCTAGACCTTGATCATGAAGCTGTGATGCATGATCATAAGAGTTAAAGCATTACTATTATGGTGAATGTTTTACCATATATTCATACCAAAAAAATCCTGAGTTATAAGTTCTCCTAAAAATATTTAAATCTACACCAATGTTATTGGGTTGAAGTCTTATAGTCATTTGATTCTTGAAATGTACTATACCCTAGGGAAAGATAATTTAATTGGAGATGATTTGAGTAAGAAACATATATCCTAGTTAGTGAAAGAATCATAAGAAGAGGGGGATATGATGGTCTCTTCGCACAGATTCATATTAGAGTCCAGGAATCAAGGGATGAGGATTCATTGGCTGTTGTTCAGTTGACATCAATTCTTATTGAATTGATTCTTTTGAAACAATTTCTTGATGATGAGTTCCATATCATTAGTTGATCTTAATGGTGGGGGGATTGTACATTATTTTTCATTCTCTAAAGAAGAAAATATATTATTTCATAACAATTATGTGGTACTATATTTGTTAATGAATGGTGTAGTGGTGTTTTTATAAATTTCCCAATGGACATTGCTCCCATGATATAAAAATGTATTCTATGAAATGAAATGGTAGTTCTGGTGGATAAGTATGTAATATGGCACTAGTGTTTCTTTCATTGTTTTACGTAAAAATAGGTTGAGGTTGAGCAGTTGAAACCTTTATGTTTTCTTCATCCAATTCCAATCCCTATATTGAAGTGAGATGAGATCTAAATAAATATTGGGGTTGGGTTTCCACATACCCAAAAAAGAAAAATGTGATATGGGTTGTGATCAACATGATCACAAAATAAACACACTTTATAACAATTTGGGATGTTACCAAGGTTGTTGAGTTCTGAAATCTCAATGTGAAAGAGATTTTTTTTATATAGAGTTCCTTATACTATCGTTTCTAATAGGGATCATCAGTACAATTATCACTATTGGAGAGGCCTTTTGAGGCACTAGGATATCACGTTTATTTGAGTATGGAAAACCATTTATAGTTGAATGGACATATATAAAGAGCTATACTGATTCTTTTGAATTATCTCCATGCTTGTGTTCCCAACTTTTGTGGAGTTTGGGGTGATAAATTCGGGCCAATATAGTTTTTTATAACAATATTTATTAGTCTGCAATCATAGTGGATCATTTTGAGGCCTTTTATGATCTCTATTATAAATCTCCATTATGTTGGTCTGATATTGGTGAATGTTCTTTCTTTGGGATGATATTGGTCTAAGAGATTTAATTGAATGTTAAATTTATTCATCAGACAATATTGAAGAAATAGAATTGATATATGTCTTATGGTGATCATTGTCCTAAACCATTGAAATTCTCTGTTGGTGAACAAGATTCCTTTAAATATTCAACTCAGTTGGGTCTTCGACAGCATGGGAGGTAAGGGAATCATTCTTCTTGTGTGGTGGGGAATTTTGAGGTTATTGAATAGTTGGGTAAAGTTGAATACCATTTGGATGATCCACCATTGATAATGTGGATACATGATGTGTTCTATGTATCTCTTCTATGAAATTATCTATCACATCCTTCTCTTATTTTGAGTTGGAGTTATATTTATATTGAACATGATTTATATGTGTCTGAATGGAGATTTAGGATAGTTAAATCTGAATCCAAGGTACTTAATGGAAATTTGATACCTTTTTTTCGAGTTCAATGGTAGCACCGTTGTTATTTTCATGAGACATGAGAATGAGAGGCACTGATGAGAGAGTAGTGGACTCACCTCTTCGATGTGAAAGCTTACTCATAGGATTTCTAAAGAAGAAGTTTTTTTATGGTGGGGGGGGGGGGGCGTTGTAACTTCACATTACTGTTCTGATAGGTAAACTTTAACACACGTCATTGTTCTTCTTATTTGTTTTCTAGGTTGGGCCGGGAAAGAATTTGGAGGATACCTATAATGGTAAAGTTAGAGATTTTTTGGATTCTTTTCCAAAAACTATTTTTATATAGTTTCATAGGGATTTAGACCCCATAAAATATGGTTAAACAATGTGTTTATTATAAAATATTAATATATCCAATTTTATCAATGATCAATGGGTTTTTCGGTGATTTTGGTTTTTTGAAATTTCACGATGTGTAATTGGGTTACACGTCATGTAATTTCACAATGATTGTTTTAGGGATGAATATTGATGTTTTTTCTTCTCACCCCACTAGTTTTCATTTTTTATCACCCCAAAAGGCATCCCTAGGTTATTTCTTTATCCTAGAAACCCTTCTATGTCATTTCAATTAGTGATTGATTGTTATTTTGATTTTAGTGTGAAATTATGATTAAGCATTTTCCCTATATATTCTTCCCTTTCAAATTCTATCCTTGGATTTTGATTCATCATTTTGGGGTTTACGGATCTGAACACAGTGTTTTTTAATCTTGTTTTGTTGTTGTATTCCTATATCTTCTTCATATTCGTACCTGTTGGTAGGTTCCATTTCAGGACATGAGTTTCCGTAAAAGGTAGATGGTTTCCTTATGACGGGGAAATTTTATTTAACCTAAATGGTTTGTTTTAATTATAATTTCGTGATTAAAATTCACTTTATTGAAATTATAATCAATTAATATATTCAAAATACAATTCCATTGAATTGGAGTGTTTCGTTTTGATTTTTTTTCATCAAACTGGGAAAACCCCTAAATTCTAGTTAATTATCGTGTGTTTGATATATTGAAGGAAATTGTTGAATTTTAAATTGTTTAATTTATATAGTGAAATTGGTTTCAAGGATCCTTTCGGAAATTAATATGATGAAATTTATTTAAAATTGTATTTGTTAAAAATAGTGTAAAATTATTTTGATAGGATCCTTTGGGTTCTATCTTTGTAAAGGGAATTTTATTTATTAAAACCCCTTGTTATGGTTTATGAATTTAAATTGGAATATTTGACATGGATAATGGGATGAATAGTATTTTAAACAATTTTAAAATAAATTTCCCTTCATTTTTTTGAACTAGTTAATATGCTGGAATTATATAGTTAGTGAGTTATTTGGATGGAAAATTACTGTAAAGAATGTTACAAAACATAAATGAAGCATGGAACAACCCTTAGGTGATGGTGAAGATTCTTCTTTCTCCTGAGTTGAAAGGGGAGTATGTACATATTATTGTGTCACCTTGATTGTGGGGTCACTATAGCTTAGAACTATCATAACTTTTTAGTTGTATGACAAATTTTCCCTCTTATTTCTATTTTAAATGAAAATATTCTATTATTGTGAATTGAATTACATGCCTTCAAATTTATATAAACTGTTTTATATAAAGGTTTTTTGTTTAATCCATTTTTTAAGATAATTTTCATCAATTGAAATTTATTATATATTTTGAAATGTGAATCATGATTTTTTAAATATTCTTTTGAAATGAAAATATTATTTTTTGGAAAGTTGAAATCTCTTTATTTGGTTAATTAAGTATTGGAATATATTATTTAATACTTGGTGATACCCTACAAGGATTTTTTATCACGCCCTACCTATGTATTCAAGTGTTGGTAGATTATGTCCATCTTGGTTTAGGAAGGGGTAAAACACTAATTAGAGGATTTTTTAGCTATTGATATGTGGACTCAGAGAGTGGAGTCCATTGGGACCTGAGCTGTTTTCTTTCCTAATTTCTAGTACTTTTGACTAGTACATTGGGTTGTTTTATATGTGTTTTAATTTTTGTACATTACTCCCAGTGGAGTTTCTTTTGTATTCATACTATCTTTTTTCTTTCAATTCTATAGTGTTTGTGGATAAATATTTCCCACTTTCATTTTGTATGATTCCATGTGATAGTTGATGACCCATAGGAATCATTGATTCCCTTAGAGCTATATCAGTACAATCATGGTTATCATTTTACTAGGATACCTTATCTGGTTCATGACCCTATATTTTAAAATTTTAATAAAATAAAATTGTGTCCTCTCTCCCACTTATAAAAGAAAACCCATCTTTTCTCTTATTTTCACTAAATGAATCCTCCATGATCCCAAAAAACCTATCAAAATATATTATTAAATTCTATATCCATGAGTTATATATTATGGTTTTCTTAAAACAATATTTCACGGGACCTACAGAAATGATCTAAAAAGGCCATCCAAATAAGAGGTAATCATCTTACCTAACCACTTCCATTTTATTTCTTGTTATAACTTTTATAAATATATGTTATTTTCTATTAAATAATAAATATATTATTATTGATATTGTTAAATGTTTTTTACAAATATTTAACCACAAATACCCACCTCTATTCCATCATATTGTATGTGAAATCATAACTTATGGGTATGTGTGGACTACCACATCAACATAGTGATAGAATGCATTTTACATTACCATCATCAATGGATTTGTATTATAGATTTTTTATTTTTATAAATGTTATTTATAACATAATAATTCATATATAATTATAACATAATATCTACCATCTTAAATTCCCATGAATTTGAAAAAGTTAACGTCACTGATGGGTACATGTCGACTACCACCTCCATGAAGTGAGGCGAATAGTTTTTAATTTTCACAATTCATGGATGGTAATAAGGATATATTTAATGAATATATATGATACTAATGACATAATAATGACTCTATAAAGGATAGTTATTGTTTAAATTTATATTGTGCCATCCTTACAATAACGAGAAAAATGTTTATTCATACGTAAGACCTTCCATCTCTATAATCTATGTAATTAAATTTTATATCTCTCAATTTTATGAATGATTATATATATATATATAATTAATATATAAGATATTTCTATCATGATTAAAATTAGGGAAATTATGGAATCATTATCAATGTACAAGGATCAGAACAATAGTACTAAAATTCTCATGAAAAACGAAGCAGCTAACACCCGGAAATAATGATTTTGATAAATAATTATTAATAAATAGATGTTGAAATATTATAATAGGATCATATATGATATTAAAAGTATTTATATTTTTAAATAATGTTATTATAATAAATTTAATTTCATTATATATGATGTTATTTTTCTTTCAAAGAACATTTAACTTAAGGTAATGGATTTTGTTACAACCTCAGGGTTTAATAGAATAATTTATGATTAAGGTTTTGATTATTATTTTTCATGATATATATATAAGTAATTTAATGAATATTCTTTTAATTTTGTTAAATATACTGAATAATTTTGTTTTCATTTCATTTTTCATCACTTTAATAACTCAAGAGAGAAAATGAATGTTTTAAAAGAATAGGGGTTATTTATCTCCTCAGTTGAAAATCCTTTCTCTGATATGTTTATGTTTTATAAAAAAAATTCAAAAACAATTTTAATATTATCATATGATTTTATAAAAAAACTTATACAATTGAGATAATTTTATTTTTAAAATAATATTCTTGTTTTTTCATAAATGAGGTAGTTTTTCCTATATATAAAAAAACGTGAAAGGAATATTTCTTTCAATATACATGACCTAATCATAATTTACAATTTTAAAAACCTATAATTTTTTTGAATATTAATTTACAATTTTCCATTTTTATCTCTATATAAAATATATTCATTAATATTTGAGAAATTTTTAGATTATAAATTAGTAATTTCAATGTAAATGGGTATTTTCCCCAAGAAGTGTTCCACTATTCTTTAGAAGAAATTATTTTCTATTCAAACACTGTAAATTTTATATTTAGTTTATTAGTGTTGTTATCCAATGACACTATACAATTTTATTTTCTTTACAGCTTACAACAATGATGATTTTGGGATATTTTTCTGAAACCCATTTATTGTCTATGAGTTAATTAATTTAAGAAACCCATTTTTTCCTTGGGTAGTGATGGGTTAAAATGATTGAATGTTTGTAAACCCCATTTATTTTTCATGGGTTATGATATAAAAAAATATTTATAATATTTTGGTACACATATATTTGATTCTCATTATGTAATTAGTGGTCCTGAAATTATATATCCCTCAAATGCATTGGGTAAGGATGTAAATTTCATGAGATAATAAGGGATCAAATTGGGAGTGAACCATGTTCAGTAAGATACTCTAACCACTATGAATGTCTTGGGAGTGAACCATAAATAAGGATACAATAGAATCAAGAGTGAACCCAATCCCTTATGATATTATTAGCAATGAGATTTGAATAAGGAGATTATTTTCCAAGATTATGTGTGTTCCATAAACTCATGTCATATGTTAATGTTATACTTAAAAGGATTATTTTATTTTATTTCATTATGTTTCTTTCCTTATGAACATCCATGATTTATGTAATAACCTGAGTTTACAATATTTGATATGAATGGTATGGTTTAAAATTGGTATGATTATTTCATTATAATATTATTCTCATATTATGTTTAAGTGATTATTAATATAACCCGTTTTATTGTTACAGATCATTTAATATCCCCATTTGTTAAGATTATTTTCCATAGGTTATTAAGTAATTTATTAGGTATTGTGTATATAAAAAGAATTCTAGTTATGAAAATCATGGTGGGAGATGATGTAGTCAACTTATGATCCAATTGTTTATGCACACATGATTCCAAATATATTAAACCAATACCATTATGTCAGGGATCCTAATGTAATGTAATAAATATTCATCTAAAAAATTCCATATTTATCTATTAAAAGTATGTGTTTATGTATTTTGGTATTTATTTATTTGTTGAAATCATTCAAAACATTGTTTCCTTGATGACCAGACACTATTTTTTAGCTATTGGGGAGAAATAATTCTCTTCAGGCGTAGTGAAAGATCAGGTTAAGTGACATTTTAGGTTAGATTAGGATGATTCATTTTAATTTTTATTTCCATAGTCATTAGAATAATGAATTATTTTAATGTTTTTAGAAAGTGATTAAATTGAGTCTTACTAAAATATTTTATATATTGAGTAATGTATTTCTTTATTTATTAATAAATACATTATGTGTACTTTAGAATGAAAGTAATTAGAAAATTAAATTAATCTACGAATAAAAATTTATTATATATTATAAACAATTAAGTAAATATAAAGGAATTGAAGATAAAAATATATAAATATGATATAATAATAATAAATTTTGGTTATTCCTCAAAAAAGTTAATAATATATGACATTATTATTAAACAATTACTTGCAAGGTGTAGAAATTACAATAATGTTGGCCCAAACACTATTAAATGATTAGTGGTGAAAAAATGAATTATTAAGTTATTATATCTTATATAAAATAATTATATAATGAAGGGAAAATTATTTGTAAATTTTTTTTTGATAATTATGATGACCCATGTAACAATATTAATGTTATAAGTTAATTAATGTGATTTCCATATATTTTAAGCATCAATTACATGGTAATTGTTAATAATTTAAATATTTAGATAATTTCATATAATTTATCAACTAATAACATATAGTAATGGATTAAAAATACTATTTATCATTTGTTACTCACTATAATTATAAATAATCATTCTTAATACTTTTTTTAGAACAATTTATTACCCTAATAACTATACCAAAATATGAACATTCCAATATAAAAAAGGTAAGAGTGACCATTTCATTCAATTAAATTATTTTATTCATTTTTATATTTCAATATGGAAAAAAAATTGGTATATATATTATTACTTAAAATTTTTAACCCTTACACATTCATTATTAAAATTTAAAATGTTAAATCAATAATTTTATAAGCCATAACTTTTTTTATTTAAAATATTCACTTCTCTTTGGTACCATTTTTTGGGGTTTATATATTTGTATATTACACTTCTATGTAAAATATTCCTCTTATCAATGGGATATAATTGTTTACATATATTTATATTATGTCTATGTGGTATTATAACTATTCACATTTATGGACATAAATTTTTAAAATTAAGTATAATTGTGATTTGACTAAATATTCACACAAAATCTTAATAAACGATTAATTTTTTATTTATTTGTATTTTTTGTTATATAATTTACCATGGGAGAACATTATGCACCATTGGTTAATACCATATGTTTGTAAATATATCTCCACTTCAACATGGTATCATCAAAATTCTCATTCAAATGATTAAAAATATTTTTAATGATATAAATATACAATTTTATAGAATGTCCAATCATTGATGAATAAATATATGAGGTTTTAATTTCAACAAAAGGAAAAGGAAATACTATAAATAAATAAATTTGAACTTTTTGATAGTTTAATATACCAATGAAATTATGAACTCCCTATAATAGAACTATGATGAAATTAACTTTAGTAAATATAGAAATCTGAATTATCAGGATAATGTAACTTTAAAAACCTCAAACATTAGGGATAAGAATAATGAAATTGAAACTCCAATATTGTATTATATGTTTTAAAACAATTATATATAATTCTATATTAATTATTAATTAATGTATATATGATAATTTATAACATATGATAATATGTATTCATTAAAAAATTGTATCATGGAATTATATTGGAAGAATGTAAGGCTTTTTACCCTTCAACTAAATTTGAAAAAAATTTAAATTTATGTTGATATACACACTCTATCTCACCTTATGCAAGAAGTTTATTTTTTACATTCTTATTAATTTGTGATATTTCATCATCAATAATTTATCTTTCATTTATCCTCATAATTATGAATTTCTAATCATATTAGATTCATTTTCTTTCATTAGGGTTAGTGATTATTTCATTTTGTTTTTTTATTATCGATAAATTGAAATATACTATTAATTTTTTTCATTTTATTTTTCTTGGAAATTATGAATTTTGTTAGGGATCTTTTAACACATATCCCTCAAATGCATTGGGAAATGGAATTTTTTTGGAGATATTTTTTTTGATTGTGAAAGTATATTCTCCTACTATAGTAAGATGGAATTTTGGAGTCATTATATATTTTAATATGATGTTCATAAATATTATCATGAATATTACATAAATTTCATTCGTGCATATATGTTTACCTGTGATCTTAAAAAATTATTTCATATTGTTTTGTACAAGATTTGTATTATCTCAGGGAAACTATAAATTTCACCCCTTAATTTAAATTATATAATAACTCCACTATAATACATTATAATATTTTTAGGATCTATGAATTAATATGATTGAAATGGGGTTAGAAAATTAACAAATTACTTTATTCATTATGGATGGAATTTTTTTGAATGTGTAATGTTTATGTAATGAATTTTTTGTAATAAAAAATATAGTTTCAGTATATATTTATTGTGGAGTATTTTAATTTTATTAATAATATAAATCTACAGAAGTTAATATTTTGTGATTTCTTATTATATTATTTAATAGAGAACAAGTAATAATGTCCTTTTTATAAAAATAGTATTATAACGACACCATAACTGACCACTACTCTTGTAATTAAATGCATATAATTAGAACCTAATCATTATCCCTATAAACCATGAGGGATTACACCAAAAACAGACTAGACACCACTAACCTGAGAACATAAAAATTTAAAAGAACTCATAATGTGAGTTTATAAGGGGGTATTTTTTATTCCCTTAATTAAGACATGTTCTCCATAGTATAGATCTTTACACTGAGGGTTAGGGTACTAATAAAAACATAAATCTATTTGGTAATGTAGTTATCAGTAATTATTATATTTGGAGAATACAATAAATATATTATTAAATTAGTGAGTATTGGTCTTTGAAGTAATTTTTATATGGTATTTTTTATGAATAAACTCCTGAATAAGTTGGTGTGTGACAACTATTTCACAACAAGAAATGACTGGAACTTAAATTTCAAATATTATGTTTTTTTCCATGATATTACACTATTTAATATTTTGTAATGACTTGAGATGGACAATTTAGTTATTAAAGGTACATAAATTGGTGTCTCCAAGATGTATTCATGATAAAATTTAAAAAATTACACTATAATCCAAGAATTTATGTTATATTGTTGGGGAAACTTAAATTTGTTATCGTTACTGGACTGAAAATCCATAAAATTCATGCCTTAGTATTTTCCTTTCATGCCACACAAATTATATAATAATTTTATTAGAGTTGATATATTTTGATATTTTCAAAATAATTTAATTCACCAGGTTGTAATTAATATAATAAATAGGTATTTTTTGATCTAGTTGAATATTCAGAGTACTAGATTAATATATTTGATCTTTTATTTTCATATATAAAAATAATTATGCATTACATCATAACACATAATATTCCAATTTGATTTATGGTAGTATATAAAAAGTTTTGTCTCACTCTTAGAGTATTGTGAAGAAACATAAATATATACACCTACCCATTCATAAGAGTATTGCAAAGAAAAATTGGTATGGTTTAAGGAAAAATAATATAGTGGATATATGATTAATACCTTAGAGGATATTGAATAGAATTTTTTACGGACATATATTATAATTGATAATCATATTTGATCATTATTTATTATATTTATATGGTATAATTCTATTGATTTTCATGGTCATGTTAATTCTACAAATAAATTGTTGTTTGTTAATAATAAAATGAAAATTCATAGAGGGAGATCACGATTAATATATACAAAAATTTAACCTCATGATAAAAATAATTTTTGATCCTTGAAAAAATATATCATGTCATGTGTCTTACTTTTTCCCTATCGATATCATATAAATTTCATTCATATTTATTAATTTTATATCCTATACACTCACTACAATATAAATATTCTATAAAATGTTTCTGGCCAAATTTATCACTCCCCCTTATCAACATTTTTCACTATTCTTTCTTGGGTAAATCAATTTATATCCAAGCCAGTATTCTCATATTAAACATGTCTGTCGATCATGAATCATTATTTTTTTGGTTATAGAGATTACATTTTAGGGTATTTTTGTAAGTTTTATGTTTTTAATTTATTTCATATATCATTTAAATTTAATAATTTTCATTGAAAGAATGTATTCATTCAACAATAATGGTGTTCCATTTTTCGATGGAAAAAAATTTCATCCATGGATGGAGATTTTGGTTGATCCAACTTTACATACAAATAACCTAAAATATTTTTCACAACTACATATTACATATTGAAAATAAATAAAACTTTATAACCTATAGGTTTAGTGTATTTTTAAATTAATTAATTAAATGTATTGTTTTAATTTTTTTTGAAAGGTTATAGAAAATTTCATCACACTTTAACCACTTATATTAATATCATAAGTTATAATATTTTTAATAACATAGGGAATATAATGAGAATAAAAACGTAAGCTTATACTATAACATGTACAACACCATTAACATGGAGCTGATGCCTACTTTATAACATTTCCATAGATACACGAGGTTTAAATCCCAAAGGGATAATAATTTTATAATTTTTTGGAATCCAGAAACAAACTTGATACCCATTTAACATTTGGAAATAGAAAATTAGACATAATACATAATAAATTAAAATTAACTAAATTATCACAATCTAATTCAACTATTTCATATTCATATCTTGGGGAATGGAAAAAATAACGGTGAGGTAAAATAAATAGTAATGGTTTAGTATTGTGGATGAAATGAGGAATATATAATGAGTTATCAATATGTAAAGGTAAATAACTAAACACACATTGATTAAAATAAATATACTATATGAATATATATTGCATAATCCATATTTAATGGTAAATAACTGAATACACATGTCATTTACTCAACAATATAAGAATGAAATGAATAAATAGATAATATCATTTTGAAAATATCATGGATAATAAAAATAATTAAATTCTCAATGAATAAAATTCCTTGTTAGTGGATGCCATTATCTCATGCATTATAATATTTTTAACATGAAGACCTTTCACAAGATGATTTAAAACCACAAGTAGAATCCTATTAAACATGGTAAATTAATTTTTCCCATGAGACCCATCAATACCTTTGGGGATATATAATTAAAATATAAAACTATTCCTCTACGTAAAAAACTAATCATCATTTATTGAATAGTTGATTTATTTCATGAATAATGTGCATTATCATCAAATTTCCATATTTAGTAAAGGATACATATTTTTAAATATTTCCACAGTTAATCAGATAGAATTAAAATTAAACACCATAAGTAAAAATGGAATACAGTTAAGAAAATAATCATATCCATAATATAATAATATGTATTTTTAATGTCAATTTAATTTCTAATGAAAAACAATCATAATAAAATCATTGTTCTAAGAGAATGTGAACAATCACAAAATAAGTTGAGATTATACAATAAATTTACCACATTATAACAATAAATTCCAATCTTATTGGATTAAATAATATAAATCTAATCTTAACATACTATGAATTATTTATTAATAATTATATTACACCTCACATATGATGTATATACAACTGTGAAATGAAATTAGGTGCATACCATTATAATATGCCTCAATGAAGGGGAGTCGAGATAAAGTACCTTCCCTCACATTTTCCATTAGTTTAATATGATTTAACAACATTTCTAAATTTTTTTGAGTTTTATTATTTTATAATACGACCATATTCATACTTATAATATCATATGTGGTTCTGTTATTACATTATAACACCTTTTTTTAAATATTATTTCATTATTTTCCTTGTTCTTGGTGTTAATTTCCATTTTTCTCATGTTCCTTTTTTCATTAAAGTATAGTTAATTATGAAAATGATATATATATATATATATATATATATATTATATGGTATGATATTAATAATAAAAATATAATATTTAAACATTAGAAATATTTTTATAACCATTTATGAAATATGAACTTGTAAAATTAATCTCATCTCTTCATGAAGATGACATGTCGTACTTATGGATAAGATATGATATCATACACTTAAGGAGTGAAAGTATATTGAAGTGGGTGATATAGATAAAATAACAAAATTATTCTATATATATCAAGTATATTCTTTTATTTTTTCCTTATTATATTCTCTGTAAGGCACATGTGAAAAACGAATCACATAACTTCGTGAGGTAGTAGCCCACCGTACCCATGAGTGACGATATATAATATTAAAATAAATTGAATACAAAATGGTACATGTGATATTAAAATAAAATAAGTATTATAATATAATAAATATCATATATATTTGTTTAATCCTTAAATATATCCATCCTTGAAATGTGGTGATGCAAAATGTATAAAAATGGTTGGTTTGGTGGTAGTCCTCCATACACATGATCGAAAGTTAATATTCTCATTTTATGAATGTGGAGGTGTATATAGATTAATAAATTAAAATAATAATATATAATTATATGGAATATAATTATATAGTTATACTACAAAAAATTATTAATATTTTATTGATGTTTAAGAATATATAAAATAAAAACACTAATTCCATAATGTTACTTATTATTCCGATTGCCACTTTAGGTTTACACCTAAATCATTCATTGGATGGGTTTTAAAAAAATGATTATATTATAGGGGAGATAAGTAAGGATGTGACTTAAGTTTATGTTAGATGATCCATGTATCTTTTGATGTGTTGAGAGTAGAGAATAGGGGGTGGATTTTTATAAGTGTCGAAGGGGACACATATAGAATATTTTGAAATGAATCAATTACATCCATGTTTTTATCATGTCACCAACCACCGAAATGAGTAATTATTTAACCTTAAAGGCTACAAGGTGAATATATGTCCATAATATAGGTTTTCTGTAGGTTGGAAGGTAATTTTTAGCCCTTATATTCATAGTTCCACCTTGTAATGGATATTTTTGATGACCATGATGATTAATTTATACTCATTTTACTATTCACAATGGTAAAAAATTCAGTTGAATTTATTAGATTATATAAATTATTATAATTCAAAATATTTAATCAAATTTTATAAATACAATTCATATAAATTGAAAAACCCAATTTGAAATTATACTTGAAAACCCAATAGAAAACCGTGTTTCAAAAGTGAAAATTTTCGTCTGCACTGATGGTTGTTATCTGAAAACTCAAAATGAAATAAATTACCCTAAAAAATTTAATTGAATATATTATTATTTTATTTTATTTTATTTCATAAAAATTTTAATTTTAATTTTAAATTTTAGTTAATTTAAATAAAAAATAATTTTTCATATAGAACTCGGTATTTTTCACTATTAATCAAAAAGAGAAAAAATTTAAACAATCCAAATAAGTAAATCTAATATAATTTGGTTATTATTATTACAAAAAATAATTTTATTTTATCAAAAAAAGTATAAAAGGTTTTAAAAAATAATATTATCTTAAGTACACAATGAATGATGGAATCATTTTCTTTGAAAAAACACTATTGTTCAGAAATTTTTTTATTAAAATTATTAATATTTTATTTTTAAGAAATATATGTCCATTTAATTTATTTTATACATTTATAAGTTTATATAATTTATATAATTTTGTTCTTACTATTAATTGATTCCAAATTAATAGATAGTTTATAATGATTATGTTTAATTAAAATTTTAGTAGATTATTATAGTATAAACCTAGTGTTATGCACCTCAAATGTGATCAAATAGATTGTATTTATTTTATAGAATATAAATAATAATGTCTTTGGGTGTTATAATTCTTTCCTCCTATAAAAATATCATCCTTATAATTTTTTTTCTATTAATTTCTAAACATATGATTGTAGTTATTTTTTAAGACATCCTCTGGTTCCCATATTTGCACCCCCAATTGTTTTATTTTTACGATGTACCTTTATATGGGGAGTCATTATATTATTCAATAAATTATATATAGAATAAATAATCTGAATGGGTACATCATAGTAAGAAATATTATATTCTAATTACATTTCAGTAGAGGTGAGCACCTAAATTGGGTCTAGAATATACTTCCTTTACAATGATATATAGATCACATCATGTACTTTAGAGATACATGGTGTCATTTCGAACCATAAAAACAAAACCCCAATCATTTTTAAAATTTCAAAGGCTAATATTCAATTAGGTATCCGTTTTAATTTATTACTAAACCTTATAACACCCTTCAATGGAGATAATCTCATGAAAACATGATCTCCCACTTGGAATTCAAAATTACTTTTCTAATTATCTTAATTACTCTATATACTAATTTGAAATACATTAATACGAGTGTGAATATCCTATACCTTTGTTGTTGTCTCTTAAAAAAATTTAAGGCCTAAAATTTTCCTTTCATAATCTACATGCATAAAATGTGGTGTACCCCATCTCTTTATATACAATACTTTATACGAAGGAACCTGAATATTGGAATGTAAACTATTATTATAGGAAAACTCTACCAAAGTTAAATAATGAACCCACATACCATGAATATCATGTGACAATGATTTCAAATTTTCTTAAATTGTTTCAATGGTTTTTTAAACATTCCATTAGTTTGAGGATGTTTGGTAGTGCGATAATTCACCTGAATACATTAGTGGGGAAAATTATTGTAAGAAGAATATACCAATGGTAAATAATGACCCCACATACCTTGAATTTCATGTGACAATTAATTAAAATTTTCTAAAATTGTTTCAATAGTTCTTTTAAAATATCTATTAGTTTAAGGATGATACGTAGTGATCCAATAAATCATAGCATTAAGAGACATATAAATACACTTCTATAACATTTTTGTAAAACATGGATCATGATCTAGAAAAATTGAATGTGGTTCAAAATGAAGGCTTAAAACATCATTAATATAAAGCATTGCAAGGAACTCAATAGGTCAATCTTATCTTATAATGATGACTTGTTTAGAGTAGGTTAGTTAATCAATGATAATCCATATTTAACTATTCATATTAGGTGTCTTTTTTAGTCCTATGAGATATTTCATAGTAATGTAATTCAATTTAAACATATAAATAAAAATAGGTTGCATGACTCCTATATGGTTTTGTTTCACATATTACTCTAGTTGAAAACCAAAAAATTCAGAAACATAATTATCAATTTCTCACTTCACATAATACCACCAAAAATTTTCCCTCAACTACCTACACATCTTAGTGCAACCACGGTGTTTAGAAAACCTCAATCTACGAATTCCATCCATCAAATCCCTTTTTAGATCATTTATAGATGGAATAGATAATTAATTCATTAAAAATTCATTATTATTTTATTATATTATGAACCTCAATGTCTATCACAGGTCCATGTTACCTAAGATGTGTTTTCTTTAATATGGTTCCCAAGGTTTCTAAAAAAATTACTTTTATACAAACAGTAATGAACCGGACACTAATAACCTAGTGGTGCCTCCACTATTACATTTTCATTGACAAAATGGGGTAAATTCAAAAAGATGGACCCATTAAGTTGTTTGAGAGAATAATATAACTAAATGATAACCATTTTAAAATGTGATATAAATAATAAAAAATTTTAAAAATAAAATAAAATTAACTACAAACTTTAAAACTCATTCAAATATTCCAAATTCATATCCTAGTTAAAGGAAACAATATAAGGGTGTACTCAAATTCTTAGTAATGATTACATAAAATGGAATCCAACATGAATAAATATTGAATAATCAATAATTTAAATTAAATAACAAAAGAAAAATTCTATTTAAATTAGTTTACTTCCTGAATAGACAAGGCATAA
The DNA here is from genome assembly GCA_963277665.1 of Viscum album. NCBI lineage: Eukaryota > Viridiplantae > Streptophyta > Magnoliopsida > Santalales > Viscaceae > Viscum > Viscum album. The sequence continues at coordinate 1,079,938,333 of OY728153.1, read as the reverse complement.
TCAATATGGGTAGGTAAATAACTGATCACATGTTCTATTTAATCAATAATATGATAATGAAATTATTTCTGAGATAATATAATTGTGAAAATATCATGAATATAAAAATAATTAAATTCTCAATATTGGAAATTATTAATTATTGTACTTAATGATATTAGAAATCCTGATACCTCTACCATCATGTTTATTCAATAGATTGTTTAAAACAACATTTATAAAGTCATTTAATTTGTCCATTTGATATGCCTATTAAGACTTGTCAATTCATTGAGGAGATATAAATTTCGGTCCCACCCATCTATGTATGCACAAATAATTACTCATATATCAAATAAACTATTTAATTCATGAATAATATGCCTTATCATAAAATATACATATTGAGTAAAGGATACATAATTATCAATATTTCCCCAGTTATCCAGATAACATTAAAATAAAAAACCATATGATAAAATGTTATAATCATTAGGAAATAATCATATCCACCATAAAATAAATCGAATATTTATGATGAATGTAATTTACAATAAAAAATGATAACAATCAATAGACTGTTTCAAGATAATTTTAACAATAAAAAATAAAAGTGAGATTATACAATAACTTTTACCACTTTTTAATTTTCATACCAAATACCATTGGATTAAATAATTAAAACTAAAAATTAAAATACAATGACTTATTATGGAATGAATATACTACATGTAAAAGGGGCGGTATATACAAAATAAAAAATAAATTAGGAACATAACAGTATAATATTCCTTAATAAAGGGGAATTTAGAAGAAATCCCTTACCTTACACATACCTTCAATTAAAGGTGATTTAGACTCCTGATTCATGGATTTAATCTTTCTATTATTATTTTATAGAACTATATTCATACTTATAATATCACATTGGATCCTCTTATTTTATTTTATCACCAGTTTGATAATAATATTTCATTATTTTTATTGTTATAGTTGAGAATTTTAATGTTATCTCATTTAAAATTTTTCATGAAAGTTTAAGTTATTTTGAATAAGATAGGTATCCATATTTTAAAAAATTATTTTAACGTTATAAATATATTATTTAATCAATAGATATAATTTCAAAACCATTCATGATTGTTGGACAAGGAAAATTAACCTCATTGTTTCATAGAGATAGTATGTTGTACATACACATAAGTGAGGATATGATCCACTTAATTAGTGAAAGGTTAAGAAAGTGGGTGATATATTAATTTTAAAAAATCAGTACCATATCATATATTTCACATATATTAAATAATTTTATCACAATTACATTACATGTAATGTGTAATTGAAAAATTAATCACATTGTTTCAAGAGGAGGTAGTATGCTGCACAATGGAGTGGTGTTATTATATTTCAAAGGGAATGAAACAAAAAAAGGTATATGTGATATTAAATTTTAAAAATTAAAAAAATATAAAAAATACCGTATACATGTTTTAAATCCTTCACCATAAACTTCCTTTAAATATTTTTATTAAAAAAAAATAAAATTGGTTTCTAAGTTGGTAGTCCTCTTTACACACGGTCGATTGTTTTGTTTCCCATTTGATGAAATAAGATACAGATATGGGTAATTAAAATATAATAATAACATATCAATATAATATAGATAATTATATTATTATAATATCATGATTTAATAATATTTTCTGGAGGTGGAATAAGAAATAAATTAAAACATCTATTTAGGGATGTTACCAATTCTTAAGATGGTCTACTAATTTTTACACCAAAATAATTCCATGTATAAATTTATGAGTAAAAAATAGATAATAATATGATATTAGGGAAGTAGAAAATTTATTTCTTTAGGGATTTATTATGTCAAACAATAATGGATGTTTAAAGAGTGGAAGAGATGGTGTGGCCATTTATAAGTGGGGTTGATGACACACATGGATTTGTTTGAAAATATCAATTACAACCTTGTTTTTTTCATATAAGAAAAACTAAAAATGGGTTATTATCAGACTATATAGGTGATAAGGATTTAATTTGGTTAGATAATGTGTTTCTCAGAAGTTATTATGTTATATTTTACCCTTATTTAAATATTATATCAATAGATAAATGAGTTTTTACCTTCTTATAGATAATTAATTAATACTATTTTTACTATTCATAATGGTAAAAAATTAATTTGACCATATTAGATGATATAAATTATATGTAACAAAAATATGGAATCATGTTTTTCAAATAAAATTCATAATATTGGTATAAAAAATTTTAAAATTATACTCGTATACACTATGAAAAAGAGGGTTTCTAATGAGAAAATTATGATAAGTACATAAGGTTTTAATATCATAATTCAATATGAATTTTATTCCACTAACCAGAATTATATTTATTAAAATATAACTGAACTAATTTTAATTTCAACTTAATTTAAAATATATTTTTTATTTTTAAATAATTTAAATAAAAATGATGTTTTCAAATAAAATTCATTTTTCACACTATTCATTAAAAATGGAAATTTTCAGAAAATACCTAAAAGTAACCATGAATTAATTTTAGTATGATAATTTCAAAAATATATTTCATTATATCAAATAATATTTTATAATATTATCAAAAAAATAATATTATCATATGTGCGCAATAAGAGAAATTTTTTTTTGAAAAATATATTATTTCAGAAAACATTCCTTTTTTATTTCGAGTGATTCATATATTATTTATAATTGTTAGATATAAATTTAATTTAATTTATCAATTTATTGACTATATAATTTTCATAATTTTTTTATTACTACTTATACCATCCAAATTAAATTCTAGGTTATAATGGTCGTTTTTAAATCATATTTTAATTGAGTAATTTCATTTAAACATGGTGTTGTGTACCTCAAAAGCTATAAAAGAGACTAAATTTAATTAAAATAAAATAAATCATAAATTATTGGGGTGTTACACATACCCTCAGTAAGGGGTAAAACAAGTGAAATATCAATCAAGGATAATTAATGATCCTAATATGAACATATCCTCTTGAGAACATAATAAATGTATAAAAGTATAACATGAGAAAATAGTAACCAATATGTTATGAATCATAAACATGAAAATATAATAATTTAGTTTACATGACTAATGAATTTGGGGATGTTATTTGGAAACATGTGATTATAATTATGATCCGTTGAAAAATATCATTGAAATATGGAAATATCATACTCATAAATAACATTTCTTGTGTCAAGGTTAAAATTCTATACAATCATCACACAATTTAAGAAAATACCGTATAACATAGTTGAAATGGATAACATTCTTTATCCCATAATATAAAATATTAGAAGATATATGGCTTACCCAATTCATTGGAGAGGTCTATAATATAATTCCCATTAATAACACAATGAAAGTCCATACATACATTTTCCACAAAACCATGATAGCATTCTATCATCCATCATATATATAATAAACCATAAAAAATAATTACATTTCCTAAAAATTTAAACATAATAACAATCCATCCATATAAATAAGATGGATGTGATAATCAAAAAATAACCCCAGAGAGTAATTTGAAAATTTAAATAATTATAAAAGTATATTGATGACAATACTTTAGTGTTTCACAAAATAATTTAAGACTAAAATGAAATAATAATGTTACTTCCTCTTATTTTCCCTCAAAATAAGTTATTTTAGAGAAAATATTTTAGAAATTGTAAAGATAAAATTATTTATAAATTAACATTGACTTAAGAAAACGATAATGGGATGATTTTAAAATAATATAGAATAAAGTGGCAGAAGAAATGACTTAAAGAAAACATTAACAATGGTAATAAAAATGATTATTTTTAAAATATTAAAAAATTAATTAAAATTAATTATAAAATTTATGTAATATATCAAATAAATTAATATAATTATAGATAATAAATACAAGACGCTTAATAGAAGAGATGGACATGGAAGAAAAATATTCCAACGTAAATGAAGTGATAAATGAAATTTGACTTACAGATTTTATTTTGGGTAACTTTAAAATCAATGAGAGTTGAAATGGTGAGATGTCCAATAAAAAAACTAACTAAAGGACTATAAAATATATTTTTTAGAGAATTTTTTTTACAATTTTACTATATATAAATTTAGATATAGGCAATCATGATTTATAGTAATAATAGAAATGAAACCCTAACCTTTATTCCGCAATCCCATTAAGTTTCTTTAAACTCCTCTATAATTAACATAAATTCAATAATTTATCATTTAAAAAACATATTTATATCTATTACCTTTTATAATTTTCAATTCTATTATTTTATTAAAAATATATTAATTAGGTAAATTTTATTTTCACCATCAAATATTAGTAGTTTTGAATATTTCTTACAAATTACAATATAGAAAAGTCGATTCTAATTATTTGTTATGAATTTCATCATTAAAATATTAGTAATGATAATGTAATAATTATTTTGAAATTAATTTTCATGACCTATTTTTAACAAAGTGAAGGAATCAGTATGGTTCACAAGAATATAATTCATGATGGTCATGTATTGATAAATTTTCTGATAAAAGAAATTTACTTTTATTATGAACATTAATTTTTGTCCCATCCTTATAAAATTTAAAAATAAATTAAATTACATATTAATAATATATATAACCATCCAGTATGTTTTTAAAAAATTAATAATTTATATTATGAATATAATATAGAATCATTAATGTTGCTGTCTAAACCGACCCAAACAGGAAAGTGTTATACTAAGGAATGAGTAAGAGTATATAGTTAAATACTTGTAAAAATATTTTTTCTAAATAATAATGATTTTAAAATTACAGAATTATATTTTATAATGATATTATTTAACAATAGAAAAGTTAATTTATTTTATTGATAGAAGAAGTAGATACATGGATGGAATCACACCTTGTCATAATGTGTTCCATCAAAATGATGTAATTAATCCTATTTCTTGGAAAGAAAAGGTAAAATAGTGCAAGAATACTATTTGAAAGGAAATTTGGGTAGTAATGTCACGACCCGTCCCAGTGGGGCCCATGCCATGACTCCCCAAGCCTGCCTTCAATAGGCCAGGGGCTGGTGACTAGAAACGAGTAGGCATATCACTAACATGGGAGGCATTGCCTAAGTACCTGTACACACACACACATCTCCAAGCCCACAAATGCTGAAATGTAAAACACTAAGGAACAAAAATGCATGCATACAACTAAACCCAACCAACAGAGTATGAAGAAAGGTAGAGTAATGTAAAAGTAAAATAGGCCAGAATACAAGCCCACCAAAAGAAAGAGTATGAAAAAATACAATGTCCAACCTGTAAGCACAAAGGTACTGGGACTGTCGCTCATAGCCGTAGGAACGCCTCGACCTGTAGGGAACTCAGAAAGCTCGGTCCTGTCCCGGTCCAGCCTGGACCCTGTCAAAAGGCTGCTCGTCTGCACAAGACACTAGACATGCGGGCAAAGCCCGTGCTGGGGTGAGTATAACAATACTCAGTAGAGGACCCCAAAAACCACAAAGCAGTACACAAAGTAAAGGTACAGTCATATATGCATAATATATGTTTACATAACATATAAAACAAACCATATATACTCAAAACATAGACTCGTGGTCTAGAAACAAGTCACACGACTGTATACCCCCGCAAGGTATTCCGTTCGAAGATTTTGTGATGCACTCGTTCCGGGAGGACACACTCCACGAGTCTTATTGCTCTGATGGCGTTCGTCCGAGAAGTGTTGTTCGTCGGGAACTGTCACGAGAGATGGCTACACTCATTACCGGAGACACACTCTTGAGTGGAAGGGTTACAATAGATAGAATCACTCATTATGGGAGACACACTCCTGAGTAGGAAAGATCTCGATACACAGATGGGGATCAATGCCAGGGCCATGGCGGATACCGTGACTCATCCGAAATTCACCTTCTAGGTAGAGGATCAACACCTAGTAGAGTTGGTCATGTCGATGCCTGACTCTACCTAGGGTCTGGAATGGATAGAGGATCTCGATCCGGGCCTCTCGGATGGATGCCTGGCTCTATCATAGAAAGTCATACTGAAGGGATCATAATCCTGCATGAGGGAATGATGCATGAGCTTCAGGAGAACAAGAAGAAGGGGCACTGACACAAACGAAAGATGTCCAAGGAACGGTGAACAAAAGGACCAATCCATTTTCCAAAAAGTACACGATGTTTAGAAATGATACACACCATGTTGTCTGACCCCGGGTACTGCCCGTGTAAAACGGCCCGTGTCGTGAGGTTGGTTATGTAGAAAAACATAGTACATGGCATGGAGTAAGGAGTAGACGCTGTGTTTGGGTAACTGGGGTTGGCTCTGTGTACTCTGGTCATGTGCCCGTACACGGTCACCAACTCATGTACTCCAACCCGTGCAATCTGCACATGGGGTGACCCGCACTGTTTACCTCGCCTGGCCGGGTGAGGGAGTACATGGTCGTGTACTCCATCTCGTGTCTGTGTATCCCCGGGATACACTCTGAGCTCCGCATAGCCGCCTCTACCGAGCTGTACACGCCGTGCCGCCTGAATCCGTGTAGATCATCATGTGTCTGTGTACTACCCAAAGTACATGCCGAGCTTCGGGGAAGTTCCAACAGGCTGTGTGACCGGGGTCACACGCTGTGTGATTCTTCTCTGACCCCGAAACCCTAGCCGCCACTGCCATAACTACATGGCGTGTTCTTCGGAAGTACACGCCGTGTATTCTGGAAATTTCCAGAAATGATGCCCTTCACTGGCGTGCCTCCCGTGGTGCTCCAGTCATCGATCTGACCTTCTGATCGCCACAAAACTTCTATTTTATGGTCGCCCCGACACCACAAAGCTGCTTCCTTCATTTTGGGGCCTCCGGTCAGCTCTGAAAAAGTGCTCCGATCTTTCCGCATGAAGAACGCTCGAAGAACACTCTTTCTGATCTGATCCGATTTGTCATCCACCATCATCGCCACACCTCCACAAGGTCATTGTGGTGTCGAACCTTCGATTTGGGATCGTTGCATCGTAGAAAATATGTGCAACGATCCGTTGTTCGTCGCCCCGCGAAGAACACGAAGAACGCGTGAGGAAAGAAAGGGGAATAAATCCAAATAAAAAATATGAGCAATGAACCTCCGCCTTCGTTCATCACAGAATTGATTATCTCCCGTTAATAGGCTTAAAATGAGCAAGAATAAACAATAACGTAACGCATGAATCAATTCCCCAAAATCATCCAAAAAAAACCCTCCCGCGAGAACGCACGAATCTGCAGATCAACTTGTTCGTGATTGATCCGCGTTCGTTGTTTAAACTCAAATACAGGGGAAAATAAATTGAAATAACAACCCCTACCTTTCGAAAGGATCGATCATTGACGAAGGCATCGTGCTTCCGTTTCCGTCGAGATCCTTCAACGTCAGTGCAACGATCCTTGGTTTCGATCCATTGTCATTCGTCGTCGAGAATTTGCTCCAACGCACTGTGGATTCTACAGAGGTTCTTCTCTCTACATTTCCAATGACGTACAATTGCTTAACCCATTAAAAAGTGGAAACAAGTCTGCATTTAATTAGGCGACAACATTAATGATGTTGACTCACCATTTTGAAGTTATTATGATGAGACATTAGTTTAGGAAATAGTTGCGCCGTTACCGCGCTACAGCGGATGTTTCCTTAAATGAAATAAAATAAACTTGTTAATTTATTCTATTCTATTTTACATAAAATGTCTAAAAATTAACTTTTTCCCTCGACCCGCACCGATCGAGGTTAGCCTTATTCTTAGGTAAATTCGACGTCCTGGATGCAATGGTGCGCTCATATTTATAATCCGGGAATCCATTTGTAAACTGCCACAACCGCGCACAAGTGCTGACTCACTTAACTAAAAAAAGATCAAACCACAATTCTGGCCTCACTGGACCTCGGAATGATGTGTTGTCTTCGTGCCCAGTCTCGAAATAATTCCATATAATATTGAAAAATAATAAACTGAAAATCTGAGACATTACATTCTCCCCACCTTGGGTCTTTACGTCCCTGAAAAGACAAAACAATGGCTACTAAAAAAGTTGAGGGTACTGGGCACAGATCTGGGCCTCCCGTTCCCACGTGCTCTCCTGAAGATTCATGTGCTGCCACCGGACGCAGACTAAGGGAATAGATCGCCCATGAAGGACCCTCTCTTTCCGATCCTCGATCTCCACCGGGTTCTCAGCAAAGGTCACTCCTTCCTCGATGTCCAGCTCGCCCCAGTCGATGGCGTGCGATGGGTCATGCACGTACCACCTCAGCTGCGTCACGTGGAAGACATCATGTACCCGATGCAACAGTGGTGGTATAGCCACGTGGTACGCCACCTCGCCAACTCTTCCCAGGATCTGGAAAGGTCCGATGATCCTCGGAGATAGCTTGCCGCCTCGGCCAAATCTCTGCAACCCTCATCGAGGTTAGACCCGAAGGAAGACGTGGTCTCCCTCTTCGAACTCCAAAGGTCTCTGTCACCTACCAGCATAAGACTTCTTCCAGCTCTATGCAGTCTTCATCTTCTCCCGGATGATCTTCACCTTCTCTATAGTAGCTCGTACTATCTCTGGACCCATGAGTGCTGACTCTCCGGGGTCGGTCCAGCAAAGCGGTGACCGAAAAGGTCTCCCATACAAGGCCTCGAATGGTTCCATACCGATGGTGGAGTGGTAGCTGTTATTGTACAGAAACTTTACCAGTGGTTGTTGGTCCTCCCAACTACGACCAAATTCCAACACGACATTGATTTTCTCCCGTTAATAGGCTTAAACGGAGCAATAATCAACAACAACATAACGCATGAATCAATTCCCCAAAATCATCCCAAAGGAAACCCTCCCGCAAGAACGCACGAATCCACGGATCAACTTGTTTGTGGTTCATCCGCGTTCGTCGTTTAAACTCAAATATGGGGAAAAATAAATTGAAATAACAACACCTACCTTTCAAAAGGATCGATCATTGATGAAGGCGCCATGATGCGGTTGCCGTCGAGATCCTTCAACGTCAGCGCAACGATCCTTGGTTTCGATCTGTTGTCATTAATCGTCGAGAATTTGCTCCAACGCACCGTGGATTCTGTAGATGTTCCTCTCTCTAGGTTACCAATGACGTACAATTTCTTAACCCATTAAAAAGGGGAAAAAAGTTGGCATTTAATTACGCGGCATCATTTATGACGTTGAATCGACATTTTGAAGTTATTATGACGTGCCATTAGTTTAGGAAATAGTTGTGCCATTACCGCGCTGTAGCGGATGTTTCATTAAATGAAATAAAATAAACTGGTTAATTTATTTTATTTTATTTTACTTAAAATGTCCGAAAGTTAACATTTTCCCTCGACCCTCACCGGTCGAGGATAGCCTCATTCATAGGTAAAGTCATCATCCCGGACGCAACGGTGCACTCAGATTTTTAATCCGGGCATCCTTTTGGAAACTGACACAACCGTGCACAAGTGAAGACTCACTTAACTAAAAAAAGTTGAAACCACCATTCCGGGCTCACTGGACCTCAGAATGATGTGTCGTCTTCACGCCCGGTCTCGAAATAATTCCATATAATATTTAAAAATAATAAACAGAAAATCCGAGACATTACCTTCTCCGCACCTTCGGGCTTTACTTCCCCGAAAATACAAAAAAAAAGCTACTCAAAAAGGTGAGGGTACTAGGCATGGATCTGGACCTCCCGCTCCCTCGTGCTCTCTTGAAGATTACAGTTCTGCCACTGGACGCGCACTAAGTGAATCAATCGCCCACGAAGGATCCTCTCCTACCGATCCTCGATCTCTACCGGGTACTCAGCAAAGTTCACTCCATCCTCGATGTCCAACTCGCCCCAGTCGATGATGTGCGATGGGTCATACACGTACCTCCTCAGCAGCGAAACGTGGAAGACATCTTGTACCTGATGCAACTATGGTGGTAGAGCCAGGCGATACGCCACCTCGCCAACTCTTCCTAGGATCTGGAATGGTCTGATGAACCTCGGAGATAGCTTGCCACTTTGGCCAAATCTCTGCAACCCTCGTCGAGGTGAGACCCGAAGGAAGACATGGTCTCCCTATTCAAACTCTATAGGTCTCCGTCGCCTGTCAGTATAAGACTTCATCCGGCCTTGTTCCGTCTTTATCCACTCCCGGATGATATGCACCTTCTCTGTAGTAGCTCGTACTAACTCTGGACCCATGAGTGCTGACTCTCTGGGGTCAGTCCAGCAAAGCAGTGACCGGCAGGGTCTCCCGTACAAGGCCTCGAACAGTGCCATACCGATGGTGGAGTGGTAGCTGTTGTTGTACACAAACTCTACCAGTGGTAGGTGGTCCTCCTAGCTATGACCAATGTCCAAGATACAGGCTCACAACAAATCCTCCAAAACCTGAATGGTCCTCTCCGTCTGACCATCTGTCTGAGGATGAAAGGTTGTGCTCAAGCGCTGCTAAGTCCAAAAAGCCTCCTGCAATCCCTTCCACAACTGGGATGTGAAGCAGGCATCTCGGTCTGAGACTATAGTCTAGGGAACTCCATGAAGCCAAACTATCTTCTGTACGTAGAGGCATCTCAAGCTCTCTACGAAACTCTGCTCCCTGATAGCTAGGAAGTGGGCAGACTTGGTGAGTCAGTCAATGATCACCCAGATGGAATCGTGCCCCTTGGACGGCTGTGGTAAGCCCATCACGAAATCCATAGATATTCCATCCCACGTCCACTATGGAACTTCTAGGGGTGAGATAACCCTGCTAGAACCTGGTGCTCAGCCTTCACCTGTTGGCATGTGAGGCATCGAGAAATGAACTCTGGCACTGCCTTCATCATGCCTGACCACCAGAACTGACGTCGGAGGTCCTGGTACATCTTTTCCACTCTAGGATGTACCGCCAATAGGGATGAATGTAACTCCCTCAAGACCTCCTCCTGAAACACCACTGGTACAACAGTGTGTCCTCTGAAAAGAAGTACGTGCTCCCCACCTTGTGAATATCCATCAGGATCATGTCCTGTGGATAACTGAGCACGTAAGGTCACATAGTCAACATTTCCAAGTTGTGCCTCCCTAACTCGCTGTAATAGTGGAGGGGTGACAACCATCGACTGTAGGTAAGCTGTATCCTCTCCATCCATGAAGGATAACTGTAACACGACTAATTTTTGTGTCTCCTCACTCAACAGCTATGAGCTCAACCTTCTACTAAGAGCGTCTGCCACCTTGTTCCCCTTCCCAAGAGTATATATGATCTCGAAATCATAGTCCTAGGGGAACTCTAGCCAACACCTCTACCTCAGATTCATATCATTCTATGAGAATATGTACTTGAGGCTCTTGTGGTCAGAGTAGACAATGAATCGCTCGCCCATAAGGTAGTGTCTCCACATATTCAATGCGAAGGCTACCACTAATAACTCGAGATCATGGGTTTCATAGTTCTGCTCATGTGGCCTAAGCTGGTGCGAATCATAAGCAATCACTGTGTGCCGCTGTATCAGGACACAACGAAGCCCGGTCCCTAATGCGTCACAGAAAACTATGTACTCAACACCCTCCTCCTGCAATCTCAGGACTGGGAAACTCGTCAAACTCTGTCTTAGCTTCTCAAAAGCCTGCTGGCACTTTTCTATCCACACAAAGGGTTGCCCGTTCCTGGTCAAGGCCCTCATCGGTGCTGATATCCGGGAGAAATCATGGATGAATCTCCGGTAATATCCTGCCAACCAAAGGAAGCTTCGCACCTCTGTTACGCCCCGAGGTGGCTCCCATGCTAACACAGCCTCCACCTTGGCTGGGTCCACAGCCACTCCATCTGCTAAGATGACATGTCCCAGAAAGTGGAATTCTTGAATCCAGAACTAACACTTTGAGAGCTTCCCATAAAGATGGTCCTCCCATAGTATGTCCAAAACCATCAGCAGGTGTATCGCGTGATCCTCCTATGACGCTTAGTACACAAGGATATCGTCGATGAAGACCACTACGAACTGGTCCAAGTACGGGTGGAAGATCTGGTTTGTTAGTCCTATGAAAACTACGGGGGCATTCGTCATGCCAAAGGTCATCACCAAGTACTCATAGTGACCGTAGCGACATCTGAAAGCCGTTTTCGGTATATCCTCTTCTCGTACTCGTAGCTGGTGATAGCCTGATCGAAGGTCAACCATCAAGAACCATTGTGCCCCTATTATCTGATTAAAGAGGTCATCAATCCTTGGCAGTGGATATTTATTCTTCACTGTCACCTTGTTCAGGCACCGGTGATCCATGCACAACCTCAGACTCCTGTCTGCCTTCTTGGAAAACAAGACTGGGGGCACCCAGGGTGAGACGTTGGGTCTTATGAAACCCTTGCTCTGCAAATCCCCCAACTGCACCCTCATCTCGTGAAGCTCTACGGGAGCCATCTGATAAGATGATGAAGAAATCAGTATCGTCCCAGGGTGTAAGTCGATGCAGAAGTCGATTTCCCGATGGGGTGGTAGTCCTGGAACATCTTTGGGAAAGACGTCCTCATACTCCACCACCACTGCTGGGAACTGAGAGCTCACAATATCTACTGCTCTGAGGGTAAGGCTAGCCAAATCATGAGTGATCGGCTGCACCCTCTTATACATGAAACCATTTTGTGCTACCTAGGTTTCCTTTTCTCTGACAAAGGAAAACCATGTTCCATCACGGCGGACACACCACACCCTTCGCCAAAAACTATCAATCTGGGCATGGACCGAGGATAACCAATGCATACCTAGAATAACATCGTAAGGCCTCGAGGATACCACCAAGAGGTTCCAACCGAAAATCTCACCTCCAAGGGTAAGATCACACTGTCTGCAAAGGTGTGTGACCGTCGAGTCTCCTCCCATAGGTGTCTCCAAGCGTAAGGATCGAGTCAACGGTTTTACCGGAATCTCGAGGTTTTGTACAAGACATGTGGATATAAGGGAATGAATGGCACCTATGTCTATGAGTACGGTAGCTAAGGGAGAAAAGACATATATCGTACCTCGAATCATCCCTGGAGCCCCTAGGTCATACGCCTCGACCGCATGCAGCTTTCCTCGTCCCTGTCCCCCAGCTCTCTGAGCCTAGTGCGGACCACCTGGGGGTGGTGGTGGAAGTATGTTGAAGCATCTGTCACCACCTATAGCTCTCCCTGCTCCTCTGCCACATCTGCCGCATGGAGGATCTGCCTGCTCCGTTCTCTGCCTCTGCCTCAGTTGTCCATCCACCACTTCCCTGTCAGCAGCTCGGCGTGTCGGGAAATCTCTAGCAAGATGCCCCTACCGTTGCATGTGTAGCATCACTTATCCCTAGGCTGACTAGATCCAGCATGAGATCCCTAGACTATCGATCCCATGTCCTGGATCCTCCTATGAAGTCTCCCACGTCCAGATCCCTGTGCCTGATGTCGGCTCCCTGTTGTCGGTGTCTCTACACCTGTCTGCTTGCTGCTGACTGCCGGCGGCTGTCTCTGCTCTGCCAAGAAGCTCTTGATCACCAAGGCCTGCTCGAGCACTCCAAAATAGGTCGAAATGCATAGAGGCAAAACACTAGCTTGGATGTCACGCCGTAGACCTCACTCAAAGGTCCGAGCTCTGAATTACCGATCCATGACCATATCCATTGAGTACCTGGCGAGGTTGGTGAACCTAGATGAATAGTCATCCATTGTCATACTGCCCTTCTGGAGCTGAAGAACCTCCTGGATGCGCACATCTCTCAGCGTAACCGGATAGAACTCCTCTCTGAAGAGTCACTCAAACTCTATCCATGAAAGAGTCTCCTCGTCGTGAGTCTGTGTGGTCATAATCCACCATCGTCCCGCCGAACCATGAAGAAGGCTCGCTCCTAGGACCACCTTCTGGTCTGCTAGTGTTCCCACTAGACAAAAAACTCTGGTCACCGCCTGAAACCAGTCCTCAGCCACCTGAGGGTTGGGCTTGCCTCGGAACCTGAGGGGTCTCTGTCTCTGAAACCCGTGGAGCGCGCTGAGCCTCCACTCCTCACCGGTCGGTACCGCAGGTACCACTGGCTGCTCCATTGGTGGTTGTATAACAGGTGCACCACCTGGTGGCAATGCCTGGGGAAATGGTCCTTGTATCGAAGCCTCATCACTGAGGGGGTCATCCTCGTGATCGTGCTACTGAATCCTAGCAGGTACGCATTGCAGAGCCATCCTGTAAGGAAACAAGATGTGTCACGGTCAATGAGTATATCTGGATAGCTGACACCAAGGACATGGAAAACACAACCTATTCCTATAGGACGCATGTACCTTTTATTTCCCCACAACCAGAATTTTCATGAACTGGGTCGAAAAGCAGGTTATCAGAGTTCTGGTGTATGGATATGTCGGCCGCCGCACCAACACTGGAGTCTCTGGCCTGAAAGCCGAACCCGAAACACTCAACATTGTTGCCCCCAATGAAACTCAAATACTCTTGGTCCTAAGGTAGAACCGACCACCTTTGATACCACTCTATCACGACCCGTACCAGTGGGGCCCACGCCGTGACTCCGCAAGCCCGCCTCCAATAGGCCAGGGGCTGGTGACTAGCACCGAGTTGGCATATCACTAAAATGGGAGGCATTGCCGAAGTACCTGTACACACACACACATCTCCAAGCCCACAAATGCTGAACTATAAAACACTAAGGAACAAAAATTCATGCATACAACTAAACCCAAGCAATAGAGTATGACGAAAGTTAGAGTACTATAAAAGTAAACTGGGCCAGAATACAAGCCCACCAAAGTCAAGAGTCTGAAAAACTGCAAAGTCCAAGCTGTAAGCACAAAGGTACCGGGACTGTCGCTCATAGACGTAGGAACGCCTCGGCCTGTAGGGAACTCAAAAAGCTCCATCCTGTCCTAGCCCACCTTGGACCCTGTCAACAGGATGATCATCTACACAAGACACCAGATGTGCGGGCAAAGCCCGTGCAGGGGTGAGTATAACTATACTTAGTAGAGGACCCCGAAAACCACAAATCAGTACACAAAGTAAATGTACAGTCATCTATGCATAATATATTTTTATAGAACATATAAAACAAACCAGATATACTCAAAACCTAGACTCGTGGTCTCGAAACAATTCACACGACTGCATACCCCCGCAAGGGATTCCGTTCGAAGATTTCTTGATGCACTCGTTCCGGGAGGACACACTCCACGAGTCGTATAGCTCTGATGACGTTCGTCTGAGAAGTGTTGTTCGTCGGGAATCGTCACGAGATATGGATACACTCATTACAGGAGACACACTGTTGAGTGTAAGGGTTACGATAGATAGAAGCACTCATTACGGGAGACACACTTCTGAGTGGGAAAGATCTCGATACACAGATGAGGATCACTACCAGGGACATGGAGAATACCGCGACTCATCCGGAATTCAACTGCTAGGTAGAGGATCAATGCCCGGTAGAGTTGGTCATGTCGAGACATGACTCTACCTATGGTCTGGAAGGGATAGAGGATCTCGATCCGGGCATCTCGGATGGATGCCTCACTCTATCACAGAATTTCCTGCTAAAGGGATCATAATCCTACGTGAGGGAATGTTTCCTGGCCTTCAAGGGAAAAAGAAGAAGGGGCAATAACCCAAACGAAATATGTCCAAGGTACGGTGAAAAAAATGACCAAGCCATTTTCCAAGAAGTACACGACGTGTAGAAATGATACACGCTGTGTTGTCCGACCTCAAGTACTACCCCTCTACAATGGCCCATGTCGTGAGGCTGGTCATGTAGAAAAACATAGTACACAGTGTATAGTATGGAGTACACGCCGTGTCTGGGTAACTAGGGTTGGCTCTGTGTACTCTGTCCATGTTCCCATACACGATCACCAACCCGTGTACTCCAACCCGTGCAATCTGGACACGGGGTGACCCACGCTATTTACCTCGCCTGGACGGGTGAGGGAGTACACAGTTGTGTACTCCATCCTGTGTTCGTGTATCCCCGAGATACATGACGAACTCCACGTAGCCACCTCTTCCGAGCTATACATGTCATTCCGCCTGAAGCCGTGTAGATCATCCCCTGTCCGGGTACTACCCAAAGTACACGCTGAGCTTCGGGGAAGGTCCAACATGCCGTGTGACCGGGGTCACACGCTATGTGATTCTTCTTTGACCCCGAAACCCTAGCCGCCACTTCCATAACTACACGGCGTGTTCTTCGGAAGTACACGCCGTGTATTCTGGAAATTTCTAGAAACGACACCCTTCGCTGGCGCGCCTCTCGTGGTGCTCCGGTCATCAATCCGGCCATCCGATCACTACAAAACTTCCAGTTTTTGGTCGACCCGACACCATAAAACTGCTTCCGTCATTTTCGGGCCTTCGGTCGGATCCGAAAAAGTTTTCCGATCCTTCCGCACGAAGAACGCTCGAAGAACACTCTTTCTAATCCGGTATGATTTGCCGTCCGCCATCGTCGCCGCACCTACACAAGGTCATTGGGTGTCGAACCTTCAATTTGGGATCGTTGCATCACAGAATGGATGCGCAAAGATCTATTGTTTGTCGCCCCGTGAAGAACGTGAAGAACATGTGAGGAAAGAAGGGGGAAAATCCAGATAAACAAAATAAGGAATGAACCTCCGCCGTCATTCGTCATGGAGTTGATTCTCTCCCGTTAGTAGGCTTAAAAAGAGCAAGAATCAACATCAACATAACGCATGAATCAATTCCCCAAAATCATCCCAAAAAAACCCTCCCTCAAGAACGCATGAATCTACGGATCAACTTGTTCGTGGTTGATTTTCGTTCTTCATTTAAACTCAAATATGGGGAAAAATAAATTGAAATAACAACCCCTACCTTTTGAAAGAATCGATTGTTGACGAAGGCGCAGTGATGCCGTTTCCGTCGAGATCCTTCAATGTCGGCGCAACGATCCTTGGTTTCAATCCGTTGTCGTTTGTCGTTGAGAATTTTCTCCAACACGCCGTGGATTCTGCAGAGGTTCCTCTCTCTACGTTGCCAACGACGTACAATTTCTTAACCCATTAAAAAGGGGAAACAAGTTGGCATTTAATTACGTGGCAGCATTAATGACGTTGACTCACCATTTTGATGTTATTATGATGTGCCATTAGTTTAGGAATCAGCTGCACCGTTACTGTGTTGCAGCGGATGTTTCCGTAAATTAAATAAAATAAACTGCTTAATTTATTTTATTTTATTTTACTTAAAACGTCTGAAAATTAACTTTTTTGCCTCGACCCACACCGGTCGAGGTTAGCCTCATTGTTAGGTAAAGTCGTCGTCTCAGACGCAACAGTGTGTTCAGATTTTTAATCGTGGCATCCATTTGGAAACTGCCACAACCGCGCACAAGTGCTGACTCACTTAACTAAAAAAAGTTCAAACCACAATTTCGGGCTCACTGGACCTCGGAATGATTTGTCATCTTCGCGCCCGGTCTCGAAATAATTCCATATAATATTTAAAAATAATAAACGGAAAATCCAAGACATTAAATTCTCCCCACCTTGGGGCTTTACGTCCCTGAAAAGCCAAAAAAAGGCTACTAAAAAAGTTGAGGGTACTGGGCATGGATCTGGGCCTCGCGCTCCCACGTTCTCTCCTAAAGATTCATGTGCTGCCACCAGACGCGCACTAAGGGAATCGATCACCCACGAAGGATCCTCTCCTGCCGATCCTCGATCTCCACTGGGTACTCAGCAAAGTTCACTCCATCCTCGATGTCCATCTCGCCCCAGTCGATAACGTACGATGGGTCATGCACGTACCACCTCAGCTGCGACACGTGGAAGACATCATGTACCCGATGCAACTGTGGCGGTAGAGCCAGGCAGTACGCCACCTCGCCAACTCTTCCCAAGATCTTGAAAGTTACGATGAACCTCGAAGATAGCTATCCACCTTGGCCAAATCTCTGCAATCCTCGTCAATGTGAGACCCGAAGGAAGACGTGGTATCCCTCTTCGAACTCCAGACGTCTCTGTCGCTTGTCAACATAAGACTTCTTCCGGCTCTGTGCAGTCTTCATCCGCTCCCAGATGATCTACACCTTCTCTGTAGTATCTCGTACTAACTATGGACCCATGAGTGCTGACTCTCCGGGGTCAGTCCAGCAAAGTGGTGACTGGAAGGGTCTCCCATACAAGGCCTCAAACGGTGTCATACCGATGGTGGAGTGGAAGCTGTTATTGTAGGCAAACTCCACTAGTGTTAGGTGGTCCTCCTAGCTGCGACCAAAGTCCAACACGGTGTAGATTCTCTCCCGTTAATAGGCTTAAACAGAGATAGAATCAACAACAACATAACGCATGAATCAATTCCCCAAAATCATCCCAAAGAAAACCCTCCCTCAAGAACGCATGAATCCACGGATCAACTTGTTCGTGGTTGATCCGTGTTCGTCGTTTAAACTCAAATATGGGGAAAAATAAATTGAAATAGCAACCCCTACCTTTTGAAAGGATCAATCGTTGATGAAGGCGTCATGCTGTCGTTGCCGTTGAGATCCTTCAACGTTGGCGCAATGATACTTGGTTTCGATCTATTGTCGTTCATCGTCAATAATTTTCTCCAACACGCCGTGGATTCTGCAGAGGTTCCTCTCTCTAGGTTGCCAACGACGTACAATTGCTTAACCCATTAAAAAGGGGAAACAAGTTGGCATTTAATTACGCGGCATAATCAATGACATTGACTTGCCATTTTGAAGTTATTATGATGTTCCATTAGTTTAGGAAATAGATGCGCCATTATCGCGCTGCAGCGGATGTTTCCTTAAATGAAATAAAATAAACTGGTTAATTTATTTTATTTTATTTTACTTAAAACGTCTGAAAATTAACTTTTTCCCTCGACCCGCACCGGTCGAGGTTAGCCTCATTCTTGGGTAAAGTGGTCATCCCGGATGCAACGATGCACTCAGATTTTCAATTTGAGCATCCGTTTGGAAAATACCACAACCGCGCACAAGTGTCGACTCACTAAACTAAAAAAAGTTCAAACCACCATTCCGAGCTCACTGGACCTCGGAATGATGTTCTGTCATCGCGCGTGGTCTAGAAATAATTCCATATAATATTTAAAAATAATAAACAGAAAATCCGAGACATTACATTCTCCCCACCCTGGGGCTTTACGTCCCCAAAATGCCAAAACAATGGCTACTCAAAAAGATGACGGTACTGGGCATGGATCTGGGCTTCCCGCTCCATCGTGCTCTCATGAAGATTATCGTGCTGCCACCGGACGTGCACTAAGGGAATCGATCACCCATGAAGGATCCTCTCCTGCTGATCCTCGATCTCCACTGGGTACTAAGCAAAGGTCACTCCATCCTCGATGTCCAGCTCGCCCCAGTCGATGACGTGTGATGGGTTATGCACGTACCTCCTCAGCTGCGACACGTGGAAGACATCATGTTCCCGATGCAACTATGGCGGTAGAGCCAGGCGGTATGCCACCTCGCCAACTCTGCCTAGGATCTGGAAAGGTCCCATGAACCTCGGAGATAGCATGTCGCCTCGGCCAAATCCCCGCAACCCTCGTCGAGGTGAGACCCGAAGGAAGACATGGTCTCCCTCTTCAAACTCCAGAGGTCTCTGTCACCTGTCAGCATAAGACTTATGCCGGCTCTGTGCAGTCTTCATCCACTCCCGGATGATTTGCACCTTCTCTGTAGTAGCTCGTACTAACTCTGGACCCATGAGTGCTGACTCTCCGGGGTCGGTCCAGCAAAGAGGTGACCGGCAGGGTCTCCCATACAAGGCCTCGAACGGTGCCATTCTGATGGTGGAGTGGCAGCTGTTGTTGTACGCAAACTCCACCAGTGGTAGGTGGTCCTCCCAGCTGCGACCAAAGTCCAAGATACAGGTTCGCAACATATCCTCCAGAACCTCAATGGTTCTATCCGTCTGACCATCTGTCTGGGGATGAAATGCTTTTCTCAAGCGGAACTGAATCACAAAAGCCTCTTGAAATCCCTTCCACAAACAGGATGTGAAGTAGGCGTCTCTGTCTAAGACTATAGTCGATGGGATGCCATGAAACCGAACTATCTTTTGTACATAGACGTGTCCCAAGATCTCTACGGAACTCTCCTCCCTGATAGCTAGGAAGTTGGATGACTTTCTGAGTCGGTCAACGATAACCCAGATGGAATCGTGCCCCTTGGACGTATGTGGTAATCCCATCATGAAATCCATAGATATTCCATCCCACTTCCACTATGGAACTTCCAGGGGTGAGCTAACCCTGCTAGAACCTGGTGCTCAGCCTTCACCTGCTGGTATGTGAGGTATCAAGAAACGAACTATGCCACTGCCTTCTTCATGCCTGCCCACCAGAACTGACGTCGGAGGCCCTAGTACATATTTTCCACTCTGGGATGTACCACCAAAGGGGATTTTTGGAACTCCCTCAGGACCTCCTCCTGCAATGCCACAGGTACTACAGTGCATCCTCTGAAAAGAATTATGTGCTCCCCACCTTGCAGATATCCATCAGGAGCATATCCTTTGGATAAATGAGCACGTAAGGTCACAAAGTCAACATCCCCAATTTGTGCCTCCCTAAATCGATGTAAGAGTGGAGGGGTGACAACCATCGACTGTACATAAGTTGTATCCTGTCCATCCCTGAAGGATAACTGTAATGCGGCTAATTGTTTGCCGCCTCACTCAACAATTGTGAGATCAACATTCTTCTATGAGCGTCCGCCACCTTGTTCCCCTTCCTAGGAGTATATATGATCTCGAAATCATAGTCCTGGAAGAACTCTAGCCAACGCCTCTGCCTCAGATTTACATCTTTCTGTGAGAAGATGTACTTGAGGCTCTTGTGGTCAGAGTAAAGAATGAACCGCTCACCCATAAGGTAGTGTCACCACATATTCAATGAGAAGACTACCACTGATAACTCGAGATCATGGGTCGCATAGTTCTACTCATGCGGTCTAAGATGGAACGAACCATAAGCAATCACTGCGTGCCGCTGCATCAGGGCACAGCCGAGCCCAGTCCCTAATTCATCTCAGAAAACTACGTACTCGACACCCTCCTCCCACAATCTCAATACTGGGGAACTCGTGAAACTCTGTCTTAGCTACTCAAAATCCTGATGAACTTTTCTATCCACAGAAAGGGTTTCCCCTTCCTAGTCAAGGCCATCATCGGTGCTGATATCTGAGAGAAATCAGGGATGAATCTCCAGTAATATCCTGCCAACCCGAGGAAGCTTTCCACCTCCGTTATGCTCTGAGGTGGATCTCATGCTAACACAGCCTCCACCTTGGCTGGGTCCACAACCACTCCATCTGCTGAGATGACACGTCCCAGAAAGTGGACTTCCTGAATCCAGAACTGACACTTTGAGAGCTTCCCATAAATCTGGTGCACCCAAAGTACATCCAAAACCATCCGCAGGTGCATCACGTGCTCCTCATCTGACGTTGAGTACACAAGGATGTCGTCGATGAAGACCACTACGAACCGGTCCAAGTACGGTTGGAAGATCCAGTTCATTAGTCCCATGAACACTACGGGGGAGTTCATCACGCCAAAGGGCATCACCAAGTACTCATAGTGAACGTAGTGACATCTAAAAGTCATTTTCAGAATATCCCCTTCCCATACTCGTAGCTGGTGATAGCCTGATCGAAGGTCAACCTTAGAGAACCATTGTGCCCCACTTATCTGATCGAAGAGGTCATCGATCATTGGTAGTGGATATTTGTTCTTTACCGTCACCTAGTTCAGGTACCGGTAATCCACGCACAACGTTAGACTCCCATCTGCCTTCTTGGAAAACAAGACTGGGGCAGCCCAGGGTGAGACGCTGGGTCTTACAAAACCCTTGCTTTGAAAATCCTCCAACTACACCCTCAGCTCGCGAAGCTCTTTGGGAGCCATCCGATAAGATGATGATGAAATCATAGATGTCTCAGGGTGTAAGTCGATGTAGAAGTCAATTTCTTGGAGGGGAGGTAGTCCTGGAACATCTTCGGGAAAGATGTCCCCATACTCCACCACCACTGCTGGGAACAGAGAGCTCACAATATCTACTGCTCCGAGGGTAAGGCTAGCCAACTCCTGAGTGATCAGCTTCATCCTCCTATGCATGAAACCATTTTGTGTTTCCTGGGCTTTATTTTTCTCCGACAAAGGAAAACCTTGTTCCATCATGGCAGACACACCGCACCCTTCGCCTGAAACAGTCAATATGGGCATGGACATTAGATAACCAATCCATACCGAGAATGACGCCGTAAGGCCTCAAAGCTACCACCAAGAGGTTCCAACCGAAACTCTCGCCTCCAAGGGTAATATCACACTATCTGCAAAGGTGTGTGATTGTCGAGTCTCCTATCGTAGGTGTCTCCAAGCGTAAGGATCGAGTCAACAGTTCTACCAGAATCTCAAGGTTTTGTAAAAGACCTGTGGCTATAAGGGAATGACTAGCACCTATGTCTATGAGTACGACAGCTAAGGTAGAAAAGACATAGATCGTACCTCGAATCATCCTTGGAGCCCCTGGGTCGTACACCTTGACCGCATGCAGCTGTCCCCGTCCCTGTCCCCCAGCTCCCTGAGCCTGGTGTGGACCTCCTGGGGGTGGTGGTGGAAGTAAGTCGAAGCGTCTGCCACCACCTACAGCTCTCCCTGCTCCTCTGCCACATCCGCCACCTAGCGGATCTGCCCGCTCCATTCTCTGCTTCTGCCTCGGTGGTCCATCCACCACTTCCTTGTCAGCAGCTCGACGTGTCGGGCAATCTCTAGTGAGATGCCCCCTGCCGTCGCATGTGTAGCATCAATTCTCCCTAGGCTGACTGGATCCAGCCTGAGAGACGTGGACTGTCGATCCCATGTCTTGGGTCCTCCTATGACGTCTGCCACATCTAGATCCTTGTGCCTGACGTCGGCTCCCTGCTGCCGGTATCTCTGCACCTGTCTTCCTGCTGCTGACTGCCGGTGGCTATCTCTGCTCTTCCAAGAAGCTCTCAATCACCAAGGCCTGCTCGAGCACTCCAACATGGGTTGAAATTCATAGAGGCATGACACTAGCTTGGATGTCACACCGTAGACCTCGCTCGAAGGTCCGAGCTCAGAAATAATGATCCCTGACCATATCCATCGAGTACTTGGCGAGGTTGGTGAACCTCGATGAATAGTCAGGCACCGTCATACTTCCCTGCTAGAGATGAAGAAGCTCCTGGATGTGCACAGCTCTTAGCTTAACTGGAGAGAACTCCTCCCTGAATAGTCGCTCAAACTCTTTACACAAAAAGACTCCTCGTCGTGAGTCTTCGTGGTCAGACTCCACCATCGTCCCGCCAAACCCTGATGAAGGCTCACTCCTAGGACCGCCATCTGGTTTCTGGTGTCCTCACTAGACAAAAAACTCTCGTCACCACCTCAAACCAGTCCTCAGTCTCCTGAGGGTCGGGCTTGCCTCGGAACCTGAGGGGCCTCTGTCTCTGAAACTCGTGGAGCGCACTGAGCCTCCGCTCTTCACCGGTCGGTACTGCGGGTACCACTTTCTGCTCCACTAGTGGTGGTATAGCAGGTGCACCACCTGGTGGAAACGCCTGGGGAGCTGGTCCTTGTATCGAAGCCTTGTCACTGAGGGGGTCATCCTCGTGATCATGCTGCTGAATCCTAGCAGGTATGCGTCGAGGAGGAATCCTGTAAAGAAACAAGATGTGTCACGGTCAATGAGTATATCTAGATAACTGACACCAAGGACATGGAAAACACAACCCATTCCTATATGATGAATGTACCTTTTATTTCCCTGCAACCATAATTTTCGTGAACCAGGTAGAAAAGTAGGTTATCAGAGTCCTGGTGTATGGATACATCAGTCGTCGCACCAACACCGGAGTCTTTGTCCTAAAAGCCGAACCCGAAACACTCAACACTGTTTCCCCCAACGAAACTCACAGACTCTTGGTCCTAAGGTAGAACCAACCACCTCTGATACCACTCTGTCACGACCCGTCCTAGTGGGGCCCATGCCGTGACTCCCCAAGCCCGCATCCAATAGGCCAAGGGCTGGTGACTAGCACCGAGTAGGCATATCACTAACATGGGAGGCATTACCTAAGTACATGTACACACACACACACATATCCAAGCCCACAAATGCGGAAATGTAACACACTAAGAAACAAAAATGCATGCATAAAACTAAACCCAACCAACAGAGTATGACGAGAGGTAGAGTACTGTAAAAGTAAACTGGGCCCGAATACAAGCCCACCAATAGCAAGAGTCTGAAAAACTGAAAAGTCCAACTTGTAAGCACAAAGGTACCGGGACTGTCTCTCATAGCTGTAGGAACGCCTCGGCCTGTAGGGAACTCAGAAACCTCAGTCTTGTCCTAGTCCACGCTAGACCCTGTCAAAAGGCTGCTTGTCTGCCCAAGACACCAGACGTGTGGGCAAAGCCCGTGCAGGGGTGAGTATAACAATACTCAGTAGAGGACCCCGAAAACCACAAATCATTACACAAAGTAAAGGTACAGTCAGTTGTGCATAATATATGTTTACAGAACATATAAAACAAACCAGATATTCTCAAAACCCAGACCCGTGGTCTAGAAACAAGTCACACGACCGCATACCCATGTAAGGGATTCCATTCAAATATTGTGTGATGCACTCGTTCCGAGAGGACAAACTCCATGAGTCTTATAGCTCTGATGACGTCCGTCCGAGAAGTGTTGTTCGTTGGGAATCGTCACGAGAGATGGCTACACTCATTACGAGAGAGACACTCCTTAGTGGAAGGGTTACGATAGATAGATGCACTCATTACGGGAGACACACTTTTGAGTGGGAAATATCTCGATACACAGATGAGGGTCACTACCAGGACCTTGGCGGATACCGTGACTCATCCGGAATTCACCTGCTATGTAGAGGATCAACGCCCGGTAGAGTTGGTCACGTCGATGCCTGACTCTACCTAGGGTCTGGAATGGATAGAGGATCTCGATCCGGGCCTCTCGGATGGATGCCTGACCTTCAGGGGAAAAAGAAGAAGGGGCACTAACCCAAACAAATGATGTCAAAGGTACGGTGAACAAAAGGACCAAGCCGTTTTCCAAAAAGTACACGACGTGTAGAAATGATACACGCCGTGTTGTCCGACCCCGAGTACTGCCCGTGTACAACGGCCCGTGTAGTGAGGCTGGTCATGTGGAAAAACATAGTACATGGCATGTAGTATGGAGTACAAGCCGTGTCTGGGTAACTTGGGTTGGCTCTGTGTACTCTTGCCATGTGCTCGTACACGGTCACCAACCCGTGTACTCCAACCCATGCAATTTTCACACGGGGTGACCATCGCTGTTTACCTCCCCTGGCTGGGTGATGGAGTACACGGTCGTTTACTCCATCCTGTGTCCGTGTATCCCCAGGATACACGCCGAGCTCCGCGTAGCCACCTCGGCCGAGTTGTACACGCCGTGCCACCTGAAGCCGTGTAGATCATCCCGTGTCCGGGTACTACCCAAAGTACATGCCGAGCTTCGAGGAAGGTCCAACACGCAGTGTGACCGGGGTCACACGCCGTGTGATTCTTCTCTAACCTCGAAACCCTATCCTCCACTTCCATAACTACACGGCTTGTTCTGTGGAAGTACACGTCGTGTATTTTGGAAATTTCTAGAAATGACGCCCTTCGCCGGCGCGCCTCCCGTGGTGCTCTGGTCATCGATCCGGTCGTCCGATCACCGCAAAAATTCCAGGTTCTAGTTGTCACGACACCACGAAGCCACTTTCGTCATTTTTGGCCCACCGATCAGCTCCGAAAAAGTGTTCTGACCTTTCCGCGCGAAGAATGCTCGAAGAACGATCTTTCTGATCCGGCCCGATTTGTCATCCACCATCATCGCCGCACCTCCAAAAGGTCATTGGCTATCGAACCTTCGATTTGGGATCGTTGCGTCGCAGAACGGATGCACAATGATCCATTGTTCGTCGCCCCGCGAAGAACGCGAATAACGCACGAGGAAAGAAGGGGGAAAATCCAAATATACAAAATGAGGAACAAACCTATGTCGTCATTTGTCATAGCATTGATTCGCTCCTGTTAATAGGCTTAAATAGGGCAAGAATCAACAACAACATAACGCATGAATCAATTCCCCAAAATCATCCCAAAGAAAACCCCTCCCACAATAACACATGAATCCGCGGATCAACTTGTTCGTGGTTGATCCATGTTCTTCGTTTAAACTCAAATACGGGGAAAAATAAATTGAAATAACAACCCCTACCTTTCAAAAGAATCGATCGTTGATGAAGGCATCGTGCTGCCGTTGCCGTCGAGATCCTTCAACATCGGCACATCGATCCGTGGTTTTGATCTGTTGTCGTTCTTCATCGAGAATTTTCTCAAACGTGTCGTGGATTGTGCAGAGGTTCCTCTCTCTACGTTGACAACGACGTACAATTGCTTACCCAATTAAAAATGGGAAACAAGTTGTCATTTAATTACGCGGCAGCATTAATGACGTTGACTCACCATTTTGAAGTTATTATGATATTCCATTAGTTTAGGAAACAGCTGCGCCGTTACCGCACTACAGCGGATATTTCCTTAAATGAAATAAAATAAACTGGTTAAATTATTTTAGTTTATTTTACTAAAAACGTCCGAAAATTAACTTTTTTCCCTTGACTCACACCAATCGAGGTTAGCCTCATTCTAAGGTAAAGTCGTCATCCTGGATGCAACAGCGAGCTCAGATTTTTAATCTGTGCATCTGTTTGGAAACTGCCACAACCTTGCACAAGTGTCGACTCACTTAACTAAAAAAAGTTCAAACCACCATTCTGGGCTCACTGGATCTCGGAATGATGTGCCGTCTTCGCGCCCGGTCTCGAAATAATTCCATATAATATTGAAAAATAATAAACATAAAATCTGAGACATTACAAGTAATTCAAGATAAAATTTATATATAAGTGCGGATTTAAGTGGGTGTATGAGAGGTTATTTTATAGCTGATTTTGAGTGGAATTTCCTCTAATATTCATTCCTTATTGTTTAAGGATTTTTCATTTTATAAGGAAAGTGGATCCAAGTTATAAAAATAGCCGAGTTTGAATTTAAATCCCTACATATACACAATATATAGAAAATGTTATAGATACTTTAGTATTTTACAATTTAATTAAACCACTTAACCTCGTTTTACGTCTATCTTGGTAACACATATTTAGTCCCCAATATGTTATTTTTGGCATAAAAATAAATTTGACCTTATTAGATTATTTTACCTTTTTTATTATAATTACTAAATCCATTTTATTAGATTAATTTTAAAAAATTTATAAAAGAAAATTTAAATATCAGAGTATATAACGTATAATTCGTTTTTAGAAAAGTGTGCTTCTACAAATTAAATGATTTTATTCTTAATTATAACACATTTTAAATCATTACATGAATGTAAAAAAATTTAATAATAAATTTAATTATTTTTTATTTCGATAATTAAAATTTGAGAAATTTATCCTTCAAATAAAACTATACATTATAAAATAAAATAATGTATTTAAAAACATATCTATTTAACCATAAATCAATATTTTTTGTATTTAGTATAATTTAATTTATTTTTAGTGGATTTTATTTAATTAATTTTCATATCACTAATTATATTTAGTCAAAAAAATTAATTAAAAAGAATATTTAAAGTAATAAGTTTTATTAAAAATTCATTATGTTAAAAACAAATATTTCAAAATTATAATAAATATATTAAAAA
This sequence comes from Viscum album, assembly GCA_963277665.1. NCBI lineage: Eukaryota > Viridiplantae > Streptophyta > Magnoliopsida > Santalales > Viscaceae > Viscum > Viscum album. The sequence continues at coordinate 1,079,910,491 of OY728153.1, read as the reverse complement.
TTAATTTTTAATGATTTATTTTATTAACAAGTAAATTATTTTATGTTAATCAAATTCAAAATATAATAATTTTAATAAATTAGTCACATTGAATTATAAAATATTCAATATAGTTATTGGATATATTTTTTCCTAATGACTATATATCCAATGTACATATATCTTATGGCCATATAATGATTATATTTACCCTTTTCATCCATGCATATATCCTCAAAATCATATATAATATTCATTCATTCCCTCAGATTATTTATCTCTAAAAATTTAAATTATATTTATACTGATTTTCTTATTTATAGAGTTTTAATTGGTGATGTGTTCATCAAAAAAGAACAATGACGATTAAGATTTTACATTCCTGTCTTTTTATTTTTTGTGGATTTATTTATCTTTTAATGTTCATAATGATGATTCAAACAGATTTTTCATAATGTATTAATATTTATATTATATTATAATATAAATTAAAATCATACAATTTTTATTTTATTTCAGTGTTGTGTGTGAAACAAGGTATGAAACACATTAAAAGAAAAAAATTTAGGCTATTAAATTCTATCCCCCTTAAAATAATCAATTACCTAAAATTTAATTACTTATATGAAAATATATGAGGTTCATTTTGTATCATTACATATTCATTTTTTTCATATTACATACTCAAACATTTGTTTCATACATTGAATGTTAACTAGGTGGGTGGTCATGTTTCATAATACATTATCTGTATTATCTAATTACTCTAATGGTTTTTCTTCATACGAGATATATGATTTTATATTTGTATAACCCTTAAGTTCCGTACATTTGAAGGATGAGGTATGTATTATCACAACATTGAATCATGTAAAACGTGTACAGTTATGAGTGGTTTTTTGGAAGTGTTAGAAGATAAGGTAATGTCTCAATGTGATTTAGGCTCTCGAAGTGGATGATGCTTATAGGCCTCAACTTTCTCTTATACAAGAAGATCATAAACCTCATTCATGTTGATATCATAATAGTCCCATTATCTGCAACCTAAAACATAAAATATCCAGTAAAATTATCACAATATATCTTATATTTATTTTTTGAAGCTTTGATACGATTGTCAGTGGTTTGAATTTTCTTTGACATTTACTGATAATGATTAGGCCCTAACTAGTTCCACTCTCAAAATTTATCCAACTAAGTTAGTTTGATGCAAAAAATAGTATACAGAGTTTCATATGGTTCCATTTCAATGATATAATGTAAAAAATTATTATATTATAAATCAACTATGGGAAATTTTAATAAATAAACACATCCAAAATCTATTGAATAAATTTTAATAGATCTTCTAGTATTTGAATAGAAGTTTTAGACTGACCTTTATATTGTGGAAGATAATTTATGATAACTCTTAAATATATATCCAATTAAAATTGAATACATCACCCAAACATAATTTTAATCCTTATATTTTGATTAGATATAATTTAATGAGGAACTCCATGTACCCTTACCAGTCCCATTATATAAATATTTACAAGTCAATAGAGGAAGAAATGATCTTGACTATCATTGAAATAAAACAAATTTTTGAATATATTAACCATAATCCAAATGGAATTATAGAATTTATAAATAATTTTAATTCCTATAATAAAATACATGGTGATTTTTACCATTTCCATACATGTCACACCCAATATTCAATTATAGTAATAAACCTTTTCTTTGAAAAGAAACAATAATACAATGCACATATCATTATTCAAGAGTGTGACTAAAACCTAAAATGCTAAATTTTTTAAATCTAATTTGATAAAATAAATTTATTGATTGAATTAATAATTTCAAAATTATTTTAAGGTGAGTTTTTGTTATTTTTTCATAAATAGTTTATTTTTTGCTAAATACTGAAAAATACAATGTTTTCCAAAAACTGCCACATTAATAGAATTATAATGACAGATACAAAAATTAAAATATTATGAAACTGATTATATAGACAATATATATATTTAATGTTTATTATTATTAATATAAAAAATATAATGATGAATTTATAAATATATTCTTAAAATTTTAGAAAATGCAAGTAATGTTGTTCAAATAAAAAATATATTTATGTGGGAAATGTGTTTTTATCATAAAATTTTAAAAAAAATATTAATTGATAATGGACTTAAATATATGGATTATTTATTAATTAAAATATTTTAACATTCATATAAATGTTTTTACCAGGGAAGGAATGAAAGTAAATTCTGTTTTATGATTAAAGATTCTTTTTTTAAAACAGGTTTTTTGCATTTTACACACTTATTTTGATGTGAATTTATACCACTTATATAATATAAATATTTTAAAATGGATTAAATATATGGAATAATTATTATTAAAATAATTTCATAGGATCAAATTTATTTTTGGTCATAATTAGTAGTAAAAATGGTAAAATCTTATTACCATGATTAAGGTTAAAAAATGTCTACCATAAGGGTTAAAATAAGAGATAAGCATAAGAGTTCCACATAAACATATGATTTTATTATTAATTTATTATATTTTGTCCCTATATTCTATTAAATCCCAATATTTCTGATAACAACCAAGGAATATCTACATGTATATTATATATTTTTAGATGAATATTCAATACATTACACAAACAAACACCTCAGGACTGTAATATAGTAGTGAAATTGTATACAAGGAACGAAATAGTATAATATGGTGAAATATCATCAATGTATAAAAAAAGGTCATCTCATTTATTACTATTAATAGTCATACGATAAATAAAATCTTTCTCCATAATCTATGGAAGAGAAATATAAGAAAGTGTGTGCTTATATTTTCAATTAGGGTAAACATAAGATATATCAATATATTATCATATAAAAGAATAAGATAATCATAATGTAATGTGATCATGAAAATAACATATTAATTTGATAGTCAACATTTTATTAATCATAAATAAGATTTATGACATGAATCACTATCATTTCCCAAAACATGGACCATAAGGGTGATAAATCATCACAAATCAATAATGAACCATAATCGCATGTCATAAAAGTGTGAAACCATCATAATTATTGAATACTAATTCATATTTACAGATAAACTACCAAGATCATCATTATAGTTGAACAAGACACACCTATTTCCCATTCTATATTAGGACACACCTGTTTCCTATACTGGATGAGGAAACAACTTTTCCACCTACCAGATCAATCCCAGTGACTTTTTTCCCATTATTATCTCATAATATGTAAATATTTTCCCAATGGATTAGAGGGAGATATAGGTCCCATCTAAATCATAATGAAAATTATTTTTTTGAGTGACAAAAAATTATAAACCTTAAAGATATATTAAACCATGAAATAAAATGGCTTTCATGAATATTTAATTATATCATAACCTGTGGAAAGAGACAGGCTTCATAATCATTTCAACATTTCATCATATAATAACCTGTGAAAAGATACAGGTTTTATAAGAATGTTATCATGGTATAACCCAATGATGAGTAAAAGGTGCCTGGAAATCATGACATAATAAACATAAACCACCAAGAGTTTGAATAATAATGGAATCTGTAACACCTTGATATTTTTTCAATTTTTATTTTATGAATTTATTTAATCCTTTTGAAATTTTTCATTTCATGCAACACTGAATATAACCTTTTTTATACAAAATAACTAAGGGTGGATTTCATTATACACAATACCATATAAATCCTTAATAACATGATATAGTAATATTATCTTTCGATACACGCAACACTATGTTAGGCTTATATTACAAAAAATACCAAGTCCCTTCAGTAGCTTGTGTCACATACTAGTTAGAGTTTTAACGAACTATAATATTCTATTAATATTATTATTTCTACCACCTAGCCGTTAGAATTGATTTTAGTAACAAGATTAGAAAAATTATTAAAATATTATTTACACATTAATATAAATTGATTCTTTTGTTAACAATTAATATATGTGAATGTAAGAACTATTTGAAAATAAAGAAATACTTTTCTATGAAAACTATTTGTCAATGTACAAACACAATTTTATCTAAATAATATAAAAACAACTTATTATTAATGATTCCATTAAAATATATTTTACATATTTGTAAAATATGTTTCATACTCATACAGTAGATTTTATATGTATCTGGTAAGAGTAAATCCAATTTTATGAATAAAAATATGTATTTTTATAAAAGGTAATTTTAACGCATTTTAATGGAGTACCCATTTTAGATATAATTTTTAAAATTTTATAATATTTATTTGAAAAAATATAGTTCATTTTAAAAATGAAAATGTCAAAATTTACTTTGTGTGAATGTTTGGTATTTTTACACGAAACTACATTTTTGGATGAATAGTGAAAAATAATGAATAAAAATTCAAAAGTACTTTTTTGTATATTATCATTTATGTAGATAAATTAAATTATACTTTAATGTTGATGTTTAATTATATAAAATAGACATAAATTAATTTAATTTATGTGATTTTAACCAATTTCACATTTATATTGGATATAAATACATTCCAAACATTTGAACCTTTTACCTTAAAATTTTTTTTGTTGTCCCATCTAAGGAATTAAATTTAAATTAACTTTTTCCATATATACGATTGTAATTTGGAAAAAATGACTCCATATTTTGAATACTCATAATTTATAATGTCTAATAATGTTAAATATTTTTACAAAAAATATTATTTATAGTATATTTTATTACAACGATTAAGAAAATGTTTTGTTTAACAAAGGACTAAACAATAATCATAAGGGAAACAATACCAAGAGTGTTCTCAAAAATCCATTTTATGGAATTATTTAGACTCTATACACTATTTTATCTAATTTTTATCTTTATTGGATTCACGTAACCTCCTAAAAATGTGATTCGAATCCCACTTTCTAAAATTTATAGGAATGCCACTCCTCCTCCATTATAAAAAGAGAGTCACCCCTACCACTTATTAACACCTCTCAAACCCCTTGTATCAATAGAAATATTATTAAATAATATTATAGAATCTCTAAATTGAAACTATAATCCTATATTTAAGAACAAAGTCAACTGAGGAATCCATTGGGTGAAAACCAAGATGAGTTACCCAGAAAGAGGTAACATCCTTATTCTTAAAATATTGTTTTTTTTCATTACCCACCCCCTAAAATAATATCATTTAATGATTATATAATAAAATATGTATAAAAAATATATTTATGTTTAAATAATCTAAGGTTTATAATTAAATTTACAAACACATAAATCTAATGGGTAACGAACTTACTGTTCCTGTGTTTGGCGAACTATAGCTTCACGAAACAATGTTGTTCATTGTTAAATTACCTCATCTCATGGTTCAGAATAATGATGTAAAATATATTATTATATGATAAATATTCTATTTTTGTCTAATTTATTATTCATGTATTATTATATAAAACATTTTTTCATTATTTATATTTTGTGTAAATACGATTACATCGATTGTGGACGTGTGGACTACCGCCTCCTTAAAGTAATGTGATTCGTTCACACATTACATATAATGTATTAAAGATGTGTTTAGTTAAATTATATAAAATAAATGAAATAATAATTCTATTTTATTTGTGATATATATATATATACAAATATATATTTCAATTACATTCTTTCCTTTCTTACGACAACAAAACAGAAATGTCATTCATGCGTATGTTCGACCTACCATCACATAATCGATGTATTCAATTTCCAAAGTATATAATTTATTGATTATTTTAAATATTTATATACTGAATATAAATGATAATTATATCATGTTTTACATTATTTAAATATTTATGTCGTTATTTATGTAATAGTATCAATAATAACAAGTCCAAATATATATGAAAAATAATTCAGATATTACCCAAAATGTAACGTTAACATTGAATTGTTCATAAATAGGTAAAATAATATCATAATAAAATCATATATGGTATTAAATATTTGAATATTTTTCTATGTTAGATTTATAATATTATTATATACATTACAGATAAGATTGTAACATTTATGAAGAAAGTCAAGAATTAAGGTAAGGGTTTATCTCGTCTTGGTTTTATTTTCTATGATAAAAAACCCATGTTCACCTTCTATTTATTACATTTGATGTGTAAACTAGAAATAGATGTATTATATAATTATTATACATGTATTTAATTATTTTTAAAAATCCATTTTATGATATCTCTTTCACGAGGATTATTGATCAAAGTATAGAGATTGGTAATGTAGTTTTGTCTAAATTTTTATTTATCAAGATATATCCCATGATATGCACCTTTATATTTTTATGATTGTATATAATACCCATTGAAGTATTATATATTGAATATATTTATTTTACTGATATTTTAAGATCCATGTAATTTTATTCATTCATGGAAATTATGATTCTATGTTACCAAACTGGCAATAGTTTATTGCTACAATATCATCATTTATCAAGATTGTTTATGATTATAATTCAATTAAAGAAATATTATGATCCATAACTCAAGTGAATTCTTTAATTTTTATTATTATATAGTAATGAATTATATCTATATATATTAATACCATTTTTAGGTTATTTTTTATTTAATATAATTAAGAAAATGTTTTCAATGAAAATCTGACTTTAATTCTCCATTTGGTTTGAAATCTTTGTTATTTAAAAAATGTATTTTCTAAAACTTATTTCAAAAATATTTTAATATTATTATATTATGTTTAAAAGACATTTTCACCTAGGTTTTACCATTTTTGAAAAATGGTTTTAAAAACTAATCTTCTTTTCTTTTTCTAATCAAGGCACATTTCTAAACCCTCAAGGTGAAAAAGAATGTTTTTAATGTAGGGGAATACCCCTAAAAATAACCATAACTTACATGAGTTCTATTTAAGGTTATTTATCTAAAACAAATGACATAATATTCTATAAATTTTTAAAATTTAATGTTTTTTTAAAAGAAAATGTTTTCCAAACATTTTTCATGATTTAAAAGTGTCTTAAATTATGTTCAAATGATATTTTTTGTGTTTTAAAAATGATATTTTAATAGAAAAACATTTTAATGATTTAAAAGCTTATTTTAAATGTTATGAAAACCCTTTCAATGAAAAAATATTAGAAATTTTTTTAATCTTTTTTTTAAATAAATGGTTTTGAAAAATGTTTTAAAACAACCTTTATATATTTTGAAAGAAATGGGTTTCAATTTTTTTCAAGATTGTTATCTAATTTTTCAAATGAAATGGTATTATAAATGTCTTAAATCTTATGTTTTAATGTAAAAATGTTTTCAAAATGTTTTCATGAATATGTTATATGTTTTCAAAGAAAATGGATTTCTATCTTCCTTTATATGTTTTGGAGTTTATTTAAAAAGGCAATGGGTTTCAAAAAGAATTATTTTATAAACATATTTTTCTTATAAGAAAGGTTATTAACCTCAAGAAATTTTTTAAATGATATTTAATATTTATTTTAAATATAATATGAAATATATCAATGTTAGTCATGCCTTTTTAAGGAAATGATCACTTAATTCCATTAATATTATTTCTCTGAATGGTTTATGTCTTGATGGCATGATGTTTATAAAACTAATTTATATTTACCAGTTTATATTTTTATGAAGTCCATTTCCATTTCATGGGTTATATGTTTATGAAACATTCTTCTTTTCTTGTTTTATTTTTTTATGAAATGAATATTTAAACTATCTCTTTTCCACGTGTATTGATATGATTACTTGTTTATAATACCAATTTAATTTAATGGGTTATTATATAATGAATATTTATTTTCTAGTAGAATACATATGTATTATATCATTATGATATGGGTGGGACATATATCTCCCTCCAATTCAATGGGTAAATATTTATATCTCATGAGATAGACATCACTAGAATATAGAGTAAACTCAGTTGAGTAAATATCTTTGTCTGCTAAGATAGTATTGGTAGTGAACCATGACTTCTAAGATAGCCATGGGAGTGATATATGAATACTAAAATGGAATTTGGTCTGAACCCATTATACCAATATGGCATTTTCTACAATTCCTTGACTAATATGGAAATTATTTTACATTTTTATGTGTTTTCCACAATTCCATGTATTATTCCAATTTGAGGATTTCATGGATTGGGATCTTGATTCCCTAATGATTCAAGTCATATGAAATGACAATATTTATGCCATGTCTCATGTTTCAAATATTTTATTATCATGGTATGATATCTAGATGTTATGGTCATGTTATTATACCCATATGTTCATGTTATTGTTATATATTTACTATATTTAACCATACCGAGGACACAATATCCCCCTTTATTATTTTTCATTTTCCAAGATTATGAAGAAATATTTTATGTCAAAGTACAAAATATGATTATATTTTTGGGAAACATTGAAAATCATTAACCATTTTTTAAGATATTTTTTCCATGTTTTGAAATACACTAAACTACTACAATGCTCAGGCATGCACTTTTGTATTGTACTGAATATTTTTATACAAAAATTTAATATCTATGTATGTTAAACCAGGTTAACTTTAATAGGTATCAAAGGAAAGGTTTAGTCAAAATTTGAAAACTGGAATGAGAATAATTTATAGTTATCCCTAGGGATATTTTTATGGATATCTTTATGGACAAGTATACTGATGAGTTAAATTATAAGAAAATTTTTAGGAATTTTCGTAATGGATAGAGCCAAGAGTTTCTTATAAATTTATACCTTTCGAGATAAAATAAGTGGATATGTATTTGGAGTTTATGTACATAGGGGTAACAACCCTAAAAAAACACCATTCTGAGATAGACTCGACTGAGTACTTGTTTTTGACAACAATCCCTAATACGCACCTGGTTTAACCCTCCCAGTGGATGTAATTTTATAATTTATAAAGACATTATTAACCATAATTAATGATTCAAATTGAATATTACTATGAATACCCTAGGTTAATCATAATGTTTCATAGGAAGGTGTTATAATATCGACATTCTAGAAGTGATTAATTATGATTATGGGGGGATTTTCAATGATAAGTGATGCTCACACTATGATTCTAGGTTTTAGTCGATGGTGGGAACCAGAAAGAATTTGGATAAAATTTAATGTGATAATTTTTTTAATTAAAATTCAAATGGGATTATCACTGGAGTGAATGATGTTGTGATCAATCATAATCAATTTACTTGAAACATTATTAAAAACATATACATTCACAAACTCTTGGACTCACCAGGGTAGAGATGGAAGGAGTTTTCTGAGATTTTGCGTAATTAATACCTTGATTTAAAAAATATTCAATTTCATTTGTGACAATAATGTTGAATGAATCCCCCAGGTGAATGTCTTGTTGGATTAAGAAGTTGTTTTGACTATAGAAAAAAAAAATATAAAGCATGTAACTATAAAGAGAAAAATATAGGTTCAGTTAACATAATATATGAGAATATTGACCTAGCTAATACATCATCGAAGGTTAAATGATTTAATTTTGGAAATAATTTTCATTATTATAATCTATGTACTAAGTGTAATGCTCCTAAAATGAATTAGAAATATGGTTAGAGTAATGTTTATAGTGCTGATGATGATGAGACTGTAGATGAATTGTGAACGGAATGAGGTATTAAGTACAAAGATAATGTAAAATTCTTATATATTAAGGTTTACAAGGATTAATCTATATTTTTATGTATTTGGATACATGAATTATGTTACATTAATGGTGAAATATGAAAGGATTGTTTAGTTTATATTTTTTTCTATGGAATGACATGAATATGCTGAATGATTCCAATGGACTAGAAAAGTTATTTAATGGGATGGTTATGATCCTGAACAACATATTATTAAAATAAATATAACCCTTTATATGTTCCTTTAATTAAGATAATGTTGTTAGGATAAAGATAATTTTTAAATGAATAAGTAAATTGGATGGTGCCGATTACCTTGGAACTAATTAAAGAATTATTTATAAATTGTTTTATATTATTAAGAATGAATTTTATAGTATTTTTGGTTTAAGGAATATATCCAATAAACAATTGAATAAGTAAACCTGCATGTTTTCAATTGTTATTTCTATTAATTCAATTTATTAACATATTCTAAGAAAATACCTAATGAAGGTATTCACATTTTTTTAATATGAAAACTAAGAGATACTTTATGATATATGGGGGATCAAAGTTAAGATGAATAAGTGACCTTCTAGAAAATGAAATATATTTATATATTTTATACGGGTTACAAGGTTAACCATTTATTGAATATATTATCATCAAATTTGGATGAGGTTTTAGAGATTAATGTATTATCTCTCCATATTATTTTTTATGTATACTAGATAACATGTACTACACATTTTTTCCAAGTGATAAAAAAATGATAGATTGAATGACTTATCATGAAATTTATTTATATCATGATCTTTTAGTTATCCACAAATGAAAAACTCACTTACATTCCCTCGAGTAAGATTTGATGTGGAAATTTATCAAGGCACAATCAAAGGGTGAAATTTTGTATATTGAAGGGAATATATTCAATTATGTATATATTCTTGTTAATGTTATTAAACTCTAGGAGAAATGATCTTGGAAAAAAAAATGATATACATTTATGTTTGGTTCCATGAAATTAAATTGTCCCTATAATCGTAGTAGATTTATGGATTATTTATTGTTAACATTATACTAACCATGTTCTATATAATTCTACATAAAAAATGATATCGATATTTCTCTTCCTTTTATATGTTTTAACTTCCCACCAAATGTTTTCTACGTGGAAACCTACTTATGGGTTACATAGTGTAACAACAATTTTCCAAATTTCACATTTAATGGATTTTTTGGTATTTATTTTTACAATTTGGGTTTCTAAGAACAAAAAACTAAAATATTAATCCTGGGATAACCCAGATGAATTTAAGGGGATAAATTAATTTTAACATGTTTATAATGTAATAATATGATATGTTATTAATTTTTTTCTAATTAATAGAATTTTTTTCATATTATTTATTTCATAGAACATGTTATATATTGTGTTAATTGAAATAACCAAGTTTAACTTGCATTATATAAAATACCAAGTCATTCTTTCATTACATGTGTTTCTGAAGCATTCCACCGGGGTGCGCGTGCATCCGTCACATAGGGGGAGGACTCATGGCTTGTTACCCCACATTCCCACTTTCCAAAGGCAGGCGACATCCATTCCTTATTCAAGGAAGTCTGCTCCTTGATCGAAACTGGGATGATGGGATGTCGGTTCTTCCTTTCGTGGATTCGTCCTCGGAGCTCATCACCAATTCCGGGTCTCCCTAATAGATTTAATACGTATTCATGAACCTCGCTCCTGATGCCATATTTTCATGGACACTAGTTAATTATGCTGCATCCGTCAGGACGCTCCAAGGGGTCTTGTCATGGCAGCAACCTTCGTGGAGGATAATGGTCATGCTGGGGTGTTGTTGGCGTGCCCTGACGCTGGGAGATTGGCATGTCCATCTTCTGTCCCTTATTATAGGGCTTCTCGAGGGTGCGGAAGCACGAGGCATCCCACATCGAATGCGGGGAATTGTGTGCCATCTGAGGTTTTCCTCAGCTTCCCATGTTTAACACGGGGTATGCCATGAGTTTAACGTCTTGCGGAGATGGATCGGGCTGATCGAGACACTAAGAGTGGATCAGATTGAAGGACCCCCTAGGGGGAACATCGATATTGGGGCCATCACATGGGCGGCTTCCCGGATACTATGGAGTGGAATGATGTGGCATGGTCCCACCAGAATGTGGCGTCCTAGGTAAGGATCAAGATGTGTGATGGAGTGAAGAGGGGATTGAACCTCATGGAGGCTTCCTATGTATCCCCATGGCAGGGAATCAATGTTCGCGTAGTTCGGTGATATGGTGGGACACCTGAAGAGGCAACCCATGAGAATGGAAGCATGGATTATAGCCTAGAGGAAGTAAGACCTCCGAATTAGGGAATGTGCTTCTTGAGGCATGTGGGCTCGAGGGAGAGGTCAGGATTAGACGTGGGTGTTGGATATGGGTCTTATGCTCTGAGGCGGCCCGTGATGGTGGATATGGGGCTTACGCTCTGAGGCATCCCATAATGGTGGTTGTGAACCGACGCGGAGGGGTTGGAACAACTGAGTGATGGGCTTGAACCTCCTGAAGGCATCCTACGTACCATGCGTTAGAACGGATCAAAGTCCACGAAGTTTAGGGCATATAGTTTAACGTCATGCGGGATGAGGCAGACAGTTTAATGTCATGCTGCATGGGCATTTAGTTTAACGTCTTGCTGGATGGGCAATTCGGGGCTTACGCTCTTAGGTGGCCCATAGTGTTGGTGAACCGACGTGAAGAAGTCGGAACGACCAAGTGGTGGGCTTGAACCTCGTGGAGACTTCCAACGTACCATGTGTTAGCACGGATCAAAGTCCACGTAGTTCACTAGGATGGGGCTTACACTCTGAGGCGGCCCATAATGGATTTATGGTCGATTCTCAGTCTAATCCCACGTGAGTCATGCTCGGTGTGAGAAACAAGAGGTAGTAGGGACCATACAATCACATCACGAAGGGTGCATCCGTGATAAGTAGAAAGGCGCTTACGTGTTGAGCATCCCAAAGAGGAAATAGGGGCCTACACGTGGTTATCATCCCTTAGTGCTGGGACTTACTCTAGGATGGAGGACCGTGGTGCGACAAAGCACATAGGGAGAGGTATTTGGGATCGAACAAAGGAGATTCCTCATTCCCTATCATGCCCTCCAATGGCCTTGGCAGTGGGGATGTACTGAGGTGCATGGGTGAAACCTTCCGCAAGAGGGACTAGGGGATTATGCTCTGAGGCATCCCTTCCCTCGTGGACTAACGCCACTCCAAAAGAAGGATATCATTCCATGTGAGGAAGATTCCATTCTCGTGGAGACGAGTGGTGTAAATAATGTCTGAGCCGGGGCGGGACCCTGTGTGCGAGGCACGGGGTCGGATCACAGTTTAACATCATGTGTTGAGGATGAGGTGCTTGGCAGTTTAACGTCCTGCAGCTCAGATGAGGTGGGTTCGCTCCACACCCCTAGGGATTACATGCCCAACACCCTCTACCACTTGTGGGGGGGGGGAAGGCATGGGCAAGGCCGCAGTGAAGGGGGGCCGCTGGGGAAACCATCGAGGGGTCCACGTTAGCGTGGCTATGCAAAGAAGAAATAATCATTAGTGTGCCTATGAAAAGAAGCATGAGGGAAAGAAACACAATGGGAAACACTGCCCAAGGGACCTTGAGGTTACTTCGTACGATCCTGGAAGGCGGTACGGGAAAACAATGCATGGAATGCATGCCCGGTATAGAGGACATCGGGCGCCTGTGCAGGGAGGCACTTGGGGGTGCAAAGGTGAGGGGCCCTAGGGGGTTTGAGAACAAAGAGAAGGTATGCGTGAAAAACACCGGGTTGGAACACAATTATGGAAGAGGGATTGTGCGCGGATAGGGGAATTGCGCACAAAGGGCATGGATTGCTTGCGGGAGGCAACAACCAATTCCTAAGGTTTTGGCCAAACCTAAATACGGGATTGCGCGCAATTTGGAAGGGAATGCGCACAATTGGAGGAGATTATGCGCAATGGGTAGGGATTACGTGAAAAGGAGGAACCCAAAGGAGTTGGAAAATTCACTTAAGCCAGTGGGATTGTACGCAAAAGCGAACCCCGTGGCAAGGTTGCACGAAAAGGGCTATTACCTGTAAGTCATATTGCGTGCGCGGGAGTCCGATTTGCACTCACGGGATCTAGTCCGAATTCTGCAACCCCGAAATGGTTGGGGTCGCCTTCTATTTATAGGCATTCACCATCGCGAAATCCAGGCGGTGCATGAAATCTTCCACGCCCGGAGTGCTCGGCGCGAAAAGCCTCCTCGCGCGGAACCGGGCATGCAAAATTTCATGTCGAACCGGTTTTTTTCGCAAATATCAGAAGTCCTTCATGCAAACAACATATCTCCGTGTGAGTCCCCTTTAATTTCGAACACCCCTTCCGGGCACTCGGAACCGGGACTCTGAGTCCGAATATGACTTCTCTTCACCATTTTGAAACTTCCTCTAGGAGTTACTGACTTTTTCTGCATCTACAAATGCCCCCTCAGAATTGGATCAGTGAGAGGTCACAACGATCGGATTCCGAGGGAAACGCCGAAACGCCAAAGTGGTGGATCTCCTGGGCACTATGCGCGAAAAAATCCAATGGGGCGCGCAAAACACCGGATCGGTGGGGAATTCCCTTTCTGTGCGGTGGGGAACCCTAGCCTCACCTATAAAAAGGGGCGCTGGGTCCCAAGTTCCGTACTCAAACGTTTCTGCGCGATAGGCTCAACGCTCTCGAGCGTGAAATTTCTTCCACGTCTACACGTAAAAAACTCTTTGGCAGCGTGTAATTCCTTTCAAATTTCGGGCGCATTTTAGCGCAAACTCTGGGTATTACGCACTAATGGTACTGATTGTGCGCCTCACCCTTGAATTGCATGCCTCATGTCCAGATTGTATGCAACCCTTTCCTATTCAGTGCTCCTCTTCCTTATTTCACGCAACTCTCAAGAAAATTAGGAATAGCTACAAACCAAGTTGATTAGGGGGACGCCGCAACTCGTAGAGCTGAAATGGCGGTGAATGAAGAGGTTTATGGTTCCAAGGTGGTCATTTCCAACAAACTAACCTTGTTCAAACTGCTGACCCCTGCCCAGAAGGAGTATCCTCTATCTGATAACCTCCCACTCTAGAACATTAGCATCCTGGAGGAGGTTCCACTTCCAGGATTCGAGGTGGAAACACCATGGTCATGGGTGTCCCGAGAGGACGATCTTCCCCACTACAACATCACCATCAATGGCCATCCTGCCAGGAAAACCAGGCACATGGATGTATATGTCCTGAACCCGAGGACCAGGTCCATTACCGGGGATGAGACTGCCACGGAGAATTTTCCGGCCCTCTACGCAAGCATGTTCCGTCAGAGCATCACGGATGACACTAAGGGCTGGCTGAAATATTGGGACATGCGGTCCGGGGGCAACATTACTAGTGAGTGGGCCTGGGCGTTCTGCGTTCACCATACTTGTGACCAGTTTGGGGCATAACTGTGGTATATTGGCCTATTCGAGGCGGTATGGACGTCGCAGATCCACTTCCATCGTCAACCTAAGCTCGGGTTGGAGCTATTCACCCAATGGTCCCCTGATACCAACACATTCCACCTTCACCATGGGGAAGTTGGCATCAGCCTCTGGGACGTTCACTACATCGGAGGTATCCCACTAGAGGGCTACCAATACGACTAGTTCATTCCTCCAAAGAACACCTGGGAAGAAAGGTCACGAACCCCCATGCTGACATGGAATCTTCTAGACCTGGATAAAGAGAGGCAAATGGTCACAGACTTCCAGATGGACATCTCCTATAATGACTGAATCATCATGTTCCTGGAGAAGGACTCGGCGGTCAAGATGTAGGGATGGGGAAAACGGTGCACAACCGCAGCCCAGAGGAGCAGGAATGGTTCATACTTGAGGGTCCTGGAGACGGGGCACTACCAATCATGGGGATACCGCAATATCGAGTCTTGGGACCCAAACATCTAGTATGTTGGGTTCCTCGCCGCCTTCCTGAGCGGGTGGCTCCTACCGGTGTGAGACGCAAGGATGTGCGTCCGTCCAGCAACACTTGTGATGGTGGGCACCATGGCCTCCAACAAAAGGTTCAATTTAGGGTTCCCCATACTGGCCAAGGTGTATAACATTCTGGGAAGCATCTAATGAGGGGGGTCACCTCGGAGGGTATGTGGCCCCTTCCAGATCATTCACGGCTAGGTGGCTGCTCATCTTGGCGGGTATACTTTCCCAAATTCCATCCGTCCTCCGGGCAACGACCTGTGACCGTCTCTGATGAAAATCATCGGGGTGGCGCCGATGACGCTCACTGAGGAGGGCGTAAGGATCCAAATCAGTAACCACACCAATTTCAACTTCAGCCCATTCCACACCCTGGTCGGCCAGATGGTGGACAATGGGCGAGTCCCACTGGAGCAGTAGGAGTATTTTCAGAGCATCCGTGGAGGGGTGCTCATGTCTCGGATCGATGGGAAGGTGATCTACAAGCCTTACGTGCTATCCCGATTCGCCAGGGAATTTAGGTGTCTCCATCGAATGCGGAAGAAGGTATTTACGGCTGTCTAGGAGGAGAAGAATCACTACGTCCAACACAAGATGTGGTTAATGCTTACCACTTTTGGTTCTGGCGACATCATCACCCTTCCCCCCACCGGGGTCGACGCTGGCCTAGCAACTGAGTACACCGAGCACTGGACCATTGCGTACCCTGAGGGGATTTTACACAAGCGATTCTGGCAACTCGAGACTCCCCATGTGGAAAACGGGCGACGAGGGAGTTAAGGTGCTGTTAGAAGGGGGGAACCAGAGGCACGCCAGGCAGTGAGGTCTGCGCAGGATGGGACCTCAGCAGCGGGGACATCACACGGTGCCGCCGCGACCTCATTTCCTGGAGGGGGATCACACAAGGTGGCTAGAGGACTGCCTGGGAAGCAGATAAGATACCTACTCGAACCTTCCCAAGATGAAATTTTCCCGGCATTATGGTCAGCCTGGATGACCCTGTGGCAATCAATGAGAGTTGAAGCCATCTGGAAGAATATAATGCTGGATGAGATCCATCTGCCAGAGGTCGGGCTCATTCGAGTTACCGACAGAGTAAACTTCCATCGGCGGCACGCCAATCTGACAGTCGTGGACACATACACACGCCAAAAGGGTCGGTGTACGTAGCCACCTTTTTCGGTGAAAGTGATGCTCAGCCAAGAACACGATCCGGAAACAATGCCGCTGGGAGAAGGCGATAGCAACGAGGAGTCAGAGGGAGAGGAGGAAACTGGAGAAGATGAAGGCGAAGGAGAAGATGAAGGAGGAGAAGGAGAACCCGAAGGTGAGGGGTCGTAGGGGGAAACCTACCAAGGGAGTCTTTAGGAGAGTGGAGTGATTGTCTGCTCTGATCATGACATAACTGAGATACTCGAGGTCTGTCTCTATCTTTATTCATCTTCCTTCTTCATCCATTCTCTTCTACAATTTCAAACCTATCTCTCTATCTCACTCAGGAGCACCTAGGTGCTGATCAGGCATCCCCAATAGAGGAGGGAGGAGAGGCACTAGTGGGAAAGGATGGGGCTCCGACGCCCATCATTGAACTAACAAGCACTGAGGGGTTTCCTGTTACGACAGCTCTTGTAGTGGCCAGAACACTAGAGGCCGACGCTCTGAGTTCCTGTAAGTCCCATGCTTCACTACTGGTGCTTGCTATCAATGATCCCAACTAATCAGGGTGCGCCTTGCGTAGTGATCTCAACATTGGAGGCTTGTCGATTTGCTGATCCCAGGCCGTCCGTGAGCGAACCGGCGGCGGGCATACCACCTCGTCCAGAACATACATCCCGCGCTGAGTCGGCCCCGACAATTGGTGAGCAGGGGGTGGCAGACATCAGCGACACTGTCATTGGGGCGAGGCCGGAAGCTGATGGAGGCACCGTCATTATCGGGGCAAGAGAGGAAGGTCTCCTGGACGTCAAGGATCATATTCTTCATGAAGACATCCCTGAGGCAGATCCTGCTACCGACCTGCCGGCAGCCTTTCCTGCGTATCGGCCTACTGATCCCAAGGAGATAGACGATTCAGACTCGAAAGAGGCTGAGGAGATCCAGATGACACGGAGCAAAGGGTGGAAGTGTATCCAGCTCTTTCTCAGGAAGCCCCAGTCGGATTGGCTAAGGCGGATGGGATCACTCCAGACCTGGCTGCGCTTCCTTTGCGCCGGAGGGGCTGATGCTCAACCTCTTCATCTAACGGTCCGTGATTACATGTCCAAGAAGATACGCGAGAGCAGTCGGCGCACCGACGTTTCCTAGTGTCAGGAAAGATCGATGATCACCTAAGCGTTTCTGAGGGCGGAGCAGGTGGTCCGGCGCCTCGAAGGGCAGGCGGTAGAGAAAGAGGTCTTCATTGCAACGTGCTCTGAGCTTGTGGATCAACTGAAGACCCAACTGGCTGACGCCCAAGAACAACTGGTGGAGGCGAGTCACCAGATGATAGTACTTCCAACAGAGCGGGCGCAGGCACAGGCTAGGGTTGGGGAGCTGCTCTCTGCAGCTGCTGATGAAGAGAGAGTCTTCAAGGAGTGAGAAGTAGTCCTGGAGGCTACCAGACAAAGGGTAGCAGCATTGGAAAGATCAATCGAGTACGTTGATCCCTAAGGGCTCTGTTTTGGCCATATCATGAACTTTCGCTTGTACTGCTCATCATTCTAATCCAATATATGGACAAATACACTTATTTTTACCTTTGGTTTAATTTGATCACCCTAATTCTGAAATTAATAACAACTCACCCCTAAGCTCATGTGGGTCGTACCCAACGTGAGAAATAAAGGATTCTCGTGTTATCATTTTATCCAACTCTGGGGCACTAACCATGATTCAGGCATCCGAAATCGGGCCTATGTTTATGAGGAAAGGACCTCAAAACGATTGATATTGCATCTTCTCAATGTGTTCTGACACACGAGTGGGGTAATTATGGGGGCATTGAAATCCATCCGAGCTTAGGGAGATGAAAAAAGGTGAATCACGTTACCCGAATTTGGTACACTATAGGGGCATGACGATGGAGGATAACTGTTAACCGTGGTGGAAACACAGCATCCATATCGTATTGGCCTGAAATGGGGACAATAAATGAGGGATGACCGCAAACCATGTTTGCATAATGGGGCCTAACTCAAATATTGTCGATCATTCATCCGGAACGTTGGCCCAGGAAAGTAGGCGGACCATGGGTCAATCATTAATATTGCTATAATAGGCGGACCAAATGTCTGTCATCCATATTGTTGCAGCAGGCAGACCACAGTCTATCATCCATACTATTAGGGGGTCCCATCAAACATGACCAGTCTTCTGGGAAATTGGCCTTGGACAGTAGGTGGACTATAGGTCAATCATCAATATTGCTCCAATAGGCGGACCAAAGGTCTATCATCCATATTGTTGCAGCCGGTGGACCAAAGTCTATCATCCATACTGTTAGGGGGTCCCATAAAACATGAAAGAGGATGAGGTTCCAAATAAAGGGGCACGCAAAGAGTGGAAAGTGGAGTGGTGTTTTGTTCGAACAGAGTCCAACACTCCCAAAATTGCGCCACTGTGGAGGACGTGCATTAGGCGGACGCATCAATCTAGTCATGGATCATCTCAATTTTCAGATAGGACCTCTCTGGTGAGAGAACCGTCGCTTCCCAACATTATTATGGGGCATCCCAAACTTATACGCGGTAGATGTTGCAATCACACCACTCCCCAAGAAGTCAAGCTGAGGGGCCGACAGTAAGGAGGGACGGGATTTGGTAATCCCTGGGGCTAGACCCAAGACGAAATGTCCAGGCATTCCTACGTATCTCATAAGGATGAGAATCAAGCCACACGTAGTTCTTGATGGTGCCTTTTAATGTAATGGGGGACATGACATAGGAGGGATAATCCTTAGAATGAGGTGCGTGTGGTGCAGCTATTGCAAACCCGACGTGAATGAGGACATAATCCCACACTACGCCATGCAGTCCCGTGGCTGGGGTCCCGAAGGTGGGACCGAAGAGGCGAACTAGCTGAACTCGAGCTGGACCCAAAGCCAGGAGGTCTGGGAATTACTATATATCCCATTAGGATGGGAATCAAGCCAGATGTAATTCTTAGGAGATCTTAGTTTTATGGTCTTGGAGCTCAGACCAGGGATTAGTAACAAGGGAAGGAGACATATTGTAAAGTGACTGAAGAAACCCATCGTGAATGAGGACGGGGTCCTTCTTACCATGTGCTCCTTGGGGGCGTTCTTAGGCCGAGGGACTGAACACGAAAGTTAGGTTGGGCCTGTGGGGAAGTACCCAGGTGCTCCTACATATCTCATAAGGATGATAATCAAGCCATTCATAGTTCTTGAGGGGTGGCACGACACGACATGGCGCCTGCGCAAAAGATGAAGGAGGTGTGCAGGTCTAGCCCTCACCCAAAAAGAAGCGGTATTTGATATATCTAGTTTCTCCTTGAAGGTGAATGGTTTTTCATTTGTGGAACGACCGGCCTAGTTAAGAAATTCTTGGCATCG
The DNA here is from genome assembly GCA_963277665.1 of Viscum album. Classification (NCBI taxonomy): domain Eukaryota; kingdom Viridiplantae; phylum Streptophyta; class Magnoliopsida; order Santalales; family Viscaceae; genus Viscum; species Viscum album. The sequence continues at coordinate 1,079,890,195 of OY728153.1, read as the reverse complement.
CCACAATAATCAAGCTGTAACCGGAATTCACAAATGGTATGGCAATTGACCAATACCCAACATGATGTACCCTATGGGGAGGTCACCACAATGCAGTGCCGTTTTTCGTCATGCGGCCAGGACAATATCATCACAGTTTATGGTCATTTGGTAGGACCAAACCGCACATTTTATGGTCGAATGGCTTGGACCTAACGTCACATTTTAAGATCATATGGCTTGTACCTGGTGCAATATGCACGATGCGATAAGGTGTACCCAATGTGTATGAGGTAATATCCTCATACCGTCACTACGCGTGATTCCGGGAGAGGAGCCTTGGGCCAAGGAGCAGACGAGGGTCCAACAATCAGGGGGGCAGGAGACACTAGCTTCCAAATGAGCAGGGCCCAAAACGCAATGTCTGGGCGACTCATCGATTCCCATGGAGATGAGGGTCAAGCTTCACACAATTCATAGTGAAAACCCTAGCATATAACCTTGGCACTCAGATCGCGAGAGCCCCGAGAGACGTCATTACGCAGCTTTGTCCATCTAATGTGTCGGGGTGCACTGAGGGTTAGTGCAAGGAGTGTCGAGATTCCACCTTGACATGATGGGGTGGAACATAATGTGAATCATGAAATGAATATTTAGGACCCGTAGGAGCCGACGTGACGACTGAAGACTACTGTTGACCGTCTTCGCAGCACAGCATCCTGTCGCGTTCGCCTAAAATGGGGACAAACAAATGAGCATCCACCCCTGACCATGTTCGAAATGCTGTATTTGTATCATTTTTTTGTCTAAAACCCTCAGGTACATTGGCCCGTGATGGTAGGAGATCCCTTAGGAATTGTATCAAATCTGTTCTTGCAGGTCCCTCCGAGTGAGAGAGATAACGGGGGCCCGAGTGAAAGGGAGCATGAAGCTTGGAAAGCGGGCAAAAACATGCCTAAGTCGAATCTGACACTCCAGGTCCTAGACCAGAGTACTCTGAGCACATTAGTGGACCACTAGAAAGGGTCGAAGGGCTCAATTTGAGAGCGGCCAAAAGATGGCGGATTCTCGGGAGAAGGGGGGCATGGTTCCAAAAACCTTATACCAAACCTATGTATATCCCTCCGGAGGAGTGATAGGCCAAGAGACAGAGGTGACCGGTAGATCGTGAGATCTCTTAAGAGATGGGGCTAGACCTGAAACCTAGATGTTCAGGCAGTCTTATGTATCCCATAAGGATGGGAATCAAGCCGCACATAGTTCTAGAATCACAGTTTAATGTCATGTGGGACGATAAGGGGAATTTATTCCAATAATGTGTACGACGAAGTGGGTAACCCGTGGTGAATGAGTACATAGTCCTACACTACACCGCACACTCCAGGTAAGGACTGGGCTATGGGGCCCGAGAAGGCCAAGGGGCCTGAGGCTGGGCCTCAGTCAGGAAGGCCTGACCAGTGTGCAGTTTAACGTCTTGCAGTGAGGACGAACATGCAGTTTAAGGTCATGCTGGACCGCAAAGATCCTAGGTTAAGGTCTTAGAACTCGGACCAAAGGGGCCCAGATGAAGGTCCAAATGTATTTTAAGGTCATGCTGGACTGTTATCCACTTTAAGGTCATGGGGGACCCCTATGGGCCCAAGTGAAGGACCAAATTCAGTTTAGGGTCATGCTGGACCCACATACATCAAGTAAAGTACTACATGAGGAACTTGGTGTTGGTGGGAGGAGTTACACGCTCGCCATCCATGGTCACCAGAGAATATGCACCATTGGGATATACCTTATAGATGATGAATGGACCCTACCATTTGGGCTCCAACTTGGCTGGTTTCCTGCCGAGAATCATTGGCGCCCTGAGGGCCAGTATCAGATTGCCTTGAAGGAAAGAGCGGAGGCGAACCTTCTTGTTGAAAACTCGAGCCATCCTGCTCTAATGCCCTTCTAGGTTGTGAAAAGAGAGAAGCCTATTCTCATCCAGCGCTTCCAATTCAGCTCAATGGATTTCAGAAACTCTATTTGGCGCTTGCTGGTTGTAGACCACCGTGCGCAATGAGGGAAACTGAATCTCAATGGGCAGGACAACCTCTGCTCCATACACTAGGGAATACGGGGTCACCTGGGTGGAATTATGAGTCATCGTCCGATAAGCCCAGAGGGCGTTGGGGAGCTTGTCTGGCCAACTTTTCTTATTCTGACCAACCATTTATTGCAGAATGTTAGAGAGGGTTTTGTTAAATGCCTCAATCTGTCCATTCTCCTGTGTGTGATAGCGGGAGGTATGGTTAGAGAGAATGTTGTACTTGGAATACAGTTTCTTCAGCTCAGATTCTCGGAAGTTGGTTCTGTTATCTGTGAGGATAGAGTGAGGTACTCCAAATCGATAGATTATGTTAGAACTCACGAAGTTAGCGATAGAACGGGCTTTGACTTCCTTGAGCGGATTTGCCTCTACCCACTTGGAAAATAAATCTGTAGCGGTCAAAATGAACCGGCATTGGCAAGTCGTCACCGGTGGGTAAGGTCCTACGACATCCAACCCCAAGACTACAAAGGGCCAGGAATACTTGGTAGTATGGAGAGGCTCTGGTGGCCAATGCACAAAGTAAGCGTGAACTTGGCACACATGACACCTCTTGGAAAACTCGATGCAGTCATAGATCATGGAGGGCCAAAAGTACCCCAACCTCCGAATTTGGTGAGACAACTTTGACCCGGCCTGATGGGCACCACAGGAACCGGCATGAAACTCTTGCATGACCTGAGGAATCTTGACTCCTTGAATGTAATGGAGGAGAACACTATCAAATCCGCGTCTCTAAAAGATCTTCTCAAGGCTGGGACCACACTGAAGGGTAAACTACAGCGCGCATCATCAGATTTGCTCACACTCAGCCCGGTCTGATGGAAGATTACCGCACCGGAGGTATTCAACCAAGGGCGTCCTCCAGTCAGAAAATACTTTGATCACTGTATCTGAAGTACCCGGGGATCCTGACGTAGGGGCACCAGTGGTGAGATGGTTCACCTGTGGGCCACGATCATCCTCCGGGATAACGGGAGAAATGACTCTCCGGTGTGCCATGTGGATAGTCAGGTCCTCCTGTTCGGGCTCTGCAAGTGATGCGGCTAGGCTGGACAAAGCATCTGCTCGACCATTCTGTGATCGGGGAATATAAATGATTTCTATCCGAGAGGGGAACTGATCCATTAGACGGAGGGTGCACTCCAACAATGGCACAAGTTCTGGCTTCCAGAATACATAGTCATCATTGACATGCTTGATGAATAGCTCTGAGCCCCCTTTCCCATGCAGATGGGGCATGTCAATCTCAAGAGACAGATCAAGGCCAGCGATGAGGGAATGATATTCTGTGTCATTTTTGGTGCGGCCTTCTAACAACAGGAATGAATACGGCAGAACAGCTTGCTCCGGGGTGATGAAGACGATACCCAGGCCCACTCTATTGAGCCTAGTATTGTTGAGCCTTCTACTGGTAGGGCTCCGAGAGGCACCATCAAAGTGCATCTACCAGCATGGGATGGAATGATCAACTGAGAGGATTACCTCATCATGAAATCCTAGATTCAGTGGCGTATCTATAGAGGTTGGATGAGCAGCTAAGAAGTCTGCCAACGCCTATCCTTTGATAGCCTTTTGAGGTACGAACCTAATGCCGAACTGCTGGAGTATCACCGCCCGACGCACCATTCGTCCGGTCAAAATAGGTCGGTTCAGGATGTAGTTCAATGGGTCTACCCTAGAGATGAGCTATACCTCGTGGTACTACAAGTAGTGCCATAATTTTTGTACGGAAAATACGATATCCATACAGCTCTTCTTTATGGGAGAATATCTAATTTCTGTATCGAGGAGCATACGGCTGAGGTAGTATAGGTTTTTATCTGTTCCCTCGTTGTTTTTCTGGGTGAGAAGTGTGCCGAGGGACTGTTCCAGGGCGGTCACATAAAGGACCAGTGGATTTATGGAAATGGGTGGCATCAAGACCGGAGGATGGAGCAGATACTACTTGATTTCCTCAAAGTCGATCTGACACTCTTCATCCCACTCGTAGGTGGTGCCTTTCTTCATTAGCCGAGAAAAGGTCTTACATTTCCCACCAGATTCGCAATGAATCGGCGTATGTAGGCTAAGTGGCCTTGGAGACCTCTAAGCTCCCAAATATTACTCAGGGGAGGCATCTGGCCGATGGCCTTGATCTTCTCCGGGTCGATGTCGATACCTCGGTATCTGACAACGAAGCCAAGAAACTCTCTGGAGGTGACCCTGAAGGCACAGTTCAACAGGTTCATCTTCAGGTGGCGAGAACAGAGGAAGCCAAACACTTTCTCAAGGTCTTTGAGATGGTCCTGGCACTGGTGGGATTTAACCACCAGATCATCCACATATAACTCCCCCAGTGTCCTCAGAATTGTCTTGAATATAAAATGCATGGCCCGTTGATAGGTGGTCCCGCATTATTTAGGTCTAAGGGCATAACCTGGTAATAGAAAGTACCTTGGGGACCCTGAAGGCAGTGAACTCTTCATCCTCGGGGGCCATCCAGATCTGGTTGTACCCAGAATACCCATCCATGAAGGAGAGGGCTTGAAACCCGGTCGTGGAATCGATCAACAACTCTGTTACTGGAAGGGGAAAATCATCCTTCTAACAGTGGTGATTGATGTCAAGGAAGTCGATGCAGAAATTAATCTGTCCGTTTTTCTTCCTAACCGGCACGATGTTGGATAGCCACCGGGGGTACTAAAATTCTTTGACGAAGCTGACTTTAATAAGCTTGTCAACTTCGGCCTCAACCACGACACCATGAGAGGGGTGCATCTTTCTTGTAGGCTTCTTGAACCCGCGATGGTTTTCTAGAAGGCCAAGGCGGTGGATGGCTACCAGAGGATCTAATCCTGTCATCTCGTCGTAACTCCAAGAGAACACATCACGGTGTTGTCTAAGAAAGTCTACGTACTGTTTCTGCTCCACGGGGGGCATGGTTGCACTGATCAATGTGGGTCTCGGGTCCGCCTCGCTACCGAAGTTCACCTACACTGACTCGTCGACCATGGTGGAGACACCCTCCTCGAAGGTAGGTGGAGCATATTACATGTCCTCCTGTCCACTTATGGAGGGATCATCCATGGGGGGAGCTGCTTCGAGGCTACTAGACCCTGATGGGATACTGGTGCCGGCTTGGGTGGCAGTGGTCATCATATCAGGAAACTCATGCACTATGGAGACCATGGCTATAAAGGCGGTTGATCCAATCCCATCTAGTCTTCGGCCCAAGGGGCCACTCTTTATTACATCAAAGTAGTAGTGGCGCATTGGCATGAGCCGATTAATTCCAGCCTAGTGGAAGAGACATATATGGAGTACTGACGTTGCCATGAGTCTGACGTCCCGATACTGTATAGGGGTAGGAGGTTCCGGGATCACCCGAGCCTGGTTGGAAAAGGAGTATGAGGTGATTTTCCGTTGTCTCTTGGACCTGGGAATACGCCTTCCCATTGTACATGATACCACAAAGCATTGCCCCATGTCGGGGGTTGTGGCCTCCAACCAACGGATTGGGAAGACATAAGCGTCATCCAAACCTGCCCAGGTATCACTTATGATAGTGGCGAGCTCAACCTCACCTACCAGAACCTGCATATCCTTGCTCTTGTAGTAGTCAACGTCTAGATAATAGGCTTCACAAGAGGCAAAAAAAGACGCATCTCCTTGGAGCATGCCTAATCGACCATTAAGGGAGTATTTAAGGAATTGGTGATACGATGAGGGGACCGCCGCATGAAGGTAAATCTACAGTCTACCCATCAACGCATTGTAGGCGGTGTCCTGGGAGACAACCATGAATTCAGTGCTGGCAATTAGGCCCCCGAACTGGTTCTTCAAGCGAATCTTGCCGAGTGGAGTTTGCTCGGTCATGTCGTACCACTGGATCCTAAGGTCTGAGGGAGTCAAATCATCCTTAGATAGGCCCATCTTCCACAGTGTCCGAGTTGGGATTAGGTTAATCCTGGAACCCGTGTCAACAAGACAGCAGCAGACTTCCACTCCATTGAATAGGCCAGGGACGTACAGTGGACGAATGTGCCCCTGTATGGGAGGGTCTTCATCTTCACTTGAAAGTGAGATAACTGCATGAAACTCAGCTTTCTCAATCACCTTGGCGTGTAAGGCTTCTATAGTCGCTACCTCTGTCTCAAAGTGGAGGGGGCTCCTTAGGGCCTCAGCGAGCGCCTCACGCATTTCAGACGACAGGAGAAGAGCCTCAAGGATAGAAAGACTTGCTGGAATGTCGGCCAGATGCTTCAAGAGATCATACTTCCGGACCAAACGTGATCCTCTGCTTACAGGAGGCTGCTCTGCGATTGGAGGCATGATGGGCTCTACCGGCTAGACCAGTGACTGACTGGTACTAGGAACATCTCATTGTTCACTAGTCGAGGCCCGGAGAGTGGCTATCAGATTAGGACTGGAAGACTGGGGTTGGCTAGTGGCAGGGGAGAGTTGGTCGCGGCATGACCAAGGTGGTTCTTCCTTATCTAGCAACACAAATGGTGGTAGAGGCGAACCTATCGACATCGGATGAAGGGGCCGTGTGTGATGAGCTCTGTAATGGGCATGCTGCCTAGTTTCAGTGGCATGCACGGCCTAGATTGGGGTGCTAACTGTCGTTACCTGGTGATTTATGTAGTCGCGGCTCCGTCGACGTTGGTTATGGCTGGGGACATTGGGAAGGTCCACCTTGCGTTCCTCATCGTCGGGAGTCAAAAGGGATTTACCAACTCTACGGTGTTAACCAAAGAGTAGCCCGGACTATCACTTGAGGATTCATCCACTAACGGATGGAGTCTCGGAGGGAGCCCCATTTCTGGGGGCATAAAATAGCCAAGAGTGTGGGGTGATGATGGCAATGGTAGGGTGCGTTCCTTCTTCCTGCGTCGTCGCTTGCTCTTCTGGGAAAAGGTAGGCTGGGAAGATGATTCTGATGTAGCGCTCGTAGATTCTGAAGGCTCTTGCTGATTCAGGTGGGTACAGATGTTTCCATGGGTGCGGGTGACCGTCTTGCAGGCCATCCAGTCGTTATGATTCCGGGTCCCATAGTCAGAAACCTGCTTCCACTCATCCTCGTCGCCACTACTACCATCTAATCTCACAAAGACACCTGCTACTTGTTCCAGGGCTGGGCCCAACCTGATTATATTGTTCTCAATCTAGTCTTGGATCCAGTCTTTGAACAAGTAACATCGTTGGATGGTGTTCCCCAGGGTTCGGTGATAAGGGCAGTAGTTAGGGTGATCAGTGAGATGTGCCTCTTCTGGCTTCAGGCACTCAGGCAGCCGCACGATTCTCTGCTCCAAGGCACTGCGGAAGAAACCAGGGACCTGGGCTTCATCAAATGAGTAGGTCTGATTCCTTCTGTCTGGAAAGGGGGATTTTGGAGGCTGGCCCTATCGAGGGGCCAGAGGAGCATTCCGAGGAGTTGGATCCTGGTTATCTCGCCTAGGTGGTGGCGGTGCGTTACGCGAAGGCGCTTGCTGATTTTGAAGCGGTTACTGCTGGGCCGGAGGCTGTGCCCATGGGGGTGGACCACTATGGGGCTACGGAGCTAGCCTTACTGGTAGCAACTCCAGCTGCCTGGGGGCCTCTATCTGGGCCACAGCAGCGGGCTCAGCTCTTGCAGCTCTCCTTGCAGAGATTACAAGAGGCAGCGGGCATGCCTATCTGGCGTGTTGCAGGGCTTTTTCAAGGCGTTGACCCTTGTCTGAGAAGTCCAGGAACCCTCTGGGGCAATTCTAAGTGATCATAGAAGGAACCAGCTCTGCATTTACATTCCCTATGAACATTGTCAGTAATTTCTTCTGTTTCATTGGCATGTCAAGGGAGTATGTGAGCCTTCCACGGGGAAATGAAGTATGTGACTCGCTCATCGGGCCTTTGTTTTAACTTGAAGTGGTCTGCTATGTTCGTCTTCTAGGTTGTGGAACTGAACTGGTAGATTAATTTCCTGCGAAAGTCCTCCCATCTAGTCACAAATCCGACAGGAAGATGGCTATAGCAGACGAATGTTGGTCCTTCTAGTGTCTGAACAAAGAAACGGATCTTGGTAGTCTCCCTCTGGGCTGGAGTTCCTAACATAGGCCCACACATCAAGTTGAAGTGGGCCATATGCTATGGCGGGTCACCGGTCCCATTAAAGGGGGTGAAAGTGGGGTTACCAAATCCTGGTGGTGCTGGAATATCATCCACCCATGCTAGGTATGGCTTGCCGTCCGGTGGGATTGCCACCTGTCGAGTTTCCAGAGCCTCTAAGAGGGCGATACGTGCCTCCATCAGATCATCTGGACGCGGGTTCCTGTCCTGAAGAGGATCCCTAACCACAAGCGCATTGCTGGGATCTTCAATCTGGTAGTCATGCTCAGCAGCTCGCGGGGCGGCTGGCAGAGCGACTCTTGGGGTAGCGAGAGGAACCCAAGCGGGGTCCCTTAGGTGATCACACCGATTAGGAGGGTTTGGCGAAATGTATCTCACACACTTTCCATGAGCTCCAACCTCTCCTCTATCAGGAAAAACGACATGATCACGGTTGCCCGGGAGAATCTCGTCGAGGGGTAGTTGTTCCTGCCCCTGCCATCCCAACCTAGGATCACTGCAGTCAGGCCGCCGCTCTGCAATGCGTTCAGCCAGAAGCTCATCGACCAGCCTCTTCTTCTCCACAAGCTGTTGGCGCAGCATGGTCTTCTCAAGATCTTCCATGGCCTTCTGTACTGAGGGAGATGGGTCAGCGAGCTTGACAGCCCCGACGTGCTCTTTACCCTTGCCGACGATCCGGCTTAGTGTTAACGCCTTAGTGGGTGCGGGGAAACCTAGGAGGTTCCTCTGCTGGCGATAAATTCTACCTGATGGATCCATTAGCGGCTTGTCCTCAGGGGGTGAGTCCTCGTCAAGGAGTTCCACTTCATTTCCCTCTCCCAACAGGTCAGCCATGTTGACCGCCACTACCCTTGGCATCATTACCTCAGAACCGCTTGGTGAGTCGAGATGTCGGAGAATTGTACTAAAAACAAGGGCAGCGTACTGCCCCCATCCACGGTCGTGCGCATGGGGGGTTCCCTCCTCGATAACCTTGCAAAGTATTCGAAAACTCTGGACGCATTTTTGCTCGAGGGCCCTACGGTGGACAAGTGACTCGGGGTGCCGAACAGCGGGGATCGTGGCCAGGTCGACCCGACAACACTGCTCACCGATATCCTCATGGTGTGATTGACTCCCGGTATAGGGCACTTGCTGATGGTAAAAATGGGAGTGAGTCGCCCGGAGAGTCTGGCGGAAAAATTCAAACTCTCCCGGGGTGAGCGATTCTGGTATATCAAAATCTGATCCTGCGACCGGCCAAAACTTCTTAGGGAAGTGGCCTACTGAAAGGACGGTCCAGAAGCTCCACTACTCAAGTTCGGGATCCGGCCCCTGCTGCCCCTTCTCATCAACTAAGAATGGTCGGGGAACTAGCAGCGGTGCCAAGAAAGGTTGCTGGGCCGGTGGGCTGGCCGGCGGAGAATACAGCGAGAAGGCCGATTGGCCGCCGAATCCTAAGTCATCTTCCAAGGGTTGTAGTGTCCCAACTTCCACGTCACGATAGAATGGGCTGGAGAACAGGCCTCATGTCACAATGTCGGCGCTTGCCGAAGGTGTGCCATGACACGACTCTTTCGTCGGTCCCCATAAAAGTTCTCCACCCTTTCTAACCGAGGTGGAAGGTGCTTCCGGAGAGGCCAATGGTAACTGCATGATTGATCCATGGGGGTACGCCAAGTCCTCTTCCTCTTGGATATACCTTCAGAGGGAGGCGGGGATCATACGGATCTCACATTTAGGGAGTACGAGACTGACGCGCCACGTCCCTATCCCTGCCCTTGACTTAAAGTGTTGGGGGGAGGGCTCTATCGCCGAGTCATACTCCACCTCAGAGTCCAAGAAACAGACTGGTTTGATTTCCATCAGGACTTCCCTGACATTCCTCTTGTGGCGACGACGTCCCGCCTTCCTGCCCCTGGGTAGGTCCTCGGGGTAAGGCAGATTTCCATCATGGTTTCCTCTAGAAGCAATAGTGCTGGGCCAGAGAGGACTGAAGGCCGCGGTGCGAGGAGCACTGGGACAGATTGCGAATGGGACATTGGGAGGACCTCCATGTGGGCGAGTGACCAGATATGCAACAGCTCCATACTCGTGGCCAGCCGTAGGGGAAGTGACCCCGTACCCGGTGCAGTGAGCGCTGGAAAAAGCCATACCCAGAGCGTAACTGCCATAGGGAAGCCTTATGCTTTACAGATCAGTGTCATGAAGTGGGTCTTCATGCTGGGTGGCACTACCACAAATTGGTCTTCGGTGGCCATTGCCTGTGCCAACGATCGGGAGAGTCAACCCAACCTGCCTGCAGGGCGGTCAGGGACTCAATCCGGGTCAGGCATTTAACTGCCCATGCTCAACGTATGCGGGGGTTTGATGATAGGAGTCAGCAGTGGATCAGGCCACAGTGGTTGCTGACGTCGATGCCCCAGGGCGGGTATTCTCTTCCGCTCACGCCCGACGATGGAGTTGGGTCAGATGGGTTGGAGTCGATGGTGCGGATGCATGGATTGCCTGCTCTTCGGCTCGTGGAGTCGAGCGGCGGCGTCGACGCATCTTGGCAGGGGCCCTTGCCATGGATCCTTGGAGCGGGTCCCCGACCGGGCGAACCCAGACATCCCCAACCTCATCAGTGTAGGGAATGGAGGTGTCAAGGTTCTTTGGGGATAAACTCCCGAAACGGTTGAACGTCGGAGTGGGGAGCGATGGCTCTCGGCATGGACCTTGGGGGAGGCGATGCTGGTGATGTGCAACTGCCTCTAGATCCAAACGGGCCATGTCCCTGGTGGTGATGACCCCTTCCTCCTCGTACCTACGAACCAGGTCGTTGATCATCCTTTGTTGGATGATCTCGGATGGAGAGAGGGGGCATAAGCGCCCGAAAGTTGCGGAAGTTGGATCAACTATGGAAAAGGAATGACCATGAGGGGTGGCTGCATTGGTACTGTCCCTACCCCTACACCGGTGGGTAGGTGGCGATCGAGCTCCGGATGAAGCGATCTGATTCCTGGAAGTTGGGAGATGAACCCATTAGTGCCAACAAGAAAAGAAATCGACAACCAATAGACCAACGCCATTCCATCTTCCATGGCTGGTAGGAGGGATCCACACTGATGATGTCGCAGAACGGAGTGCTCGACGTCCTGACTGCACTAACCCCTGGCGGGTTTCACGTCCTGGTGCTGGGTGCCCGGACCTGGTGACATGCTAATATTATGACACCCCGAACGCTACCAGTCTCTGTAATAAGGAGAAGAGGTTCATGTCAGGTTCACCATTTTTTATTTCCGACGCTTTCCACTGGGGCGTGGGCGCATTCGTCACGCAGGGGGAGGACGTGCGGCTTATTGGACCGCATTTCCGCTTTGCAAAGGCGGGAGACATCCGTTCCTTGTTCAGGGATGTCTGCTCCTTGACCAAAATCGGGATGATGGGATGTCGGTTCTTCATTCCATGGATTTCTCCTCGGAGATCATCACCTATACCGGGTGTCCCTTATAGATTTAAGACGTATTTTTGAACCTCGCTCCTGGTGCCATATTTTCATGGACACCAGTCAATTACGCTGCTTCCGTCGGGACGCTCCAAGGGGTCTGGTCAGGGCAGCAACCTTCGGTGAGGAGAATGGTCACGCTGGGGTGTTGTTGGCGTTCCTTGATGCTGGGGGATTGACATGTCCATCTTCTATAACTTATTATATGTCTTCTCAAGGGCACAGTAGCATGAGGCATCCCACATTGAACGCAGGGAATTTTGTTCCATCTAAGGTTTTCCTCAGCTTCCCATGTTTAACATGGGGTATGTCGTGAGTTTAACATCTTGTAGAGATAGATCAAACTGATCGGAACACTAAGATTGGATCATATTAAAGGAACCCCTTGGGGGAACACTAATATTGGGGCCAACACGTGGGTAGCTTTTCGGATACTATGGAGTAGAATGAGGTGGCATGGTCCCACCGGGATGTAGTGTCCCAGGTATGGATCAGGATGGGTGATGGAGTGAAGAGGGTCTTGAACCTCATTGAGGCTTCCTATGTATCCCCATGGTAGGGAATCAAAGTCTGCATAGTTCGGTGATATGGTGGGACACCTGAAGAGGTGACCCGTGAGAATGGACGCATGGATTGGATCCTGGAGGAAGTAAGACCTCCGAACTAGGGCATGAGCTTCTCGAGGCACGTGGGCTTGAGGAAGCGGTCAGTATGAGATGTGGGTGTTGGATATAAGGATCACGATCTGAGGAAGCCCATAATAGTGGTTTTGAACCGATGTGGAGGGGTCGGAACAACCGAGTGATGGACTTGAACCTCGTGGAGGCTTCCTATGTACCATGCGTTAGCACAGATCAAAGTCCACGTAGTTCAGGGCATACAGTTTAACTTCATGCGAGAGGATGCAGACAGTTTAGCGTCATGCTGGACGAGAACACAGTTTAACAACATGTTGGATGGGCAATTTCGGGCTTACGCTCTGAGGCGGCCCATAGTGTTGGCGAACTGACGTGAAGAAGTCAAAATGATCGGGTGGTGGGATTGAACATTGTGGAGGCTTCTTACGTACCATGCGTTATCGCGAATCAAAGTCCACGTAGTTCGCTTGGATGGGGCATACGCTCTGAGATGGCCCATAATGGATGTCATGGTCGATGCTCGGTCTAAGCCCATGTAATTCATGCTCGGTGTGAGAAATAAGAGGCAACAGGGGCCAGACGATCACGTCGCAAACGGTGTGTCCGTGAGAAGTGGAAAGGGGTTACGCGTTGAGTGGCACAAAGAGAAAACAAGGGCTTACGTGTGGTTATCAGCCCTTAGTGCTGGGACTTAATCCAGGATGGAGGCCCATGGTGTGACAAAGAATAGAGGGAGAGGGATTTGGGACCAAACAAAGGAGATGACTCGTTCCCTATCATGCCCTCCACTGGCCTTGGCAGTGGGGAAGTACGTAGGTGCATGGGTGCAACCTTCTTCAAGAGGGACTAGGGGATTACGCTCTGAGGCAGCCCTTCCCCTATGGACAAACGCCACTCCAAAAGTAGGATATCATTACATGTGTGGATGATTCCATTCCCGTGGAGATGAGTTTTGTAAAGAATGTTCGAGCTGGGGGGACCTCGCGTGCGAGGCATGGGGTCAGATGACAGTTTAACATCATGTGTTGAGGACGAGGTTCTTGGAAGTTTAACGTCCTGAAGCTCGGACGAGGTGTGTTTGCTCCACACCACTAGGGATTACATTCCCAACACCATCTACCCCTTATGGGGGGGAAGGCATGGGCAAGGCCGTAGTGAAGGGGGGCTGCAGGGCGAACCATCGAGGGGTCCACGTTAGCATGGCTATGTGAAGAATAAACAACCATTAGATTTCCTATGCAAAGAAGCATGAGGCAAAGCAACGCAATGGGAAACACCGCCCAAGGGACCTTGAGGTTACTTCGTACGAGCCTAGAAGGCTGTACGGGAAAACAACGCATGGCGTTCATGACCGGTATGGAGGACATCGGGCGCCTATGCAGGGAGGCACCTGAGGGGTGAAAAGGTGAGGGGCCCTGGGGGTTTTCACGTAAAGAGAAGGATTGCGCTGAAAACACCAGGTTGGTGTGCAATTGGGGCAGAGGGATTGCACACGGCTAGGGGAATTGAGTGCAAAGGGCTTGGATTGCGCGTGGGAGGCAATAGCCGATTCCTAAGGTTTTTGCCAAACCTAAAGACGGGATTGCGTGCAATTTGGAATAGATTGCCTGCAATTGGAAGGGATTGCGTGAAATGGGTATGGATTGCGCGCAAAGGGGGAACTCTAAGGAGTTGGAAAATTCACTTAAGCCAGTGGGATTGCGCGCCAAGGAAACCCCGGGGCAAGGTTGCGTGAAAAGGGTTATTACCTAGAAGTCATAATGCGCGCGCGGGAGTCCTATTTGTGCACACAGGAGCTGGTCCAAATTCGGCAACCCCGAAACGATTTGAGTCGCCTTCTATTTATAGGCATTATCCATTGCATAATCTGGGCGGCGCGCGAAATCTTCCATGCCCGGAGCGCTCGGCGTAAAAGTACTCACCGCGCGGAACCGGGCACGCAAAATTGCACGCCACACCGGTTCTTTTTTGCGAATCTCGGGAGTCCTTCGCGTGAACATCATTTTTCCATGCCAGTACCCTTTAATTTCGCACACCCCTTCTGGGCCCTCCGGACCGGGTATCTGAGTCCTAATATGACTTCGCTTTACCATTTCGAAACTTCCTCTAGGAGTTATGGACTTTTTCGACATCTAAAACATGAAATACATAAAATAGATTAAGAATAGGAAACACTATTTATTGCTTGTATTACACAAAAAACAGAGTCCCTTTGATAGCTTGTGTCACACATGTTGTCTATTGTTAACAAACAACAATATATTATTAATAATATTATTAAAATATTATTATAGGTACCACTTATCTATTGGATTGGAAGTAATGAATATCATTAAATAAATTATGAAAGTGTTATATTAATATTTATATAAAATGAATCCTTTTGTTCAATATTTTTAGAAGTGAATGTAAGAACTATTTGAAAATAATGAATTTAATTTTCTAAGAAAACTAATTTTCAATGTACAGACACAATTTTATCTCAACAAATTAAAAAACCACTTTTGATTAAATTTTCTATTAAAATTTTATATTATATATAAAATAAATATATTTTATAATAATACAATAGATTTTATAGGTATATGGTAAGAATAAATCAATTTTTATGAATAAATTGATATATTTTTATAAATGGCCATTTTATCATATTTTAATGGAGAACACAGTTTAAATATGATTTTTGACACTTTTACAATTTTTATTTTAAAAAATTAAATTTATTTTTTAAATAGAAATATAAAAACATATCTTGGGTGAAATTATGGAAGTTTTTTAAGATACATCAATTTTGGATGAATAGTGAAAAACACATAATTTTAATTAAAAACAACTTTTTATTCTAATTTTTGTCTATTCATAAGTAATATTTTATTTTCTATTCAAGATTTAATCAGATAAAATATAAATAAATTAATACATTATAGGTCCATGAAACCAATTTTATATTAATATTTTTTATTAAAACAATAAAATATATTTGGACTTTTTTACTTTAAATACCTACTTTTTCATACCATTTTGCGGGATTGAATTCAAATAAATTTGTGACAAATAAATAATTTCAATTTGATAATATGGATTCCATATTTAGAATCATAAAAATATATAATTTATAATAAGTTAATTGTAATATTTACCAAAAATATTAGGGAATTTAATTAAAATTAATTTTAATGATTAAGAGAAAAAGTTTCTTAACCAATGACTAATCCTTAAATATATGGGCCAAAATGATCTAGAAACATATAAAATCCATTTTATAGAAACATTTATATTCAATTTTATAATTTATCTACAGGGGGCCATTATTAGAGCCACATGACAAGGTGAAAATGTGGTTGGAATTCCCTTTTACAAAATTTACCAAATTCATATAATCCTCCACTATAAAAATAAAATCACCCATACCAATTTTTCACACCAATCAAACAATTTTAATGACCCAAAATCTTCTAAAATAATCACCTAACATCCTTCAATTCATCTTATAGTATTCCCATTGGGATTGAATCTAATAAAGTATTCTCTTTGGTGAAAACAAGGAGGGGTTTCCAAAAGAAGAGCTATCATCCTTCCTTAAGATCATTTCTTTTATTTAAATGATTCAACCCTTATTTATTATTTTTCTATTATTATATAATAAAAATATTATTCTAAATAATATGATATTCTTTTATTCTAAAAGTTATACACTACAATAATATTTAGTTTAATCTGATGGGTAACGAACATACCATTCTTATGTATGGTGAACTACCAACTCACAAAACGATATTGATCATTTTTTCATTTACAACAACTCATAGTTGGGAATTATGAAGAAAATACTATTCTTATAATATATATATGATATTTATTAGGAATTTATTCTTATTTAATTATTATATAATACAAACCTTCGTGATTTCTTTTTTTAACATGATAACATCATATGAGGACGTTTGGATTACAACTTCCTCGTGTGATGTTAATCATTTTCACATTAAGTGGAATATATTAAGGTTTCTTTCATTGATATTATATGAAATATATGAAATAATAATAATTCTGAAATTATTTTATATATATATATATATATTTTTAATTCTTTTCTTTCATCAATATTTTAATAAAACAGAAACATCATTCATGCGTACGTAAGATCTACATTCTTCATGAACGACATATTCAGTTTCATAATTATATATTTTTTAGATTATTTAAAAAATTATATAATAAATATATGTGATACTTATCTACATTTTTACATTCTATAAATTTTTAAATCATCATCTATGTAAGAGTATCAAGAATAACCTTCCAGAATATATAAGAAAAACAATGCCAATATTACAATAAATGTAATACTAACACGTAATTGATAAAAAATTGGTACTATAAAGTCACAATAAAAAAATATACAGTATTAAATATAATAATATTATTTTTTCATATATTTATAATAAAATTATATTTATTATATCGGAGAGTAGAACATGTATGAAAAAAGTTAAGACTTGAGGTAAGGGTTTTATCGCTTAACTTTTATTTTCTATGAGACACTAACCTTTTTCACTTACTATTTATTATATGTGGTGTTCATACAAAAAATTGATTATTTATATGATTATTGTACTTAAATTATTGGATAATTACATATACATTCAATGAAATTTATTTTATAACATTTATGGATAAAAAGTATCCAAATCGGTACAGTAATGTTGTCTAAATTTTCTTTTATTGAGATACACTCAATGTTATGCACCTATATTTTTATAATGGGTGGATATACTACTAATTGAAATTTTATATCATGAATCCACTTATTTTAATTATATTTTAATATTCCTATAATTTTTTTCATTCATGGGGATTTGGATACAATGTTACCAATGTGTTGACAGTTTATTGTTACAATCTCATCACTCATTATGGTTGATTATAAATATCCTTCCATTCATTAAATATTATGATCCATATATTAATAACTCTAATTAATTTTATAATCCAATATTCATCCATGATATCTACATGTATTAGTATTATTTTCCCATTATTTGTTACTTATGATAATTAAGAAAACATGTTTTTTAATTCGACTTAATTTATCCTTTCAGTCGGATGTCTATGTTATATCAATACCACGTTTTCTATAAATGTTTACAATTTTTTTTTCAAAAATATCTTATATTGTTTAAAAAAATATTTTTACCCATGATTTACTTTAAAAAAATGGTTTAAAAATGAATCTTCTTGAAATTTTCAAATAATTGAACTTTTCGAAATGTTTAATGTGAAAAAGAGTGTTCGATATGTACATAAATACCTGTCATCATGAACATAATATCTTTCAATATTCATTTAAATGTTTAACAACATGAGTTTTTGAACTGGATAGAATTCCAATGTATTTTTTTCTTTTTCCTTTACTAAAGGGGTAATTTTTAAAATTTGGGTTGGAAAGAAATATCGAGAGTTAGAACACTTTAAAGTGTTTTTCTGGAATTAGGTGAAGGCTCCATGGGTTTCTTAGAGGTATATTAGTATTTCAAGAGAATGAGGATCGCAATTTACATATATTAGAGGGTCTACTCTGGTTCACGGTTTTTTCAGAAAACCATACAGTCCCCATTATGAAACTTACGGGCTGTTTTAAGGGGAAATATGGATCAAAAGGGATACCAATGGTTTTTAAAAACTGTGTTCATATCCACCATTATTATTTATATTTATGAAGTAATTAAATTTTACTTACCAAATTTTTTGAGAAATATTAGGCTAACAGTGCAAGGTGATTTTCTTGGTAGGGGATACTACAAGTTTGGCATGTGTTTTGGATAACCATGTGGCCCATCCTTTTTCCATATTAATTTTAAAGATATTAAATTAATAAATTACAATAAAAATAAAAATAAGTTAAAACCTAATTATACCTCATCCTTTTCTCCTACCTTGTGTTGCATGACCCCCCTTTTCCTAATCCCCATAGAACACACCTATCCCACAATCAACCGCCTCTCTTCATGCCATTTGCATCGATTTTCATCATAATTATCTATAGATCCTTCAATGTATGACCCTTGGTTCCCTCTACTCTTTTATAGTGGTTTCCCCCTCTATTTTTTGATTGTTCATTTAGTCAGATCCATAGGATTAGTATTTAAACTGGATTTGGTTTCATTCTTAGATATTTGTGTTCACAAATGTTCTCTCAGGTTGGCCTTGTTCGTATTTCAGCATCTACCTCAGACGCCAATGTGTTTCGGTTTATTTTGGGCCTCCCACGATCAATTTGAGGTAGGGTTTCTATTATTTTTTTTGGTTTTTCCATTTATATTCAAGTATTTTGTAGTTTCTGAGTCATTACTATTTTTATTTAAGTGCATTGGCCTTGTTGTGATGGTTTCAAGTCAACAAAGTTAAAAGAGACATGTAAAATATGAATTACAAATAATATATATTTTTATATTCCCACATTATATATATTCATACACCCATTTATGTGAATATATATACATATATATGGGGAATATTGTGCTTACTTATAATATAAAAAAGTCGTGTGGGTGTAAGTGGAAAAGGGTGTACAAATATAAGCATATATGTTAGAATCCCATTATATATATTCATTTTAAAGTGAATAAGTACAAAGCGAATATGTTTCCTTATATATATGTGAAGGTTCATATTCTTGGAGGAAGGAAGGAGTAGTTTCAAGGAGTTTCTAGTGAAATCATTAAGTTCCAATGTGTTCTACTTGGATTTGTTCTATAGGTTGGTGGTCTACACCATTTTCTTATGTTTTGGGATTTTTATAAGTTTCTCATTAAAATTATTATTTATAAATTTAATTATAATTATTGAATGTGAATCATTATAATAAATGGACTGTGGACTGACATTGTAATGTTTTCATAGCAAAACCCATATAATGAGGAGAGTTGTCTTCTGAACTAAAAAATAAGGGTTAGTTTTTTAAATAATGATTTTCCATATTTCTTGGGTGGTTTCTATGATTGAGTGAAATTATTTATTTGAGGCATGATAGAATATATCCACCATACTATGTTTAAAATTAATTGTTTCAGTTAAGTGACATTTAAATAAACTGATGAACTGTTTTTTATTGTGAATTTTAATTTATGTTATTATTGGAAAAAAGTTAATTGACCATAACCCTTTCCACTTGACGTTAAATGACATGACATGCATGTGGTTCATGCTATATTAAAATTACTAGGTGAGTTAAGTGATGTCTATGATACATATTTTCTTGATTAAGGAAGAATTTTTTTCTTTATTGATTTGTCCATGTGAGTTATATAAGGACCTTGCTATGTAATGGTTTTAAAATATTGAAAATGTTGTTATAAATATTTTACCATGTTAGTAATTGAGAGGGAAAGCATTATAAGGTTAGAAAATTCTTGAGTCAAATTTTTATGTGAGTTTCAAACATAATGTTATTAGTACTAACCAAGATATGTATAAATGAAATTGAATATATCATATTGAATTGAATAAATTGTTATTTTATTTGGGTGATAAATAAATTCATATTAGAATTACATAGACAGACTCAATTTTCTTGACCATTAATTATGACTTCGTGATAAATAGACTCTATATTTGATAACCAAGGATGGACTTTAAGGATTACTATTTAATACATGGTTGATACGTGTATCCAAATATAGGATTCCATGGAAAAGATAATGTGTCTTGACATATATGGTAAGTGATACATGGATTCAAGGGATAATTCCTTGTACGGACTCAAAGGGGATTTTATTTTTATGCCATGAGTGATACATGTGCTCCCTTAGTGGACCACTAAGGATAAAATATATTAGAATTAACCTTATACCACACCTATAGTGATATTGGGCTCTAGAAATGTTCTCTATGGATGGGATTGTAGGGTGTTGGTTTAGATTCCACCAAGTGTGATACATGGATTTCAACTTAGGGATACCAAGTATGGACTCATGTTCTAAATAGATTAATGAAATTAATTAATTATATTACATTTCTTGTAATACAATTCCCAATATTTGATTCAGTAATTATTATTACTTATTTTATTGTCTGTTTAGGTAACCCTACAAACATTTCCATATGAGGGATGTTGGGATATGTGAAGGGTCTTGGGTATTATAAATTAAATGATATGAATGGTAAATTAAACAATGTTTAAATTAAATAGGTCTGACTATTATATTATAGAATTATTCCTTTAATAAAATGATTTAACAAATTAGATATATATTGAGAACATAGATTTATAGGATTCTTACATTTCATTCTTTCCTTTAATTGTTTCATATTACTATAACACTGATTAATTTATATTTATTTTAATGGATTAGTCTAGAAACCATGGGTGCTGAGCTAAGGTGATTTATATCTCAAACCCTGCCTGGGATTCAATTTCTCTAGGGTACAAGATTATACTTTCTTGTTTGCAGGACCGTGGGATTTTCTTGTCACAGTGAAACTGTTCCTAAGAGATAAGAGAAAAGGACTGATCTGTAGATCAAGATTCTTGTGGAGATATTCTTATAAGGATTTATTTCTCATATTATTTCATGTATATTAATGTGTAGTTACCTTATGTATGCCAATTTGTTTTAGTTATGCATCATCACTATAAAATGAATGCCTAGTTTTTATAAATTGGAATTGACCACTTTTATTTTTAGCTGATTATGATAATCATTCCATTGATATATTTCATTTTATTATTCTAATGCTTCAGTAGTTGTCTACTTCTAATTTGATTGTACTACTGTGCTACTCTGATCATGAGGGAATAGTCTACCCTCTATCACCTCATTATAACATCTCTACTAGTCAGAAGCCACTGATATATGTGGAGATGCTCTTGAGTCCATGTGACCCACCAGTCTGACTAACGTCTTAGTGGTCAGTCAGGATGTGATGTTATAATGTTTTATCAAGGGAGGGTTTTACTTTGTCTGAATTTTTTGGCATGGTAGATGTTAGACTAGGAATGTTTCTCCACTTGGTATATAGTTTTGTCTAAGACTGATCACCCCACCCATGGGGAAATGACCAAGTAGATAGGGTTGGGATTTCTATTTAATGCTATAGTTGTTATTATTTTACCTTGACTAATTGGTGTATTTTTTTATGCTTATTTATTTATGGGAATTAAGATATTTTTTTGATCCTGGTATGGAAAGGATGTTACATTTTATGCATCATATGATAGGAACATTGTACATCACTTGTGATGAATAGTACATTCCATGTATTAACTTTAGTTGGTTTTCTATTGATTTGATTATGTACCATAATTTTCAAGCCATGCTCTTTCATTTCGTTAGCATGACTGATATTGTAACATAATTGGGTGATTTATTTAGAGTGTTAAACTAATACTATTTTAGTTAGTAATATTACATATTGCTTACTTATTTATCATAATTATCAGTTTTACTACATTGGATAACATTCTAGAATCTTTGATAATTTCAAATGGTTGCATGGGATAATTTTATCAGATGCAATTTAGATAGGATCATGTTTTCTATTATAAGGTGTATGTGTTCCTCATAATTTGGAAATAGTATCTCATATACACAAACTATCAATGAAATATTATTCATTTTTATAAACCCTTGTTAAAAATGTAAAAGGCTTCTAGATATCATATGTTAAATTGATTTGATTTGATTAAATGGTAACCAAATACTGACATGTATAGTATATGGGTGAATTATGGTGTGTTATATGGACACACATAGAATTGAACCACTATATATACGGCCATGTGGTATATGTTTAATGTGGGAAAATAAAGGATGTTATTTAAATTTGATATGAATGAATTGATTCATTTATAATGGCTTGTGGATAATTTTAAAAAAGTAAAGATAGCTCCATATAGTTCAGTTGGGGCATATTTTTATGAGATAAACCTTTGAGGGTGTTTTAAATATATTAAAATTTAGTAGTGAGTATTTAATTGAATTTAAAATAACTCAAGATGGTTTAATAGGGCCCTCATTAGTTTCCTTTTATACTATGATTTAAATGGAAATTAATTTATAAATTTCCTATGTGTGATTGGATTTCTAAAATTTTATAACTGCTTAAAAATGGAATATAGATAGGGCTTGTATGTTTTTCACTAAGCTATTAATTCAATATGGTTTCTAGTTTTTATTCCTTATGAATTGGTATTGGATTCTATGATTAAAAGAATTTAAATGTTTAATGATTGAATGTAAATCATTGTAACAAATGTGAACTATAGTGACTCTGGTTTTTAGCCATGTCAGAGTTTGGAATATTCCTATGAATAATTCAAGAGCTAGGGGCAAAGAGGCGTGTGATTCTGAGGCCCGGTGTGCCCATAATTAATTTTATAAAAATATTAAGTATTTTTATACTATGTATGTGGCGGGGGTGTGTTATCTCCTACACAGTAGCTCGTAATGAGATTTTGAGGGCACAGTTACATCTGGAAGGTTTCGTTTACCTTAGGCGGGGTGTAAACATTGCAGGCACGGGCCTACTGTGAAAAATACCACCAGTGGCATTTTTGTAAATAAATTGAAAAGTTTATTTATGAGCATCGGCTCGAATAAATCCTGAACGGAGTCTCAGATCTCAATTCTGAGTGCATTTCTACATTTAGAACGCCGTGTTTACCCTAGGGGCAACCTAATATTTTCTGCACCATGAGGTTTCGTCGAGGGTGTGGTCGTTGGTTTAATTGATTAATTAATTAATTAAAAGTACATAAAAAACAATTTATCCACCGCCATTTCACGTTGGTGCACAGATAGAGGTACCACGGAAACCTCCTCCATTTTTCACCACTGATCCATCGAATCGAGCAAACGATGTTCCCACGAGCTCGGATTCGAACGGTGGACGCTCCTGGGTCGTGCAGCAGCAGCATCGGAGCGCACAAAGCTTCAGCGATCCGCCAAAAGGGAGCCAGTTTGTGTTTTATAATCCTGGACCCTATTTATGTGTTTTTTTCTTCAAATAGGCATAAGGGTTGTATAGTTCGGGTCTCAAGGTTTTCAAACATGTTTCAGATCTGATTTTGGAGCATCGGGGTGCCCCGGGGGTTCCTGGATGTTTTCCGGCGGAAATCCCGGATTCCGACGGTGACCATGGTAGAATCCTTTGAGGGTGACATCATCGCGACGACATCACGACATATTTCGGCATGCGGCGTGGCGGTGCGATGTTCTGGCAAGGTCGGTGCGGCGGCCCGGTCAGTTTTCCGGTGAGCCAGCAGTGGTCCGACCATAATATTTCGAGAGCTCTTTAAACCCCAGTAAAATGCATATCGGGAGTCCAAATCGGGAGCCGTTTGCGGCGACGCGTTACTTGCATTGAGAAAAAACTTTTGGGTTTACTTTTGGAATTTTATGAGTCAGGTTCATGGCCCGGGGCTACAAAATGTTGAAATAATAATAATATTTATTATTATTCAGCTTCGACCCACCATATCTACTACACGAAGTTTCCAAAGGACATGTCGTCAGTGTCATTGAGACCCTCGTGGTACAAAGGAATTTTCAAGAGAGTTTCTGGGTGTTGGGACCGAAATCAGGTTATGGGCCCCACGAGGCCGTGTTCCGGCGTTTACGGAGAAACGTGACTTTTTCATCCGGTGTCCATTTTGGATGAACGAGTAGTCGATACCATGTGTTTTTCCGAGGGGATCACAATGGTGTAATCTTCTTGACGAGTTTCGGGACCGTGGGGTGGGACCCACCTGGGCTAGCTTCAATGAATAGTTCATTTTTCACTGAGTGTCTGTTTGGGACGATCGAGTAGTTGATCTCGTGTGTTTTTCTGAGGGGATCACAATGGTATGATCCGCTTGATGAGTTTCAGGATCATAGTGTGGGCCCCACACGAGCTGGATATGGTGAATAGTTCCTCTTTATCGTTTGTCTATGTTGGGGGAGTAAATAGCCTATCTTGCGTGTTTTTCCGTGTGGATCGTGATAGTGGCCTCGGTATCGACATTGGAGGTGCACGGTGTGGCGTTGTAGCGGGTCACTCAGGTTAGCGATGTTTGGAACAACAGTGGTTGAGGTTACTCCCTTGGTTCATTCCAATGCGGGTTTAAATGACATCACATCCTTATTATAGGTTTTTTGTCCTCTTGATGGAGTGTTTAATCTGTTAGAGTCGTGACATCCCTCTGGTGGGCCCGGTGCGGAATCTTCTTGCATCGTTTCCCTAGGTCGGGTTCTTGGTATCGATGTGACCGCGTATCCACTGGCGGTGATCCCCTATCTATCAGGTTAACACCGTAGGGTTTGTGGTATCATTTAGAATATGATCCCCTACGCAGTGGGCCGTTCTCAGTAGTGTTATGGCATCGTCGGGTATACGATCCCCTACTCAGCATGAGGATTATAGTAGGGTTGTAGTATCATTGGTTATACGATCCCCTACTCAGCGCGTGGTGTCGGTAGGGTTCTGGTAGCGTTAGTTCGATCCACTATAGTTCTAGATGTACCAAAGAGGTTTTTGTTATCGTAGTGACCGTCTTGACACGGGTGACGATCCTCTATCTGCATGTCGTGTTTCTGTCGAGAACCAGATCAGGTTGTGGTATCCCCCAATGAATCCTGCGAGTGATGCCCTATCCATGTGATCTAAGAATGCCAGAGTGGGTTTTGGTATCCCCCAACATACCCTAGGAGTATTCCCTTATATGTGAGATCTTAGAATACTGGTGTGGGTTCTGGTATCCCCTAGCGCACCCTAGGAGTGATCCCCTATCTGGGTAATTTGGTGTTTATGTTGTTTCCATGAGTTTTCCTTAGTGACGATATCTGATGAGCGTGATCTATATCGGGTTAGCGTCTGAGATGATTGTGTGGGACTCAATAGAGTGTATCTCTCAGATGAGTGTCATATGGGATGACAGTGATCGTGGAGTGTGCTTTCTGGGTGGTGAACCGTTGCGGGTGATGAGTTTAGTACCTCATGTGGCTTGGTGTGTGAGATGAGTATATCTGTATGTTCAAGGTGTAAGTATGGGAATACACATGGATTAAGCTAACTAGTCGTGTTTAGCCAAGGATTGTCACAAGATGGAGTTTCTCTCTCGTCTGGGTTTCCTCTGGCTGGGATGACCAGACTGTTGCCTTTCAGCAGCTCCCTTTTATTTTGGGTTTTTAGAGTGCCTACTGAATATTGTTATAATCACCCCTGCACTGGCATTACCCGAACATGTTTGTGTATTGTGCAGAACACATGCCTTTTGACGGAGTCCCAGGAGGACCCGGAGCAGGAAGATCTGAGTGAGTGGGTTTGACTGGGGTGTTTACCAAATCTATGCCGAGGAGCTTACCGGTAGGTGTTTTTTGCAGTGTTTTCTGTCATTCTGAGAAAGTTGGAGACTTTTGTAGTATTCCTTTAGTGGGCCCTATTTCTTCTTTTTTGTACTTCTGCTGTAGTCTTGTTTGGGGATAGATGCATGCATGCTTTTATTTTCACTTATATATATTTTGACACTCTTTCATGGAGGTGTATGTTGGTGTATGTGTACTGGTACCTTAGGATAATGCCTCCCATGTGTGTGATAGCCTACTCGGTTCTATACGCGAGCCCCTAGCCTATTGGAGGTGGTCTTGGGGAGTCGCGGCTCGAGCCTTGTTGGGTCAGGTCGTGACAGAGCGGTATCAGAGGAGGTTCCACCTTTGGGATCTCAAAGCGTAGTCGGTCTAGCTGTGATTTTGGTTCGGGTTGCACTACAACAATGTTAGGATTTTTTGAGTTCGGCTTTCAGACCAGGGACTCCAGTGTTGGTGCAGCAGCGGACATATCAATTAACTAGGACTCTGATAACATTCCTTTAGACTCAGTGTATTTGGACACCAGTCGTAGGGAGATAACATTGCATGCATCATACATGACTGGGTTTTTGGGTTTCCCTTGTTCATATTGAGTCAGCACTACAAATATACACTTTGACAATGGTACATCTAGATTGTATTTCAGGATGCCTCCACAAAGACTGCCAGCGAGGGTTCTGCAGTGGGATTTTGGTGACGATCTGCCCTGTCTAGAGGATGTGGTCTTGGGCGCAGGTTCTGAGGCTGCACCTCCAGGTGGTCCACCAATTGAGTCACCACTTGTCGAGCAGCTAGTTGTGCAGGTAGTGTAGGATGAGGTTGCCTGTATGTTTAGTGCACTGTACGAGTTCCAGAGGCGGCAACCTCTGAGGTTCCGTGGTGATCTAGACCCCTAGGAAACTTTTGACTGGCTTGAAGCCGTCACTCGAGTTTTCCACTTGGTGAGGACACATCCATATCAGATGGTGGTCCTAGTAACGAGCCTTCTGCATGGTTCAGCTGGGCGATGGTGGAGTTTGGTGACGTAGTCCCACGATGAGGAGATGCTCACATGGGAAGAGTTTGAGTGGATCTTCAGGGAAGAGTTCTATCCTGTGATGCTGAGGTCAGTGTAGATTCAGGAGCTTCGGCAGCTTCAGCAGGAGTGCATGACTTTGTGGGAGTACTCAGAGAGTTTTAGAGACATGTCGCACTACATGTTGGATATGGTTCGAGAGTCTTTACTTAGGGCTTAGACCTTCGAGCAGGGCCTATGCAGATACATATAAGAAGGTGTGGTTTCCTTGTGTTGGACCACCTATGCTGGAGTGCTGGAGTGAGCCTTTGTGGTGGAGATATTTCTGGCTTAGCAGATTCACTCTGTTAGTGTTGAGCGCGTGGCATCTGAGATGTCGGCATATGGTATCCGATGATTGAATCAGGGGCCCAGACGTCTATGACGTTTGAGGAGGTGACCCCAGGTTGGAGGATCTGAGGCTTAGGGCTCACAGGGCTCGCATGCCAGTTTTGGTCAGCCGTAGGAGAGGCGGTGCTACGCCTGTGACGGTCAGGGACATCTTTCTAGTCATTGTCCGACCTGTCGTGCTACTGAGAGGGAGCCGGTCGACAGACTACCTTGGCCGAGGCAGCGTCTCGAGTAAGGAGGTCCGTAGGGCGGGAGACGTGGTGACGGTGCTGGTGCAGCAACAAGAGGTGGTAGGCAGTATTCGTTCCCACCACCCCCACCCCAAGTGGTCCACACCAAGCCGAGGGAGCTAGTGGATGAGGGTGAGGTCAATCGAATTCCATAAAAGCTGTTGACCTAGAGACTCTGCGGATGGGTAGAGGTATACCTTGTGTCCTTTCTACTTTCTGAAATAGTCTGATAGACATCGTTTAGCGATACCCTTCCTCTCTGTTGCTTTCTCGAGTTTTTTTCAGGGCATTGGTAAGACCTGGTGTGGGTGTTGTTCGATGTTCTTCGAATGCGTCAAAGGAGGGATCCTTCCCCCACCAAGACACGTTTTTGTGGCACGATTAAAACTATGCAGGAGAGTCAGTGATGTGCAAAGTGGATAGTGTGGAGGTATGGTGTATGAGTCCCTATGACTTATGTGTTTGGGTATAGGTGTTTGATAGCGAACTCACTGGCGTGGGAGACCTAGTTGAGAGTCCAATTGCTTTCCTCGTACTTAGGGATTTTTTGAGACGAAAAGTTTAGAGGTGGGGAGGATGTAGTGACTCGGGTTTTTGGCCCTCAAAGTCTTTGGAATATTTCTATGAGTAATTCCAGAGCTAGGCGCAAATACTAAATTCGATTACGAGGCCCGGTGTGCCCAGAATTAATTTTATAAAAATATTAATTATTTTATACTATTCACATGGAGGGGGTGTGTTATCTCCTAAATGGTAGCTCAGAATGGGATTCTGAGGGTAGGATTGTGTCTGGAACATGCCTTTTAGCTTAGGGGGGGTGTGAACTTTTCTGGCACGGGCTTTCTGTGAGAAAATCCACCAGTGGTGTTTTTGTAAATAAATGGAAAAGTTTATTTATGAGCGTCAGATCGAATAACTCCTAAACAGAGTCTTAGATCACAATTCTGAGTGCGCAGTTGTGTTTAGAACACCCCGTTTACCCTAGGGGCAACCTAATATTTTCTCCGTCGGGAGGTTCGTCGGGGGCGTGGTTGTTGGATTAATTGATTAATTAATTAATTAAAAGTACACAAAAGACAATCAATCCACCCCCATTTCACGTTGGTGAGTAGAAGGAGGAAACATGGAAATCTCCTTCGTTCTTTTCCACCGATCCACCGAATCGAGAAAATGAAGTTCCTATGAGCTCAGATTCCGATGGCGGACGCTCCTGGGTCTTACAAGAGCAGCAACGGAGCGCGCGAAGCTTCAGCGGTCCGCCAAAAGTTAGGTGGTTTGAGTTTTAAAATACTAGGCCCTATTTATGTGTTTTTTTCTTCAAATAATTATAAGGTTTTTATAGTTTTAGTCTCGAGGTTTTAGAAACATGTTTTAGATCTGATTTTGAAGCACCAGGGTGCTCTCGGGTGTTCCCGAATGTTTTCTAACGGAAAACCAAGATTCCAGCGGTAGCCATGGCAGAATCCTGGGAGGGTGGCAGTGGTGCGGCGGTAGAGCGGAAAAATTCATCAGGCCGCATGGCATTCCGGAAAGGACAGCACGGCGGTCCGGTTAGTTTTCCGGTGAGCCAGCGGTGGTCCGGACAGAATATTCCGGGAGCTCTTTAAACCCCCATAAAATGCATATCGGGAGTCCAAATCGGGAGCCGTTTGCGGCGACACATTCCTTTCTTTGAGACGGACCTATTTGGTTTATACTGAGAATCTTATGAGTCGGGTTCGTGGCCCGAAGCTACGAAACGTTGAAATAATAATAATATTTTATTATTATTCATCATCGACCCACCACAACTCATGCACGAAATGTACAAATGACATGCCATCAGTGGCGTTGAGACCCTTATGGTACAAAGAAATTTTCGAGATAGTTTCCGGGTGTTGGGACCGAGAAAAGGGTGTGGGACTCACGAGGCCGGGTTCCGGCGTTTATGGAGAAAAGTGATTTTTTTCACCGGGTGTCCGTTCTGGACCAACGAGTAGTCGATCCGGTGTGTTTTTTCGAGGGGATCGCAATGGTGCGATCTACTAGATGAGTTTCGGCAGAGTGGTGTGGGCCCCACCCAGGATGGCTTCGGTCCAGTATCTTTTCTACTGGGTCTCTGTTTGGGATTATTGACTAGTATATCTCGTGTGTTTTTATGAGGGGATCGCAGTGGTATGATCCGCTTGATGAGTTTCGGGATTGTAGTGTGGGCCCCACACGGGTTAGCTATGGTGAATAGTGCCTTTTCAACTGGTTGTCTGTTTTGGGTGAGTAAACAGCCTATCCAACATGTTTTTCAATGTGGATCGTGATGGTGCCCTCGGTATTGGCCTTGGAGGTGCGCAGTGTGGCATTGTGGCAGGTCGCTCGTGTTAGCGACGTTTGGACCAGCAGTGGTTGAGGGTACTCCCTTGGTTCGTTCCTACAAGGGTTCTCATGCTATCACAACATTATTTTAGGTGTGTGATCCTCTATATGGGATGTTTAATCTGTTAGAGTTGTGGCATCCCTCTGGTGGGCCCAGAGTGGGATCCTCTAGCATTGTTTCCCTAGGTCGGGTTATTGGAATCGCCGTGACCGCTTATCCATAGGCAGAAATCCCATATCTAGCAGGTTATCTCTGTAGGTTTTGTGTCATCATCGGAAATATGATACCCTATGCAGTGGGTCGTGCTCATTTGGGTTGTGGAATCTTCTGATATACGATCCCTTACTCTACATGAGGATTATAGTAGGGTTGTGGTATCATTGGTTATACGATCCCCTACTCAGCGTGTGGTGTTGATAGGGTTGCGGTATCATCAGTTTGATACCCTACAATACGAGATGTACCAAATAGGGTTTCATTATTGTCTTGAACATCATGACATAGGTGACGATCCTCTATCTGTGTGTCGTGTTTCTGTAGAGTGCCAGATTGGGTTGTGGTATCCCCCAGCGGATCCTAAGAGTGATCCCCTATCTGTGAGATCTACGAATGCCAGATCAGATTGTGGTATCCCCCATCAGACCCTGGGAGTGATCACCTATCTGTGAGATCTTCATATATTGATATGGGTTCTGTTATCCCCTAGTGGACACTAGGAGCGATCCCCTATTCGAGGAATTTGGTGTTTATGTTGTTTCAGCGAGGTTTCCTCAGTGGAGATATTCGACGAGCGTGATCTCTCTCGGGTGAGAGTCTGAGATGTTGGTGTGGGACTTGATGGAGTATCTCTCGGACGAGTGTCATCTAGGATGATAGTGATCTTGGTGTGTCCTCTTGTGGTTATGAACCGATGCTGGTGATGAGGTCGGTACCTCATGTGGATTGGTGCGTGAGCTGAGTATATCTGGATGTTCAAGGTGTATGTATGGGCATAGACCTAGATTAAGCTAACTAGTTGTGATTAGATGAGGATGGTCACGAGATGGAGTTCCTCTCTCATCTAGGTTCCCTATGGCTGGGATTAGCGGAATGTTTCCTTTTAGTTTATCCCGTTTATTTTGGGTTTTGGGGGTGCCTACTGAGTATTGTTATACTCACCCATGCACTAGCTTTTCCCGCACATGTTTGTGTCTGGTTCAGACCACATGCCTTTCGACGGAGTCTCAGGAGGAATCGAAGCAGGCAGAGCTGAGTGATTAGGTTTGACCGGGATGTTTACCAGAGATGTTGTGAGGAGCTTACTAGTAGGTGTTTTTGGCAGTTTTTTTCCTCTTCTGAGTAGGTTGGACACTTTTGTAGTTTTCCTTTGGTGGGACCTGTTTTTCCCTTTTGTACTTCTGCTGTACTCTAGTTGTGGGATAGATGTATGCAAGATTTTATTTTCAGTTTTATAAATCTCTGGAAAGTTCCATGGAGGTGTATGTGGGCGCGTGTGTACAGGTACCCTAGGGTAATGCCTCCCATGTGTGTGATAGCCTACTCAGCGCTAGACGCCAGCCCCTGACCTATTGGAGGTGGGCTTGGGGAGTCATGGCACGAGCCCTGTTGGGTCGGTTCGTGACATGAACATTGAACTTGTAGTGGTTTCTATTGTTTAAACCCTTATTTAAAGGTGTTTTAAATGTTTCATGTGGAATTCCTTATAATAGATATGTGAATATGTATATGTTGGATGATTCATTTTATCGATGGATTAAATGAAAGGATATTGAGATAAGTGGAATCTTTTTTTCATGATATAGTTATAGTGTCAGCGCTTATAATTCATAATAGTGTATTTCATGGTAGGTTTCAACCTTAGTGGTTGAAATTACATTCTAATAACATGATATTTGTTAGGGTTGGGGTCACTCGGGTTTCATTGTCCCCAATAGAACATTTAGATTTTAAAAGGAAACCATTGTTCAGGTGGGTGGTCATTGCATCTTTACCCTTGTTATGGGAATGAACACCAATGAATGCTCGGTTGAGTAGGTCATAAATTCCCTAGTTATGGTCAGCCACATAGCAGTTCTCGTAACCCTTTTTATTTCCTTGGGAGACCAATGAGGTCATCAGTTGTTTTACAATCATATAATAGTGTGACATTAGATAGTATTTTATGTGATCCACCGGAAACTTTGTTTCATATGGGGGAAATACTATGGAATGTATCAAGGTAATGTAACCTCAATTCTAAATCACGGGGTATTATGAATTGATATACATAGTACCTGCCGAGTTTCTAAATGCAAAAATGAAATAGTTTAGTTTGGAGAAATCATTGAGTTATACGATGATGATAGAATTCTCATGTCATATCTAGGGTAGACTGGTATAGTCATTAGTGGAGTCATGTTCTTCCCAATTCTCATGTTGAATTTATAAATTCTTGAGTGTTTTGGCATGCTGCTCAGATTATTTATGTCTTTCATGCCAAATACCTTGACATTTTGATCATGACTCGGAGGGTCGTCACATGTTCATCTATGGTGTTCATTAACTACTACACTTTTGTGTGTCTAGTGTCTCATTTTTTATTTCTATAACATTCTTATAGTGGGGGAAATCCTTTCAGTTTTTTTAAATGTGTCCTTCAGGATAGAAGTAACATAGGTATGGAATACCATTAAAATGGTTACTTCTGTTTTCGAATGACTTTGAGTATTGCCAGTTTTGAATCATGTTGGGGCTTTCTCAAAAGCATGAAATTGTTCTAGTTTTATTTTCATGAAACATTTGAGAAACATAGTTTGTTTTGGTTGATCTTCATTGGTATGGTTTGAAAGATCATAGGATTTCTTAATTTGCAAATGAATTGTGATCGGTTAATGGTAATGCATTGAGACGATGAAGATAATATTCATTTAAGAGGTCAACCAACAAGGGTTTTACTATGTCTTCTTTATTTACTTTATTTACCTCCTAGAATAATATTCTAAAAGAGATAATAATGTGCCATATCTTGAATTCATCCTTTATTAACTAAGATAAAGCCAGTCTTACACCACTCTATGTTTTAGGATTTTCATGGATTGATAAGATCTCTTTATTTTTTATCACACTAACACATGTCTCTTATCGAGGCATGGTTTGTTATGAGTGATACCTGGGGTCCCATGTAAATTCTACAAGGATGGAATTGTGGAAACGAACCATTTCCTATGACATGAACTTCAAGGGAATGCTTTTCTGGGATTTATTATTGATCTGATGGGGACATTTTGGCATTTCACCAATGTCTCACTTATATGTACGGACTAGCCTACATTAGTTACATGTAATCCAACTTGATGAATCTAAGGATACCATATTCTAGAATCCAGGATCAATGGTGTGTTTAAAGGGTAATTATTCTAGAGGGTTAGATCTATATTATGCCTTTATTTTGGCTGAGGCTTGACAGTTTAAGGGAACATGTGGTGGTTTGATCTAGGAACATCATTGGAAGTCAGTTAAGGGCTTTAGTGAGAGTTCTCATTTTGAATGTGTGATAATGTGGAGGATGGTTTCGGGGTTCAATTTGTAAACATTCCAGACACATATGCTAGGTATTTTCATGATAAGTCATTTAAAGTGGCTTGACATGTTTTCCATATTCAAATATGTACGGTCTAATGGAACTATTTTAAAGCACGTTTTTATTTTAAGGTGAGTGCAGTGTAATGATCGGATATGTATTCATGGAATGGTAGCATGAATAGTTACTATTTGGTCAATCAATATTAGACCGTTACTCCTAATGAGTTCCCTATCCGGAGCTCAGATATGATCATGTTTTCCTGGTTAAATATTTCATACCATGTCATAGTTAAAATATTGAGGAGTGTTATTTGTAGGAAATTCAAATGATGGTGGTATCATGACTTATAATTTTCCCATTTGTAATATTAAAAAACTATGATGGGGAGAACCATCAGATAAATTCAAAGGATAATAATACATGATTTTGTATATAACTAGAAGGTCTTAGGTACAGATCCATTTTAGTGTACCCATCGGTAAATGAGAATTGAATCATGTTTTGGTGACATAATCACCAAAATCATAAGTAATTACTTGAGACACGTTTGGGCATTTAGAATTAAAATATGACTATTTCAATGAGACTTCATAACCCTCGTAGGTTGGGTGATGTCTTTTCTGATCTATATGGATTCTCAAGGATGAGAAGTTAAAGGTAGGGAGATTCTAAGGTCTATTTATTTTAAAAATATTGAATCCCAAGTGGATTTGAACCTTTACATTTACATAATAATTCATTTTTAAAATCGAGATTCAAAAATGAAATTTAGAGAGTTGAAAATCATCAACCTATTTATTGGACATTGGTGAAGGACTGTGATGACTCTTAGAAGTGATTCTGAGTTTCAATAGCATTGAGATAAGAAATTATAATTTTTGTAGGGTCTGCTTGGGTGCAATGATTTTCTCAAACTATACGGCCCCATTGAGGCATATTTTAGGGAAAAATGTGAAGTTCATGGGCTATGCACTATTTTTCATAAAATTTTTCCTATCCCACACATGTAGTGCCATTTATGTAGTACATATACACTATTCACTACATTTTTTCATATAGTTAGTTGAACCATGTAGGAAAAACTATACGGGGTTATTTATAATGTAGGGGATGCCTCATGGTCGGCATCTAGATGGGATAACTTTGCCTCCCAAAATGTGCAGTATATTAATTTTATTTAAATTAAAATAATCAATTAAAATAAAAAAATATGTTAAAACTTAATTATATCCCACATCTTACCCTAACATGTGTCACATGATCCCCCTCAGCCGAACCCCTATGGCTCACACCCCTCCATCAATAACCCTCCTCTCTTGAGACTATTTTCACTGTTTTACTTCATGATTATCACTTGATCCCTTCAGGTATGCCCCTGGTTCCCTATAATTTACTTTTTCATTGATTTTCTCACTCCCAATTTACTGTTCATTTTGGATGAACCCTAGGGTTAGGGTTTAACGTAGTTTTTTCTT
This sequence comes from Viscum album, assembly GCA_963277665.1. Classification (NCBI taxonomy): domain Eukaryota; kingdom Viridiplantae; phylum Streptophyta; class Magnoliopsida; order Santalales; family Viscaceae; genus Viscum; species Viscum album. The sequence continues at coordinate 1,079,855,568 of OY728153.1, read as the reverse complement.
CCTTCTCAACTGTTAGGGAGTATGAGGGATCTCTTACGTAGTCCATGTTTGTATTCCAATATACAATTCCAAAAGAGAATCTATATGGTTCATTTTTCTTTGACCACTTTTGATTTGAAATAGGGTTACCCTAGTTATTGTTTGTTTCTCAATTTTTATTTAGGGATTTTGATGTTTTTATGTCTCGTGGGTTTTTTAAGTATATTGTTCTTACCATGATGGTTTCGAGTCACCAAAGCCAAAGGTGACATTCCATATACGAATTGTTAAATATATATATATATGTATGTATGTATGTTCCCCCATTATATATATATTCAGCAATGGAATTGAATATATATATTTATAAGAATAGGTGTTCTTAAGTTGAATATAAAAAATTATTAGTGGTGTATGTGGAAGTAGGTGTATGAATATATGTTTATATGTATGGATACACTTATTCATATTCATGTTCATTTGAAACTATACATAGGAGCTAGGTGTCCTTATGTATATGAGAAGATTATTATACTTGGAGGTGGGAATCATCAGCTTAAAGTGGTTTCCAATAAAATCATTAAGCGAAAAAGTGTTCATATTTAACATCATATTTAGGTATGCAGTTTACACATTTTTTCTTTGTCTCAAAATTTTTATATGTTAATTAAAAAGGCGTCTTTATAAGTTGAATTATAATTAATTATTGTGAATAATACTGAATTAATTTATTGTTGAGAAACAATGTCATGTTTTTAGTAAAACCCCTCAGATAAGGTGCATTGTATTCTAAAATGAAAAGTAAGGATTATTTATTTTAAATTATTATTTGGTGTAATACTTTGATGTTTTTTATGCTAGAGTGACATTGTTGATATGAGTCATGATAGCATATATCATATCCTGTTATATTTAAAAGGAATTGTTTAAATTCATTTATGTGTAAGTAAATTGATGAAACTTTTTGTATTATTAATTGTAATAGAAATTATTAATGGGAAAGGATAAATAGAGAATAATTCTTTACCATTTCCATGAAATGGATTTCTATGCATGTGATGATTGAAATATTAAAATTACACTTTGTGTTATGTGATGTCTATACTATGAAATTGATTGATTAAGGATGAATTACTCTCTTTATTTATTTTCCCAGGATGGTTATATAGATATACTTCTATGTATTGTTTCTTTATGATTGAGAATCTTTTTATAAGGATTTCAACGTGTGGGTAATTGAGAGGCCAAGCCTTATAAGGATGGAAAATGCATGAGTCACCTTTTTATGTGAGTTTGAAATAGAATTTTCTAGGTATTGAATTTGACATGTGTAATGGAATTGATTATATCATATTGAATTAATTAAAGGTTTATGTGGATTTGGTGATACATAGATTCATACTAGAATTCCAATGAAAAAGTCAATTGCATTGAACCCTAATTATACTACAGTGACACTTGGAATCCATAGTCGACTTCTAAGGATGGACTTTGAGGCTTGACATTTATGACATGGGTGATACATGGACCCAATAGAAGAATGAAAAGGATGGACTCATTGGGGCATGGATTATATGTCCAGTGATACATGGATTGAAATGATAATTCTAGGCACAAACTTCAAAAACATTTAGTCTTTACTTCATGGGTGATATTAGGGCTCTAATATTTGACAACCAAGGACAAAAGCAATTGGAAATGACATTATACCACATAGAAAGAGATATTGGGTTCATGGGAGGTTTTCAAAGAATGGGCATGTAAGGTGTCAGGTCAGATTATACCCGGAGAGATAATTCAATTTTAGCTTTGGGATACCAAATAAGAACATAGGTTCTAAATGGGTTTTTTAATGAAATGAATTATATGATGTTTCTACTAAGTCAAATAAAATTCATGGATTTTTATTTATTATTACTTATTTGATGGGATTTGTAAGCATCATTTATTACATATCCATGTAAGGGATTTTGGGATATGTGCAGGGTCTCAAGGATTATAAATTAAATGAGATGAATGGTTCATTGAAATTTCTTAAAATGAAATAGCCTTGATTGAAAAATTGTGGACTTATTATTTAACTGTAAATACTAATATAGTTGGATATAATTTTAGAACATAGATTTATAGGATTCTTACCTTTGAGTACATTGTTTACTTGTTTCATATTACCTTCACATTGATTAGTTTATAATTCACATAATGGATTGGACTACACACCATGGGTGTCTGCCAGCGATGATTTATATGTCACACCCTATTTGGGACACCATTTCACTATGGTACTAGAGTAGAAATTCTTTTGTGTAGGACATCAGACTTGGCTTGTATCTATGTCATTGTACCTAGTAGTTAGGATCAAAGGACTGAGCTAGAGCCTAAAATTCACATGGAGACCACATAATTAAGGCTCTTAGTTCATTTTTTATTTCATATATTGTACTCTATTTTTTCCTATTGTATTTCAATTGATTTTACTTATGTACCATCACAATGAAATTCATGAATGATTTGTATAAATTGGAGTTTGTCTCTTTTATATTCATTTGATTATTATAATTCTACCACTACGATCTATCGTTCCTTTATTATACTTCTTATACTATTATAAACTATTTATTGTAATTGTACTGTTGTGTTACCCTGGACATGAGCATATAGTCTCCCCCATTGTCAACTCTTTAGACCCTCATGGATAGTCAACATCATCTGGCATATATAGAGATGCACCTAAGGCCAGGTGACCCATAAGATCAACTATAATCTTAGTGGTCAGTAGAGCCTAGACGTTCTATTATGTATACAAGGCTCTTTTTTAAAGATATTTTATTTTATAACCTTTTGGAAATATTCTGAATGTATAGTAGTTTTCAAAGAAAAAAGTATTCAATTTTTTTATGTTTAAGGAGTTCTTAATATTATTTTTAAGGATTCATTTGTATATTTGAAAACGTTTATTTTCAATGTAAATGATTTCAGTGATTTAAAAAAAAATTTATAGGTTTTTAAAATATTTTCTAATAAAAAGGGTTCAAAAATATTTTTCAACTCCATTTTCAAAGAAATGGTTTTCAGAAATGTTTTCAAAGATCATTTATAATTTTATAATAATTTTTAAAAAAAAATCAATCACTTTTTATATGATTCAAAATAATTGGTTTTCAAAATCCTGTCATGATTATTTTATTAAGAAAAATATTTTCAAAAATATTTGAAGTTTTTTTTATTTTTATAAAGTAAAATAATTTTATTGCTTTCTTTATAATTTTTCATATATATTTACAAAGAAAATTACTTTCAAAAGGTTTTATGTTTTAAAAATCAATTTTCAAAGAAGAAATTAAAAATTCCCGAAGAAAGGTTTTTTAAATATATTTCATAAATATTTTCTATATAAGATGACATCTTATGGTGTTAATCCTTCCTTTCAGGGAAAATTACCTAAAAGATCCATTTATATTCTTTCTCTGGATGGTTGTTGTTTTAAGGGATTTTTTTTATGAAACCCATTTATTTCATAGGTTATATGTCGATGAAACCTATTTCTCTTGCATGAGTTATATGATTATAAAGCCCTATTCTTTTCATGAGCTATGGTTTGATAAAGGTTTTATGAAAAATATCTATTTCCTAAAGCATATTATATGATTACTTATTTATTTTCCCCATTATATTTCATGATTTATGATGTTATGAATGAATAAGAATTAGTGTCACACATATGCATGATTTCATTATGATATGGGAGGAACCTATATATCCCTCCAACACATTGGGTAATGATATATATCTCATGAGATATATGTGGCTAGAAAGAGGATTGAACTCAGTTTAGTTAAGAAATTTTTCCACTATGATGGTATTGGGAGTGATCTATAACTAATAATATGATCATGGGAGTCAACCATGAATACCATATTCATATTGAGAGGTAACTTATACTACAAATATGGACATTTCATAGATTCTTTTATTTTTAAGGCAATATTTTTATATTCTTATGTGTCTTCTAAAATTCCATGTCTTATTCCTTTTTTATTCTTTCATGGGTTATTCTCTTGATTCCCTAATAATTCGTGTAATATGAATTTCCAATATTAATACCATGTTTATTGTTTATAATATTTAATATTTAGTGTATGAACATTAAATTTTAGGCTCATGTTCTCATACCCATATGTTCATCTTATGATTACATGTCTACTTTAATTGCACTTATTGAGCATTCGATCTCACTTTATTTATATTTCATATCCCCAGGTTATGAAGATATTTTTTATGATAAAGTATTAAATGGGATGATAATTGAGAGAAATATTTAATATTATTAACAATGTTATAATATTTTGGTCAATGATTCCAAAGTCACTAAAATATTATGGTCCTCGTGTATGTAATTTTGTAATGCGATGAATATTCATCAAATAAAATGTAATATCCTTTTATGTTAAGCTTGGATCACTATAGTATCCTTGAATCATATCCCTAGTAATGTATATGCAACATCAATGGATAAAATAATATACAAAAAATAATTTTTGATGGATCATATAAAACATTTTGTGATGAAAACAACCCTTCTTATTAAAAAGAAACATTTTAAAACCTAAAATGTTTTTAAAGAAATTTTCTTTAAAAATAACATCAAATCATATAATGGATGTATAAATGAAATAATTTTCACTAAAATGGGAAGAATCATTAATGTATTAAATTTTTAAAAATACACTCCTTCCACATTTTTAGTAAAATAAAAAATTAATTGTTTTGAAAATTACATGAAGATTCCTTTCAATAAATTTTTGATATAATTATGACATGGGTAAAAATCCCTTACGACCTTGGTAACTTTTCACCCATAAACCCCATGAAAGAAAAGTAATCAAATGGATAAGCAAATAAAAAATATTTTAAGGAAAATCACCATAATAATGTTAATGGGTAGTATATGAATTATATATAAGAAATATATGGTGAATATGGCATGTTTGTCAACGAAGTAAAAAGTGAGATGGAAATCTAATACCATAAGTCACGACTTACAAAAAAATATTTCAAAACACTTTAATAATAAGTATATGTTTAATATAAATCTATTAAAAACCCATATTCATATATATCATACCATAAATAATTTTATTAAAAACTAATTTATTAACAATTTAATGATAATGTTGTGTTTTTGGTTATAAATGATTTTTTGTGTATGTTTTTCTTTTTGTTAGTTTTTTTCCTATTTCATTGATATTGGATTCATAATATATAGAATGAAAAGAATAATATAAAAAAATTTAGTTTTAATTTATACGTGTTATACTAATCCCATGAATTTAGTGATACAAAAATAGATACACCATTCAGAGAGATGGTAGGCTGAATGTACACTGAAATGCCATTTCATTTTCATAATAGATGGAAAAAAAGAAAATTATGTGATATTTATTATCATTATAGAATATATTTTATTTTTTAAATATCACATATTTTAATTAAACCAATCATTAATACATTCCATGTAATGTGTGAACAAATCAAATCACTTTATGAGGCGGTGTCCCACTGTACACACGAACGACATTATCATATTCATAAAAAATAAGATATATAAGGGTATGTGTGATAAAAAAATATCACAAAAAAATCATAAATATTAGATATATATATATATATATCATATATAAATAATATATTTCTAATTATGTCTATCCTTGGGAAGCGGTAATGAAAAAATGAATGATATTGGTTCATGAGGCAGTACTCTGCCATACACACGAATGTTAATATCATAACCTTTTTGATGGAAGTGGAAATGATTGTAGCTCATTAAAATAACATAAAAATATCCCAGTTTATAAAATATATTGAAAATGTTATATAATATAGACTTAATATACTGTTAATGTTCTAGAGGATAAAATAAAACAAAAACTCTTGTTGATGAACATTACCCCTTCTTCGGGTATCCTCCATACGATTTTACTAAAATACATTATAAGATGCATTTATGACCAAAATAAAGATTATAAGATTAATGGAGGAAATCTGGGGAGTTATTTTCTCAGTTATCAGTCAACACAAGAGGGTTTTAAGGAGTAAAGAAGAAAGAAGAGGCGATAGAAGTTTAAAAGGGGGGAGAGGACACACTCGATATTTTCAAAACGAATTGAGTGATCAAAAAAATTTCATATGTAAAAAAGGTTCAAAATGGACCATTATAGAACCTTAGAGGTTTAATGGTTTAAATATAGACTTAAAATTGATTTTATAATTTATTACAGTTCATTTTCGGCCTTATATTTTTAGTTTATCCTCTAATGTACTGTTTTTTACCTTAACCACGATAATTAATTTTTATTGAAATCACTATTCAATTTGGCCATAAATTAATTTTATGATATTAGATAATATAAATTATTATAAATCCAAATTTAAAATGAATTTTTTAAAATTTATATCGGATAAGTAGAAAATTTTAATTTTAAATTAATCCCACAGATGTTACAAGAATGTTAGTTTATCAATAAAAAATGTTCAAAAGGTTACAAGGTTTTTTTATCTTAACTTGATATTAAATAGATTGAAGTGAAGAAAATTAGATTAATGGATTAATTATTGAACTAATTTTACTTTAAAACCAATTTAATATTTAATTTATCTTTATAAATAATCAAAATTAAAAATATGTTTTCAATAAAATTGTTGTATTTTTTACTACTTATCAAAAAAACATATAATTTTTAAAAAATGAAAAAAAATCACCCTAAGATTATTTTGATATTAATAATTAAAAATTTAATCTCATTTTTAATAATTTTTTTTTCAAAATTGATACAAATAATTTTAATATAATAGTGATAATGGAGAAAAAATTGTTCTTTAGAAAAAAAATAGTTTTAATCTTAAAATTGTAATTATTCATATCTCTAGTATAGAAAATGAATGATATGAATGATAAATTTTTTATCAAATATATAATATAAAAATTTAATTTAAATCATTCAAGAAATGTGATTTTTTTTATTTCATTGTGGTGAAAAAATTTTATGCACATAAAAATAGTTTGTTAAAAAGTGATTTACATTATTATGAAAAAGGTATTTATATTCATTTCTAAATAATTTTTCATGAAAAAATAATTCATATATACATGTTTAAGCAATATATTCTCATAATTTAGTTAATCCTATTTATACACTCCATTCCTATTGTAACATCTCAGGTAAATAAATAATAATAGATTTTTATATTTAATAATATTTGTGAATTAAATATTAATTTTACTTGAAATAGGATTCTATGTTTGATGGCCTTCCCAATACGCAATAATGGATTTCTTTGAAATATTACATTGCACACTAATAATATAATAATATTATTTTAAATGGTAGTTAACATCTAGCCATTATATTGGCGTGAATGAATAGAACTAACTAAAATATGATTATACATGTTTATAAAATGTTTTTATATTTACAAAATAAATTTTAGAGGCTTAAAATAAAAATGAATTTGACTTCAAGCATAAATACACTAATATTCAATAAAAGGTCGATTTACCACCTTTTGTTGGAAAACCCAATTTAAATATATTTTCTGTCACTTTGATATGTTCTATTTGAAGAAATAAATGTTTTCTTTAGAATCGGGGCATCCAAATTTACTTAGGATGAAATTTTGGTACTTTTCTGATAAATTTTTTTAAGGAATAGTACAAAAATACTGTATTTTAATTCAAGACTGCATTTTAAAATAATTTATTTATATGGTTAGATTATATTTTTAATTAGTTTGAAAGTTTAATTATATTATTTTTTTACTATTTCATCCAATGTTGGTCATTGGAAGTAATTTTAGTTTGAAATGGGACATAAACAACTGTCAGTATTTTGATAGATATTATTTCTTAAAACATGCTAATTATCATGAAAAATCGAAATAATTTTAAATTAATTTTTTACAATTCTATGTTTTATATTTTCAAAAATTGATTCCCAATTTTGAATCAGGATTTCCAAATTATGTAAATAGGTAACTTATATTTTTAGATATTAGGAATATTTATTTCAGTAAAAATTTTATTTACCATGGTTAAAGAAAAAATATGGTAAATAAGGGTGAAAAATATTATTATAATAATATAAAATTACCCTAACATGTGTCCTAATCAAATTTTTTGATACATTTATGACCATTTTCATCTTTGGGTCGATTTGGGGACCCCATGGATCCACTTGGGAGTGATATTGACACTTTATTTTAATTAACTTAAAGTAAAGGCAAGAATGACATAAACCAATATCTTTTAGTAAATAAAATTTTTTCATAGTGTTATATAAGTTATATCTTCCACTATAAATATGAATTTAAAATATATATATATTTCTTACATCATTGTATTTTATTTATAATTTTTATACATAAAATAAATAAAATTATTTGTGACACAATAACGATGAAGTGTTTACCTAATTAATGAATGATTTAAATAAATAAGATTATAAATACTAAAACAGTATCAAAACCTGTCCAATTATTATTGGGTGATTTTTTGGTTAACATAAGTTATCTTATTGTCTACATTAATTATTTTTGGAACTTTTTAAAACTGAAGATATGTTTATAATAAAATAATTGTTTCAAACATTCCTAAAAACCCCCTCCCCCACTTATAAAAGGACACCACTTCTAACCCATTACTCACACCTCTCAAGCCCCTTGGCTCAACCAAACTCAACCTAAATAAAATCCCTACACCTCTCTAATCCTATTAAAAGCCATACCATAGGCATAAAACACTTCAAGTATAATTTTAGGTTCAAACCAAAGGGAGATACCCGATTTTAAGGCAATGCCTACTTTTAAGTTCTTTTATTTATTTTACTTCTTCAACCGCCTAAACTATATTTATTAATTTATTTTATAATAAAAACAGTATCCTCAATATAATAGGTTGTTTTTATGAAAATTATTCTAACTACACTTACACACACCTCCATTTAATGGATAAATAACATATTGTTCTTGTACATGGCGAACTAGTGCCTCACGAAACGTTGATTATTAAATCTTCTTCTACCACCTCTTATGGTGGACATTAATATGGAACTATATTTATATATGATATATATTATATTTATATTGTTTCTATTATTTTTTACTTTTCAATTATATAATACCTTTATGGTTTCCATAGTGGGTTAATATGATAATTTCATTTGAGGAAGTTCGGGCTACCGCCCCCTCAAAGTGATATGACTCGTTCATGCCTTATGTGGGAAGAATAAAGGATGCCATTAATGAAATTATATATTATATTATAATATAATTATAATATACCTAGGTATAATTATGTTTTAATTTCATTAAAAAACTCAATTGAAATGAAAGTAGCATTTGTGCATACGTACGACTTACCGTCTCCGTGAACGATGCATTTCATTTCTTATCTCAAAATGTTATGTTCTATTATAAATACATATATATACTAAATATATATGATATATATGTTATCTAAATCATTAATATCATTCTTAAGAAAATGTAATTTCTGCCACATGAATAATCTATAATTATAACAAATTCATTTTAACTCATGTTTCGAACAACGACGAAATGTAAAATATGAACTCAAATAATTAAATAATTGTTATATAAAAGTAATAAGTGATATAATAGAAATAATAAACTTGATAAATGTTCTTAATTATGTATAAATTAACTTACATTTATTATTCATGAAATTAATGAACAAAGGGGCCAGGTCGGACATGAGGAAAGGGAACTTCTTAACCCATTTTCCATTATTTGGGTTAATCATCTACTTTATTATTATTTTTTCGTGATATGACTATGTGAGAAATTAAATTTTTATATTCTATCTGGTATTTATACATTATTTATGTGTACTTATTGTTAATACACATAATTAATCTATTTTATTTACAAAATGATCTTTGTAAGGGACATTTTCTCATACTCCTTTCTTTGAGGCATATTTTGTTTTATACACGACTTTCTATTATATGTTATATAAACACCATTGACTTTTAATTTAATTAAAAGGTAATATATTTCAAAGAGGAATTTTAGTAAAATAATAAAATAATGTTTTAATGTAAGCAGTGATGACGACCTTTTCCGCCACCGTGATTATTATTTGATCTGTGGCTTCCTTGACCAACTGTAATGTTTTTAAAAGAAAAATAAATACCATATACTCTTTTATGTATTTTGTTATTGAAAATGGTCCGGATAATGGGTTTTTTTGTCAATATATTAAAATGAAATATTGTGATTTAAATATGGAAATGTAATATTTCTTTTATATTTATATTATGCGTTATGATTTTATAATAGTACTTGGAAATATAGGGGGTGGTTACGTGATAAACCAAATGATAGGTGGGGCTGTGATAGACCAAGATGGGTGGTCACCTTATAACCTCCAATGCACTGGGTATGGAAGTTGGCCATATGGATATTCCATTTAGTGATATATATGGAAGTCAAGCATATGGTTATTCCATCTATGAATATTTATGTCCCAAGTTACCTTTATATGTTATATATTCTTTTAATGGGTTTTACGGTTATCTTTTGGTTAAAAAATGGAAATAAATTATATTTTATTTAGTGAATATTATTTACTACTTCATAAAGGTGGAAGGTATTACTTATGATAAGGTATTAATGGATTACATGTTGTTTTGAAAAAGTAATAGTTTTCAATCGTTGAGTATCCCTTTCAGAGATTTTTGTGCTCATACCATGTTTTTGAAATGTTTTTCACAGGTCATAAAGAGGAATAGGGTCAAGGTTGGGATCATGGAAAATTCATGTTGTCTAAAACATGGAACTAGACATGACACTTTTTTTGAAATAGTTTTTATTTTATGAAAAAAATGGAAACGGAGTAGAAGTGTCTACTTTGAAATTTTTGAGATGAAATGTAATAGTTATGGCCTAACTCTCTAAAACTATAAACCTGAAACGTTTCTCAATGTGAATTATTCATTTAATTAATGATTATGTAATGTTTTTTGGACATGTCCTAATATTTGGTTTTAGAGGTCAGTTTAGTCATTTTTAGGAGTTTGGGAACTGTTAAATTAATATCCATAAATTAATTTATGTTAATCATGAAATGATATAGCATTTACAGATTACCATGTTTTTATTCCTAAGATATTTCTATGTTAGGAATGGTTTTCCGCTGAGGAAATAGGGTAGTTGTGCTGGGAAGGCATACCGAAGAGAATATCCTTCTAAACCAGCATCCTGAGATTGTGGGAATTAGAACTGAATAGACTGTTTCAGTGATGGATCAGTTGACACAGTTGATAAATGGTGACTGATTTTATTGATGATATTTTGGATTATTCTAAAATTAAAGAGAAACATTAATGTCCTTTAAGGGTTTTCTTGAAAACCTCAAAAGAAAAAAAACTGTATGGTAAATTGAGTATGTGTGAGTTTTAGTTACAATAAATTTTTTCCTTGGTCACATTGTTTCGTAAAATTTCATAATAGTTTATCCTGCTAAAAAAGATATTGAAGAATGGACAAGACACTCAAATATAACTATGTTTTTTAGTTTTTCTGGATTAGTGGGTTATTACCAGAGGTTTGATGAGAATTTTGTATGGTTATATAGTCCAAAAAATAAGTTAACTCGAAAAGGTGTTAAGTTCATCTAGGAAAAGTAATGGGATGATTGTTTTCATGAATTGAAGGGAAGATTGATGAATGATCTAGTTTTGGAACTGCCCTCCTGGAATAGTGAGTTTGTTATCTATAGTGATGATTTATTGAAAGGAAATAGTTGTGTATTTATGCAGAATGATTAGGTATTGCTTATGCTTCATGTCAATGAAACCTCATGAGTTAAATTACCTTACACGTGATTTGGAATTAGTTACTGTTGTTTTTTCTTTAAAAAAATGAGAGGCATCATCTGTTTGGTGTAAAATGTGAAATATATTCTGACCACAAATGTTGGAAGTATATATTGAATCAGAATAAATTTAACATGATATAAAGGAGATGGTTGGAGTTAATCAAGGATTATGATTTCTCAATTACTTAACATCCAGGAATGAAAAATAAATTGGTTGATGCTTTGAGTTGAGAAATTAATTCTACATTAACCATGCTATGATTAGAACAAGATCCTTTGGTTTTTTATTTGATGAAATTTCGCATAGAAGCTGTTGGTGCTGCAAATTCTTATGTTTTGTTTCAGGTGTCAGTGAAAACATCTATATCAGAAAAAATAATAATGAAAGTGTAGAAAGAAGACGGTGAGTTGTAGAAAAAGGTAGAGTTGGTACATAAGTGTATGTTACCTGATTTTAACATTAATAATGATTATATTTTAAGGTTTTGGAAGAGATTATGTGTGCCTAGTGATTAAATTTTGAAGATTGAATTGTTTTGTGAAGCACATATTTCTCCATTTTCAGTTCAACCTATAAGTACTATGATGTACAGATATCGTTGGGATTATTACAGTTTGGATGGAATGAAAAGAGACATTGTTGACATTACTGTGAAGTGTTTAACTTTTTAGTGGGTTGAAGCATAGTGGAAGTTATTGAAAGGAATTCTTTAGTCTTTACTGGTGCCAGAGTGGAAAATGGGAAAATATATCTATGGAATTTCTTATGGGATTACCAAATACATCTTAAGGTAATAATTCAATCTAGGTTACTGTTGATCGATTGACTAAATCTTATCATTCCTTCTTTTTTGAGATTCTTTGTCTCTAGATCAATATTCTCAATTGTATGTTAAATAGAAATCTAGGTTTAATGGAGTTCCCCTCTCCATTATATCTGATCAGGATCTGAGGGTCACTTATAACTTTGTTAATGACCTTCATAAGTTGTTTAGTACTAAATTAAATTTTAGTACAACTTTTCATTCAAAATCTGATGGGAAGTCAGAACAAACAATTAAGACCTTGGAGGATATGTTACGTGCTTTATAAATGGATTAATAGGGATATTGGGACCAACATCTTTCTTTGGTTGAGTTTTCTTATAATAATAGTTTTCATTCTAGTATAATGATGGCTCTATTTGAAGCATTATATGGGATGCGGTGTCAAACTCCATCTTTTTTGGTTGATGTTGGTGAAAGGAATATTACAGGGACATAATTGGTAGAAGATATGGTAGAAAAAAGATCATTTGATTCAGAAGAACATGAGAATACCTCAGAACATTCAGGAAAGTTATACAAATAACTGAAGGATGGATCTTTCATTTGAGTTAGGTGATCATGTATTTCTCAAAGTTTCTCTATGGAAAAGTGTGATGCATTTTGGTAAGAAGAGAAATTTGAGTTCAATTTTCATTGGAACCTATGAAATCCTACAGAAGGATGGATCAGTTTCCTTCTAAATGGATTTACCTTCAAGTTTATCCCAAATACACAATTATTATAATGATTAAATCTTGAGAAAGTATAGGCCAGATCTATCTCATGTTTTGAGCCTAGAGGTAGTTAAGTTGGAAGAGAATCTCTCTTATGGGGAACAACTAGTTTAGGTTCTTGACTGAAGAGAGATAGTGTTGCGGAATAAGGTAATTAATAAGGTAATATTTATGTGGAAAAAACATACGGTTGAAGAGGCATCATGGGAATCTAAAAAAACTATAGGGATAAATATTCCCACATATTTGATAAGTGAAAAACAATTGCGAGGACAGAATTTACAAAAGTGGGGGAAGGATGTAACATCCAAGGTAAATAAAGAATAATAAATTTTCTTATATATTAATATTTGTGAATAAAATTTTAATTTTACTTTAAATAGTATGCTATGTTCGATGGCTTACCTGATACACAACAATAGGTTTATTTGAAATTTTACATTGCACACTAATAATATAATAATATTATTTTAAATGGTAGTTAACGACATGCCATTGTATTTGTGGGAATGAATAGAATTAACTATAATATTATTATACATTTTTGTGGAATGTTTTTACATTTACCCAATAAATATTAGAGGCTTAAAATAAGAAAGAATCTAATTTTAAGAATAAATACTCTAATATTCATTAAAAGGATGATTTACCGAATTTTGATGGAGAACCTCATTAAAATATAGTTTTTTTCACATTTATATGTTCTATCTGAAAAAATAAAATTCAACATTATAATCGGACCATCAAGTTTTACTTTGGATACAATTTTGGTAATTTTCTGATAAAAGTCATATTTAATGAATATGAAAAAATTCGGTATATTAATTCAAAATTGTATTTTAATATAATTTATTTATATGTATATATTATCTTTTTAATTGGTTTTAAAGTGTAATTATATTATGTTTTCACTATTTAATCAAATGTTGGTCAATAGAAGTAATTTCACTTTGAAATTGGACATAAATAAGTGTCAATCTTTTGATAGATTTTATTTGTTAAAAACACAATTTATGTTTTGGTAGTGGGAATTAATTTTAAATTAATTTCTTCCACATATATGTTTTGAATTTGGAAAAATGGATTCAATATTTGTAATTAGGAGGTCCAAATTGTTTAAATAGGTAATTTTTATATATAGACATTATGAATATTTATTTCAGTAAAAATTTTACTTACCTTGGTTAAAGGGAAAATCTTGTAAATAAGTGTAAACAAATATTATTATATTACTATAAAATTACACTAACATGTGTCCTAATACTATTGGTTGATAAATTTCTGACCATGGGAATCCTTAGTTCAATATTGGGACCCCCTAGAGCCACATAAGAGAGATAATGACACTTTATTTTAATTAAATTAAAGTAGAGGAAACATGATGGTAATGTTTTTATAAATTTTAGACAAAAAATAAATAAATATATTCATGACACAATAATGATGCATTCTTTACTTCATTGATGAATGATTTAAATAAATAAGATTAAAAATATATATAAAATATCAAAACCTGTCAAATTCATATTGGATGATTTGAATTCAAACATGAGTTATCTCATCGTCGACATTAATGATTTTTGGTCCTTTTGAAACCGGAGATATGTTTATAATAAAATAATTGTTTCAAAAATTCATAAAGAGAACCTCCTCCCCCTTATAAAAGAACAAAACTTTTAACCCATTATTCACACCTCTCAAGCCCCTTGAATCATCCAAAACCTACCTAAATAAGCTCCCCACATCCATCTCCTCCTCTTAAAAGCCTTACCTTAGGCAGATGGCACTTCAAGTAATACTTTTGGTTCAATCCGAAGGGAGATACATGATTTAAAGGTAACATCTTCTTTTAAGTTATTTTATTTTATTCTACTTCTCCAACCCCTAAACTACTTTTATTAATTTCTTTCATAACAACACCAATATCCTAATTATACATTGTTTTTGTTATGAGAAGGATTCAATCTACACAAACACACACCTCTATCTAATGGGTAAAGAACATACTATTTCATTGGACGACGAACTACAGCCTCCTGAAAGAATTTTTTTTAATCTTCTTCTACCAACTATTATGGTGGACATTAATATGGAATTGTATTTATATGTGATATATATTATATTTATCTTGTTTCTATGCTTCCTTATTATTCATATATAGAATTACTTTATGGTTTTTATAGTGGGTAAATGTTATAATTTCATCTGAGGAATTGAAGACTACCGCCCCCTCAAAGTGATATGAATCATTCATGCCTTATATAGGATCTATAAAGGATGGAGTTAATGAATTATATATGATATTATATTGTAATTATAATATACCTTTGTATAATTATGTTTTAATTCCATTAAAATATGAAATAGAAATTAAAGTAGCGTTCATGCATACATAGGGATTACCGTCTCCATGAAGGTCGAATTTCATTTATTCTCGCAAAAAGATATGTACTATAAATAAATACATATATATGATGGATATATATGATATATATGATATCTAAATAATGAATATCATTATGGAGATAATGTAATTTCAACCACATAAACAATTTATAATTATAACAAATTAATTTTAAGTCATGATCTGAACATCGACCCAATGTCTGATATGAACTCAAATAATTAAAAAAAGTTATCTAATGTTAATAAGTGATATAAAAGTAATAATAAACTTGAAAAGAGTTTTTAATAATGTAGATATTATCTTAGGTTTATTATTCAGTAACTTAATGAATGAAGGGGTCAAGTCGGACATGAGGTAAGGGAACTTCTTATCCCAATTTCCATTATTTGGGTTCATCATCTACTTCTTTATTATATCTGGATATGACTATGTGAGAAATTAATTTTTTATATCCTATATAGTATTTATGCACTATTTATGTGTTCTTATACTAAATACATATAATCGATCTATTTTATTTAAAAAATTATTTCTGTAAGGGACATCATCTCAATATCCTTTCTCTAAGGCATATTTTATTTTATACACGGCATTATTTTAAACGGAATATAAACACCCTTGAATTTTTATTTCATTCAAAGGTAATATTTTTCTATGAGGAATTTTACAAAAGGGAAAAAATTAATGTAAGCGGTGACAATGACCTTTTCTGTGGCTGTGAGTATTATTTGTTCTTTGTATTCCTTAAACAACCATTATGTTTTTAAAAGGAAGATAAATAGAATATAATTTTTATGTATTTTGGTATTGAAAATGGTTTTGATATTGGATTTTTATGTCAATATATTTAAATGATATATGATGATTGAAATGTGGTAATTATATCTTTCCTTTATAATTTTTTATGTGTTATGATTTTACAGTGGTGCCTGGACATTTGACTAGTTATTACGTGATAAACCAAATGAAATGTGGTGTTGTGATAGAACAGGATGGGTGGTTACATTATAACCTCCAATGAATTGGGTATGGAAGTCAGTCGTACTGCTATTACATTTTGTGATATTTTTTGAAGTCGACCATACGGTTATTCCATATAATAATGTTTATGATCCAAGTTACCTTTATATGTTATATGTTCTATCTATGGGTTTTAAGGTAATATTTTGGTTAAAAATGGTAATAAATGATATTTTATTTAGTGATGAGTATTTACTACTTCATAAAGGTGAAAAGTATAAATTATGATAAGGTATTCATGGTTTACATTTTGTTTTGAAAAATGAACAGTTTTTCTTTTTTTTGTATCCCTTATTGAGGGTTTGTGATTATCCCATGTTTTTGAAATGTTTTTCATAGGTCATAATGTGGATTCAGGTTAAGGATGGGATCAAGGAACAGTTATTCTTTCTACAACAAGGAACTAGACATGACTCTTTTTTTCTAAAAGATTATATTTTATTGAAAAAATCGAAACTGGGTAGATATGTTTACTTTGTAATTTTTGAGATGAAATGTAATAGTTATGGAATAACTCTTTAAATCTCTAAACCTAAAAATATTTTCAACGGGAATTATTCATTTAATTCATGATTATGAAATGTTATAAGGTAATTTTTTTTTATAATTTGAATTAGAGATCGATTTATAAAATTTTAGGAGTTAGGGTATTGTTAAATTAATATCAATAAACTAATTTATGTTAATTATGAAATGATATAGAATTTAAATATTACCATGTTTTTTTTCCTAAAATATTCATGTGTTAATAATGGTTTGCTGCTGGGTAAATAGGGTTGCAGTTCTGGGACAACATACAGATGAGAATAACCTTCTAAATCAGCAACCTGAGATTGTTGGAATCAGAACGGAATAGTTTGTTTCATTGATGGATAAGTTGACTCAGTTAATGAATAGTTACTGCGTTTATTTATGATATTTTTGATTATTCTAAAAGTAAATATTAACATGAAATTCATTTAAGGGTTCTCTTCCAAACCTTACAAGAAAATAAACTGTATGGGAAATTCAGTAAGTGTGAGTTTTCCTTAAAAAATATTTATTTCCTTGGTCCCATTGTTTCAAAATATGGCATAATTGTTGATCCTGCTAAAACATTTTTTTTTAATAATTTTCAAGACCCCCAAATATAGCTGGGATTCATAGTTTTTTTGGATTATCATCTTATAACTAGGGTTTTTTTTATTAATTTTGTACGTTTATCTAGTACAATAACTAAGTTATCTTGAAAAGGTGTTAAGTTCATCTGGGAAAGAAATGTGATGATTATTTCCAGGAATTGAAAATAAAAATGATGAATGCTCTTGTTTTGGAACTACCTTCTAGAAATAGTAAGTTTGTTGTCTAGAATGACGATTACTTGAAAGGACAGGGTTGTGACCATATTCCAAATGATCGGGTACCTGCTTATGCTTCACGTTAGTTGAATCCACATGAGTTAAATTAAACTACACATGATTTGGAATTAATTGCTATTGTTTTTTCTTTAAAAATTTGGAGGCATCATCTGTATGGAGTAAAATTTGAAATATATTCTAACCAAAAAATTTTGATGTATATATTCGCTCATAAATAATTAAACATAAGACAAAAGAGATGGTTGGAATTAATCAAGGATTATGGTTGCAAAATCCATTACCATCCGGGAAAGGAAAATAATGTGGTAGATGCATTGAGTTTAAAAAGTAATGCTACATTAACCATGATAAATTTGGAACAATATCCTTTGGTTTTTTATTTGATTAACTATGGCATAGAAGCTGTTGGTGCGAGAAATTCCTCAGTTTCCATCAGGTGTCAGTGAAATCATCTCTATCAAATAGAATTAAGAAAATGTAAAAAGAAGACAGTGAGTTTCAAAAAAAGGTATATCTGGTTCATAATGGAATGTTTCCTGATTTTAACATTGTTAATTATTGTGTTTTGAGGTTTGGGAAGAGATTATGTGTTCCTAGTGATTCACAATTGAAGAATACGCTGTTATGTGAAGCTCATAGTTCTCCATTTTCAATTCATCCTTGCATTACTAAGATGTAACGAGATCATCGAGAGTATTACTGGTGGGATGGAATGAAAAGAGATATTTTTGACATTACTGTGAAGTGTTTGACTTGTCAATTGGTTGAAGCAGAGTGGCAGTTACCGAAAAGAATTCTTTAGTAATTTATAGTGCCCGATTGGAAATTGGAAAATATATCCATGAACATTGTTATGGGATTACCAATGATATCTCGAGGTAACAATGTAATCTAGGTTACTGTTTATCGATTGACTAAATATACTCATTTCCTTTTTATTCAATATAATTTCTCTCTAGATCAACATTATCAGTTGTATGTTAAAGAGATAGTCAGGTTTAATGAATTTCTCCTCTCCATTATATCTGATCGTGATCTGAATTTCACTTCTAACTTTTGGAAAGTCCTTCAGAATTCATTGAGTACTGAATTAAATTTTAGTACAAATTTTCATCCTCAATCTGATGGGTATTCAGAATAAATAATTCAGAACATAGAGGATATGTAACATGAATGCTTAATGGATTACCAGGGACATTGGGACCAACATATTTCATTGTTTGAGTTTTCTTATAATAATCGTTTTCTTTCCAGTATTTAGATTGCTCCATTTGGGGAAATATATGGGAAGCAGTTTCAAACTCAATATTTTTGGGATGAAGTATGTGAAAGGAAGTTGATGGGACCATAATTGGTATAAGAGATGGAAGAAAATTTTCAGCTGATTTAGAAGCACATGAGAACAGCTCAGAGCATGCAGAAAAGTTGTGCGAGTAACTGATGGAAGGATCTTTCATCTATGGTAGGTGATCATGTCTTTCTCAATGTTTCCCCATGGAAAAGTGTCATGAATTTTTGTAAGAATGGAAATTTGAGTCTAAGGTTCATCAGACCCTATGAAATCCTAGAGAAGGTTGAATTAGTTTCTTACACAGTAGATTTACCTCAATGTTTATCTCAAGTACACAATGTTTACTATGTTTAAATGTTGACAAAGTATATGCCAGATCTATCTCTTGTTTTTAGCCCCAAGGTACTTCATTTTGAAGAGAAAATATCTTATGAGGAATGAAAAGTTCATATTCTTGACCGAAGAGAGAATATGTTGCAAAATAAGGTAATTCATCAGGTAATAGTTTTATGAAAAAACCATTTGGTTAAAGTGGAAACTTGGGAATCTGAATATTATATGATGGATAAATACCCCCACTTATTTGATAAGAGAATAAAAATTGCGAGGACACAATTTCAAAAATGGGGGAAGGATGTAACATCCCTCATAAATAAATAATAATAGATTTTCATATTTATTAATATTTGTGAATTAACTATTAATTTTACATTAAATAGGATGCTATGTTCGATGGATTACCTGATACGCAAAAATGAGTTTATTTGGAATCATGCATTGCACACTAATAATATAATAATATTATTTTAAATGGTAGTTAACACCTAACCATTGTATTGCTGGGAATTAATAGAACTAACTAAAATAAAATAATACATGTTTGTTAAATGTTTTTATATTTACCCAATAAATTCTAGAGGCTTAAAATAAGAAAGAATCCAATTTTAAGCATAAAAACTATAATATTCCTTAAAAGGTCAATTTACCGCCTTTCAATGGTGAACCCTATTTAAATATAGTTTGGTCACTTTTATATGTTATATTTGAAAAAATAAAATTCTTCTCTAGAATCATGCCATAAAATTTTACTTTGGATGAAATTTTGGTACTTTTTTGATAAAATACATTTTTAATGAATATTGAAAAATACTTTATTTTAATTCAAAACTGCATTTTAATATAATTTACTTATAAGGATACATATTATTTTTAATTGTTTTTAATGTTTAGTTATATTTTTTTTTAATATTTAATCTAATTTTGGATATTCTAAGTAATTTCAATTTGAAATTGGACAAAAACAAGTGTCAATCTTTTGATAGTTATTATTTCTTAAAAACACGCTTTTTTTTGGACATCATGAATTTATTTTAAATTAATTTCTGCCACATTTGTGTTTAGAATTTGGAAAAAATGGATTAAATATTTGGAATTAGGAGTTCTAAATTGTGTAAATAGGTATCTTTTATTTTCAGACAATATGAATATTTATTTCAGTTAAAATTTTATTTAACGTTGTTAAATTTAAAATCTGGTAAATAAGGGTAAAATAATATTAGTATAATATTATTAAATTACCCTTACATGTGTCCTAATCCTATTGGTTGATATATTTCTGATTCTGGGCATCCTTGGGTCTATTTTGGGACTCTAAGGAGGCACATGAGTGTGATAATGACACTTTATTTTAATTCACTTAATGTAAAGGAAAACATGACATAAAAAATACCTTTTAGTAAATAGATTTTTACATGGGGTTATATAAGTTTTCTCTTTGACTATAAATACAAATTTTAAATATTAAACTATTTCTTAGATCACTGTAATTTTTTTTATAATTTTTAGGCATCAAATAAATAAAATTATTAATGAAACATTAATGATGTAGTGTTTTCCTCATTAGTGAATGATTTAAATAAATAATATTATAAATACAAAAAAATATACAAAACCTGTCCAATTATTTTTGGGTAACTTTATTTCAAACATGAATTATCTTATCATCAACTTTAATGTTTTTTTTACCTTTTGAAACCGATGATAAGTTTATAATAAAACAATTTTTTCAAAAATTACTATAGAGCCCCTCCTCCCTCTTATAAAAGGACGCCAATTATAACCCATTAATAACACGTCTTAAGCCCCTTGACTCATAGAAAATATGCCTAAATAATATTCCCACATCCCTATCCTCCACCTTGAATCCTTAACTTTGGCATATGTCACATTAAGTAAACAAATTTGTTAAAACCAAAGGGAGATACCCGATTTAATGGTTACATCTTATTTTAATCTATTTTATTTTATTTTAATTTTCCAACCCTCTAAACTATTTTATTAATTTATTTTATAACAAAAACAGTATCTTAAATATAATATGTTTTTATTATGAGATGTATTCAAACTAAACTTACACACACCTCCATCTAATGGGTAAAGTACATACTGTTTATGTGGACGATGAACTACTTCCTCATGAAACAATGATTGTTAAATCTTATTCTACCACCTCTTATGGTGAAAAATAAGATGGAAATGTATTTATAGATGATATATATTATATTTATATTGTTTCTATTCTTCATAAGTTTTTATTTATATATTACCATTATGGTTTCTATAGTGGGTAAATATGATAATTTCATTTGAGGAGGTGCGGACTACCACTCCCTCAAAGTGATATGACTTGTTCATGCCTTATGTGGGATGTATAAAGGATCGAGTCAGTGAAATTATATATGATATTATACTAAAATTATAATATACCTATGTATAATTAGGTTTTTATTCTATTAAAATACAAAATTTAAATGAAAGTAGCGTTCATGCGTATGTAGGGTTTATCGTCTTCATGAACAATGCATTTAGTTTAGTATCTCAAAATGTTATGTACTGTTATAAATAAAGATATATACTAGATATATATGATATATATGATATCTAAATCATGGATATCATTTTGAAGTAAATGGAATATCGACCACATGAACAAATTATAATTATAAAAAATTCATTTTAGCTCATGTTCCGAACATTGACAAAGTGTTAGACATGAACTAAAATAATTAAATAATTGTAATAGAAGACTAATAAGTGATATAAAATGAATAATAAGAATAAAAAAGGTTATTAATAAAGTATAAATTAACTTAATCTTATTATTTATTAAATTAAAGAGTGAAGGGGTCAAGTTGGACATGAGGTAAGGGAACTTTTTAACCATGTTTGCATTCTTTGGGTTAACCATCTACTTCATTATTATGTCGGGATATGAATATGTGAAAAATTAATTTTTTATATCCTATATAGTATTTATACATGATTTATGTGTACTTATAGTGAAAAAAAATAATTGATCTATTTTATTTTCAAAATGTTCTTTGTATGGGTCTTCATCTCAATCTCTTTTCATTGAGGCATATTTTGTTTTATTCACGACTTAATTTTATAAGGTATATAAACACCTTTGTATTTTCATTTCAATCCAAGGGAATATTTTTATATGAGGAAATTTAAGAAATGACAACAAAAAATTATCATAAGCGGTGACAACAAACATTTCCACTACCACGAGTATTATTTGATCTTTGGCTTCCTTAACAAGCTGTAATGTTTTTAAAATGAAAATAAAAACCATATAATCTTTTACGTATTTTGATATTGAATTTTTTTTGATAATGTATTTTTTATGTAAATATATTTAAATGATATATTTTGATTGAAATGTGGAAATGTTATTTTTCATTTAAATTTGTATTATGTGTTATGATTTTATAATGGTACTTGGACATTTTACGGGTGGTTACGTGATAACCCAAATGACAGGTGGTGCCATGATAGACCAGGATGGGTGGTTACGTTATAACCTCTAATGCATTTTGTGTAAAATATATTTTTATTTAGGGAAAAAGAACATATGCAGTTTTTTCAAAAATTATGTTGTGATAAAAAAGACTAAGATGAAAAAATAAAGAAGAAATTAATTTTTTGTGTTTTTTAGAAATGAATGATAGAGAATGAATCTATACATTTGTTTTTATAAAAAAATTAATGCCATTTTAACTTATAAATTAAGATATATATTTCATGAAGAGTTATAAATTAATAAATGAAGATACGTAAATAATGAATTATGAAAAATATTTTTCTGATTTAAAATAATTTATTTTTATTGTGATTAAATAATAGGATCTTGAGAGTTTCAGAATTCTGTTTAGAATTCTTAATAAAATATGTTGTATGTTGTCAAAATAATTCAATTTTATAATAGAATTGTGTACAGAAAATTTATATTGGAATTTTTTTTTTAAAAAAGGAAATAAAAAATTAATACAGAACTCCACATATTATAAAAAATAAAGAGTAGTGGAATTAAACACCCAAATAATTATTTATATGGGGTTAAACATGTTATTATAGTTTAGTAAAATAAAATTATTTTAGAAATATGTAATAATAAAAGTTGGCCATAATATTAATAAATTTCTATATTATCTAAATTAGATAAATACACCTTATGAGATGTGTTTTTGAAATAAAATAATCATTTAAGAGGTTAAAGGTATCTAAAAACCCATTTTATATCAAAAAACTGAATTAATTTGGGAAAATTTATTTTTTAAGATAGTGAAGTATGTTTTCTTATATATACACCAAGTTAATGAACCTAGTTATATTATAAGAATAATCTCAACAATATCATTTGAAATTATGATGTTATTATTGTGAAGGATCACCAAAAATAAAAAATACCATTAAAAGTTAGTGATGAGATTGAGTAATCATAATAAATATGTGTTTACTATCATAGGAAATATAAAATTGAAGAAACATATTTTAAAAATATTCATTCTGATTTTGAAGATCCATGAGCTAATGAAGTCCTCGAATAACTTTTATATGACTTCTAATGTCGGAAAAAAGTGTATTTTGGAAATATTATTCAAAAAAAGGATCAAATATAACATCTCTTATAATTTTATTAATTTTATTCTACAAAAAATGAAGTTGACTTTAATTTCCACAAAATAAAATATTACTCAGTTATAAAATAAATCCTATGGAAACAAAATTAAATGACCATTATTGTATTTCCAAAAATATAAGCATAGAAATGGAGGATGAATGCATTGCATAATATTAATATAATTAAAATGAAAAAATAAATTTTTTTAAATAATAATACTGTAATATTGAAACACTCTTCCTCATAGTCTGTAGTGCTAATCATAGAGTAGAGTATAATTGATGAATGAATATATAACATTAGGAAACAAGAAATTTTTTTGAGGAAGGGAATAAGATGAAAAAAATTTAGAATTATTTAATGTCGTATATTGGAATTTGAAATAGAAATTTTATAACTATATAGAGATTGAAAGTAAATCTATTGAATATAAAACTTCTGGGTAAAATTAATTAGTTGGATAAGGTATTTTATAATGTGTTCATGGAGTATAGGATTCCAAAAAATGTACTAATGAAATATGATTATTAATATTTATGTAATAGCATAGTGTATATAAATAAGACTAAATACTATGAAAATTATTTTTATTGAAAAAGATATAATCAATTATTATAATTATCCCATCTAAAACTCATATATCCAACCTTAGGACACAGGTAAAATTACATACACATTACCTTAAAGAGTGTGGTTTGAAAAAAGTTTATCTGATAGAAATTAATGCTAGTGGATATCTCTAAAATATCCATGTTATCAGATACACTACATAGAAATAACTCATTGGATTATCTAAATATTAGGTGTTATGTGGACATATTTTTGTCTTATGTTAGTAAAAGATATACTGTTATATATATAAAATCATAAAATTTTTAATTTAAAAATATTTTCTAATGAGAAATATTTTTATTAAATATATAAGTTTAATAAAAAAAATTAGTTTCAAAATAAAAAATTAACATCAATGGAATAATTATGTATTGGTAAAAAAAATATATATTAATTGAAAAATAATCAATTTTATTTTAATTTTTTTACTATGTTTTTATTATTATTAAAATTAATCATATAGAATATTGAGTTTCAATAAGATAAAATATATTATAAATTTTGAATGATCGTGTTTAAATTAGATAAAAATTTATATATATTATTTTCTGTAAAAGAGAATTACTCTGGTAAAGAATTAAATGATGTAATATATCTTGAGAAAGGGTAAAATAAAATGACATAAATTTTGAATAAGTTAATTGATAATTAAAAATCATTGATTAAAAATATAATATGTAAAGGTAAATACTAATATTTCAATTATTAATTCATTACTAAACTATCATTACATACCCAACCCAACTAACACGCATGTGATTTTAATATATATCTTTTTTTCTTAATTCTTTTAAACAGATATCCCTCAACATCACATATGAAAATCCACATATCTAACCCATTATATATATATATATATATATATAAATATGTGATTATCTTATTTGTAAATATTAATATCCACCTCCTTGTGTTCCCACTAAAAATTTGGGTATTATGAAATTGTCCGAAGGTTGGTTTTAAATAAAGAGAGTTTGTAAGGTAAGGGTTCCCTATCCTCTCTAATGTTTTTCAACAGATAATGTTTTGTTACAATTTATCATAAAAATAATTTTAATCTGTTCAAAAAAATATACATCTATGTTATTTTTTCGCATTATAAATACTACTGTCTACATATTACCCATGAAATCTCATCATAGTATTTTTAATCAATCATTATTTTTCTTGAATAGTGGTTTATAATTATAACTTTTCATTTAAAATTAGTTATTATTTTATTAAAACATCATTTAAAGAGTCCTCTCATTAGGATTACATGATTATATATCCAAATTATATTGATAATTTGTATCTATTAACCATTAAATATTACCCCTTATATTTCACATTTCCCTTTTAAATAGTCATTGTTATTCTAAAGTAAAGATATATTGTTCTTAGCTCTTCATTTCATAGTTGTGATTATTTTTAATAACCTCTTTTAAAAATAAATTTCAATTCCGACCATAGTGATATTTCCATTTTATTTTAATCCATTTTATACAAAATCAATGATATTTTACTGAAACCCTATCATCATCACTATTTTATAAGTTTCTCTTTTACTTAAAAATGGATTTTTTCCTCTGAATGTCTCTCTTTTGGGTTCAGATTCAATTTTCAAACTAAAGTTCTATTATATACATTTTTATTCACTATTTTTGTTTTTTGATATATTTCCAATCCTCTTTTGAGATATTTTTTTAATTTCCTAATATGTTGATTGTGATCTTTTTAAGGATTTTTTGACTTAGTCTCATTTCATTTTATTATAGTCTTTATTTTTTCATATATAATGGATATATTCTACACTTTTACTACCTTATATATTAATTCAAATTTTTATTGATATTTAATATTCCATTCCCATGATCTTTGTTATACTATATTCTTAGCTCATAAAATATTAACTTATAGAGAGAAAACATTCACTACCTATTTAGAATAGTTCTATTTCATATTGACATTCAATCTCACTAATAATATTTAGATTTAATTTTTTGAAAGATAAACATATATTATAATTTTTTACCTAAATTATTTTTCTTTTATTAAATTTAACAACCATTTTTATATCACTTTTATTCTATATTCATTTGTTCAAAATGATAAATTTTTTTAAAAAGTATATATTTATTACTTTCAAACAATTAGTTATTTTTCGTTCAAATTTGATTCAACATTAAACTAGTTTCTTTGGTAGGTTACATAAATGTATAATTTTATTAATAAAAGAATTATTTATGTCTTTTTGTTACCTTTTTAAAATGATTATCAAGGAGGATTATATCCATTATTTTAATACAAAAGTACTAAATCGTTAAGGAAACTATTTTCAGGATTTATCTTTTATTTCTATATATTTATAATAAATGTTTCCTTTAAGATGTAATTATTTGTATTGTACGCAATGAAAATATATCAATAATTTTTCTATTTTTATTAAATTTAAATTAAATAATTTTTAAAATTTTATTTTCCTTATTTTTCATTATATCAACTCTGTATAGAAACTATAGTTTTCATTTCTATTTACTTCTTCAATTTCTAATAATCCTTTGAGGGATTTTGTTTCTCTGATAGAACCCTTTTTGTATTCTCTCTCGCAATGTCATTATTTTATGAAATTCATATTATAAACTACTCATCCTATGATTATTTATCTAGATTGATATAACTATATTGTTTTGTGGATATTAATGTTATATAAGAATATTGATCCATGAATTCAAATAATTATTTTTATCATTAACTATCTAGGATAATACTATTTATACCAATACCATTACATATACTTATTTATTATAAAAATAATTTCCATTTGAAAATCTGTGTCTGCTTGTGGAGGGAACTTTGGGATCATTGATTGAATGGGTAATCTTAGACAAGAAATATATTACTTGGAATTTGTGGATTTTATTAATGAGATCACGAGTCTTACACATTCTCCACCATGAACTTGATAAAACTAGAAAGTTCATTTTCAATTATAAGGTGATATATTGTATAATTATATAGATAATATTTCTATATATACCTTGAATAAAAAGGATTATTTCCATATCAATTCAATAATAAATACAGTACTCCTCATTACTTTGATTCAACAGTGTTCACTAAGAGATAGATTCCATTTTATTTTTTTATATTTAAGGTATCAAAATCCTTTTTATAGTATGTGGGGATTGATCCCAATCCATTATTTTTATGGGACATGTTGAGTGAAACCAATCCACTATGTCTATAGGTTGTTTGGGGTATACCCAATCTACTATGTTTCAAGTATTCGGAGAGTAAACCCAATATACTATGCCCTTTTAAGTGATTAACCCTAAATAGTTCTAATGACATCCTATTATTGAATATATTACATATAAATATTCCATGACACAATAATTGTTTATATATTCATGGTTCATGATTATTATATCATACCATGGGGTATTATTTATTATCATGATTACCCCTTTATGGTAATATGTTTCTATGCCAGGATTGATGATTATAGTATCACTCCTCATGATCACATAATATAATATTCATTTCTTATTCCATTAATCATTTCATTTATCTTTTGATAATTCATTCACATGTTTATCATTTAACAATATATGTATCATTGATAATGTTTTACACCTTACTGGATTTTTGATCTCACCTTTTTTAATATGTTTTCCATTTCTTTAGAAAATGAGGAATAATACTATATATAATATAAAAACTAATCAAGTGTGTGAAATTTTACAGAGGTAATGTATGATATATTATGAGAATAGATGGATATGTAGATAATATAAAAAGGCACTAAACCATTGTGTTCTAGCAAAATTCATTAATTATGAATATTATTTTATATTCATTTAAAATAATATAAAATAAATTCATGGTATGTTTGGGTTTCTTCATATGGTAATAGTGTGATGTCTAATTATTATTAAGAATTATGTAATGAATAATAATTCGATTAATCTAAAATAAACCATTTTTAAACAGATAATGTCATACGTGGAACTAATATTGTAATATTTTGGAACAGAATGTGTCATAGTGTGAACAAATTGTGTCATGTATAATATATATTATGATTAATATTTCAGGTCCATATAATAGTTTACGAGGATTTTATTAGAAAATATCATTATTATAAAAATATTTTTGTTTTAATAATGGTTTGGAAAACTAACATGGAAATGAAATTGATGAAACATATTCTTCTAGAAAACCATTCACATGTGTGATTCATTTTACCTGCAAAAAAATTATTAAATGGAAATAATTATTATTATATAAAATAATCAATAAATTACTATTATGTGGGGAAATAATGAGTTTCTTTTTCATATCTTATATAATGTTTTTTAGTTCTAATTATTACTTCTATCTTGTTCCCTGCCTTATTTAAGGTTACCCTCACTTGTTTTTCATTGGTGATAGAAATTCAAATTCTTTATTTGTTGTTTTTCTGGGGGTAAAAACCTATATATTATTGTGAAAACTAGTACTTGTATAAAGAAATTTATTTATATTACTTATTTGTGTTGTATATATCATGTATAAAATAAATCATATGAAACATAAAACGAAATACCCATTATTTTTTTTCTTAAAATATAGTATAATAAAAGAATGTTTAATAAATTCTATAATATTAATACGATGTATTTGTACAGAAAAATTAAATAAAAGTAAATATTATAAGCTGTAAATACTCTTTATTAGTGTCTCCCAAAAGTATCTTACTTATAATAATAATTATTGAATAAATAAAAAATATTTAAAACATGATAATCATTTTGAATAAGGAAATGGGAAAAATTATTTTAGAGAAGTAGTAAATTTTATATATAGTAATTTAAAAGGAAATTTTTGTGGTAAGATCATCATTTGATAAATGGTCATTATATATAACATTATTGGATTTGTATTTATTATGAAATGTAATATATGGGTTATGATATTTTATTATGTGGTAATGGATTATTGGATAACAAAATATTTTATTGATGAATTATGACTATATAATTTAGTTAAATATATGGTGGGTATGAAGAAATTTATCTATTATGACATATATATTGAATGGATGAAATTTTATCTAGTATAAGTAGGATAAATTAATTTTATTTATCCAAACATATAAATGAGGTATCATCACATGTTTGTTCTCTCTACTATGGGAAAAATGAACAAATTTTATTGTTTTTTGAATATAATCATTTATAAATGACGTTAAAGCTAACAGAGATCAACAAAAATCCTTGTTATCCGAGTCACTACATAAAAATACCAATGTATTATCCTTATATTTAGACATATGTAGATGTATTTAAGGGTTATGTAATTTAATGTCTTGGTGTTATTAACATATAATATTATAAAAGTTGATTTTGAGTGTATTTTATTATTATTCTTGTAATGAAATTTGTTATAACAAAATTAATCATAGATTATTTAAATAAAAAAGTTACGTCCATGGGATAATTAATTAATGATAAAATATATAACAATTCATTAAAACAACTATCTTTTTATTTAGAAATTTGTTTCTACATTATATTATTTTTTACAACAAAAATTTCATATATTTAACGTTCAAATTCATTAAAATATGTTCAAATAAAGAATAATAATTTTAAAATTATGTTAGATGGTATATATCTTATTTTTAGAAAAAATTATTTACCACAATAAATAATTAAATAAATTAATAAGGGTAAAACAATAAACCATGTGTTTTATATCTAGGGGGAAAGAAATTAATAAATTCAATACCCCCTCTTTTTTTGTATTTCATATTTTTGGTTATATAATCTTATAAATTTTATTTTTATGTAATTACATGATCATATATATATTATTATCTTTTTGCTATATTATTTATGATATATTACACATTCCATATTATCACACCCTTTTCATAAGATATTTTCATGATGAATTATAAGTTTCTATTTCTCTATTTTGATTTCTTATTTGAGACTATATTATTATAAAATTTTCTAAAAAATATTTTTCATATGATTTCCTAGTTATATATCTATTTTAGAAATAAAATTTTAATATATTATTTATAGGATATTACCCATTCCATCTAATCACACTTTTTTAAAAATCTATTGTTATCCCTATGAGAGGGTATCAAATTCCACCCTCTTCATTACCTAATTGTAATTGTTTTTGATAAACAATTTTAAAATCAATTTTTTATTCCATTTTTATATTTATATTTTATAATTACCCCTTTGATACATTTTCTCTGAGATATTCTTCATTCCCTCTCCTCATGAAATTTTCTTAACATATTATTATGAAAATGTAAGGGCTTTTTATGCTGATTGTATCTCATTTTGGTATTAATTAATTCTTCGAACACATTATTCTTATAATACAATATGATTATTGAATATATGATTTGAACCCAATACACATAGATTATGTGTTGTAGGTAATGGATGAATGCCACTATGTCCATGTGATATGGGGAGTAAACATAATCTATCATGTTCATATTATTCAATAAGCTATCTTGATCCCCTATGTTAATGGTTTGTAGGGAGTGACCCAATTTACTATTTTTTTGGAATATGTGGAGGGATCCCAGTTAACTATGTTTCTGACATGTGGTGAGTGAACTAAATTCACTATGTTTATAGGATGTGGTGAGTAGACCCAATCAATTATTTCAAGGGATTTTGGGAGTGAAGAAAATTGCTCATGTTTTTAATGAAATAAAACTTTCAAATATGTATTATTATCTTTCTGAAATATAAGTGAATCATATTTAGGCATAATATATAGTACAAATCACATAAATGACATAATAATAGAAAACATAATTTTATTACATAAATATAAAACATTACATATATAGTATAAACATACTACAAAAAATAAAATTTATTATATTTGGGTAACAATTAAATATAAATAACATAACACCAATTTAAAATTATATTACATTATAGTCTTCTAAAATTATCCCAGATCTGAAAAAAATTCATTGATAATGAAATATTTGTAAAAATATTGGAATTTTATAAATTATGTATAAATAACATTGAATTTAATTTAAGTGAACTAACAGTAGATTAAATAATAGATATTTATTGGACGTATAATTATAATAAAACCATCGGAATAAAAACTGCCTTCTTGAATAGAAACATTACCATTGGGATTAAAAAATGACCAATAATTAATATTTACTATGAATAAACTAAAAAATAAAAATACTATATTATAAATAAATTATCTCTTAAATCATGTAAACATAATTATTTTTAATCATATATTTTTAACAAAGAATGTTATAAATTATTTTAAAAAGTAATAATATTTATATTAAAATTAAAATATTATAATTACATAATTTTTAAGCACATGAAGGTTAAAATTTATGTTATAATTAACTATAAATCTTATATTATTTAGTGAATAATAAAAAACAAATATTAGATTACTCATATATTCTTTTTTATTTATAACAGATAAAATTACTTTTTTTCTTTATATTATTATTTTAAAATTAAAATTTTAAAATTTATAATGTAAAAATAATAAAACATATTTTTATTTTAAGTATCACATTGTTAGTAATTTTTTTCTGATTATTTTTGTATCTTAGGAAAAGTTGATTTTTGATGAATAGTAAAAAATACAATTTTTATGTACAATGTAACTTTTTTGACATAATGATGTTAAAAATATGAATGAAAACCTTATAATTTTTTTTTATGAAATTTAATATTAACATAATGATTAAAATATTTCAACTAAGAAAAATAAAATTTAGTCCGAACCCTAAAAATTGATTTTTTAGAACCGTTGTAATATTTTATTGAAACAAAAAAACATCATCACATTATATAAACTATTACGAAGGCTCCATTAATTTCTGGGTTCTTTTAAATATTATATAATTTATTTTCTAATAAATAACTAATAAAGGACTTAATAAAAAATAATATTATTAGTTTTGAGCATAAACAATAATGTAATATATACTATATTCAATGATACACATCCCCTTTTTTGTATATATACACCCTTCAACCACCCATTTCTTCTCATTCAATAAACTCAATACATTTCTAAATATCTATATACATAAAAATATATACTCGACTATCCATGGTCTTAGGGTCCTATTAGAGTAGAAAATTTTCTTTCTAAGGCTATATGCTCAATCTAGAGGAGGTGACTCAATGATAAAAATAAGGTTTTCGAAACTCATGTATTCTCATTTAAATTCTTAACATAATCCTTTTATAATATAAGTAATCACATTAAATAATATTAAATAATATGTTTAATTATTCCCCCAATTATTTTATATAATTGAAAAAATTACAATTTTTTCATTCCGTAATACTATTTAATAAAATCA
This sequence comes from Viscum album, assembly GCA_963277665.1. Classification (NCBI taxonomy): domain Eukaryota; kingdom Viridiplantae; phylum Streptophyta; class Magnoliopsida; order Santalales; family Viscaceae; genus Viscum; species Viscum album. The sequence goes on along the minus strand of OY728153.1, from coordinate 1,079,822,131 downwards.
TCAACCCGATGTGGCTTTATACTACCTATTTGAATGATAATGATTTTTTGTTCACATAAACCTTTCTTGTCTATTAATAATAAATCATTTCATGAGAAATTTAATATTTATAATGACATAATTTAATTAATATGAATCTATGATGATAAAATATACATGACAATGATGATATTGAAATTAAATTATCGCTGTGTATTTTAAACATATTAAACAACCTTATTAATGATGTTTCAAAAAATTCACACTATTTACTAAACTATAGAAGTACCATTCTATTGTAATTACAATAAAACTATACCATGATATTTTTAAATTTTATGAATCCAATGTTAAGGGGCCTTCAACCATTATAGTTATATCAAGTAGTTTTTTAATGTATGATCCATACAATATCATAACTGTAAGATGTCTATAATATTATTTTAATAATTTTATAAAACAATAAAAAAGTATTTCAATGTAAAAATAAATATATAAAATATTATAATGAATACAATTAATTAATATAACTTGACTATTCAGTAGGCTAGTTGAATATTTGATGTAGGTCCGGACATTAGGTGAGGGGTATTTCTAACTCTTTCTTATTCTTGAGGTAATTTTCTCAGTAATTATCTATCTATCTATCTCCCTCTCTATTCATGTTTCTATATTTAATTTATGTTGTTTCTATATAATTTATATATATTCTTATTTAATATATTCCCTTAAATTATTTATTTGTTTTCTAGGGATATAATTTTCCCACTATATTTCAATTCCAATCATTAAATTCAACCCAAAAAGCAAAACACTCTACCTATTCATCTTTTTCATGTTTAACTCTTATATAGATTCCTTTCATTCCGTGATTTATAGAAAAACCTTATTTTTACAAAAAAAATTGGTTTGTTATATGTTTTTTAGAAGCACTATTATTTTATTACATTTTAAGAATGTTTCTCTATTTTTATAAAGGTTTTATAAAATGAGTTGATTTCATAACATATTATTCCTTTTTATATTTATTTTCCTTAACATTGAGATTTATTTAAATAACCCATAGTCATTAATTTGGTAATTAATTTTCAATATTCCTCAATCCATTAGTTTCTTTAGATCCAATATGATACCCCAATGGTAATACTTTTATGGATTTATTATGTTACCCAATTTATTCATGGGTTTATTTCATGATTATTATTTATGTTTGTTTAATTTCTATGTGGAATATATATGCCTGAAATATTATGATGATGGGTGCGCCTAAAATTATTCAACCCATAATATATTAGTTAATTATCTTTATCTAACAAAATAATTATGTGTGAGCTTGTTGAGATAACATTGTCTACAATAATATGTGTGGGTGTGATACAGTTAGATTTTTACACAACATTATTCATGGCCATCATGTGGTTAACATTTCATAATGTTACAATGGATTTCCGGTGATAGTTAACATATAAAAATGGTTAAATGGTTTGTGTTTGTAATACATTACAAATTTTTTCATGATTACGATCCTCTTATGACATTTTTCCTCTTATTTTATTTTTCAATGGGATAATTTATAACTTTATTCCTTGATTATTAACTCATATGATATCTTACCCCCTAATTATTATGTATTATTACATTATCAGGATTAAATTTTCACCCATTCTTTTATATATTCCCATAGGGAATCCCATTTCAGGATATGATCATGGTGGGATCTATGATTTCATTATAATGGTTGAAATAAAATATTATATATCTTAATTAAAATTTGTTCTATTATGTTCCTAATTTCTGAAAGACAACATGCATCCCTATTTTTTTCATTACATAACAAATTTTTATGTTTAAAATGATGTAATTTAATTTTTATGAGATATTTGATATTGTATTTATTATAAAAAAAATTTATATTTATTTATGGTGATTATGTTAGTGAACATTTTTAGAAAGACACCCAAAATAAACAATATTGAGACTTTGGAAGTAATAAGTTTGAATTTACATTTGATTTAAGAATTTTTATTTATATGTTCATAGTTTTAATCATATAATTGTTGGAACTAGGGTCTTATAAGCATGATTGGGCGTACGGTTTGTGTTTTTTGTCAATCCTCAGTGGAAGTTCAGAATGTGTACCAGCAAAGAGAACATACCGTTCAAGCAGAGAACAGTAGTGAAGGTGGCACCGTTTCCCAGTGTTTGATAAATTTTTGGGCCTGAAAATCGACAAATAAAGAAGAGTGTTTTTGGAAAAGGGACCTGCGTGCCGAGGTCTTGGAGGATAGGAAACTTGCGCGCCATATGTTGTTGAGGATCAGAACATCAAAATATGGCAAAGGGATAAGGGTTGCGCAAGTGTTGGTTAGGTCGCGCAAGTGGACTTGCGCACCGTGAAATAACTTGTGCACTGTTACCTAGAAGGATTCAGACTTGTGCGCCTATTGTTTTCCAATAACAGAACTTCAAAATTTGGCTAAGGAAAGAAGGTCGCACAAGTATTGGTTGGGTCGCGCAAGTATTGGTTGGGTCGTGCAAGTGAGTTGCGCGACAGAGGTTACGGGAGACGAGACTTGCACGCCAATGAGGGACTTGCGCGCCTCCATCCAGGGGGTCCAGTTTTCCTATAAATATAGGTCGACCCCTCCTCATTTCTTACGGAGTTCAAGACTTAGTGATTGTTTGAGCTCTCGTCGCGCAAGTGGTTAAGACGCACAAGTGGTTGCTGGGTCGCACAAGTAGAGCTTGCGCGCCGGTTGTTGGTTGTGCGCCCAAGGTAGTTTTGGGAGAGAAAGGAAGTGGACCGCACAAGTTTGTAGATGGGGAAGGAAGCGTCATGCAGGTGCTTTGGTAACACTTGTGTGCCAGTTTGGACTTGCACGCCGTATTGGGACTTGCGCTCCTGGCTTGGTGAAGCATGCCATGTATTGCTGAAGCCCGCCGGTCTGTTTGGAGCTGCACGAAAGCCGGGAGATTACCCGATACATTCGGGGAAAATTGATATTCATCTTCCGGTGAGAATTAGACTTCAATAGAGAATCTACATACAACCGAGGATGCATTCTTATGCAGTGATGAAGAGACATTCACGTCTATAAACTGAGTGTGACTTCACCAACGGCAGTGAGCCAAGGGGAGTCAATGGGAGTGACCCGAGGGTAGCAGCAAGCTATCCTTGAACCTTCGTAAAGTAAGTGATCCTGAGACAGAGTGTCTGTGCCGAAACCTTTGTAATCCATAGCTAGTGCAGATTAGTGGAATCAGGTATGACTGACAACTTTTCGGTGTATACTCCTTGGACGTAGCCCTTAGTGGTGAACCAAGAAAAAAGTGTTGTGTCCTCTCTGTGCATGTGAATGTTTTCTTTCTAATTATAATCATCATACAGGTTCAACAAGTTCCTACCAACGTGGTAACAAGATCCACAACATTAAAAGAAAATGTTGTCACCCTGATTCACCCCTCCCCTCTCAGGGTGTCCCGGGGACCTTTAAGTGGTATCAGAGGGTAAAGGTTGCTGGTGTTGAATCAGACCTTTTTCGTCATGGAAAACGCGGTCAACGTCAGGGGAGTCCCTCACTTCGATTGAAACAATTTCTAGATCTGGAAGAACAGAATGAGATCTCATCTAAGATATCTTGGAATGGAAGTTCTCTTTTCTACTATTCAAGGAATACATGTCACTGATCCAATAGGCCTAGATATGACTGAAATAGACAGGAAACTTCTTGATGCAGATGCTAAAGCACAGAATGCATTCACTACAGCCCTTTATGATCAGATCTACCTAAAGGTGATGAATTCCACCTCAGCAAAATCCATGTGGGATAGACTTGAAAATATTTATGAAGGAGATAGCAAAGTGAAGGAGGCGAAACTACAAGTGCTGCACAATTGGTTTGATGATCTCAAGATGCATCCAGACGAGAATGTAGACTCTTTCTTCAATCGAATTACTGAAGTGGTTGGAGCAATTCAGGTTCTAGGCGAAGAAATAAAATACATTGATATTGTTAAGAAAATATTAAGAAGACTTCCACCTCTGTATAATGCGAAGGTGTCAGCCCTTGAGGAAAGAGATCTTTCCAAACTTTCTCTAGATGATCTACTGAGAAGCTTGGTAGTATATGAAATGAGAGTCAAACCAGAAGATGCTACGACTCGGGTGAGCAAGGAAATGGCATTCAAGGCCATGGATAAACTGAAAATCATAAAGGATAGTAGTGGTGAAGATGATGTAGAAAAATAAATTCTTTATCTCATTGCAAAGAAGTTCCAGAAGGGGAAAGGGAAATTCAAAGGGAAGTTACCTCTCGCATGTTTACGTTGTGGAAAATTTGGGCACATTGCCTCTCAGTGCTTAAAAAAGATCAATGATGAAGATAGTGAAGATGAAAACTTCGAGAATCCTTAGAGAAGGTTCTTCAAAAAGGGAGACTTCAAATCTGGTAAGAAAATGAAAAGGAAGAGTTTTGTCTGTGAAGATGAAGAAGATGATAATGAATTCTGTGATGAAGAAGAACCAGAATTCAAAACTGGGAACCATGATTCTATGATGTCCACTGTTGAAAATTCATAAGATACTGATGGAGAAAAGAAACTGAGAACTTGTGTAGATCCTGAGATGCAACTTAAGGATGCGGCTAGTAAGATAAAGATTAAATGTACGAGCTGCAATAAGTGGAAATCAATTGTAGAAGAATCAACTGAATACGTTGATCAACTTGAAGCTGAAATTTAACGACTGGAAGAATTTGTGAAGGTACAGTCTAAAATAATTGAAAGCAATGATGATGTAGTAGATCTGAAGCTGAGAATTGAAGACCTGGCAAAGGTCATCAATGACCTCACCTCCAGACTGGATGAAAAATCCAATACTGTTGAGGGTCTTGAGGAAGAAGTTGTTACTCAAAGGAGAAAACTAGAGACTGAATCAGTTCCAAAATAATCGAGGAAGAAAATACAGTTTGGAAGATTCTCAGATACAAAATTACTAGCAAGATCCAAGGGTGGTTCAGATGGGGTTGGAAAAATCTTGAGTTATCAAAGACTCGCTTGCATGGGAAAGAGTGGAACTGGCTGTGAGGCTGAGACATCAACTTCTAGAAGTGAAAAGATCCAAAAGAAAGATAAGATGAAAGTTGAACATGTTGAAACGTTACCCAGAGTGCCGAAAAAGGAACCCTCAATCCAAACTAAAAGGAGAACTGAAAATTATCCTCAAAAATTCAAAAATGAAAGAAAATCTATCTATTCTCCCAAGGAAGAAGGTATGAGGATACATTCAAGTGAGAATACATTTCCTCTCATGAAGTGTCAGTTCTGTGGCTATCTGGGCCATACCATGTCTTATTTTGAAGAGGCAAGAATGTATCTGAATGGATAAGATATAGAAGATCAACAAAGGAGAACAATTTCATATCCTCATTCTTATAGAAGAAATAGTTTCTATAGATATTGTTTTCGTTGTTCTAACTTTGGTCATAAGGCCGCTCATTGCAGGTAGAGAAGGGACATGGACACCTCATACCTATGTTCAAGACAAGTCAAGTCTCTTCAGCAAGACAGTGTTTCTCTTTCAAACAGGTTTTCACCTCTCAAAAAAGACTTTGAATATGAAGTACCTGGGTATGTGAAAGAGATAATTGAAAGGCCATCAGTTCTATATACTCAATCTAATGTCTCATGGAAGGAAAGGAAGAAGATTGAGAAATCCAACCTTTAAGAGGTGGCCCTCAAAGCTACAAAGAACAACAGTACCTGGATTGTGGATAGCGGTTGTTCATCTCATACAACAGGTAATGCCGGCCTACTAATGAATATCATAAGGAAGGTTGATGGTACAATATGATTTGGTAATGATGGGGCTCTAAAAATCAAATGGAGTGGAAGTACCGAATTAGCTAATGGTGAACTAAAGAAGACGGATGTCCTTTACATAGATGGACTACATAATAATCTCCTCAGTGTGTGTCAACTCTGTGACTCAGGACTTATAGTTACTTTTAATCAGAAAGGATGCACTATCAATGGAATGACTGGAAATTCACTTATGAAGGGATGCAGAATAGAAGGGAACTTGTATCAGGTTGATAGTGAAGAAAATGTATGTTACATGACTGTGGAAGAAGAAAACAATTTGTGGCATCGAAGACTGGGACACATCAATCAACAGGACATGGATAAAATATCAAAATTTAGAATTTTCATGGACATTCACAACCTGAAGAGTGAGCGTGAAAAATCTTGTGATGCTTTTATTTGTGGGAATTTGATCTGCAGTTGATATCGGCCAAAGAAGAAAAGGGAATCTCACCTTATTGATCTGATTCATACTGATGTATGTGGGCCAATAAATGTTCCTGGAACTCATGGAGAGAGGTACTTTGTCCATTTCATAGATGATTATAGTAGAATGGCATGTGTGATGTTCATTAATAGGAAACGACAAGTCCTTGACTGCATGAAAACATATCAGTGAATCGCCGAGAATGATACTGGACGAACAATCAAAGTGTTGCGATCTGACAATGGAGGAGAGTACACGTCCATTGAATTTGAAAATTATCTGTAGAAGCATGGGATACAACATGAGGTAGCTGTTGTGATAACTCCACAACAAAATGGAGTTGTTGAACGTAGGAATCGACAAGTGAAAAACATGGAACAAACTATGCTGATTGAGAGTCGTATTGCACGACATTACTGGAAAGAGGTTGTTCAAGCTGCAGTGTATATTCAGAATTGAACATGACTTTATATGGGTGAGACGAAGACACCATATAAATTGTGGCATGGATGGAAGCCTTATCTAAAATACTTTCGTGTCTTTGGAAGTAAATGCTTCATTAGGAACAAAGAAGGAAATCAAGGGAAATATGGCGACAATGCAGATGAAGGAATTTTCCTCGGTTACTCAATGAACAGCAAAGCCTACAAATGTTTCAACAAGCATTTGGGAAGGATTGTGGAAAGTAGTGATGTTAAGATAATTGAAGAGAACCCCACAAATGCTTCAAGGACGTCATATACTGATGTGATAGAAAGTCAGGAACAAAGTGAACGTGAAGAAAATACAAATGCGGAAATAGAGGAAGTTGTTAAAAACACTCAGCAGTCACATCATGATGTTGACTCGGAAGAATAATCTTAAGAAGAAACTACGGCTGAAGAGAATACTACTGAACCTCGCAGGAGAAATCGAAGAGCTGAGATTGATCCATCCAACATAATTGGGGATAGAAGTGCACCCACTCAAACAAGAAGGATGATGAATAACACGTAATCTGCATTTCTATCAGTTGTAGAGCCATCCTCATTCGAAGAAGCTACAAAAGATGAATCTTGGGTGAAATCCATGAATGATGAATTAGACCAGATTGACAAGAATCAGACATGGGATCTTGTCCAGAGACCTGAAGGTCATAATGTGATTGATACCAAATGGATCTTCAAAAATAAGTTTGATGAGAATAGAAGTGTCATCAGAAACAAGGTTCGATAGGTATGTAAAGGATACTCCCAGATTGAAGGCATTGATGTTGAAGAAACCTTTGCTCCAGTGGCTAGACTGGAGTCAATAAGGCTTTTCCTTGTGATGGCACTCTAAAGAGGATATAAAGTATATCAAATGGATGTCAAGATAGCATTCTTTAATGGTGTACTCGAAGAATAATTCTACATTGAACAACTAGTGGGATTTTTTTGGGTACTGATGAAACACAGGTCTGCATACTAAAGAAAGCTCTATATGGTTTGAATTAGGCACCACGGGCGTGGTACTCATGGCTGGATTCATATCTCAAAAAGTTGGAGTTCAAAAGAGGAGGAGTTGATCACAATATCTATGTGAAGAATTCTCCAAAAGATCAATTCATGGTTCTAGTCTATGTTGATGTTATCATATTTGGTGGCAGCTGGAAGAAATCATTGGATTAATTTTCCAACCACATGAAATTAGAATTTTAAATGTCTATGATTGAAGAGCTCACATATTTCTTAGGGATGCAGGTGATTCAAAAGAAGGAATACACTTTCATTTCATAGGAAAAATATGCAAGAGATCTGTTGAAGAAGTTTAATATGCAAGACTCCAAACCAATGTCAACTCCGATTTCAGTTGGAACTAAACTTGGAAAGCATGAGGATGGGGACTCTGTTGATCCCACCATGTACAGGAGGATCATTGGAATCCTACTATACTTGACAGCGACAAGGCCAAATATTGTCTTTTCCACATGGCTTGCAGCCCACTTTCAGATTAATCTAAAGGAGGAACATATGGCGACAGTAAAAAGAATCATGAGGTACATTCAAGGTACACATAACTTCAGGTTATTTTTTGCCGTAGACAAGGATGGTGAATTATCAGCGTTTTCTGATGCTGACTGGGCTGGTGATGTAGTGGACAGAAAGTCCACTAGTGGTGGAGCGTTCTACATTGGGCAGAAAAGTGTTGGCTGGTTGAGCAAGAAACAAGAAAGTACTTCTCTTAGTATTATTGAAGCTGAGTATATCTCTACTACAAAGGAATGTACTCAAATGCTTTGGATGAAGCAGTAACTAACAGATATTGGTGATAAGGTGCAGCAACCAATGGTGATTTACTGTGATAACAAACGCGCAATTGATCTTACGAAGAATCCGGTTCATCATTCTCGTACAAAACATATTGAAATACAGTATCATTTTATCAAATAAAAGGTTGAAAAAGGTGTGATTAGAATGGACCATGTTGGAACTGATGAGCAAGTGGCTGATATCCTGACCAAGCCGCTGTCCACAGTTGTGTTTGAGAAGCATCGGTTGAACCTCGGTGTTCAACCACCTCCTAATGCATAAGGAGGCTCCGGAAATCCCCTCTCCCTGTTTGTTATAACTGTTTTTATCTGTTTATGGCTGTGATGCTGGTTTATGGGGGAGATACTATCCAGGGGTAGTATGGTTTGAGCTGAACATTGAACAACTTATCGATCTTTGGATTTATTGTCAATGGGGGAGAAAGGAATAAATTCAAGGCAAGTAATTCTTCTGTGATGAGAAGTATAAGAAGTAAAGAATCGGGTGTCCTGGCGAATTACAAAAACCCTGGAACCCAATTCAAGCTTCCTCTCTTGTTTTTTACACCGAGCATTGCTCATGCAGACATAGAGTGTTGTCTGAGTTGATTTTTGCGTTTTTGAATTCCGCAAGGATGGAGATCTATTGAATTTATTTTTTGATTGCCAACAAACCCAAAGGGGGATATTTTTGGAACCAGTGACTTTTAAGAATTATTTGGCATATGGTTTGTGTTTGTTGTCAATCCTCAGTGGAAGTTCAGAATGTGTACCAGCAAAGAGATCATACTGTTCAAGCAGACAATAGTAGTGAAGGTGGCGCTATTTCCCAGTGTTTGCCAAATTTTTGGGCCTGAAAATTGACAAATAATGAAAAGTGTTTTTGGCAAAGGGACCTACGCGCCGAGGACTTGGAGGATATGAAACGTGTGCACCATATGTTTTTGAGGATCAGAACATCAAAATATGGCAATGGGATAAGGGTCACGCAAGTGTTGGATAGGTCGCGCAAGTGGACTTGCGCGCCGTGAAATAACTTGAGCGCTGGTACCTAGAAGGATTCGAACTTGTGCGCCTATTGTTTTCCAAGAACAAAACTTCAGAATTTGGCTAAGGAAAGAAGGTCGCGCAAGTATTGGTTGGGACGCGCAAGTGAGTTGCGCGACAGAGGTTACGGGAGACGAGACTTGCGCGCCAATGAGGGACGTGCGCGCCTCCGCGCAGGGGGTCCAGTTTTCCTAAAAATACTAGTCGATCCCTCCTCATTTCATACGGAGTTCAAGACTTAGTGATTTTTTGAGATCTCGTCGCGCAGGTGGTTGAGACGTGCAAGTGGTTGTTGGGACGCGCAAGTAGAGCTTGTGCGCCTGTTATTGGCTGCACGCCCAAGGCTGTTTGGGAGAGAAAGGAAGTGGACCACGCAAGTTTGTAGTTTGGGAAGGAAGCATCGCGCAGGTTCTTTGGTTACACTTGTGCACTAGTTTTGACTTGCGGGCCCTATTGGGACTTACGCGCCTTGCTTGGTGAAGCACGCCATGTATTGCTGAAGCCCGCCGATCTGTTTGGAGCTGCACAAAAGCCGAGAGATTACCCGATACATTCGGGGCAAATTGATATTCATCTTCCTGTGAGAATTGGAATTCAATAGAGCATCTACATACAACAGAGGATGCATTCTTATGCAGTGATGAAGAGACCTTCACGTCTATAAACTGAGTGTGACTTCACCAATGGCAGTGAGCCAAGGGGAGTCAACAAGAATGACTCGAGGGAAGCAGCGAGCTATCCCTGAACCTTTGTAAAGGCAGTGAGCTTGGGACAGAGTGTCTGTGCCCAAACCTTTGTAATCCATATCTAGTGAAGATTATTCGAATCAGGTACGACCGAAAACATGTCAGCGTATACTCCTTGGGCGTAGCCCTTAGTGGTGAACCAAGTAAAATGTGTTGCGTCCTCTCTGTGCATGTGAATGTTTGCTTTCTAATCATAATCATTATACAGGTTCAACAAGTTCCTACCAACATGGTAACAAGATCCACCACATTAAAAGAAAATGTTGTCACCCTGATTCACCCATCCCCTCTTAGGGTTTCTTGGGGTCCTTCAAGTGGTATCAGTGGGTAAAGGTTGCTAGTGTTGAATCTGACCTTTTTCTTCATGGAAAACGCAGTCAATGTCTGGGGAGTCCCTCACTTCGATGGAAGCAATTTCCAGATCATGAAGAACATAATGAGATCTCATCTAAGATCTCTTGGAATGGATGTTCTCTTTTCTACTATGCAAGGAATACAAGTCACTGATCCAACAGGCTAGCTATGACTGAAATAGACAGGAAACTTCTTTATGAAGATGCTAAAGCACATAATGCACTCACTGCATCCCTTTCTGATTAGATCTACCTAAAGGTGATGAATTTCACCTCAGCAAAATCCATGTGGGATAAACTTCAGAATATTTATGAAGGAGATAGAAAAGTGAAGGAGGAAAAACTACAAGTGCGGGACAATCGGTTTGATGATCTGAAGATGCATCCAGACGAGAATGCAGACTCTTTCTTCAATCGAATTACTGAAGTGGTTGGAGAAATTCGGGGTCTAGGAGAAGAAATCAAAGACATTGATATTGTAAAGAAAATATTAAGAATACTTCCAGCTCTATATAATGTGAAGGTGTCGGCCCTTGAGGAAAGATATCTTTCCAAACTTTCTCTAGCTGATCTACTGAGCAGCTTGGTAGCATATGAAATGAGAGTCAAACCAGAAGATGCTACGACTTGGGTGAGCAAGGAAATGGAATTCAAGGCCATGGATAAACTAAAAACCTCCAAGGATAGTAGCGGTGAAGATGACGAAGAAAAATAAATTCTTTATCTCATTGTAAAGAAGTTCCATAAGGGGAAAGGGAAATTCAAAGGGAAGTTACCTCTCGCATGTTTCCATTGTGGAAAAGTTAGGCACATTGCCTCACAGTGCTTAAGAAAGATCGATGATGAAGATAGTGAATATGAAAACTTCGAGAAGCCTCATAGAAGGTTCTTCAAAAAGGGAGTATTCAAATCTGGTAAGAAAATTAAAAGGAAGAGTTTTGTCTGTGAAGAGGAAGAAGATGATAATGAATTCTGTGATGAAGAAGAACTAGAATTGAAAATAGGGAACCATGCTTCTATGATGGCCACTGTTGAAAAGTCAGAAGATACTGATGGATAAAAGCAACTGAGAACAAGTGTTGATCTTGAGATGCAACTTAAGGATGCAGTTAGTAAGCATAAGATTAAATGTAAGAGCTGCAATAAGTGGAAATAAATTGTAGAAGAATCAACTGAATACGTTGATCAACTTGAAGCTGAAATTAAACGACTGGAAGAATTTGTGAAGCTACAGTCTAAAATAATTGAAAGCAATGATGATGTAGTAGATCTAAAGGTGAGAATTGAAGAGCAGGAAAAGGTCATCAATGACCTCACCTCTAGACTGGATGAAAAATCCAAGACTACTGAGGGTCATGAGGAGGAAGTTGTTACTCTAAAGAGCAAACTGGATACTGAATCAGTTCCAAAAGAATCAAGGAAAAAAATACAGTTTGGAAGATTCTCAGATGCAGAATTACTAGCAAGAGCCAAGTGTGGTTCAGCTGGGGTTGGAAAAATCTTGAGTGATCAAAGACCCGCTTGCATGGGAAAGGGTGGAATTGGCTGTGAGGCTGAGACATCAACTGCTGGAAGTGAAAAGATCCAAAATAAAGATAAGATGAAAGTTGAACATGTTAAAATGTTACCCAGAGTGCCGATAAAGGAGCCCTCAATCCAAACTAAAAGGAGAACTGAAAATTATCCTCAAACATTCATAAATGATATACAGTCTAACTATTCTCTCAAGGAATAAGGTATGAGGTGAAATTCAAGTGAGAAGACATTTCCTCTCATGAAGTGTTAGATTTGTGGCTATCTGGGCCATACCATGTCTTATTCTGAAGAGGAAAGAAGCTATATGAATGGAGAAGATATAGAATCTCAACAAAGCAGAACAATTTCATATCCTAATTCATATAGAAGAAAAAATTTCTATGGATATTGTTTTCATTGTTCTAACTTTGGTCATAAGGCCGCTCATTGCAGGCAGAGAAGGGACATGGACACCTCATACCGAAGTTCAAGACAAGTCAAGTCTCGTCAGCAAGAAAGTTTTGCTCTTTCAAATAGGAATTCACCTCTCAAAGAAGACTTTGACTATGAAGAACCTAGGTATGTGAAAGAGATAATTGAAAGTCCATCAGTTCTATATACTCAATCTAATGTCTCATGGAAGGAAAGGAAGAAGATTGAGAAATCCAACCTTGCAGAGGTGGCCCTCAAAGCTACAAAGAACAACAATACCTGGATTATGGATAGCGGTTGTTCATCTCATATGATAGGTAATGTCGGCCTACTAACGAATATCATAAGAAAGGTTGATGGTACAATAAGATTTGGTAATGATGGGGCTCTAAAAATCAAATGGAGTGGAAGTACCGAATTAGCTAATGCAGAACTAAAGAAGACTGAAGTCCATTACATAGATAGACTACGTCATAATATCCTCAGGGTGAGTCAACTCTGTGACTCAAGACTTATAGTTACTTTTAATCATAAAGGTTGCATTACCAAGGGAAAGACTGGCAATTCACTTATGGAGGGATGCAGAACAGAAGGAAACTTGTATCAGGTTGATAGTGAAGATAATGTATCTTACATGACTGTCGAAGAAGAAAACAATTTGTGGCATCGGAGACTGGGACACATCAATAAACAAGACATGGAGAAAATATCAAAATTGAGAATTGTCATGGACATTCCCAACCTGAATCGTGAGGGTGAAAAATCTTGTGATGCTTGTATTCGTGGGAATTTGATCTGCAGTTCATATCGGCCAAAGAAGAAAAGGGAATCTCACCTTCTTGATCTGATTCATACTGATGTATGTGGGCCAATAAATGTTGCTGGAACTCAGGGAGAAAATTACTTTGTCCATTTCATAGATGATTATAGTAGAAGGGAATGTGTGATGGTCATTCACAGGAAACGACAAGTCCTTGACTGAATGAAAACATATCGGCGAATCACCGAGATTGATACTGGATGAACAATCAAAGTGTTGTGATCTGACAATGGAGGAGAGTACACATCCATTGAATTTGAAAATTATCTAGAGAAGCATGGGATACAACATGAGGTAGCTGCTGTGAGAACTCCACAAAAAAATGGAGTTGTTGAAGGTAGGAATCGACAAGTGAACAACATCGAACGAACTATGCTGATTGAGAGTCGTATTGCACGACATTACTGGAAAGAGGTTGTTCAAGCTGTAGTGTACATTCAGAATCGAACATGACTTTATATGGGTGAGACGAAGACACCATATGAATTGTGGCATGGAAGGAAGCCTTCTCTAAAATACTTTCGTGTCTTTGGAAGTAAATGCTTCATTAGGAACAAAGAAGGAAATCAAGGGAAATATGGCGACAATGCAGATGAAGGAATTTTCCTCTGTTACTCAATAAACAGAAAAGCCTAAAAATGTTTCAACAAGTGTTTGGGAAGGATTATGGAAAGTATTGATGTTAAGATAATTTAAGAGAAACCCGCAAATGCTTCAAGGAAGTCATATGCTGATGTGATAGAAAGTCGGGAACAAAGTGAACGTGAAGAAAATACAAATGAGTAAATAGAGGAAGTTGTTCAAAACACTTAGTAGTCACATCATGATGTTAACTCGGAAGAAGAATCTGAAACAGAAACTATGGCTGAAGACAATACTACTGAACCTCGCAGGAGAAATCGAAGAGCTGAGATTGATCCATCCAACATAATTGGGGATAGGATTGCACCCACTCAAACAAGAAGGATGAGGAATAACACGCAATCTGCATTTCTGTCAGTTGTAGAGCCATCCTCATTCGAAGAAGCTGCAAAAGATGAATCTTGGGTGAAAACCATGAATGATGAATTAGATCAGATTGAGAAGAATCAGACATGGGATCTTGTCCAGAGAGCTGAAGGTCACAATGTGATTTGTACCAAATGGATCTTCAAAAATAATTTTGATGAGCATGGAAGTGTCATCAGAAACAAGGCACGACTGGTATGTAAAGGATACTCCCAGATTGAAGGAATTGATGTTGAAGAAACCTTTGCTCCAGTGGCTAGACTGGAGTCAATCAGGATTTTCCTTGTGATGGCACTCCAAAGAGGATATAAAGTATATTAAATGGATGTCAAGACTGCATTCTTGAATGGTTTACTTGAAGAAGAAGTCTATATTGAACAACCAATGGGCTTTGTTTTGGGTACTGATGAAACAAAGTTCTCCAAACTGAAGAAATCTCTATATGGTTTGAAGCAGGCACCACGGGCGTGGTACTCACGGATGGACTCATATCTCGTGAAGTTAGAATTCAAAAGAGGAGGAGTTGATCACAATCTCTATGTGAAGAATTCTTCAAAAGATCAATTTAGGGTTCTAGTCTACGTTGATGATATCATATTTGGTGGCAGCAGGCAAAACTCAGTGGATGAATTTGCCAACCACATGAAATCAGAATTTGAAATGTCTATGATTGGGGAGCTCACATATTTCTTGGGGCAACAGGTGATTCAAAAGAAGGAATACACTTACATTTCACAGGAAAAATATGCAAGAGTGCTGCTGAAGAAGTTCAATATGCAAGACTCTAAACCAATGTCAACTCCGATTTCAGTTGGAACTAAACTTGGAAATCGTGAGGATGGGGACTCTGTTGATCCCACCATATATAGGAGGATCATTGGAAGCCTACTATACATGACAGCGACAAGGCCAGATATTGTCTTTTCCACATGCCTTGTGGCCCGCTTCAAAGTAATCCAAAGGAAGAACATATGGCGACAGTAAAAAGAATCATGAGGTACATTCAAGGTACACATAACTTCGGGTTATTTTCGCTGCTGACAGGGATAGTGAATTATCAGAGTTTTCTGATGCTGACTGGGCTGGTGATGTAGTAGACAGAAAGTCCACTAGTGGTGGAGCATTCTATATTAGGAAGAAATGTGTTGGCTGGTTGAGAAAGAAACAAGAAAGTACTTCTCTTAGTACTGCTGAAGCTGAGTATATATCTGCTACAAAGGCATAAACTCAACTGCTTTGGATGAAGCAGCAACTAAAATATATTGGTTATAAGGTGCGGCATCCAATGGTGATTTACTGTGATAAAAAAATTGCAATTGATCTTACGAAGAATCAGGTTCAACATTCTCGTACAAAACATATTGAAATGTGGTATCATTTTATCAAAGAAAAGGTTGAACAAGGAGTGATTTGAATGGACCATGTTGGAACTGATGAGAAAGTGGCTGATATCCTGACCAAGCCGCTGTCCGCAGCTGTGTTTGAGAAGCATCGGTTGAACCTCGGTGTTCAACCACCTCCTACTGCATGAGGAGGCTCCGGAAAACCCCTCTCTCCGTTTGTTATAACTGTACTTATCTGTTTATGGTTGTGATGAAGGTTTATGGGGGAGATACTATCCAGGTGGAGTATGGTTTAATCTTAACGTTGAACAACTTATCGGTCTTTGGATTTATTGTCAATGGGGGATAAAGGAATAAATTCAAGGCAAGTAATGCTTCTGTGATGAGAAGTATAAGAAGGAAAACATCGGGTGTCATGGCGAATTCCAAAAACACTGGAACCCAATTCAATCTTCCTATCTTTTTTTCTACACCAAGCATTGCTCACGTAGACTTAGAGTGTTGGTTGAGTGGATTTTTTCATTTTTGAACTCCGCATGGATGGAGATCTATTGAATTTATTTTTTGACTTCCAACAAACCCAAAGGGGGATATTGTTGGAACCAGGGTCTTCTAAGCATGATTTGGAATACGGTTTGTGTTTTCTATCAATCCTCAGTGGAAGTTCATAATGTGTACCAGCAAAGAGATCATACCATTCAAGCAGACAACAGTAGTGAAGGTGGTGCCGTTTCCCAGTGTTTGCCAAATTTTTGGGCCAGAAAATTGACAAATAAAGAAAAGTGTTTCTGGAAAAGGGACTTGCGCGCTGGGGACTTGGAGGATAAGAAACTTGCACGCCATATGTGTTTGAGGATCAGAACATCAAAATATGGAAAAGGGATAAGGTTCGCGCAAGTGTTGGTTAGGTCGCGCAAGTGGACTTGCGCGCTGTGAAATAACTTGCGCGCTGGTACCTAGAAGGATTCAGACTTGTGTGCCTATTGTTTTTCAAGAATACAACTTCAAAATTTGGCAAGGAAAGAAGGTCGCGCAAGTATTGGTTGGGTCGCGCAAGTGAGTTGCGCGACAGAGGTTACGGGAGATGAGACTTGCGCGCCAATGAGGGACTTGCGTGCCTCCGCACAGGGGGTCCAGTTTGCCTATTAATATAGGTCGACCCCTCCTCATTTATTATGGATATCATGACTTAGTGATTGTTAAATCTCTCCTCGCGCAGGTGGTTGAGACGCGCAAGTCGTTGTTGGGTCGCGCAAGTAGAGCTTGCACGCCGGTTGTTGGCTGCGCGCCCAAGGCGGGTTGGGAGAGAAAGGAAGTGGACCACGCAAGTTTTTAGTTGGGGAAGGAAGTGTCGTGCATGTGATTTGGTTACCCTTGAGCGCCAGTTTGGACTTGCGCGCCCTATTGGGACTTGCGTACCTGGCTTGGTGAAGCATGCCATGTATTGCTGAATCCCGTCGGTGTGTTTGGAGCTGGACGAAAGCTGGGAGATTACCCGATACATTCGGGGAAAATTGATATTCATCTTCCGGTGAGAATTGGACTTCAATAGAGCATCTACATACAATAGAGGATGCATTCTTATGCAGTAATGAAGAGACCTTCACGTCTATAAACTGAGTGTGACTTCACCAACGACAGTGAGCCAAGGGGAGTCAATGGGAGTGACCCGAGGGAAGCAGCGAGCTATCCCTGAACCTTTGTAAAGGCATTGAGACTAGGACAGTGTTTCTGTGCCCAAACCTTTGTAATCCACAACTAGTGATGATTAGTGGAATCATGTATGACCGAAAACTTGTCGGCGTATACTCCTTGGACGTTGCCCTTAGTTGTGAACCAAGTAAAAAGTGATGTGTCCTCTCTGTGCATGTGAATGTTTTCTTTCTAATCATAATCATCATACAGGTTCAACAAGTTCCTAACAACGTGGGAAAAAGATCCACCAGATTAAAAGAAAAAGTTGTCACCTTGATTCACCCCTCCCCTGTCAGGGTGTCTCAGGGTCTTTCAAGTGGTATCAGAGGGTAAAGGTTGCTGGTGTTGAATCTGACCTTTTTCGTCATGGAAAACGCGGTCAATGTCTGGGGAGTCCCTCACTTCGATGGAAGAAATTTCCAGATATGGAAGAACAGAATAAGATCTCATCTAAGATATCTTGGAATAGAAGTTCTCTTTTCTACTGTGCAAGGAATATAAGTCACTGATCCAACAGGCCTAGCTATGACTGAAATAGACAGGAAACTTCTTGATGCAGATGCTAAAGCACAGAATGAAATCACTGCAACCCTTTATGATCAGATCTACCTAAAGGTGATGAATTGCCCCTCAGAAAAATCCATGTGGGATAAACTTGAGAATATTTATGACAGAGATAGAAAAGTGAAGGAGGCAAAACTACAAGTGATGCACAATCGGTTTGATGATCTAAAGATGCATCCAGACGAGAATGCAGACTCTTTCTTCAATTGGATTACTGAAGTGGTTGGAGAAATTCGGGGTCTAGGAAAAGAAATCGAAGACATTGATATTGTAAAGAAAATATTAAGAAGACTTACACCTCTGTATAATGCGAAGGTGTCAACCCTTGAAGAAAGAGATCTTTCCAAACGTTCTCTAGATGATCTACTGAGCAGCTTGGTAGCATATGAAATGAGATTCAAACCAGAAGATGCAATGACTCGGGTGAGCATGGAAATGGCATTCAAGGCCATGGATAAACTAAAAATCACCAAGTATAGTAGAGGTTAATATGACAAAGAAAAATAAATTCTTTCTCTCATTGCAAAGAAGTTCTAGAAGGGGAAAGGAAAATTCAAAGGGAATTTACCTCTCGCATGTTTCCGTTGTAGAAAAGTTGGGCACATTGCCTCTCAGTGCTTAAGAAATATCAATGATGAAGTAGTGAATATGAAATCTTCGAGAATCCTCAGAGAAGGTTCTTCAAAAAGGGAGACTTCAAATCTGGTAAGAAAATGCAAAGGAAGAGTTTTTTCTGTGAAGAGGAAGAAGATGATAATTAATTCTGTGATGAAGAAGAACCAGAATTCAAAACTGGGAACCATGCTTCTATGATGGCCACTGTTGAAAATTCAGAAGACACTAATGGAGAAAAGAAACTGAGAACTTGTGTAGATCCTGAGATGCAACTTAAGGAAGCGTTTAGTAAGCTTAAGAATAAATGTAAGAGCTGCAAATAGTGGAAATCAATTGTAGAAGAATCAACTGAATACGTTGATCAACTTGAAGCTGAAATTGAACGACTGAAAGAATTTGTGAAGGTACAATATAAAATAATTGAAAGCAATGATGATGTAGTAGATCTGAAGCTGAGAATTGAAGAGAAGGCAAAGGTCATCAATGACCTCACCTCCAGACTGGATGAAAAATCCAAGACTGCTGAGGGTATTGAGGAGGAATTTGTTACTCTAAGGAGCAAACTGGAGACTGAATCAGTTCCAAAAAAATCAAGGAAGTAAATACAGTTTGGAAGATTCTCAGATGCAGAATTAGTAGCAAGAGCCAAGTGTGGTTCAAATGGGGTTGGAGAAATATTGAGTGATCAAAGACCCGCTTGCATGGGAAATAGTGGAATTGGCTGTGAGGCTGAGACATCAACTACTGGAAGTGAAAAGATCCAAAATAAAGATAAGATGAAAGTTGAACATGTTGAAACGTTACCCAGAGTGCCGAAAAAGGAACCCTCAATACAAACTAAAAGGAGAACTGAAAATTATCCTCAAACATTCAAAAATGACAGACAGTCTAACTATTCTCCCAGGAAAGAAGTTATGAGGAGAAATTCAAGTGAGAAGACATTTCCTCTCATGAAGTGTCAGTTCTGTGGCTATCTGGGCCATACCATGTCTTATTGTGAAGAGGCAAGAAGCTATCTGAATAGAGAAGATATAGAAGCTCTAAAAAGGTGAACAATTTCATATCATAATTCTTATAGAAGAAATAATTTCTATGGATATTGTTTTCGTTGTTCTATCTTTGGTCATAAGGCCGCTCATTGCAGGAAGAGAAGGGACATGGACACCTCATATCGAAGTTCAATATAAGTCATCTCTCATCAGCAAGACAGTGTTTCTCTTTCAAACAGGTTTTCACCTTTCAAAGAATTCTTTGACTATAGAGAACCTGAGTATATGAAAGAGATAATTGAAAGGCAATCGGTTCTATATACTCAATCTAATGTCTCATGGAAGGAAAGTAAGAAGATTGAGAAATCCAACCTTGAAGATGTGGCCATCAGTTCTATATACTCAATCTACTGTCTCAAGCTTCCTCTCTTGTTTTCTACACCGAGCATTGCTCACGTAGACTTAGAGTGTTGGCTAAGTTGATTTTTGTGTTTTTGAATTCCGCATGGATGGAGATCTATTGAATTTATTTTTTGATTGCCAACAAACCCAAAGGGGGAGATTGTTGGAACCAGGGTCGTCTAAGAATGATTTGGCATACGATTTGTGTTTTTTTTCAATCCTCAGGGGAAGTTTATAATGTGTACCAGCAAAGAGATCATATCGTTCAAGCAGAGAACAATAGTGAAGGTGGTGTCATTTCCCAGTGTTTGCCAAATTTTTGGGCCTGAAAATCGACAAATAAAGAAAAGTGTTTTTGGCAAAGGGACCTGCGTGCCGAGGTCTTGGAGGATAGGAAACATACGCGCCATATATTTTTGATGATCAGAACAGCAAAATATGGCAAAGGGATAAGGGTCGCGCAAGTGTTGGTCAGGTCGTGCAAGTGGACTTGCGCGCCGTGAAATAACTTACGCGCTGGTACCTAGAAGGATTCAGACTTGTGCGCCTATTGTTTTCCAAGAACAGAACTTAAAAATTTGGCTAAGTAAAGAAGGTCTCGCAAGTATTGGTTGGGTCGCGCAAGTGAGTTGCACGACAGAGGTTACGGGAGACGAGACTTGTGCGCCAATGAGGGACTTGTGCGCCTCGGCACAGGGGGTCCAGTTTGCCTATAAATACAGGTCAACCCCTCCTCATTTCTTATGGAGTTCAAGACTTAGTGATTGTTCGAGCTCTCGTCGCACAAGTAGTTGAGACGTGCAAGTGGTTGTTGGGTCGCGCAAGTAGAGCTTGCGCGCCGGTTGTTGGTTGCGTGCCCAAGGCGGATTGGGAGAGAAAGGAAGTGGACCGTGCAAGTTTGTAGTTGGGGAAGGAAGCGTCACGCAGGTTCTTTGGTTACACGTGCGCGCTAGTTTGGACTTGCGCGCCCTATTGGGACTTGCGCGCCTGGATTGGTGAAGCGTTCCATGTATTGCTGAAGCCCGCCGGTCTGTTTAGAGCTGCACGAAAGCCGGGAGATTACCCGATAGATTCGGGGGAAATTGATATTTATCTTCCGGTGAGAATTGGACTTCAATAGAGCATCTACATAAAAAAGAGGACGCATTCTTATGCAGTGATGAAGATACCTTCACTTCTATAAAATGTGTGTAACTTCACCAACGATAGTGAGCCAAGGGGAGTCAATGGGAGTGACTCAAGGGAAGCATCGAGCTATCCCTGAACCTTTGTAAAGGTAGTGAGCCTGGGATAGAGTGTCTGTGCCCAAACCTTTGTAATCCACAGCTAGTGATGATTAGTGGAATCAGGTATGACCGACAACTTGTCGGCGTATACTCCTTGGACGTAGCCCTTAGTGGTGAACCAAGTAAAAAGTGATGTGTCCTCTTTGTGCATGTGAATGTTTTCTTTCTAATCATAATGATCATATAGGTTCAAAAAGTTCCTACCAATGTGGGAACAAGATCCACCAGATTAAAAGAAAAAAAATTCACCCTGATTCACCCCTCCCCTCTCCGGGTGTCTCGGGGTCCTTCAATAATATTATTAATTAATGTATTATGATCATTAACTTTCCTTTGTTTTAGTAAATGTTTAAAAATAGGTGAAATTATGTTAATAATGATTGTAATATGAAAGAAAATGATTTACCAAATGAGGTTTTTAATATTATGGGAGCAGGAGAAAATATATGGTAGTATTATTTTCTGAATAGGATATCATTATAACTAATAACATAAACCAGAATGATTTATTTAATAACATAAATTAGGATGAAATTGTGGTTGAGTATTTTATGAGATAACTACAATCATCTTTTGGGAAACATGATAATCATTTAATAATGAAGCAGCGAATTGAATCCATAGAGAAAAAATTATGTGTTATTCAATGTTATAATATAGGGAAAGGGATCTTGACCATTAACCAATTAAAGGGACAATAAAATCAATTGTGTACACTAATTAAGAATACTATTCAAAATAAGGACCTAGAATCGATGGAATGGGAAGAATTTAAGAAAATATTTTCTTATAAATATTTTCTTCAAATTATTTTTATTAAATTAGAGAGGATATTTATTAGAATAAAGAGATTGGAGGATAAATCAATCGGTTAATATAAAGAAAACATATTATATAATTCAAGGAATAACACTTTATTTTTCATTAACATTGAAGTGAATGTTCATCAATTATGAAATTGCCTAAAAGAGTGTTCATGAAATGATTATGTGATTCAAGACATTAATAGCTACATTGTAAATCATTTAATGCTTCCATAATTTGGTGATAGAGATTAATGAATCTAATTTTTCTTATGGCACAATAAGTAAGAATAAAAAATTTATTTTAATTACAAGGGTTAAATATATAAACCTAAAAGAGGGATGAAGATTCAATTACATACATTACATAATTTTTGGAAGAATAATCCTATAAAATTCCTTAAAAGAAGAAGGAAATGTTTCAGGTGCGTCAAATATAGTAATAATACTAATAATTGATTACGGTAAATAAATATTACAATTAATATAATGGAAGAAAAAAATATTGCACTAAATCATCCACCTAAGGATTAATGTAAAAACAACAGGACATGGAAACTTTGAAGATAATCGCAGCAATCCAAGGATCATTGAGTATAACTATCAAAAAATACCTATAAATAAAAGATAAAAAACAACATATTAATTGATAACTTATACTGAGGTGTATTGTGAAAATGAAGTGGGGATAATTATATTTCCTATTTATTCAACAGAAAAAGCCATATTTGATTCAATCTCTATGAATGAATTTTGTTAATCAAATATCTCTATAAATATTCCTTCACCATGTTATGAAATGGAGATATAGATATTTATGAAAACACCAAGTGGTGAAATGATTTCAAATCAAGTATATAACACTTCTCCAATTAACATTATTATAATGAATCTCCAATAAAATTTAGTTACTATCCTATTAGTATAATTAAACTGTTTTTTTGGAAATGAAATTTTTATACTTAAATAGATATAATATCATCTCCCAAGAGTGTTAAATCACTTCATAAGTCCCATACCATCATATTATTATATTCAAATATATTAGTAATTAGGAAGACATTTTCGAAATTCCATCTAATGAATTATTATTATAACTTATGAGAAAGCATATCTAAATCAAATTGTTGAGATAATGGAAATGGATATTCATGAATACATTCCCATTATAATGGAATATATAGATATATTCCATAAATATTTCCCAAAAATTTCCACTTTTCATGTGTTTTAGTGCTTTATAGAATATATACATGGATACATTCTTATATTTATGAGTCCCCATAGAATACCCATATTGAATAGGAAGAGTTGTGGAAAAATTTACCGAAAAATATAAAAATGTTTTTTATGGCCTATTTATTCATGATGGGGTTTTGCTTTAAACTTTTTACCAAATAATGATGAATCAATGTATCACTATATTGATTATCATGGACTTATAAGATCAAAATAATGACAAGAGTATTCTTCCACGAATTAATGATTTATTTGATGGACTACATGGGGGATCAGTACATCTCTATAGTGGATCTCTAATTGAGGTATCTAAAATTGAATATGTAAAATGAGAAGATTATTATGCCTAAATTCTATATAATATATTTATATAATGAGTTTTTAATAATTCTATTTGGTATCACAAAGACTCCAGTATTATTTATAAAAATTATAAATAGATCCTTTATAGATTACCTTGATAAATATTTGGTGGAATTAATAGATTATATTATCATATATTACAGATTTAAGTAAGACTATGAAAAAAATGAATATTGGGTTAAACATATTGTTTAATGAGATGTTGAATGAAATATAGATTAAATGTGACTTTTAGAGAGTGAAATTGAATTTCTTAAGACATGAGATCACAAGAAATATGATATTTGTGGATTTTTTTTGATGATTAATGATAACAATAAAGGTTATAATCCTACTTATTTAAAAAATATCCATATTTTTCCCAAATTATTTGGGTAATATCATTTTTTAAAATCTCAACGGTTATTTGATTCCTCAAAACATGCTAACATATAATGATATGATGTTTTTATAGATAAATGAATGTAAAAAGTTCTTAAAGGAGTTTATTGAAAGGATTATAACTACACATATATACATACAAAACTTTATAGATGAGGTGTTTGTGATGAACAATGATTCCTCAATGTGAATATTTGGTTGTGTACTGATGAAAAATGATAAACTAATAAAACATTCCTCATCAAATTGAATGGTATATGATAAAATAACATGAATAATAAGATAACGTTGGAATTTTAAATCATTACCTTGAATGTTTTGATCCATTATATCTATAGAGAAAAATGTTACATATATACTAAAAATAGAATTTTGAGATATATATTTCCACATATGTAGATCAATATGCACTAGTGATAATGATTAGAGTTGATGAAAGACTGTGATTTATCAATCAATTACCATCTTGTGAAATAAAATAATATAAAATATCATCTAAGAAAAAATTATCTTGAACCCTTATCCAAGATGAGGATTAAATTGGATAAAATATTCCTATACCTAAAACAGGTAAACATGGGAGTCATAAAGGTAGGTATATTATCACATGATTCTCAAATTTTTGTCAATCTATTTAAGATTTAGATGATTAAGGTTTTTCAAAGGGGTGTTGTAGATATATAAAAAATGTGGAAGTGATAATGTATTGGAAAATACTAAAGGATGAAATTAATATAGATGGAGTTATAAGACACAGAATATGGTTATATGTAACATCATAACATGAGATAATTATGTTTTTATTTAGCTGATTATCATAAGACAACATTATGTGTCCACCAAGGAGAAATAAATATATTTAGGAATGTATAATAATTATTTGGTAGGATAATATAGAGAAGTATATTACTAAATATTCAATACAATATTTTGTATTTCAATAAGTTAAGAATTAATTACCAAAGTATAAGGGAATATGGAAAAAATTACTCATATTAACTTATAAATGGTATAATATCACCATAAAATTTATTAATGGGTTTTAAAATACATATAAAAGAAACAATGGAATATGTATTATGGGGGAGCATCTTATAGAGGCTTATTGATTCATAAAAAATCAAAAATATATCCCACCTTGTTAAATTTTATAAATATATTTTGGATAAGTAGCGAGGATGTATTCAATAAAACTATCAATTGTACATGATTAAGATATGAGATTCACCAAAATATTCTAGATTATTCTTAATAAATAATAGTACCTTGAGGTAAAATTTAGTATATCATACCATCCTTATACATATGATAAATTTAAAAAGATTATTAAGACACATAATGAGATGATTAATGGTTTCTCTATTAACATTATATAGTATATGAAAATAATAACATACTTAAATATTAAACCATTCTACTTAATTATTCTATACAAATCATGAATAAATCACCCCCAATATCCTAATGGTTTTGTGTGTTTAGATATTAGATACAGATCTGTCATACAACACACACATAGTTTGTAATATTATTTATACATGACAACATTCATGATATATCATATATATCATTATTATTCATTACCTAGGGAATGAGAATATAAGAAAATTGTGAGCCATGATGCTTAGTTGAGGTAAAATGTATGATATATCAATCAAAATCAAAAAAGGTCATCAAAAATATGATTTAAAAGGAGTAAGCATTAAAACATTATAAATTATAACATACTCTTAAAATCATACCTTGTTGTGTATGAACCATATATATAAACATGATTCCTGAAATAAATTTGAGAAATAACATATCAATATTTAATTCAAAAAATATAATTCACATTCACAATAATATAAAATCATATCTTATTTTGATACACACTATGAAGCTCTTCACTGTATAATAGATAAATATATCCCATGAAATAGTAATAAAATATCCTTCCATTTCAGATAATACATATTATTCTGATATCTATGCATTTAAAATGACATAGGAGGGATACAATTCAATTCCCACCCTCACATAATGATAAATCATATATATGTGTTTCTAAAATTTCATTTTCATGGCTCTATATTAATTTTTAAAAACATTAAATATTCTCTATGTTTCCAAATACATAATCCTCTCAATCACCTGGGAGATGATGATAACACATTTTATTAGAAGAAAGGATGAGACATTATATCATCTCACTATATAGATTATTTCATATTTCTAGAATCTCTTATAGATTTAAGTCATTTTCATGAAATTGTTCATAATAAAAATACTAATTACCCTTATTGTGAATGTAATTTATTGATACCATTAATTCATTGGGAGAATGTTTTAATGTCTCTCTAACTCTATCTGATATAGATTCTCAATATTTTCCCTCATTAGTTGATAATGATATAAGTTAATGCCTTATAGCATGGAACCCTATAATTATTCCGCAATAATGATGGTTTAAGGAGTTTTTTGTGATGATATGGCCCATGAATGTGTATTTATAGGGATAACTTTAAAGTTAATAGTAACTATTGTAATTTTATTTCATTTAACAAGGAACACCATACCTTTTAATGTAATGTGATTTGAATAATCTATGAGAATTTTAAATTTGTGAAACAATTTCTAATGGAGTGACTTTTATTTTTATACTTCTAGGAAAAATGATGTGACCTTTAAGGATATGTGTGTAGAAACAATGATATTACTTTAAAGGTTATTCATCTAAGACAAATTATACGGAGTTTAAAGTCAATTGAAGTAGAATACATGACATGGTTTTATAATAATATTTTCTTTAACTTATGAATTAGTGATCCATTAGGCTTTTACTTGATCTAGGTGTCAAGTGAAGGTAGTTTGATGCTTACACAAGTTTAGAGGATCAATATAACTATGACTCATTAGTTCGGATGAAGATGGATGAATTAGGTCTCGAGAGTTGTAGAGGATGATTTAGAGTATATAAAATGAAAATATTAAGTAAATATAAATCTAACAAATAATAAAAGAATAGTGGTCCATATTATGAAAGATATACATAATAAATTGTTACTTATGGATCCTACTAGTTAGAAATAACAACCAATGGATAACCTATTACCAAGGGAATATATGATTAGATGGGTAAACATGAGTGTGAACACTATCCAAATAAAGAATATCTAGTGTCCATGTAAGTATATCAGTAAAACATCCTTTTAGTGGTTTAAACATGGACATAAGGGTATTAGTGTAGACTTTTAGGATATTTGATGAATGATTTGAATTATTTCTAGGTAGGTTTCTAGGATAGGAAGGGTACCCATGATTCATGAATATTGGGAACAACTCTAAAGGGAATGGATCTATTTTGAGGATCCATAGGCAACTTGAGTGGAAACTCGGTTCATAGGATGAAATAGATTGCTCATTCGATGTATCTCCATAATGAGATCTTGGAGGGAGATTTGGAATCCTAGTGTGGTAATCTAGAGAGTTAAAAAATTATAGTTCTTTTTTCTTCATATGATCTTAAAATAGGGTTGTTTAACCCTTGCCTATATGAGGTATATGTGAAGTGGTATTTTTTGAAGGTTTTGGGTGTCATTATATTTGGATGACACAAGCACCTATGCTTCAAAATGTATCCCTTAATTTTTTTTACAGAAAAAGTAAATCGAGGAAGTTTATGGAAGGCTTCATTTCACTATAATGAACTATAGTTTCTCTTATATTTTCATGGAGTTTATTCTTAGTACTACATTAGTTGTTGTAAATATGGGAGGCATGTGTCCTTTTTATTAGAGAAATATGGAATAAAAATGTAACAAAAGGAGATTTTGTGAAAACAAATTCAAATAAATTTTATCATTTAGATATTTTCCATTACACATAACACTAATTTTAGAATTAGTTACACAAAAAACATTGTTTTCCATTATTTACACACAATAATTATTATATCTTCCATTACATGGAACACCAAGTATAAATGAAATGAGAAATTCTATTAAAATATTATTATTTAACATGATATTTATCACATATCCATTTAAATAAAGGGTATTAATATTTTTTACTAAATTATTAAAATATATTGTTCATACTTGTTTATAAAATTATTTATTTAGTGACATTGCAATTAAAAATTATAATAAAAAATATTTGTAAAAAAGGATTTGTTTTTATGAAAAAACTATTTTTATGCCCACAAAAATTTTTTACCTTATAAATTTTTAAAAAATAAATTATTATGATTTCTTTTAATAAAATTTTTATATTATAGATTCAATAAATTTTTTGACTTTCAACTTTTCTATTTTCTATAAAAGTGATAAGAATAAATCCAATTTTACGCTTAAAAATCAATGAATTTATAAAGTAGTTTTCCAACCCTTTGTGAACTTATTTTAAATTTAAATTTTCCAATTACAAAAAAAAATTATTTTAAAAAAATTATTTTAAAAAAATTATAATAAATTTTAAAATCTTGATATTTAAATAACCATATTGCTATGTTTTTATATTTTTTGAAAATATATGTGTTTCCTATGAATATAAAAAATACATTTTTAATTTAAGAATTTATGTTTCATTTAAGAAATTTCCAAACATAAAAGTTTTTTAATATGTTTTTAATGTGAAATTAGTTCTGTTTAATTTTTATTAATCCAAATGTGTTTTTTTAATCAATTTTATATTTAATTTTTATTTAAAAATGCTTTAAACATTTGAACAATTTTTTTGGAAAATCACATTCGCGTCTTGTCTGAGGATTAATTTTAAATTAAATTTTTTCACATCTATGAATGTAATTTTCAAAAAATGGATTAAATATTTATAATATTCATAAAATATATACTCTAAAATTTTCAACATAATTTTTTACCATAATTTATAGTAAAAATTGTTAAAATCAATTAACACTCTTAAACTGAAAATATGATTACCTAGGGGTTAAATAAAAATTGTAAGGGGTAAAATGATATATAAACAAGTCTGAACACCACTTTATGAACATATGGAAACTCAAAAACACATAATGTTTGGTAATGTTTCATTTTATATTCTTTTATAAATTATAAAACATTGGTATAATATTTTTACTTTCAAAAATTACAAGGGTTCCATAAACCGCTTTTATAATATTCCACTCACTATCATATCCTCTCCACACATCCAAAAACCATTGTTTCGGTCACAAACTTACCAAAAACATTACATAATTAACACATATCAAATTGTAATCCTTATTTTGGTTATAAATATTGTATAAGAATCATTTTAGTTAAATTTAAAATAATTTGTCTCAAGTATAGTTAACATTCCCAACTGAGCATTTTATATTATTTATTTATAAAAATTTTAAATTTATTATTAAACCATGACGATAAACTATAAAATTGTTATACATATACTGAGATGTCATTTTTCAAATTTAATAATTTAAATACTAATCCTCTTTCTACAAATGGGATACAAAATTATCATTTATGTGAACGGCTGACTACCGCCTCACGAACTGATGTTACTCAGTTTCTATAAAACCTCCAACAGTTGGATATAATGAAGGACATAATGTTTATATATAATATTTAATATATTATTATATAAAAATAATTATAATACCACATATTCATACTTACCTCCAAACCGAATGGAATAAAATATTGTTCCTCGTGTGCGTGGAAACCTACCGTTGTACGAACTAATGTGATGTGTTTTTTTAATTTATTTTTTTATAGGATGGTAATAAAGATCTATTAAGTAAATATATATGATATTGGGAAAATATTTATACCTATATAGTTATTATATCACATAAATATCCTTAATTTTCAATAATTGGGAATAAGATAACATCATTCGTGTGTGCATGAGACTACTGCCTCCCGAAGCAATGCGATTCGTTTTTTCCCATACGACTTACATGGAAGCGAATAATGATATGTTAAAAAATAATATATATATATATATATATATATATATATATATTTAATTAATATAATTCTAGAAAAATTATATATTATTTACAATTATTTCATTCCATTTGTCATGAAAATGGAAACAATGTTCATGTGTTTGTATGGCCAACCATCTCCATGAACGATATATTTCATTTTCTATATATATTTTTTGTGGATTTCAATAAATAAATATATACTGAATATATATGATTTATATATAATTTTTTTTATTCTATATAATATTGAACCATGATCAATGCAAGAGGACTGAGAATAACAAATCAATACATGAATAAAAAAGCGGTTATTAGCCAAAACACACGATTTTTACCAGGAATTGTTAATAAAATGGAGAGAAATGGTCATAATTAAAAAATATATTTTAAGATATATTTAATTATGGTTATAAAATATATTAATAAAAACCATATTTCTATTATTAATGAGGTTTTAATGTTTATGATAGTAGTCAATACTTCAGGTAATATATTTTTGTCTCACTTTTATTTTCTAGGAGATACATAACATATTTACCATGTGATTCATTTATGTGTTTTGTATAAATATGATGAATCATTTTTATGAATTTTCAATTCAATTTTATTTTAATTTATCTTTAAATTTCTAGATCTATTTATAATGTGTTTTAGGATTCAAAAGATAATAACTAATTAGGCTTTTTTTCTCAATTATCATTATTTGAGACAAATGCTATGTAATGAACCTATCTTTTTATGGGTATATACCTCCTCTTTGACATGTAATATAATGAATTAAATTATTCTAATATGTTATATGTTTCATTTAATTATTTTATTTCCTGAGGCTTAAAATTCATATTTACCAAATTGGAAAGGGTTTTATGTTACAATCTAATCATTAATGATGGCTTCTCATGATTATGAATAAAATAATGAATTATAATGATTAATATTTAAATAAAATAATGAATTTGATTATATTATATTTATTTATTGGGAATTAATGTGTTCCCATTATTTACATCTCTTTATTTATCATGATTTCAATATAATGTTATCAATGAAACCCATCTTTATTTTCCTTTTTGCTTGAAAATACTTTTTCTTGCAAAACCATGTTGTCTAAAAAAGTATTCAAAAAATAGTTTTGAAAAATTTCTCAACTGATTTATTGTATAAATATTAACTTATTTCTATCTTTTTATAAATATTTTTTAATGTAATCTTCATATTTGTTTCAAACAATTCATGTTCGGATTGTACAAAAATTGTGAGAGGAATTAGGGTTTTAATGTTCATGACAAGAATGATATATTCCACCACCATGATAAAAACATTTTTTCAATTTTTTTATTATATGTTCACATGGTTATTTTAAAATAAATGTACTCTTAAATTTTTTCAATTTTTTTCATATTCGGAATGATATTTTCCCCATGAAATATTTCGAATGATATTTTAAGCTGCATTTCTAAATTTGTATTGTTATTTTCAAAGAAAATGATTTATATTTTTTTATGTATTTAATAGTGTATTTAAATGTGTAAAAGATATTTTTATCAATAAATTTCCCATTTAATATTTATAAATTATTTTCTATCTAAAATGACACCCTTCAAAGTAATATATTCTTTATTGGGTATATAATCCATGGATATCATTCTTATTCATTCATCGAATAGTTTATGTTTGTGATGAAAGGATGATTATGAATAACATATCTATTCCATAAGCTATACCATGATAAAATTATTATGAATCCAATGTATTTTACATGGGTTATACTTTGATGAAATGATGTAATTATAATGAAGTTTTTTTAATTTCCACATGTTATGTTTTGATGAAAAGTTTATGAACCACATTTATTATCATTATTTTTATTTTTTATATTAGGGAACACATATGTTAGATTTTTATTATGTGATATATGAGACCTATATCCCTTTTCAATACAATGATTAAATATAGTTAAATCATGAGTAAATATGATATGAATGAACCCGTTGAGATGTTCAAAATATTTTGTGGGATTTTGATTAGTTGATCAATTTATAATGTGTAGATTTGGATTTCATTTCCATAAGTTTATGTGTTGAATCGATGGAATGACCATATGTCTATGTGATGGCCTAATTTTGTGTTCTTAACTTGTTCAATGAACATTTTTCTAATTATACATGTTAACAAATTTATAAGATTACGTGTATTCACGATGTCAATGCCTTATTCCAATGTTATGATATGATGGTTCATATTATTTGATTATATTACGATTAATTTCTTATGAAAAACTTATATTTATGACATGGCTCATGTTTATGATCACTGATATGAAGGGTATTCATTTTAGATGTTGTTATTATATTAACATTCCCTTATGCCCATGATACGTTGATATCTCCCTTATTTACGCATACTGATCACCTAATATTTTCTTTTATAATATTTCCATTCCCAAGGTTATGGTGAAAGGTATTATGTATGATATGTATAATAATGTTATTATATATGAAGAATATAGTGGGAGATAATGAATCTCACTTATTGATATTTTATTTATGCGTCAATTATTCCTAAGGAAATAGACCTAACTGATTCTCATGTTGATCACTTTGTAATGTAATGAATATTCATATTTTAGGAGTTAACATTTATTTATGATAAAATTTGGTATTTATAGTTGGTAATAGATAAATTATTATATAATATTTGGAAACTGGGATGGAATCCACTAGTAAGATCCATATGGATATTTATATGGATATGTATAGAAATATGTGAATATATAATCTTAAACGTGATTTAAAGTGTAGGAAAGTGTAATGGAATTTTGATAAAGGATAGCGATGTGAGATTTTTTGACAGGTAAACCTCAATCAATATTTTTCCCCTCATAATGTAGTATAGTGGTTACTATGGGGTTGTCTCTAGAAGAAGTTTCAAATTATGTTTCAAAACTGTCACATTTGTTTTTTTTGGATTTCTCATGAATAGATATTGGGGGATTTGATTAAATTTATGTAAATAGAATATAATCTAAAGTGCAATAAAATTAATGGGAGACATAAAATTGGAAGTAAAATAAAGTGGGTTTGAATATCATATTTAAAACAGTTGTTTCTGACAAGCATAAAACTATTGGACACTCCCCTCATCATTGTTTAAAAATATTTCCCATTTGAATTTCAAATTGCAACCCATGGACCCCCAGGTGAACACTAAAATTTGGATATACATCATATCAACACCTCTATTTGATTTTTTTCAAACATATTATAGTGATTAAATTATATAAATAACTATATGTAATTTAAACTAATTTAAACCACAATACACAAGGACAAGACCTAACGGAAGAAATATAAAAAGTAAATTCAATGAATTTACCTTATAGATCGAGCCACCATCCAAAAAAATTTGTTGATTTATATTTAAGAAATAAAACCACTATATTCATTCAAAAATATAATTTCAAAATAAATTCAAAAGGAGATTACATGATAAGAACGAATCTCAGAATAGAGTGTTCATCAGGTGTCTTTATCCATAACCACATGCTTCTTAGACACAAATTTCTTGAGTAGCATCTGTTATCATTATTATATCATCCATGGAAAACAAATTCTTGATCTCAATATACACAATACCTCATTCGGATGAATGGAGATGATGAAAGGCTTAAGATCATCAATAGGTTGTCTTTTGGTTTTACGCTGCTACTTCTCATCCCAAACCCCCTTCAAAGGGTGGATGAGGGTCATATTTATATGAAAAATCCATGAAAACCTATAGTTGTAGAATCTTTATTTTTCAAAGTGTCGACATCTTCACGATTTGAACTGGTGTATCACATCATGTAATACCCTTGAGTTTTCCCTTACGTGCCCAATTCTTGTATGATTTATTTGGAACACTGACTACAGTCACAGTGGAAAAAAGGGACTCACGTCGTGTAACTTCCTTTCACGGCTTGTACAATCATCATGGCTTTTCTAGCTCGACAATTTCATTTTCCATTAGTCACATAATGTGATAGCATTACATGATGGGTAATTATTCTACTCTAATTTTCTTTCTTTGATTATTTTTTCTAGAATATACTATAACACCACTTCACATTCCTTATGGTGTGAAGTTTCCATTAGCTATAATCATTGACTACATAAGATAATATACATTTAAAAGTCTATAATTGTAAAATTTTATATTTCATGCTCAAGACACCACTGAATTAATGAAAATCAATTTCTTTAAAAAGGGAACATTTTTGGGGTCTAAATCCTTAAATTAGATACAAAAAACACTTGAAATATTTTCCCCATAAATTTCCCCATACATTATATATTGAGTCTTGGTTAAATGGATAATTCAAAACACATGGCTATGAGGTTTTTCTAATTTATCACCAAAATTTAAAAGTTATATTGCTTTATTAAAAACTATTATTTGAAATTTTAATTTTTATCATTCAATCAATTTCCACTTTTTTCCTCCTCCCATTCAGAGAAAATACTTACCTCACATAAATTTTATATCCACACACCAATATAGATTTCCAATAAGGATTTTGTCATCCAAACACATGAAAATATCACCATAGACTTGATAAATTTCTATATATATACTAGATGTGAGCCTAGAACATGTAATTATCATATGGAATTTATAAGGTTGTTATGTGGATAATAGTTGGTGGGTTTAAAAAGTTAAAAATTATTAGGCTGAATTAGGAGTCATTGACACTTTTGAATGGAAATAAATTATTCTAATTTTCACTCATCTATATGTTCTTATTTACTATCCTTTCAAGAAATTCATTTCTGATCTTTCCTTTTTCATCTCACTCTATCATTATTTCAGTAGAAAATATGACATTTTTATTCTCTCTGTTTTTTTGAATGCTTCAGATAGGGTATAATTTCTTTCAATTTAGTTCTCAAGACAGCCACAAAGTCATTTCATTTGAGAGATCCAGACAAACACATCGCTCAAAAAACCATTTTTTAGAAGAAAAAATATATTTTTGATGCAGGAATTTCCTCCCAAATCAATAACAAATGAGGTATCATAAAACAAGTCATCTCCACCACAATTATTTTCAACAATATAATTCATTTATAATTGTGGAAAATTTCCGAAATGGATAATTGAATTGTATTATGGCTAATATAATAGGTTGAAATGACTACTAAGGGGTCAAGAAATATAAAATGTGCATGGATGTATAAAATATAAATGTATAATCATGAGGGGGGTCAAAATAAAAAAATGACTCAATAATTTAAACTAAAAATATCCTAGTACTTATGCTTTCAATGAATTAAATCTTGTTCTAGTTCAAACACGCATGGATTTTTTCTCTTATAAAAATATGTGAATGAGAATAAGACGTCAAAATGGGTTCTAAAGCCTCCAAAGAATAGGAATTAAAATGATAAAGATATTGATATGTGGCATGAGATTTAATAATATGAGGTCATTTCATGAAATTTTTATCTTAGGAAGATGAAACAATATCATTTGATCATTCATTTATTTTCAGTTTCAAATCATCAATTGGTTCATTAATTGGCTTTAATTTCAAAATATAACCCATAATGCTCAAAATTTTATTTTGAAATATAATACATATAATTTGAAACAAAAATTAATAGAAATTTAAAAAATAAGGAAAGGATCACACCAAAAATGGAATAATCATTTTAAAATAAAAAAATTTCAAACGAATGACCATAAAATACTAATCTACACAGCATGAACGTTCCCAACTCTTATTATGTGAGATTTCCTCATTGTGAAAAAAATATATGTGAGAATTAAATTCATGAAATGAATGACATTAAAAAATAAGTGATAAAGAAAGAAATTAATTTTAATCAATTTTATTCAGTGTCATGAATATGGATATCTTAACATAGAGGATATTTAACATTCTATATAATGGACTTTAACATGTGCCCGTTGACTGTGAATTGTGTCTTATTGTCTAGTT
Source organism: Viscum album (assembly GCA_963277665.1). Lineage (NCBI taxonomy): Eukaryota > Viridiplantae > Streptophyta > Magnoliopsida > Santalales > Viscaceae > Viscum > Viscum album. The sequence continues at coordinate 1,079,786,078 of OY728153.1, read as the reverse complement.
TTTTATTAGGATTTCACAAAAAAATGAGTAACAATGAACCTATATATATATATATATATATTTGATATTTTATAATAGCCACATTAATTATAAGTAGTAACCGTACATCACAAGGACCAAAAATAATTCACAATATTAAAAAATGTACCACATTCACAAAACAATAGAAAACTATCACTTCCCACTTCTTGAGAACCATAGAGTCATGCCAGAAAAATGGTTTCAATTTAAAAACGTAAAATCCTAAAACTTATTTTCATATACTGTGACAACTGCATCATTATGGGTTGAACCAAGAGCCACCTCGAGATGCATAATTCCCTCACCTGCTTCGATTTGATCTGACAGAAAACCAACACCCAGTCACCTCCATCATCATTTCTTCTATGAACCACCACCTTCATCATCAACACTATCGTCACCAGTGTTTCCACCAACATCTTCACCGTCCTCCTCCAGAAGTCATCTAAATAGAGGGCAAAGAACCTGGAAAATCAATAGTAGAAAACCCAAAAAAAACATCAAATCCAAACACAAAAACATTCATTGATCCCTGCTGACGTTGTGAGAATGAAAACCAAACCAGAACATCAAAAAAATTATAACTAATGAAAACTAACAAAGGATCCACCATCTTCCAATATGAAACTTCACTAGGAAAGACATCATCTAAGGCAGAACGACTATACCAAAGCCAAAGTACCATCAAAAATATGAGAAGAACAAAGAAACAATAACCCTAATAATAGATGATAACCATCACAAGATGAAACTATCGAGACCAAGCACCGGATCCACATCATCGATACAATCACTTGACGCTGAATTTGACCACCAACACCATCTCAAAACTGCCACAATCACATTCATTCTAGACCGAAATGGAGTCGAGTGCATCAGGAAAGGCAACAAGAGCAGAGGTGGGCATTCGATAAAAGAGGATAACCAACAAACATCGATACCAATAGATCCCAAACCACCAGAGCACCTTCATGTCAAACCGAAGTGGTGTTATGGAACAATGGTTCTAATGATAAGATCATGGTAGAAACCTTTAGGGAACATAAATGATAGGTGAACAACAGAGAATCATAGGACAACAGGGAAAGAATAAGCTAAATCACAGAGAGGAAAGAAATCCAAAAATGAAAATACACCCAACGAAATAGAAGACCAGAATGGAGATCCACCCAGTACGATGAATTATGGAAGGAGAATCAGAAAAGAGAACCAAAAAAGAGAGAAAGAGAGAGGGGGTGGCTGGAAAAACTCTAGTGCTTGGGGAGAGATCTTCTTGTAGAGAATGGTTATATCCTTGAGTTGTAATGAAAGGTCTAGAGTATTTGGAATTTAAATTTATCTAGTTAGAGAATCAATTTGAAATCAAACAAAAAAATTGTTTCTGAATTATTGAATGTTTTTTTGAGAATCATCCCATCATGGAATTCTTTGTTTCTTTCTTTGTAAAACATATAGTTTTCATAAGTATTATTTCTAATCTCCTCTAACTCCTCCAAACCTAATTTTCATTCCTTCCCCGTAGAAAACAAATTCATGTTACTTGTTATGGCATCACAAAATATTTTTTTCTCAAACTTAACTAGTAGGTAACATGACATTAAAAAGACTGATATAAATGGTGAAAAGAGAATTGAGATTTTAAATGAATTCCTACAGGCCTAGAGTGCATCATTACGTCTCAAACGCCAATTCTTTCTATTTTTGTTTATAGGTTTTTTATATATTTTTTTATTTCTCTATTGGACATCTCTGATATTCCACTTGTTTGAGGATTATTGGGTGTATATACTCTATGGTGAACTAGATATTCATGAAAAAGAAATTCCAATGTCCTGCTACAAAAATGGGTACATAGAACTGTAATCCAAAACATTGGGAATTGAAATCTTGAAATGAAATTCCATCATACAAACTTGGACACAATTTTGGCCTCCTCAGTTCTTGTGGAAATAGTCTCCACCCATTTGGAGTCATAATATACCCAAATTATGATGTAATTATTTAAAAAACAATTTAGAAAATCCCCCATGAAATCCATTCTACATACATTAAACACATTAAAAAACAAATTTTGTTTTTTTGGCATCTCATTCCATTTAGAAATGATTCCTTAGAATTGACAGTTTTAACAGGTTCTATAAAACTCACAAGAATCCCTAAAATGGTGGGAAAATACTAAGTAGAATCAAGCACTTCTCAAGAATATATTTGTGTTCCAATGTGTCCTCCAAAAGATGGAGTGTGGCTAAAATGTAGGATAGATTGAAATTTATAATTAACAGTGGTCTGATATTAATTTGATCACTAACAACATGCTACAAGTAAGGATCCTCCCTAATATATTTCTTTGAATCAAATACAATTTTATGAATTTGGTTCCTGAAAAAAAAGTGGGGAATATCATCATAATCCAAATAGTTCACAAGATTAGAAAACAATCGACTATCAATTTGATAATAAAATAACTTCTCATCTTGGATGGTTTCATTAATTGGAAAGTATATCTGAATGTTTCCTTTAAAAAAAGATGTTATTCATCTCAAAAGATAATCAACAAGGTTATCACATCCTTTATTATCCTTTACATCAATATAAAACTCCTATAATAGTAGGATACATCTCAAAAGACTTTTTCACTTCATGTTTCTTCATAAAAAATATTACTGCAGAATGATATGTCAAAATAATCAACATGGAGCCTAGAAAAGGACATCTAAATTTGTAGAAATAAAATATATAAACTTGTAGTTCTATCTAAATTGTTGTTTAGTTTTATTGGTCCTGATCTAATGTCTTAGAGACATGCTCAATCAAATGATATTTCATTTCCAACCTTTGACTTATCAATTCCCCAAGAGAGAAGTCAGATGCATTAGTCACGATTTCAAAGGTAAAGTTCCACATGGGTGGTTGAAAAATGGGTGGGGTTATCAATTTTTGTTTTAAATCCCCAAAGGAATGTTTAAAATTCTAATAAATGACAAATGGGGAATCATTTTATAACAATCTATACAATTAATGTGAAACTTTACTAAAATACTTTATGAATCTCTTATAAAAGCCAGCATGGACAAGGATAGATCTCATGGATCTCTCTGTGTTTGGATATGATAATAAATAAATGACATCAACATTAGATTAATCAACTAAAATTCTATCAAGCGACACAACATTTCCTTGTAAAATCCTATTACTAACCATAAGATGGAATATTTATTAATTTAAAAAAAATTTATCATCAATGTATTTTTCAAGAACATGAAAAAAAACATTTCAAATAAATTTCAAATAATGAGCCATAAATAGTTTATTATTCCATTTAAACATCCATGAGAGTTTTAATATATTCAATGATAATTCTCATCATACACCTTTGAAATTTTCCTTGAACATTATACAAATTGAAAGGTATCGTCCAAAAATAAATGGTTCCAAATGGTCAAGTGAAAGTGGTTTTATCATTATCCTATAGTGAAATGTAAATTTAGATATATCCAAATAATCCATTAAAAAACAATAATGGTTTTTCCTAGATATTCATTTATAGACATGATTAACGGTTGGATTTTAGAAGTGTAATTTCCTTGTAACCAAATTTATCTTTCTATAATCAATGCACATTCTCTATTTATTTGGAAGACTAATAGGGAAATGATCACAAAATTCATTATTTGAGATTATGAATCCTTCTTTTTTGGGATCCACATTGAATGGACTTACCCATTTAATATCATATATCATAAAAATAATTCTAGAGACCAGTAGATGGGTAACTTATTTTTTGAAATCCTCAAAAAGTGTTAGGATCAATCATTTTGGAAATTGTCTCACTAGTTCATAATTTTCTTCCATCAAAATTATATTCATACTAACTTAGGTAGTGTTTCTTCTTAAATTATATACGGCCCATCCAGTGGCATTCCTATGGTACATGAGGTATTCAATTGTTGGTTCTCATAATACCTTGAAAAACCTTTTTAAATTATGACATATAATTGATCATTCTCATGAAGGAATTCATATTTAAGGTTCTGATGAAGTGGTTTTAACTATAAATCTGGTGGGGGTTATTTCATCACAAAATAGAAACTTCATATTGGGAATATTTTTTGGTGATTTTTGAATTTATAAAGGAAATTCATTGTAATGATCGATTTCCATGTTCTCTAGACTCTGTTCATATGAAATATTGGAAACATCTATTGGGATACCACTCTCTGGTTCTAGGGATTCTAGAATTTATTCTTCATCAAATAATAGGCCAGTAGAGTCAATATAACAACACTCATAATTATCATACATTCCATCCTCCTATTGATTAGAATCGAAAAGAATCAACTTTGCCTCTTTTAAATTTGTAGTTTCTATTTCATCATACGAAGAATCACAGAACATCTTAGTGGAAAACTTATCATTCATATTTACTTGCGGGGTTGAATGATACTCAACTAGGAGTCATCAATTGAAAAATATTTAAATGAAAAAATCTCTTGAAAATTATATTGGAATAGTACCTTTATTCACATTGATGATTAGTTTTTTAGTTTTTAGAAACAAACTCTATAGAATGAGAGGTGAATGGGTACTGAACCGATCATCTTCCACATCCATGATATTGAAATCCACTGGAAAAATAATTTCCCTCACTTAAATAAGAACATAATCTATCACTCCAATAGGCTGGGTAGTACATCAGTTGGAAAGTTGAATGATAATTCCAGAGGGGTTCAATTCTCCAACATGAAAATATGAGTAAAAAAATTTGGAATAACATTGATGGATACCCCTAAATCAAGAATGAAATACTTGAATTCACATTTACAAATGGTGTGGGGAATGGTATGGTTCTTGGGTATTTACACATGAAATGTAAATCTGGATGAATCATTGATGATACATTCCAGGTTAAGTTGAAATTTCATACACCATTAAACATACTCTTGTGGGTACACATTTCATTGAGAAATATATCATAACTTAGAATTTGATTCACTATATAGAGAGTATTTATATTGACATTAAATCTCTTAAAAGTATCCAAAAACTCATTTTCTAACTCTTTTTCAGCACTTGACCCTACCACTGGTTCACTCCTTGGGTAAGGAAGTGGAGGATTGAATGTTTTTTGGATATTCTAATCATTTATTTGAGAAACAAAAGGATAAAACATCCTCTTCCAATCCATCATTGTTCTTTTAAAACTAAATTTCTCCTTTTGAACACACATTTTCCTCCTAATTATCTCTCATATTTATGTGGGGTTGAAAGGGTAAACCTCCACTATTTTTATTTTTATGGAAACTAACATCATGGGAATGTTGACCAATTTGATTCATCAATGTATTCAAAAGGTTTTGTGGCTATTTTGAGGCTTATTAAAGGTTGAATTCTGAATTTTTAGTGGGGGATATGGTTGTGAGTTTCTTATAGAATTAGTATTGTATTACTTATTGAAATATCATTTTTGAGAATTACAAGATTTTCCTTGGAAGAATCTGATATGTTATTTGGGATGAAAAAATCATTGGAAAGATTTTTTGTTCCATATTTGATTGAAATTTTGGTTAGTTTGAATTTTCCTTTGTTGTATTGATTAAAATGGTTTGTAGGAAACATATCATTTCAGTTCTTAGATACCGCATTCATTTTTAGTTATTGGTCACTGAAATGTTCCTTGTAATTGAAGTTCCACAATGGAATTGCATTTTAAATGTTTCATTAGGTTTGGGTTATATTGGAAGGTCATTGGAAAGCATCCCCGACATCATCATAGTGGTATTATTATTTTGTTTAATTGAAATCAAGTAGTATTTAGGAATAGTATTAGGGAATTATTATTCATATTGGATATGTATATGGAAGGATATTTCATGTTATTGAGCATTTTGGGGCATGTTTTTAATTAATTTCCTAGAATCCTATGGTTTTTTTCAACTAATGCTCCTCCCACAACAGCATTAATCATGTTTCTACAAATAAGACACAACCCATCATAAAAATATATAATTAATAGTTAGTCACTAATTTGATGGTGGTAAAGGTAAAATAGATTACTTTTAATCACTACAATAACTCAGGAAATGATTCACCTTGAATTTTCTTAATTCTAAAAATCTATTTTCGAATACAATTAGTTTTTAATGTAAGGAAAAAATTATGACTACTTTTTTCTTCAATTCATTCCAATATATAATAAAACATGAATTTTAATAGAATAAATATTATGTGTAAACTTATTCTATATAAAATGGTAATAAACTCAACTTCATTTGATTTGATTTTACCTTTTGAAGATTCATGTCCAAAAAATATAACTGAATCCTTAAAGGTGTTTTGTGGATATTCAACTTAAAACCCATTGAATTTTAGAAGTTGGTCGATGATACCATATTTTATTTCAAATACTATAGGATTGTCGGGAGATTACCCATGTTTTTGATGGTTTTCTCATATGATGAATACAATTCATTCAAGGTTCTATTTTCATAAATTGGAATTTCAGTTTCATCTACGTTACATCAAGGTGAACTAGTGGAAGATTCACAAGTGGGTACATTGGGGTTTATGGTATGTCTAACCCTATAGAGAATTTTTTTATCAAATTTTTGATTAATATGTAATAACTTTGGGTCAAAATTTATGGTCGTACAAAAAAATATCTAATAATAATTCAACTCAAGAACCCTTATTGGCAATGACGCTAGTTGATGTCAGTGTTTTTGTAATGTCAGCCTTAATCAATATTTTCCCCATATAAGGCATTACATTGATGACCAAGGGGTTGTTATTTGAGGAGGATGCATGTTTTGTTGCAAGAATGTCACTTTTGTTTTGTTATCCTTTGTATGAAGATATATCGGAAGAATTGATTAAATGTTTGTAAAAATAATATAAACTAAAGGGAATGAAAATTAAAGGGAATGACATAAAAATTAATAGAACATAAATTGGTTTTGAAAATAAAATTGTATGTAGTGGTTGCATAAATGCATAAACCTCTCAAGCACTCCCATTTTCCTTATTTAAAAATTATTTCCCAATTAAATATCTAAATGGATCCCCAAGTACCCATAGGTGAACAATGAAATTCGGATAGACATCATATCGAGACGTTTATATGATTTTTTCCAGCCTATTTTAGTGATTCAATTACTTAAATATCTCCAATGACTTGAACATAATTTAATCCACTATGATAAATGGAAATAACTTACCAAATAAATTTTAATAGTGATGAAAATAATTTTATTTCCTATATTGAGAAACCATCCAAACACATTTTTTTAATTCATATTCAAGAAATAAAAAAAACAACATTCATTTAGATATATAAGCTCAAAAGAAATTCCAAAGTAGATTATATGATAAATATGTAACTCGGAGGAGAGTGTATGACAGGTGTCCTCATCTGTAACCAATATCTATTAAGCCACACATTTCTTGAGAATCATCTGTCATCACAGTTACAACATTAATGGATGGTGTATTCAAGATCTAAAAATCGGAAATCCCTACCAAGGAATAAAGGTGGTGAAGAGAGGCTCTAGATTTTTGAGAGGTTGTATTTTTGTGTCGATCTACTGCATATTGTCCCAAGCTCCCTTAAAAGGGAGTTTGAGGGTGGTATCATTAGGAAAATTATTTTGAATACCATTCCTACAATATCTTTATTTTTCAGCACATCACTATCATATCAACCTGAAATGGGGTTTCACATAGTGTAATTCTTATGAGTTTTCCTCCACATCTGTGAATCTCACACGATATTCTATTGGAACATTGAGTCCATCCCTGATGTGAAACATGAAAAAACTTCATGTAAAATCCTTTCAGGAATTGTACAATTTTTATTAATTACCCAGCATTGAAATTTCATTTTCCAAAAGTCACGTCGTGTAATTGAATTACACGATGCATAACTATGACACTCTTATTTTCCAGCTTGGATTTTGTTCTCATAAATTAGGTGTTACGTTGCTTCGGTTCCCTCATGTTGTGAGGTTTCCTTTACATACAATCATGGAATAAATAATATTATTAAAATAATTAAATGTCTAGAATTGTGAAATTTTAAATTTCAAGCTAAAAAACATGAATTCCAAAAATAAATCAATTCCATATAAAATGGCACATTAGCGGGGTTTTATCATTAAATTAGATATCCAAAACACTGGAAATATTATTTCAATTAGATAAAGAAAGTGGTTTCCAAGAAATTATATTACTTTCTAGATAATACATGTTCATGTGGACCTAGAATAGAGGTACATATGGGTAATAACTCACTAAAGGGTAAATTGATATGAAAATGATTATCATTTGGTGCCTGACAATGGGAATTACAACACACCCGGTATGACACTCACATGGGAGAAATTATTTCTAAATTAAAAATATCATTATAAATAATCAAGAAGTATTTGATATTTTATGATCATGAATAACATAATTTAAACCAATTTTTTCATAGATTTAAAATATGATATTGTTTTTTAAGATATCCAAGAAGTTATTTTTCCGGATTATTTGGTTTCCCACTATGAATATTGTTACTCACACTATGTTTTCTTTTCTTAGACATTGATGGGAACCTAATGGAACTGGATTAAAATTGATTGTCATATAAAATGTGTTGATGAGAAAACAAATGGGATGGTGACTATTCTGAAGGATATTTTTATTATTCATAATCAGTTATTAGGATATATGATTAATAGAATTAACTTCAACCAACTGTATGACTAAATAAAGAAGAAAAAGATAGAGTTCATTTAGATTCTGGGAGTTGGAGACCATTGAAGAATGAAAAATTATCCTCAAGTATGTTGATAATGTGAGAATAAGAACTCCAAAGAATGTCTCAATGTAATGAGAGGATGATTTATATGTGGATAATAAATAAATATAATAATAAATTTCTGAGGACAAATAAAAAATAAAGGTAATAAAATGTACAGGAATAATGGTTTTCTCAAGGAAAAATCAATGGTAAAATGTTAATCATGTGGATAGAATGGGAATTATATTAATCGATGAACTTGGGGATGTTCTTAATGAGAATCATCAAGGTGGTATGAGTAGCTATAATTCTTCTGATGTTGAAGGGAACAAGAATGGCATCTTTAGGGGAAAATGTATCAAAAATTGATTAATTATCCTAGTTAATGGTTTCAAAATAATGTATAATGATTGAAGATATTATGTAATGTATCATATAAACTATGAAATATATAAATATTTTTCATCATAATTTTTTCACTATGGATTTGCAAGAATATATTAAATGCTGATAATGACCAAGAAAAGTAATTAAATGGAAAGGTTATATTTAGAGAAACCAGATTATTAAGGGAAAGATAACCCTTAATATGTTCTTGATGTTGAGATATTGATATTGGGATTAATAGATAGTTGATATGGATTATGTAAATTTTATAGCACTGATTATCTTGGAACTAATTAGTGATTTATTAATAAAGTAAATTACTCTATTATTTATTGAGTTTAGATAATTTTTCTATTGAATTAATATATATAATAATATTTTTTTTACTTAATTATAAATTAATTATGTATGTTTTAAATAAGGATTTATGGTAATTTAGGTTATTAACATTTTCAATAATATATATGACGAAGGTAATCACATGTTTGTTATTGGATAAATAGGAGTCACTTTATATTTTTTTTCTGAATTAAAGATATTCTAATTTTTTAAATTTAGTTACATTTTTATAATTATTTTTATTTTTATATTTTGGAAAGGTTATAAGGTTATCCATTTATGAAATGTTATACATTTAATTTTGGATAATGTTATAGAGATTAATGTTTTACATAACCATGTGAATATTTATTCATATTTTATTACCTATTTTAACCATTTTGTAATAATAATAACTTGGTATATAAGGAATGTATTATCATTATATAATGGTTCTTGGGATCCATTAGTGCTTTCGTCAATGAAAATCATCCACATTTCATAGAGTAAGAGATAATGTTGAAATTTATGAAGGCACAACAAAAGGATTATATTGTTCTTATGAAACGAATTGAAATCATATATGTATATCATCACAAGAAAAGTCATCAAACTTTAGTAAAATGTATAGAAATAAAATTTTATACGTTTACCATAATTTTATGTGTTATAAATGAACTTTTTCACACCTATTTTCTTTATGGTTTTGTGGTTATTGATTTTAACATTTAAATTATCTTTATTATTATCAATAATCACTACAAAAATCCACAATTATTTAGAAATTATGCTTTTGATCCAATTTCCAAAATTGTCTTCCCACCTATGTTCTTATTTTTGTAATCCTAGTATGTGTTATTCAAAATAAATACCATATATCCTATTATATATTTGTACGAAGAGGTTCTATTAAACAATTTTACAACGTGGGATTCCCAAAAATAGATTTTCAAATGTTAACCCCTTGTTTAACAAGAAAAATATAAAATTGTGAGGATATAATTTATTTAAGGGGGCATAAAGAACCCCCTGGGAATTTAAAAAATATAATTTTTGAATAAATTTAATTTTTATATATTTTTCAATACATGCAACACCATATTTCTCTTATGATACATAAAACATCGAGTTTAAATAAAATGTCAGATACTACTAAAGTTTTATAATTTTACATGATATTTATCTTTGAGCTACTATAATAGAATGTATAAATAGGCCTAACAAAATTATAAAATTATATGTTTTAGAAATATATATATAATTTAATTTTTTTGAAAAATTAATTATAAATTAAAACAACCGTTATTGGAAAATATAGGAAATTTTCTTCCAAATTTTTTTTATATACCTAAAAAAAGATTTATAACTCGTTAAATTAAAAAAATAAATTTAGTGAAGGATTTTAATTAACATTAAATATTATAAATTCAATAAATTTATATATTTCATCTCAGGTGTTTTCATGATAATAGATGGAAATACATCCAATTTTATTCTCAAAACTGTATTTTTCAAAAAAAAATTAACCCCTCTTGCGTAGATATTTTAAAATTAAACTTTTAAAACAGTATATAAATTATATAAAAAATTAAATAAATTTTTTTAAATCCGCATGTAAAAAATATCTTAGATTCAATTTAATTTAATTTTCTCATAAGAATATTTTTGGTGAATATTAAATATTTCTTGTTTTTATTAAGAATTATCATTTCATTTAAATAATTTAAAAACATATTTTTTCCATTCAATTTTAAATGTAAAATTAGTTAATTTATATATCCATTATTCCAATTTAGTTCATTGGATTAAATTTTATTTAGAATTTTAATATTAAAACTTTGAAAGCTTTTAAACATTTTCTCATCGAAAAATTTCTTCCTCATTACATCTGCAACACTAATTTTAAACTAATGTTTTCCACTTATGTAATTGAAATTTTGAAAAACAATTATTCCTTATTTTTATTCATAATAATTTATATTATCTAATATAGTTAAATTTATCTTTTATCGCAATGAATAGTATAAGACTATAAAAATAAATAACAATTGTTAAGGTGAAAAAATGTTTATGAGTGCAAATTACCTAAATGAATAAGTGTTGAAATTTTATATAAATGTGTAAAAACAATTTATGGATATATAATAACTTCATAACCTATAAAGTTATATAATGAACCATTTTTGTCCTTCTTCAATAGAAAACTGTCGGTACCTCATTTTCATTTCAACAATTATATGTGTGCACTCACATCACTTATAAAAGGCCACCACCTATCCTACCATATTCACACTATAAAAAATAATTGGATTTCACAATAACATCCAAAATATATGCGTTATATTTATATTATAGTACTATAAGAGTTATTTTGCTCATAAATCCAACCTTATAATCTTCTTTCCAAAACCCAAAAGATTCTTTATAAAGAAGAGGAAACGTCCCTAATTGAGAATTTTATTTTATTTATATCTCCACATCATTAAATTATCATTACAAAAGATGATATATTAACCTCATTATATTGCATATAATTATATTTTATTACGTTAATGTGTTATCAAAAACCCTTCTCCCCTTCTATCCATTGGGATATGAAATAATCATTCATGTGTACCATAGACCACTGCCTCATGAACTGATGTTATTCATTTTTCATTACCACTTCTCAAGGATATACATAATTAAATATTAGATGTTTATATATTATATTTATTAAATTAACATTCCTCAATAATTATAATATCATATCTTATTTTTTTCAATCCCATTTTAAAATAACAATCTCGCTTGTGTGTACAACGAACTACCATCTCATGAACTAATGTGATTTTTTTTTTCATTTCTATTTTAAAAGGATGTTACTAAAGATAGTTAAAATAAATATTTATAATATTTGAATAATATTTATACATATTTAATTTTTATATCACATATACCTCATTACTTTCCATTTTGTGTGAATATGACATTGCCGCTTGTGTGTACGATGGACTATATTCTTTTTAAGGGGTGTGATTTTTTCATCACATAAATTTTATGTGGAATTTAATAATTTCATTTTTTAAAAAATATATGTGATTTATATTTGAAAGTAAAATTATTTTTAATGGTAATATATTATTTAACTTTCTGAATTTAATTCCATCTATAAAATTGAATCATTATTTATATGTATGTAAGCCCTATCATCTCAAAGAATGATTTATTTCATTTTATGTTAATAATTTATATGATTAATATATATATATACTAAATATATATTATTTTTATATCATGGTTTTAATTCATGAATTTATAGAAACATGATCAATGTAATATGATGAAAAAATATAAAAATATATATGAAACTCAAAGAGGTGATTACCCAAAACAATATTTCAACAAGGAATTATTAATAAATATGTAATAAATGGTCATAAGTAAATATTTATATTGAATGATATATATAATAATGGTTATGAACTATATTTATAATAATCATATATTTAATAAATTGGAGGTTCTAATATGTATGAATGAATTTTAGATATAATGCAACTGAAATTTTCTAACATTTATTATCTTTGAGACACATTCTATATTCACCACATGGTGAATTTACATGGGGTTTATACAAAACATTTATATATTTTATGATTGTTATATTAATATTTATTTTTTAAAATATACAGTTTAGTATCTCTCTATTAGGTATTTTATAGTTCAAAAGTTACCAAATCCATAATATATTATTGTAATCATTTTCTCTCTTTGATAAATATGTTACGTTATGCACCAATATTATTTTATGAGATGTAAATACAACCAAATTGACATGTAATATAATTATTCTATACATTCTAATTATATTATAACTTTAATTTAGTTGTATTGTTTCACGGGGCATACAATTCATTATATCTAATGTGGTAAAGGTTTTATGTCACAATCTTTCATTTATTTGGATTATTATTGAATAAACTTCCAACGATAAACTTTTGTGATCTATCTATAAGAAAAATAATTTATTTTCATATCTTATGGTTATTTCATTAGAATACATATTTCCCTTTTATATTTCTCTCTTTTTGTACTTGTTATTTTAAAATAATGTTTTTAATGAAAATTGGATTATCCCTCTCTTCGGATGAAAATAATTTTTCATATCAAATCTCTTCATCTAAAATTTTTTTCAAAAAAATGTTTCAAAAAATAAAAAAAATTATTTATAAAATAAATTTTTACACTTTTTTTAATTTGTAATTTTTTTTGGAATATATTTTTTATGTATTTTACCAAACAATTCATGTGTGTATTTTACAAAACAATTGAACGGAATTATTATTTTCACATATATAAAAAGAACAATATTTTCTATTATCACGCCAAATTAAATGTTTTTAATATTCCATTGTATGTGTCGATGTTTATTTATAAATAAATTTATTTGGAAAATGTTTTATGATATAAAATTATTTTCTATGCATAAAGGATATTTTCATCAAAAAATGTTTTAAAGGATCTTTAATGTTTCTATTAAAAATTTACAATTTTATTTACAATGTTGTGGATGTAGAAAATGTTTTACGTTTTAAAATGTATATTTCAATGTGGAAATCATATTTTTCTAAAAAATGATCCACGTAAAATTTTAAAATCATTTTTCATAAATGATAGCATCCTTTGAAATAACATATTCTATACTAGATAAATAATTCTAGGACACCATTATTATTCTTTTTATGAAGGGTTTATGTTTATGATGAGATGTTTTTTCTAAACACAATTATCTTCTATCGGTTATAAAATAATAAAATTCTTATGAAATGGAATTCTTTTACATGGCTTATTATTTGATGAAATAATGAATTTATTATGAAACATGTTTCATTTCTATAGGTTATGTTAGGTTTAAATTTGTATGAAACCCATTTTCCTGCATGGGATTTTATATGATGAATGTTTTTAATATTTTGGAACACATATGTATGATTTTTATTATTGAAGCAGTGAGACCTATATCTCCCTCTGATTCATTGGGTAAAGATGGATAAATACTAAGTAAATATGATAGGTGGTAATCTGAATACTGTTTCCCAAAATTATTCAAGAAATTGATTACATGTTAACTATGTTATGCTGAAAATTATATTTTTTATCAATAAGTTGATGTGTGGACCAAGCTTCATGTCCATTTGTTTTTAGAAAGTTCCTAATTTATTTTGATTAATTTAATAAGTTAACATGATTCTAATTTTTAATAGGATAAGATTACATGTATTCCAAAAATTGATTCCTAATTACATTTATATGTTCTCACATTTAATGTTCTCTAATTTCATTATGTTCATATATTATGATCTCCAATGATTTATACCATAAATCCCATTTTAAATATTTTATATTTATAGAATTGTTTTGGAAATGTTATTATGATGTTCTAAAAACCATATGATCATGACATAATTATATATCTATTGTTTACCCTTAATGTGCATCAAATATCACCCTTTATTATGTTCCATTTTCTAAGGCTATGATAAATGGTATTACGTATGCAAGGTTTACGAAGGGAGATAGTTATGAAGAACATAGTGGGAGACAACATAGCTCACTTATGGACAAGTTGTTTATGTGACCATATTGCTAATGTAAATGTCTACACAATTATTGTGTGTATTGTTATGATATGAAATTAATATTCCTCTTTATAGATGAAACATTTATGTATGATAGGTTTACATATTTAAAACAACCCATGTTAACATGGTTACCACTCAGGTACCCAGGTGTGTCATGTCATGTGTGTGAGGAATGCAAGCACTAGCTGAGATTGGAGAGTGTTTATGGGAAACACAAGAAAAGTTGTGAAAAAATGTAATGGAAGGGTCTATAAGGCATTATCATGGTATGGGGTGCATAAATTATTTTGTAAATGAGAATCTTGGTGCCAAATATCTCATTCATGAAATTTTATAGAGTTTATTTGATCGTTGTCTTTATTTGTTTTTATTTAAATCAAATTATACCCCTAATAATGGGTTTGATTTAGATGATGCAGATAAAAATATAATGACTATGAAGTGTAGGAGTGATAATAAATTTAAAAAGGTAGAATTAAAATTTTTTATTCGGGAGAATGCTAGAAATGTTTTTGGGTGTGTAGTTGGGGTTTCACTTAGTGGTAAGCACTCCATAATCCTCTAAGAAAAATGAGGGTTCAAAACCCATTAGGCGCAGTCTGTAGCAGTACTATAGTAGTGGTGACACTGTAGCAATGGTATGAAATATTGCGGCGGAAGATCACTATTGCGGTCGTAGGTCACTGTAGCAGTGGTGGATACACTTTAGTACTTTAGCATGTAGAGGACTGTAGAAGTACTATTCATAGAAAGGGCCTTGGGCAAAAACTTTAGGCCTACGGTACATGTAATGGGATAAAAGCCCACTAGAACTTTGGGCCATGTAATGTGTCTACCTCTAACTAGTTAAAATAGGTTATTTCTTTTCTTTAAAAAACTTATTCTTCAGCCCCAATCTTAAAAGAAATGTAGTTGGGTGAGGTAAATGATGAAATATAAAGTCATGTGGGACATTCACTTGTAATGGTGGATGAACTACAGTGACTTCCAAACAAAAAAATTAAACCTTAGTAAACCCTATATATCTGTAACTGACCATGACCCAATGGCGGAAAATATAGTATCATTTTCTTTTAAGGAGTTTTATAATGTTGGGGGAAAACTATTGTTAAGGTAAATAAATTAAACTATACTGAAGAGTTTCATGTTACAGATTTAGAATTAGTTTAGTAGAGTATAATTGATTCCGGAAAATTAATACAACATTATAGAGAATAATTAGAGAGATTATTGTAATTAATTTTAATTCTATATTTCATAATTCTGTAATGTTACACTAAATTATGGATTCTACAATTTTTTGTTTAATCAATGAGAGAATTATTTTCTTTATAAAAATTTATAACCTCTAGAATTTATATAATTTCAAATACTAATTCAATATATCATTTGGAAATATACATGTATAGTAGCATCATTATAATAAAATCCATTTAAAAAATTAATGAAAGTGAATTTAACTCAATTATAACATCAAAACATCTCAATCTATGACGAAAAGGATGAATACATTCATTTTCATATAAGGAATGGGCGCTCAAATTAGTTTTGTTTGAATAGATATGTAATATATGAGTTTTCACCTAGACTAAGGAAATCTTATTAGATAAAATAGGGGAGAATTTATTTCCCTCATATTCTTTTTCTCTTTGATCGACATAGAAGAGTTTGATTCACAACACATTTTCCATCACCGTAATCCAATGATTATCAATTTTGATACGATAGTGTAAATGAATAGAAATATAAAAATAGTGGGGGATGGAGGGTTTATTGTTTATTCAATTATTTATAATGGTAAATAACAGTAAAATATTCCCAAAATTAAATTTTGAAAAAAACATATACCAAAATTTATGATGTTCCAAAAAGGGGTGGAGGAATTGTTTTTATAGATATATAGAACATGTTAGAACAACCTAAATTTTTGTATTCTCATTTATTAGGTTCTAAATTTTTCATAAGACATAAAGGGGAATCATTAATGAGTAAAAACCTATCACTTTCCATGGTATCCCTTTTTAGGTTTAAAACCTAGCAATATATGTTGGTTTCTAATTACAATTAGTTCGTTAAGGACTATAAAATGAACAAGATGATAAATAAAGTATATGAATTTTAAGAAGATTATATTTACCTATATTCAACAAGATGAGTAACATGTACATTTCATTTGATATTTTATGGTATTTCAAGTCATAATAACTATAGATGATTTTCATGGAAACATAACTTTGACCAAAGTAATCCATAAGATTAATGTCATGTAGATTTTAGAAAAAAAAGGTGAGGTGGTCTATACAATGAAAAGATAAAGACAAAAAAAATTAATAGAGATTATAACACTTGTTTAAATACACTCATATAAGGGGTGGACAAAGTTTAATTTCATGTTTCTCGGACCAAAGTGGAAATAATTTCTAGGTTATATACATTTAATTAATAAAACTATGAGGTTTACTATTCATCATGTGAGAGAATATACCAAATTTTAATTGTGGTTTAGCCTAATTATGGAATAAATAACCACATTGGTGTAGTATACATATATTTTAGGGCCATAGTGCTTAGCCTAATGTGTCACAATGTGTATTCTCATGTTATATGGTTATGGATGACGAATAAAATGGGTTACCCATTCAATGAATAGATTTTCCCTAACATGAATTGATGCGAAACATGTGTGAATAAGAAAAGGTAAAATAAGTTACACATACTAACTGTGGTTTCAAACCTGAAATAATTTAATTATATTTTTATACTGAATGAAGGGTGACGTAAATTTTAAATTGAGGTTCATGAATCAATAAATGATAAATTAAAAATAGACAGGCTTAGAAAACTAATGATCTTGTCCCAAGGATGGATTAATTATTTTACCCTTAAACAAGTATATGAGGGATTAATTTTGATCAAATTAAAATGAATTGAAACACTATAATACTATTGAATACATTAAGGATAAGAGGATAATCGCCCAAGGGAAACATACATACCCTTAGTTGGTTAAAAGAACACTAAATATGGAACACATGTTTCCTCGCCATATTTGATGGGGTGAGGTCATTTGTGAATTGATATACTCATGAATAATAGACATGAATAGTGTCTGGTATTTAAATCACTCACTATAAAAAAAATTATAAATATTTTTTTTTCAAATTTAGGCTAGAAAACTATGATTTATATTCGACCATAATGGGTTTTTCATAATATATTGAAAAGTAATGGAATTGAATGGGGATTTATAGTTGTGTCCGTGAATGGTGGGTTATACATCACTATTTTTTCTATAATAATAGTAATTAGGATATTTTTAGTTATTATAAAAATACATGATACCAAAATTAGGTCAATGGGAGAGTACATTATGTAAAATAGTACAATCTTGAACATTAAGATGGTTAGAAAGATGAAAGTGAAATTTTTAGCTCGTTCCAATATAGAAGTTTGAACATCACTTGGTATTATATAATTACAAAAATCAAGAATCGCATAATTCATATTATTGTGGTCTCTACAATGATATATCTTATGCAAGGGGGAATATAGATTTGTTTCATCTTAGACTGAGGATATTTGGTTGAAAAAGATGTGAATTTTTTAGGGATCTATAACTAGGATAGTGCGGGGGGTGAAATAAACTGAATATATAGTCATTAGCTATATAGGATGTCTAGGTGGGAATATGAATCATACAATAATAGTAATAAATACAAATGTAATTCTTATATTTCAAGGTTCATGTATAGATCTGTTTCATATAATAGTGGGAATATAGGATAATATAAAGGGGTTTATTTGGTTGAAGAGAATGGATGAAATCCAATATGAATTGATAAATCTGTCAACAAAAAAGTGAAATGATCGATGAGGTTTAGGAAATGTATTAGGTGTGGGGCCAGGATAGGTGGTCTGAGTATCAATAAATATCCACATAAAATATAAATAATTCAACATTTTGTTCATGGAAAAGAGTGAATTATTATCATAATGTTGTGACATTAATGATAACCCATTATAAGTAGGAATGACATAAAATAAGAGATGTTTCACATATGAGGCTCTCATATAAAACGTTTTGTTCATATGGAATAAACTAGTCAATGAATTTTATGGGTCGTATGGGATGGATCATATAAATTAATGTTTTAAGGTCATTTGGTAATAATGTTTTGTATTTTAGATTAACATATTGTGAGAAATACCTTGTATCACATAGTTTATAATGTAACACTATGTAATTTATGTTATATAGTTTAGATTAATGAATTAGTGACATAATAAACCCCATGTGAGATACAAAAATGTATTTCTTGAGGAAACTTTCATATACAGGGAATGATAAATTAGCTATCCATTTAAATTCGGTAGTATGCTCCTTTGGAGTTAAACTTGTGAATAACATAAGGTTCATACCAATTTTTCCATCTTAAAGAGTTATCCCTATGGTTTAATTAGAAATATTATCTCTAACACATCAAAACCATATATTAATTTCTAGAGGTGGATCTTCTTGTTAAATTATTTCCTAAATTTAATTTTCTGGTCTTTATGGTCATGTAATGTGTCTAACCTTTTCACATTAACTCACTATATCTCATTAAGAAATCCTCGATAAAATTCATACATAATAAAATGATCTAAAATAGATAAGAAAATGAAGTTAACTAAACATAAATGAGAAAATTATATTCCATCCCACAAACTAGTAAGTATGAGGTTGATTTTTCAGTTATAAAATTTGTATTGTGATACACCCATAAATAATGAAAATGTTTTTTAGTAAAATAATTAATATCCCTCTCCCATATTTTTTGAAAGATATTTTATAAAAATCATTTCCACGGTCAATCAATTTTTAGACATGTTGTAATATTATTAGTTATTAGAGATGATATCTATCTCCATATATATCTTATTCAGATCAGATGAATAAAATGTGGTAATACTAGCTATTATGATTATATTTTTATGTAACAATTTAGTGATGATGTGGGAAGTCCTGAATTTTAGCCCCACCTTTGTTCTAACTACCTTTATGGGTAAATCTTCATCCCATTTGAAAAGAAATATGATATTAGAAAGGATGAAATTAAACATTTTGATAGTGGCTTGGTGTTAGGGACCCATGATATATATATCCAAAATAGAAATTTTAATAATGTATTTAGCAGCATAAGAACTCCGAGGATTGATGGATGAAATTTACAAGCATTTTATATGCCTCATACATTTTTTGAAATTCCAAACAATTGTGCATCACTAATTTCCAAAAAAACCCAATTATTCTAGTTTAGTGAAAGAGATTGGTTATTTTTAGGGAGAACCATAGGATACATTATGGGCTTCAAAAATGAATTTGGGGACCAATTATTCACCAATACATCTGAGATGACCATATAAAAGCCACATTCATATAAAAATTATAATGAATTTTGACCAATATAAAGTGGAAATTTTATTCCCCGTTGATGAATTTTTTATGTTCTATCTCAATCTTGTGTAGGAGTCCCATTTTTATAATACTCTACATTTCATGACATCGTGTTGATTGTTTAATCAGTTGGTAGATATAAAGAATCACATTGATTAAAAGTGGAGTCAACTTTATTTATTTTCTATATATATATATATTTGAATAATTGGATGGATAATTCAAAAGTGTGTAATATAAATAACTTTATAATCCATTTTTGACATATGATGGAGGTGGTCAGGTTTTAATGTATATATTCTTGACCATTTTAGGTGAAAAAATATGATAGAACACTGGTTTCAAAAAAAATTAACTTCAAAACCTAATCATAATAATGTACAGTGATAAAATCCTCTTTCTTGATAAAATATTATTCATTTGTTTTATTGATTTTTTGTTTTGAGTATCCAATAATTATAAATAATAAAATTGATTTATGAAATTCCAAATTTAATCCTAGAATGACTTCTTAACACTCTACATCATTTTTTTCATACCCCATTGAGAGGAAGTAATAGTGGTTTAAAGGTGACTTTTATGGATTAATGAACACAAACCATAGGAATTCCTAACTACATTATGATACCTCCATCCATTTCCAAGTCATACACATAGAAGTAACAATTAATTATAATTCCCATGTTAGGGATGTTTCATGGACAAAAAAACCTCTTTGTCCCATTTTTCTATTGATATGGGAAACTTCACAAGAGATGGGTGTGTTTCCAGGAAAATATATAATTTTTCCCCTTCAATCACCTTTTAGGAAAAAAAATTAGAGTTATATTGTGGTAACATGAATAAAAAGTTTTCTAATAGCACCACTAATATGACCTAACTAGCGTCATCCCAAAATAGTTCTCCCAAAACAACACGTGATAAGGCTTAAATGGAGTTCTCAATCCCCACAAACTGCCAAAAGGTCATGGGAATCAAAAAATAAACAATTTGGAATGATTTAGAACATCCTTGGTATTTATTTCACAGTAATACATGATTAAATTACATAAAATTTCACTTAATTCAACCATAAATATTGATAAGACTAGTTTATTTAGGAATTTGATATTGGGTATAACAACATGAACTTGTGATACAAAAACATTATTAAAAACATCATTAACATTCGTATAATATTCCATGTCTTTAAAAACTACCTGGTATAACCGAGGAAAAAACTTATAAAATGGGTGATCTATAATTTATATTAAAGTAATAAACATGGAATAACTTTAATAAGATAATAAATTTTTTAAAATAGGCGTATCACTGGGGAATATCAAGAGTAGGGATCATAAACATGGATTTATACATGATATAACAAGATAATAATAAATTGGGAAATGTGTAAACAACCTTATACACTAAATCTTAAACATAAGTAAAAGATTAACCCACCAATAAATCATGGTAGAATAATTTCCATTAAATAATTAAGTTCAATCCTAATCACAATGCTACACATCACGATACTATACATTACCCAATGCATTGGAGCACTATCTGGGTGTACCCATCACTTTCATTTAATTCACATATTTAAGTGTGCCACATAGATGAAAAAATATGGATTAAATCATCATCATAGTTTATTCCATTATTAAGTAGTGTGGAATAAATATATTTATGTCTCTAATAATATAGTATGTGTTAATTAATGCGATCACCCTAGATATGAAATGAGTATGGTATTCAGTACACAATTGTGTTGTCATGGTAGAGCATGGTGAAATTTTGGGAGCATAATGATGTCACATAAAGATTTGTAAAAATTTGTTGAAGAGAGGGAAAGGGTAAATCATAACATATATATATAATGGGTATTAACAATGACATGGTATATCATATCCCAACATTAAAAAAATTTGTAAATAATAATAATGAGTTAATGGAGAATCTTGAATATAGAAAAGAATCCTAACTATACATTGGCACAATAATGGGTGTACCTAAAAGATAATTGGAGGATTAATGAAATATAAATGAGATATATTAATTTATGAATTTAATGGCATGTAAGGCTAATATTGAAAAACATATTTCAACATAATAAAATAGAATTTAAGAGACAAAAAATAAATGAAGTTCTTAAATGGAAATGAGAAGAGAGAATTCCATTATGAAATTACCACAAGGTAATTGGTGTACATAATAGTTCATGGAAGTATTATTGAAAATGAAAGTGGTATTTAGTAATGTATAAATAAAAATAAAATTATATGGTATATGTAAGAACATATCCCAATGTGAAAAAATGAAAATTAGGAAGCATACTAGAAAATAGGTTCTCCAATAGAAAAAGAGAGTGGATGATCCCTAGTTGATTGTGCAACTCCAAATTCATAAGAAAGGATTATTAAGAGAATGGGGGAACCATGGGAGTACCATATATATGTTAAGGTAGATGCTTTATGTTCTGAATGGATTTTCAGTGAAGAAAAAATGGGAATTAAGTCGGTTTATAAAGGAAAAGAGGGGGATTTATTTATTATTTCTGTTTTGGACTCTACAAAATAAAATATTCAAAAACTAAAACCATCCCATGATCATTGCCAATATTTTATCCCAAATTGGAGTGGTTTTTATAATTTTTTAAGGTTAAGGGATAAACATATTGACATAATTTCGTTTATTTTTTGCAGTTTAGTAACACTATTAAAGAAATGAAATTAAAACCAAAAAATATATTTCTGGTTTTGGAATATTTATAATGGATTTAAAAATAAATAAAATAAACATAAAATATCATTAATTTAAATTGAAAACATCTATTTATCTGTGGATCCTATTTATATTAATTATTATATCACTTTTTGTTCTTTCATAATTCATAAAACAAAAAGTATATTTATAATATTTTAAATTTTTTTATGTAAAAATATAATGTCACAAATAATTATTGAAAAATAACTATTGTATAATTTCAATATTAATATTCCAAAAATAACAATCATTTTGTCTAAATAATTTTAATAAGATTTGAATTTTCCCTTTTAAAATAAATTCTATTTTTTTTAAAAATTGTGTTTTGATAATAACATTTTTGGAACCCTTATAAAAATTAAATTTGACTTCATAACAATTATTTAACCATTAATTTTTGATAAAAATTATTAAAATATTTTTAATTATAAAAAAATTAATTCATAAATTGACAAATTGAATTTTATTATTAACCAAAAATATAATTTTTCATTTTGTGAATCAAAATAAAAATCCTTTACAATGTAAGAATAATGGGATGAAAATATTATCATTATTCTATAAAAATTAATATATATTTAATTAGATGGGGTATTGATAAATATACCATTAACACACCATAATTCTCCCTTAGAGTAATGTGTGTAAAGGTGGGGCTTTCATGGGGTGGTTTGACAAACCTGGTTTGGGGTGTGATGTCGATAGGAATAAACTTTTGTCATAAATGATTTTTCTCATGCTTATGTTATTGGACCTAATCTTGGGATCAGTCAAGGAAAAATCATAGATATTCTATCTCCTTTTCATGATTCTATAAATGGGATTCATGGGGCACAATTATACTAGTGGAGCCCATCACATCCCTTTTCTATGTCAATAGGAATTGAAAAAGTATATATTTATACTAATCATGTGTTCACTATTTAATAACTATATAGTCAATGTCAAAGATATATCACAATATTTTAAATCGAATTATATATAATATTATAAATTAAATGTTTCTGTTTTTTAGCCATATCATATAATCATTAATTTAATTAAATCAAATATGATATTTTTATTTATAACCCTTTGGGTCATTAAGATATTTCACCTATAAAAATTCGTTAAAATAGTAGTGGAAAATAAATAATATTCTAGATACAGATATGCAAACCTTGTAAATACATTCCATAGAAAAATAAACACATTAACAACCCAATATCATTATTATGAAACTATTGAAATATTAGAAGTTACCATAAAAACACATTCTCCTTCCCAACTCCATATCCTACTAGGTAAATACACGCACCACAAATGGATTTGCATCTCTCCCCAGCAGAATATTGTACCCTACTTCTATAGAAAGGAGAAAAAGTATATATTGATTATATTATAAAAGAAACTAAATTAAAACCAAACTAAAACCAACTCATATCCTTGTTTCTACAGCATTCACTTCCCACCTAAATAATACTTCAACCATATCAATCATAAAAAGGTATAAGAATAATCTTACAACTAAAAAATTATAATGATATAGTTATGAGCATAAAAATAATCTATATTAATACTAAAATAAAAACCATGCCCTAGTCCTTATGATTAAATAGAAAACCTTTTACAACTAGTTTATAAATATTAATATATAAAATATAAAGCTTTCCATTTCATTACAGAATTACTAATAGTCTAGTTATTCTGATGAATAAACAAATTTACAATTTTATTTGCAAAACCATTTTCAAAAGGATGTGTTATTTCAAAAAATAAATTAATAAGAAAAAAAAGATCATACTGTGTAAGAGTATTCCAAAAATAATAACTAGTTAATAGATTATATTTGTGTTCTATGAAATAAAAGGGTGTAAAACATTGATTTTATTATTTTAGACATATAAATGAAACAAATAAAAAGAGAATTTTAAAATATTACCTTGGAATTAGGAGTAAATGTGATAATTAAACATGAGAAATACCTATGTATCATTATTAGTTGGGGTTATAGGAGCCTCATACTATTGGTTATTTATCAATAAGAACAACCCTCATGCATGATAATATGTTGGGGAAAATCCAATGTTCTAGTGGTACCCAAAGTATCATCATATAGTTTATTTTAATATATAGAATTATCATACTAGAGAAACTGAGTCAAGGCCCCCACCAACTCATCCATCATACTGTTATATAGTCTACAAACTTATTTTCTAGGGATTCTCATGTAGGATTCCCATAAATGAATTATATATGGTAGGTGGTGTAGAATTTTTTTTATTCACACCATATTGAAAATCAAGCCTACATCAAAATATTTACTCCCTTCACTACCGATGATATGGTAATTTTTCAAAACCATACCACATTCCAATCACAGAAATCTAATTTCAACCAACAAATAATCATTTGGGGTTATATTTGATTGCACAATACATTTAATAAAGCATTAAAAATTTCTATAATGGCCTTCACCATTTATTTTAAATAATAAATTCCTTTTAAATTCCATATATTTCATGTTCAAAATACATTATTCATAGTTAAAAATATATACACCTTGATATATATATGTATATATATATATGATTACCCATTTTCCCAATATACATATTTCCATATGCATGATGGATTATATAAAAAATAATACTTATATATACACATATATATCTCTATATATGTATATATCAGTAAGCCGCATTTAAATACTTCATGTATTAAAAATTTCTTTTAGGATCATAAAGAAACCAAAACATTGCATTTTAATTGTATGGACATTTGGTCAATAGCTAAAAAAACATTGTAATTTTCAACTCACATGGTGTAAATTATTTAGAAAACCGACGAATCATTTTTGGTTCATTAAATTTAAAAATCCATTTGGAAACATGATTTGAACAAGGAATCTCATGTCCATTTTTTACATAAAATAAGGAAAACTATTGAGAACCATTACTAATAACCACAACCACATTACCTAGAGAATACAATTTATATAATACTAAAAAAACATAAAAACAATTATGAAATTATTGTTATCAATGTAAAGTCTTGGAAATAGTGTAACCGACCTAATACTATAGTATAAACAAGATTAATTTCTTGTTCAATACCATATATCAATATTTTAAGGCCCATGAATCCAAAAAAGAGAAAAAGAGGCTCTAAGGAAGAAGGCTCCCCAATTAAAATCATAGCACTAGAGAAATTAGACTGAAATATTGTCTTATGGCTAAGTCCATGGTGTGGCACTGTGAGATAGAAAAATGGAGAGTATGAGGATAGGAATAAAGAGTAAAAGAGGATTACCTAACCAAGAAAGATTGTACAAAAACACATGATGATAAATAGAAAAGAATAGGGGTAGAAAATGAATGTGGTCTCATATCTGGGGAGCCCCATTTGGCGCCGTTAAGCATGACTAAGGGTGGGGAGAAGAGAGACCCCCATCGGTATTATAGTTCTTTAAAATAAAATGGTAAATTTAATATTTTAAACCTTATATATATCACATGGTCTAGATGTATGGTATTCCAAATTTTATGATAATCTTGCACCCAATACTTGATACTTGGAATACCATGCACGAGTAGGCTGCATGGTTTGGAAAACTATACATTGACTACATGGTTGGTTCTTAAAAATAGTAGTGGATTCAATATGGCTACTTCAATGTTTGTAAATTTATTAACCTTAACAATGAGACAATATTAACATGACTAAAAACTCCCATCATTAAGAAAAAATACATTTGAAAAAATGGAAAAATAAATATACTAAAAAATTATATAAAAATTAAAATAATGTCCATTTGAGGTGTGAAAATTTTTCACATAATTAAAAATTACTCTCATATAAATTATAATAATACTTTTTTGTTCAAAAAAAATTTAATAGAAAAAAAACTATTCAAGATTATAATTATAATGACTAATAATAAAAAACTACATCCAACATTCTTTTTCAAAACTAATACCTCAAAAATCCTAAAAGTGGATAACAGAAAATCCTCATAAAACCAAAATAATTCCCTATGAAACAACCAATGAGACAAAATGATCTAAAACATAAAAAAAATAGTCTAAATAGAGGATAATCTTGTATCTCGAAACACAACTATAAACCAAGGAAGGCCTTGACACCCAAAATTTAAATAACCAGTTAAAACATCATATTCTATTTAAGATCTCTATGAGAATCCATCACATGACCAATGGTCTTGACCATCTATATTACTATAACGAGGGTCATGAAGAGTGAGAATAAGGAATTACCCTAATTAAAAATAATATAAACTAGGTACACTATAAGATCCTTATAGGCTGTCTTCCCCACCGTATGAGGACTCTTGTCAATCACTAACTTTCCCAAGCTGAAACAAACTCATGAGTCCTAACTATTGCCTAAAGATATAAGAAATAATTATTTGAATGAAGAATTACACCACATTACCACAAAAAGTTTCCTAATTTCCTAATATATATTTATGTTAAATCCATAATTTCTAGAAAATTCCAAATTTCACATGACCGAGGGATCTTAATAGAAACTACATGCATCCAATCATTATCATGTCACTACCCAAAACAATAATCACGTTATACTATCAAGAACTCGAAGAATACAGAAACCAACAAATTATAATATGAAGACAATATATGAATATGGATTCCCCAAACAATCATGGCTCAAGAAGATCAACATGGCCTCTAATTTCAGGTTAAGGGAGGGAATCCTTGGACCAAATCTCAAAACACCAACATTCACTGAACTCAATGGATTACAAGCATAAATCACCATTCCCAATAATCCCAACTAACCACCCAAGTCCATATAACTAAATTTACCAGTACCATCAATGATTCATTTACATCATCCATACTTAGTGTCATCAAAACAATATGTACTCCCTAAGGAGTTATCATGGGAAATACGTAAGAGAAAATATTCTTTAGAATTTTTGTAAAGACTCTAGCCTACTCAAACATTACTTGTATAATCAACTAAATGATATCCACTGAGATCAAAAAAATAATTTTTTCCCAAACAATAAACATAAAAACATGGGAAAACTTATAAGGTTTATACTATTATGTTGAATAAAAATTGGTCAACATCTGCCACACGCTATAGATCCCCTCTATTTGGAAAGCTTCACTCCAAGTCATGTGGCTTGTGCCCTTTGATTTTGGAGCATCTTCTTCCCCAATATCAAGATCTGATGATCCCACAATGAAACATAATTTTTTTATATAAACATATATAACCTCTTAAAATGACCTAATGGGCCCCATCATATAGAAGATGAATAAATCCTAGAGGTTAACCATCTAATAATTATTAAGACATTTTTAGTGTATATTAAAATGAAAAAAAACATGAAGCCATCAATTCATGATTCCCAAATCTAAATATTATATTCCAAATGTTTATCATGACCAGAAGAAAACAAAACTCACCATTTTAAATACATTTTTTTTTCAAAATATCCACTTTTCAGTTCATAATTATCCACTTTAAATTTGAATATCCAACACCAATTTAATATTTCATAACCTTAAAAATTTTCATCCAGACTTTTTAAAAATATTATACAAATTTCAATTCTTTATTTTCCAAAACATAAATTTAAAATAACTCATACATTCAAAATCAAATTCCCACATGGAAGAACGTCACTTTTCATATAATTTTAGAAATACATAATTAAACAATTTTCTGAAACCAATTAATTATATATGGGAAAAAATTTAAAATCATCCATTATCAAATTTGAATTTCTATATAATTTTCTAAAAGACATTCTACCCAAATACCATAATTCCCCTTTTGAAAAACGTTTACCCATCATAAAAGTTCCCCTTTTAAATTATAAATTGTTTTTAACCGAATAGATATTTCTCCAAGAACATGATTACCTTTTTAAAGTCCTTATAATTTTCTTCAAAAACAATTTAAAATACAAAACCCATTATAAATCATTATGAAATACCTAATTGGGACATTATGCATAATATATAATTGACCATGAAGGGACTAGTGGGCATGCCATGAATAGACCACAAGGATTTTTGGATGATATCTGTTTTTCATGCATATATTTTATTCTGTTTAAATATTTTGTTTTTTGTATTTAGTTGATATTCCTACAAATAGTTGGACTGGATGAATTGTTTTGTTCTTTGTGGAAGGATACAATGAATATTTGAAAAAGGATAAAAAGATTAATTTAAGGAGAAAAATATGTATTGTAACATGATGCGAGGGGAGACAACATGAAACTATAAAATAAAAATTATTTCTATGATAAAGTATTCATATTGAAAACTCATCGGGTTGAATGTGAATAAATAAAACAAAGAAGATATTACTATAATAGAAATATGATATTTACATAATCTAAATGATAAAAAATATGAAACATTGTATGTCATGAACAGAAGACACATTATGATGTGGATAAAATCATAGGAAAATATTCCATTCAAATTAAAAGTTGTGTAATCAATACACAATGTGTATGTGTCGTGACAAACCTATATAGAATTTTTTATATTGGATTATTAATAGAACAAAATAAATTTTGACAGAATGAATATTAATGTCAATGATATACCCATGGTGATATATTGATTCTTGTATGGATAATTAAATATTCCCTAAGCGTCACTAACCATAAAAAATAAGAGGCTAGGGCCCAACTTCATTTAGTCATTAGGGATCCACAACCAATGGGATCAAAGAATAATACTGCTATGAGGTATAAAATTGGAATTTTATTTTCTTATACACATGGGACTTTCATGAAGGAATAGATCTTGTGAAAAATAACTATAATGAACCTGGATTCATAGTATTATGGTATTTTAATTTGGAATATAATTAAAGCTGGGTATTTTCTTGAAACCTCAATTTCTTTAAAACCTTCATCAATTGAGGGAGATTTTCTTTCAATTCTTTGACATGATAATTATTTACACCATGACCATTAGGTGAATTTTTTTCTATGATTAAATATGGTCTATTTTACCAATTCACCAAATATTTAAAGTAACATAACCACTGTGAAAAAGGTAACATTAGTGATTTTGAGGTTGTCTACCATGATCATTGGATTATATGAAACTCAATTTTGACACCCTAATATTTTTATTTAATTACATTTTAACTAGTCAATCATAAACCTAGATTTAAAATTTTCAAGAAAACTTTTTGATTTTCATTAATTATAAATTAATATTCACCTCAATTAGTCTACTAAATTAAAAAAATCATTTGAAAAAATAAAGAAACTAATTAAAAATCATTGGGTCTAACATCTACATTCAAAATACAATTTTTTAAAATATACTTTTTTGAGTCTTTATAATTTTTTATTTTGATTATATTTGATGGAATTAATTAATATCATTGGTCTCATAAATGGACCATATTTCAACCACAAAAATTCCACTAATAGTAAAAAGAACCATGTATATGGGCTCCACATGGGTTACTAATCTATGGGAGTTCAATAAGTACCACCTAATCATCTCCCATTTCTTCCCCAAATTAGAAGATAAAAATATTCTAAAATACCCTAGTAACATAGTTTTTTTAATGAGTAGTGGTGATCAGGAACAAACCCATGACCTACCTATTAAGCCCCAAATGATACTATCTCTACAGAAAAGACATCCCAAATACAAATGGATACTCATGACAGAGCGAAGGTTCTTAGGAAAAAAATAACCTGACTCCCCCGATATCATTTATCCATAATCCAAACTCGATAAACCTCAACCTGGTCACCCAAGTCACCATGTAATAAGGGCCGAGTGGTGTCCCCAATCCCCACTATACAACACAAGTGAAAAGGAATCTATTAAATTTAACACCTCAATATTTTTATGAAATAAATATTATTTATTTTATGTCTTGTGTTACAAACAATACCAAATTAGCTTTTGTTACAGACAAACCTATGTTTCTATGAAACCACATTTTATTAAATTAGTTATTTAAACAATAATATTATAACCTAGAAAGATGATATGAATATTATTAACTAGTTTATGAAATATATTTTACATATGTATATATAATTCATTGACGATTTAATTATAAACTAATGCAAAACCATTTTTAAAATAAAAGTAAATGTTTCTTCTAAGAAACTATTAAATTGGGTACAAGTGTGTTTAATACCTATAAATAAAAAATAACTTTTTTTGGATTATATTCATGAAGTGATTCCAATTGATCTTATGTGTTTTCTAGACATGATATAAGAACAAATCCAATTTTACGCATAAAAATGTTTTATTAAAAATAGACAATTTTACCGCCTTATGACGTGTAACTTGTATTAAATATTTTTTTATTTTTATAAATTATATTTTAAAAAATAAAATACTTATTTTAAATAAGGATATATAAAAAATATTTTTTTTTTAATTTTTGGTATTTTTCTGTAATGTTTCATGTTTTGATGAAAACAGAAATACATTGCATTTTAATTCAAAAGAGGTTTTTATATAAATAGTTTATACAGTTAAATTATATTTTAAATTCATTTTAATGTACATTTACATCAAATTTTTATCAGTTAATCCAATTTAGGCCACTATAAACAAATTCACATTGAAATCTATTTTTAAAACAAGTCCAACTTGTGGAATTTTTCACATAAAAAATGATTCCTCATTATGTCAGCATAACTAATTTTTAATTAATTTTTTCTCATTATGTATTTTAATGTTTGAAGAAAATATATTAAATAATTTTATTAATAAGGTCCAAATTTAATAAATATTTCCCCTTTATCTCTAGAAAATATGAGTTGTTAGTTTAGTAATTTTCATTACCTTAATTAAGGGTGAAATATGTAATTAATGGTAAAAATAATATTATAAATATAATAAAATTACCCTAAAACTTACAAAAATGTTATTTAATGAAGTTAATCTGATATTTAATACAAAATATTATAAATTTAATAATTAAATGAACACTATTACATGAAAATGTCACATAAATTATGAAAATCAAAGAGAGTAAAAAAATTATCACACTCTTACTTTTATTAGGTATAATAATATTATTAAAGGATTAAATAGATACTATTATGATATATATATTCTTATAAACTATAAAAGTATTATAAACATCATTTAATTTCATTTTTAAAATTTATTAAAGAAATAATCATCATAAATAATTACACAATAAGGATGTAGTGATTATTAAATTAATGAAAAATCAATTAAGTGATAATAAAAATACTAAAAAAAATAATAATTGAATTAATTATTGCAATAAATTAATTTTTGAGATTCATATGATATATTATGGGTTTATTAAATGAATTTTTTAGAATTTTTATTGCATTATTTATTTTCTAAAAGTCAATGTAATTAATTGTGTCAAAATTGATAGTAATGATATATTATGAAAAATATTTATTAAATTAATTCAAAATCTTATAAATATAATATAATGACAAATGGGATAAATTATGGTCTAAAATATCATTAATTTACAATGGTTCGATTTATGCCTTATATGTATAGCTCCCAACCATTTAATATGGAAAATGTTGTTATCGTAGTTTACATTTATTTTGTTTAACAACGGGTTAATAGAAATGACATGGTTTAAAATACCTCAAATCTTATATAAAATATATTGGATGATGATGTTTCACCTTATCACACATTACATTATAATTCCATTAAAATTTTATGAATTTTTATTAGGATTTAAATTGTTATAAATTAATCATTTGAGAAGTTTCAAAAGTTCCCCTCTTCATCATTATAAAAGGACACCTAAATCCTCATATCATTTCTTCTATTTGAGTATTCTAGATTGACCAAACTCAAAAAATATAAAATTATAACATATTTGGATACATATTTGTGGTTATGTTCTTCCTATAGTACAAAAAATAGAGTCTCTTAGAAGAGATATAATGGAGACATTTTGAAGAAGATGAAATCACTTTGACTGGTCACACTATTTTTATACAATTTTATACCAACTCTAAATCAATGATATATATCATAGATTAAAAAATTTATAAAAATAAATATTTTTAAATGTTATTATTATTTTTAATAGAAAATTATACAAACCTTTTCCCATCATACAAGATCAAAAAGTATCGTCTGTGCATAAGTATGACTTCCCGTCTCCACGTTGTGGAATAATTCTTTTCCCATCACCATATTTTATGAGTTTGAATTATTATGGGTTTAATTTATATACATTTTATTTATTAAATAATTATTCTACATCAATTATAATATCTTATATACCTTTTTTCTATCTATAGTTTTTGGAAATGATAATTTCGCTCATGCGTACCTAAGGATTACCATCTCTACAACGCAATGTGATTTTTTTCATCTATATTTAACAAGAATGGTAATAAGGAGGAATATATTTAATATATATGATATATATAGCATAAAAATTATTATATATTGATAATATATCATATAACCTTATTTCATTTAATATTAAAAGAAATGGAAAATAACGTTCTTGTGTATGTATGACCAACCGTTTCCATTAATGGTGTATTTTATTTTCTACCTCTAATATTTAGAAATCACTATAAATAAATATATAATGAATATATAAATGATATTAATATAATTTTTATCATACATGAGATGATTATATCATGATCTATAAAAAATGATCAAAGATATAAACAAAAACACATGTGAAAATCAAATCTGTTATTAATCAAAACGTAACAGTAACATATAGTTGTTAAAAGCATTTAAGCAAATGAAATAAGTAAATAATATATTGTATGATTCAAATAAATAATATTATATATCATATTCATAGTAAAATTATTTTTATTATATAGGGGGTTTGAATTTGTAAAAAATGATTTAATACCTAAGGTTTGGGTTTTTAATCTAAGTTTTACTTCTTTGAGTTTTCTGCTATATTAACCTCTTATTAATGTTATTTGGTGTATATAATTAATTGTGAGATATTATATAATGAATTGAATTTATTTCATGATATTATATGTTTCAATTAATGTTACTCTTTCAAAGGTCTCATGATGTAAATGTCACTATAGTATTATGGGATTTTCTATCATGATTTTATTTCTGTGGGTCACATGTCTTATACAATACATATTTATTTTATGTGGTGTATATACTACCAATGAATAAATTTTATGAGTATTATTCTATAAAACATGTTATTTTAAAATTCATATAATTTTTCTTATCTCACGGGTCACATGATTCTAATAATTGTAAAGTGACAAGTTATTTTTACACAATCTTAACAACAATCAGGATTGTGTCATTTTAAATCAGTATTATAGAATATTAATCCTCTAAGTCCAGGTTTTCTAAAAATATTTTCAAAAATATTATTACTATAATCATTTCTATATTTTAAATTATTTTTACACACATTTTACTTTTTAATAAAAAAATTCAAAGAATATTATTTTAATTTTCTAATAAATTTCCTTTTGATACTTTACCAACAAAAATATATGAACGAAATGTTTTATAATGTATATGGCATGAAGGAAATCTTCCACAATCTTGATTATTTAATCCCTTGATGCCTCTATTACTATATTACAAGTTTATATTCAAATTATTTTTTTAAATAAATAGTACAAAATTTTAAGAAAATAATATTTGTTCAAGGTATAACAAATATTTTCCTGAAGATATATTTTTAGGCGATCTGTCAAAATTATTTCCCATCTATGACAAAATTATTTTATGTTACTTAATTTTTAATGGGTATATTATTTCACATATATTTCTCTTATTATTACTAGGGTTAGAATATGGTAATTATTGAATAATATGTATGGAATCCATTTATTTTGTGGGTTATGTTATGATTAAATGATGTTTATGAAAACCATTTCATTTCATGGGTTCTGATGTGAGGAATTAATTGTTTTCTTCAATCATACATTTTTATGGTCTTCATTAGGTGATGGGTGAGACATATTTTTCCCACTAATTAATTGGGTAAAGATTTATATCTCATGAGGTAAATATGGTAAATAGTTCGATGAGCAAGATCCACTATGGAATATAAGGGCAAAAATCTATTATGGAATGATGGGGAATCTTGACCCTTTATAAGGAATAAAAAAAACTAAGGCTGGTGGTGTTTCCCCCCAAACTGGTGTAGTCCCCATGAATTTACCTGAGATATTTTCAAAATACACCTTTACTTAGATGAAATGATATTATATATATCCATGTCTGACACAATTATATATCTTATTTCTATGTTATATTTTCTTGATTTATTTTTTTGACTCCCTTTTGATTAATTCATTATGAACATCCAAACATTATAACATGAATCATGTATGTGATCCTTAATATTCAATACATGATATTCAAATTTTATTATTATGGTATCAAACCCTTATGTTCGTGTTATGCTTATGTATGTCCCTTTATTACCCTTACTGAGAATATGATCTCACCATTTCTTATGTTTCTTTTCCCAAGTCATGAAAAAAATGTTTTAAGTTGGAGTAGTCAAGGGTAAGATATTTATCTGAGATATTAATGATCATTCACCAAATTATATTTTTTTTAAAGTATCCACATACAGTAGAATATTACGATCCTTATGCATGGGTTTGGGAAATTTAATAAATATTAATATAAAAAGATGAAATATCCACATATGAAAAGCTTGGGTTGTTAATAATGGTATCAAAGGAAATAAATTTTCATCAATTATAATCTAGGATGAAAAAACATTAAAGATATACCTAGATATATTACTTAATATATTTTTGTTGATGTATCTAAGGATAATTCTAAGTATAGATTACAGTCCCAGTGTTTTCATAATATTAATGAATAACTTATGATTAAAACTAATATGTAATATATTTAAATATTATATATAATTTCCCTTTCTTATGTAGTCCTACCATTCATATTAGTGTTTCACACACAATGTTTTCTAGTTTTATTTAATGGATGTAACCTGATGAAACAATTATAATGATAAATGAGACGGTAAATGTAATGATTTTCTTCCTGAGAAACCAAAAATCATGGGGGAAGTAATGAAAAATCATGTTTTTTATTCTCACATATATTTATCAATCAATGAATCATGCTTGACTAATGAATGATAAATAGATGGGAAAATATTATGGTGATTCTTATATGTGGTAGTACCAAAGTTAGTTTAGTGGGTCGTATAATCCGCTAATGGATGAGAAATGGATCAGTACCATTGAAAATAGATTTTAGGTTCTCCAATGTTCAAAAAATGAGAAAGTAATTTTGGCGGTATACTATTTGGAAGGTAAATCAGGTCAATTGTGGAATCTTATACAGAATACAAGGAAACCTAAAGAAATTGAATCTATGGAAATGGATGAGTTTAAAAATTACATTTCAATATGAACAATCCTTGTATTGATGATACTGAAATAGAAAATAAATTTCACGTGTTAAATCAAAATGATGATGAATATATTAGAACTATTCAAGAAAATTTTACAAGAATTGTGAGGTATGATTTTGGAATTATCATCCAACTTGAATGTATGGTTAATAATTTTTTTAGTGTCTTAAATATATGTTTACAACCAAGGTTTTTCAATGAGGGACATCATTTTTCATAAATAAATCTTATTATATTTCATCATGGTGTAAATGGAGGTTCGAGTTATATATCAGTCATATGGTTTTGATAAGAAAATAAATAGTAAATTTGATTAAAAAAATATATAAACAATGGAAAAGAAGATGAGTTTTCCGTTATGACAAATGTGTGGAAGGCAGTATGGTGGATATCTTATTGGGTAAAATGGTAAATGTTTCAAATGTGGAAAGGTAAGTTGTCTGAAAAATGAATATTGTAGTAATGGGATGAAATTTGGTAATGATTAAAATATATAAATGGATTCAAATAATGACCCCCACCCCAACACAATTCAAAGTATCAAGTGTAAAGAAAATGGGCATTATGATAATAAATTCCCAAATCCAAGGGCTAATTATGAAAATTTATGTCATTAAAATCTTAAAGACAATGGAAAAGGGAAATATAATGTGATCACAATTGGTGATGTGGTGTATATCAATTAAGAGATGTAATTAATTATTATTTAGGTAATGTAATTAAAGAATATTGTCAATAAGTACTTTTATAGCATTTTGAAATAATTAAACATATCATTATTTGTCCACTATAGTTTTTTCATATGGATTTAAGAGCATACGCTGAATATCAAGGTGATAATTTTGGAAAACACATGATTAAGTGAATGATAGACCTTAATATGTGCATGAAGATTGGTAATCAAATATTGAGATGTTTGATTATGATAAATTAAAAGGAAAATTATTTATGACCTTGGGACTCGTAATATGGAAAAGTGGATTATTATATCATGGATTGAGTTCAGAGAATTTTTATGTTTATGGTATGAAGAAATTGTTCATTTTTTAAATCAATCATGTTCCCTTTACAGTTTTATGTTAATTATGATTATGACCATTTTAAAATAGAATACATGATATTGGAAATAATGTGTTTTTTATTTTACACTTACAATCAACATCAAGTTTTTTGGGATATTAATGTTGAGATTTATTTTCGAGGTCAGTTACCACCTTTTTAAAAGATTGTGTTTTATGATTTTGGAAGATTTACAAGGTTATCCATTTATAAAATTTTTATGTTTAAAATTTTGGGTGGTTTTTGATATTAAAGTTTCATAATATGATGATTTATTCATATTGGATAACTTTTACTATCATTTTTGTGATGATAAAGATAGATGGATTGACCTATCATTATACTAATGGATTTCAAGAGTTATAACACATTAGGAAGGAAAAATTTATCTTTATTTTATAAAATAAGATACAATCATGAAATTGAAAATGCATAATGTAAGGATGAGTTTTTTTATTAAATTTAATTAAATCAAGTATTTATTTATTCAAAAAAATTTATTCAAATCTTGGGAAAGGATCCTGATACTAATTTATTTTCTATTGCCTTATTTATTGATGAATCAAATTTTTCTTTAGATTATCACATATTTATGTCATTATGATTGTTAGTTTTCTCCCAACCATGTTCTCAAACACTCTCCATAAAAAATTGATAGTTATATTTCTCTTTCATGTCCATGTTTTCAATTCCCACATATATTCCCACATTTTGAAACATAGTTATGAGTTTCTTTGGGAAACTGTTATGTATATAACATTACCTTTTAAAATGGTAGATATGTTACCAATTTTTTTTATGATATAGGAATTTATGAAATTAAATTTCAATTATTAAACCACTGATAACCTAGATAAATTTTGAAGGAGAAATTTTTTAAGGGGTGTAGATTGTAAGACCCTACAATTTTTATGAAATACATTTATTTTAAATAATTTGGTTTTTATATTGTATTGTGTTACACACAACATTGACTTAACATCAGTTACATTCAACAATAAGTTTATACAAAACAAACATTTATTATTGTAATTATTTTTACAATAAAATTATAATCTAGATAGAATGTATGAATAAGATTGAATGAATTATTAAATATGGTTTACATAAGTATATATTATTCTTTGACTAATTAATTATAAATAAATATAAAATTATTTTTAAAATAATGTGAAATTTGTTTTTCTAAAAAACAATTTAATTGTGTTCAAGTGTGTTTTATGAAAATATATAAACAAAAAAATATATTATTTTATTATATTAATTAAATTTTTATCTTTCATATGAGGTATTTTATAGACATGAAAAAATAAAAATCCATTTTTAATGAGAAAGATGAATTTTTTTAAAAATAACATTTTACCGCCTTTTGTGATGAATTGGTTTTAAAAACAGTTTTTGATACTTTTGTAAATAAAATTTTATAATATAAAATTATTCTTTTTAATAGGGATATAAAAAGTTTATTTGGTTTAGTTTTTGGTATTTTTTCTATTAGTTTTCATGATTTGATTAATAGTAATAAATATTTCATTTAAATTAAAAATTAGTTTTTCAACTAAATAATTTATAGAGTTAAAATATATTTTCAATTGGTGTAAAAGTATAATTATATCATATTTTTATAAATAAATCAAATATATTTCACTAGAAAGAATTTCATATAGAAATTGAATATTAATTCATTTCACACTTTTGGACCTTTTAACTTTAAAAAATTTACATCATTCCATCAATGAGATTACATTTTGATTAATTTTAGAAGTTATTATGTTTATAATTTTGAAAACTGGATTCCATTATTTTAATCATAAGTTACAAATTTATTAAACAGTTCTATTTTGATTTTTAACAATAGGAATTGTAACTTCATTAATTTTTATTACCATAGTTTAGTGTAGAATAGGTAATGAAGGGTAAGAATAATATTAAATATATTAAATC
The DNA here is from genome assembly GCA_963277665.1 of Viscum album. Lineage (NCBI taxonomy): Eukaryota > Viridiplantae > Streptophyta > Magnoliopsida > Santalales > Viscaceae > Viscum > Viscum album. The sequence goes on along the minus strand of OY728153.1, from coordinate 1,079,746,354 downwards.
ATAGCCATAACACATTCAAAAATGTTATTGAATGGTGTTGAGTATATAACTATCATATAATTTTCTAAATTGACTAATTTGTTATACAATTATCCACGAAAATGACTTGGATATTATTAATATTAGATAGAGTGAAGAAATGAAACACTCGTAATTTTTATTAGTATACTATTTTTAATATGGGGTTAAACATAATATATTATTATGTATATATATATATATCAAGATAAATTGTTTATGCACAATAAGTAAATTTACTTTTTTTTATTTGTGATGAAATAATTTTCATAAATAATTACACAATGGTGATGGAATAATTATTCTATTAATGAAAAACTCGATAAAGTGGTATTAATCATACTAAAATAAATGTAATTTCAGAAAATTAAGGTAATTAAATAACTTTATAGAATAATATGAATGATTAGGTGTGTAATAAATTAATTTATTTTTCAATATATTGATGTATTATGTTTATTAAATCATATGTAATGAATAGTTTCAAAATTGATACTAATGATATTTTTTGTATATATAATTTTATTAAATTAGTTAAAAATCATAAAAAAATAAATAAGGAAGAAGGAGATAATATATCATCTAAAATATAAACAATTTTCTATTTATGGTTCAATTTATAACTTATAAGTAAAACTATCAAACTTTTAATATTTAAAATGTTGTTACCATTGTTAAAATTAAAATATGTTAACAATGTGATCATAAAGAAAATAAGGTCTGAAATTATTGAAAAACATTCATAAAATATATAGGTTGATGTTATTTAATACTATATCACATTACTTGTAATTATATTCAATTTGGATGTATTTATATTGATATTTAATTTATTATAAATTATTATTTTGAGAAACTTCAAAAGTACCCCTCATCATCATTATGAAAGGACACCTACTCCATAATCTATTTCATACTCTTTGATTTTTTTACATCCAAAAAACATTGATAAATTATCATCTCAACTTTCATATTCAGATTATATAGGTGTGGTTTTTTCAAATGACCAACTCAAGAGTCATTTAGAGGAGATCTAGATAAGTTGTTTCGATGAAAAAGTAATTTATCTTACAGATCACCCTATTTTTCTACCCTTATATAACTCATATATATATATAATACATATAAAAAATAATAACTAATTCATAATAAATATTCTAAAATGTTATTATGGATTTCAAATCAAGATTATACATTTGTTTCATATCAAATAAGAAGTAAAAGTATCACTCATGCTTACGTACATATCACAGTCTCCACGTTGTGATGCAATTAATTTTACATTACCGTATTTTCTATTTATAAATTACAATGGGTTTAAAAACTATATATTATATTTATGACATAATTATATTTCTTTATTTATAATATCATATCTATCTTTTTACTGTATAATTTTTTGGGAGATGATAACGTCGCTCGTGTGTAGCTATTACTTTCCATCTCCACGATGCGATGTGTTTCATTTATCGTATAGATTTTTCATGGATGGTAATGAGGATGAATTTTATGAATATATAATAGATATATATAAAATGAAAATTATTATGTAATGTAAAAATATCTTACAATATTCATTCTTCTAATATGAAAATAAAAGAAATACATTGTTCATGCGTACATATGGCCTAGAGTCTCCATGATCAATGTATTATATTTTCTACCTATAACTTCTGTGAATGGACATGAAAGAATATATACTGAATATGTATATATATATGAAATTTTAATCATGTTTATAATACTTTATAATATTAAATCCTGATCTATGTAAGAGTACCATGGATAACAAATCAAAGCATATGCGAAAAACAAAGTAGTTATTCTCCAAAACCTAACATTAACATGGATTTTTAACACAAGATTAACAAAATGTCATAATTAAATAAAATATTGAATTATGTAATTTAATAATTATAAAAAATAGATTTATAATAAATATATAATTATTATACATGAGGACTAAATAAGTATGAAGTGATTCAATAAATAAAGTTACCTTTTTCTTATCTCATATTTATTTCTGTAAGATATATACTATTCTCACCACCTATTATTATTGTGTCATATGTAAAATGACCTATAAAATGTTATATAATTAATTAAATTTATTTCATGTTATTAATTTTTTCAATTTATGTTACAATTTCATGGGTCTCATGATACAGAAGTTACTCTAGTAGTAAGGGATTTTTGTCTCACTTTTATTTCAGTGTGACAGATGCCTTACACACCACTTATTTCTTTTCCATGGTGTATATACTACCCATGAATTTATTTTATTAGTATTATTATAATTATTAAGATTTTTTCAAAATCAATATAATTATATTTCTTTCATGTTGAATATGATTATATAGGTTATTAACCGATAATTGGTTATTTCACAATCTCATCAAAAATAAGGATTGTTTTGTATTCAATCACGGTTGTGGAATATTTTTATTCAACATCCATGTTTTATATAAATGTTTAAAAAATAGTTTTTACTAATATACTCTGAATATTTAATGTAACATTTACCCTTTATTTAATTTTTATGAAATGCTCTGAAAAGAGTTTTTTTTATTTCTAAAAATGTTGTTTTGGACATTACCAAAAATATATATAATAAAAGAATGTTTTTTAAATTTTAATGAATTTATAGAATATTCCACCATCCTAGATCATTAAATACTACAAAAAACACTTACAATATTAATTTTTTATTTTCATAGAAATTATTTTTAAAAAAATTTCTTAACATTTTATGAAAAGAAAACATTTTAATAGAAGAAAGATTGTTTTCCTCACAAATTACATTCAAGTCAGCTCTCAAAATTATTGTACAACTAAAATTACATTATTATAGGTTTATTATGTTTGTATATGAATAATTTTTAGATGATATTATCCATATTATACCTATGGTTAGTTTATGTTTATGATGGAACGATATTTATAAAACTCATTTCCTTTTATGAGTTATGTTACGATCAAATTATGTTTATGAAACCCTTTTCATTTAATGGGTTCTGAAATGATGGATGATTTATTTTTTTTATGGAACATATTTTTATGTTGTCAATTATGTTACAAGTGGTACCTATCTCTCCCTATAATGCATTGGTTAATGATTTTTACCTCATTAGATAATGATGGGAAAAAAGTTGATGAGATTGATCTAAAACGAGAAGATGAGGAAACATAATCCACTATGGAATGATAGGAAATCAAATTCCTTACTATAAATGGACTAAGACTAGGGGTGGTGGTGTTTCCTAGCTAGTAGGTGTATTCCCTAAGAAGTGCGTTAATATGTTTTGGAAATTTTTGTTGACTTATATCGAATTATATTACATGTTTATGTGTCTTCCCAAATTCTTGACTTATTTGTATGGTATTATTTCATGATTTACTCTATTGAATCCCTTATGATTCATTCCTCATCAACTAAATTTTTTTCATTCCATGACTCATTTATATGATCCTTAATATGTAGGGTATGAGAATAAAAATTTATGTTTATGTTCTCATACACTTATATTCATGTTACACTTACGTATCTCCCTTATTTAACCTTACTGAGAAAATAAGTTAACCCATTATTATATTTCGTTTTTACAGGATAGGAAAAAAGATTTTATATAGGAGTAATAAATAAGATGATTAGTATGTGAGTTGTTGAAGGAATTTCATGAGATTAGAATTTTATTTTATAAGTATTTGATGTTACTAAAAATTTATGGTCCTCAAACATCTGTTTGTCAATGATAATGAATTATACTCAATATAGAAGTAATATCCATTTTGGAATATCCTGTATAATTATAAGAAACACCAGATTTGAATAATTTCAACTATAAAAATTAGTAAAACTAGTATTAGAAAAATAATAGTATTTTGACATGACTTTTTCATACATAATATGGTAATACCAGATAAAAAAACATAACATAAACCTAAAAAATCCATTGAAACAATGAAATATTAATGATATAAAAAAACCATTACCCTCCATACACCCTCTATTATACGGAATCAAATCTCCCACCAATGTATTTTATTCACTCACTAAAGATATTTTGACCCTCTATATACAAAATGTATTAAAAGATGAAGTGGTCGATGTGGTAAAATAAATTGAAATATAAATAAACTACAACATACCTATCACCTTGTGACTCTACTGGTCACCGTATGACTGAAGAGACCTAATTCCACATATCCATGCATAAAATATAAGTTAAAACCTTCAACTAAAAAATTGTTGAGACATAGGAATGTGCACTAAAATTTCCATTAGGGATATAAAAAAATAAACCACTCAATAAGCATTACATTTAAATAGAAAACTATTTGAAGGTAGTTTTAAAATATAAATATATAAACATAATTTTTCCCATTTCCATTAAAATATATAATAGGAAAATGATTCAGAAAAAGAAACCAATTTACCCTTTTATTACAAAAACCATTTTTAAAAAGAATAAGTAGTTTTTCATAATCTACTAATAAGAATTAAAATTTTAATAATGTAATAATATATTTGAAATAATACCATTAAAGATAACATCATTAGGTTCTATAAAAAATATAAAATAAGAATTTTACTTTTATCAGTTTAGATATAAAATTGAAACCAAGAGAAAATGTCATTTTAAATTAGTACATTGGATGGTAGAGTAAATAAAAGTAAGAAACAAGGTAAATCCCAATGTATAGAGGTTAGTTGGGGTCCTAGGATCCTTAATCATTAAGTTAAGAATCAAGAATAACTAACCTCTTCTATGAGACACTATATATGATAATGAAAAATCTCCAATGGTACTCATAGTATCACCATATAGTTTTGTTAGTGTTATAGTGTGATCCTATTAGAGAGACCAGGCTGAGGCCCCTCTGACTCATCCACAATACTAGTATTTAGTACACCGAAATATGTAAAAAATATTCCCATGCTCAATTCTCATGAAAAACGTATATAAGGGAAGTGGAGTAGAAAAACCAATTTTTAATCACACAAAAATGAAAAGAAATGATACAATAATATCACACCTTTATATATTACCAATGTAAAGACCATTTTTTAAAAACATACCACATAACAATCACATAAATCCAATTCTAAAAAATAAATAAATGTTTTTGATTATATTAGAGTACACTAAATGTTTTTAAAAGATTTATAAAATTATAATCAGGATTTCATATTTTGTTTTGAATAATAAAATTCACATAAATAACAAATATTTCACTCACAAAAAACATTCTTCACACATAATCATATATAAAAATTGATATATATATATATATATATGTAAGAAATTTTTATCCTAATGTACATGTTTATATCTCCATGGGGGATGATCTAAAAACTAGGATCATATATATATATATATATATATTGATAATTAATATTAATAAACATTTAAATAAATCATGGATTAGAAACTCTTCTATGGATAATAAATATTCTAAATATTCCAATGGGATTTTATGAAAAACTGGAAAAACATAAAATCATTATTATTTGAAATTCCCATGTTGTAAAACAGTTGTAATACCTATTAAACATTTATAGTTCTTTAAATTTCAAAAAGTAGTAGTAAATAATGCTTGATTAGGTAAATCAATTCCAAATGTTTATGGAAATTATGGAAAACTAATGAAAAACAATCTCTTTTCCCCAAAAAAATACATAGATCATACTCTTTAGATAATATAAAGACACACATTAAATCTATCTATTAATCATTATTTTTGAATTAATGACTTTGAAATAGGTAACCCTCATCATAGCAAAGAAGAAACCAACTACCTTTGAAACAAAATAACCTATGTAATTATTGAAATGTCCATGGGGCTCGTAAGATTGGATGGAAACCTAAGAAGAAAATGACCATATTAAAATTATACCATTTGAGAAATCAGATCAAAAACCCAAACTAGGGTTTGATTTATGATGTGGATCAATGAGATAGAGAGAATGAGAGAATAGGATGAAGGGGAGAAGTATAATGGTGAAGATAATAAGTGATTATTGGAATAATATTTGTGTAGAGAAAGAGCCAAGAATAGTGAGAGAAATGGATGGATGTTTTGCAGCTGTGGATTCTCCTTGGGTGATGTCAATCCTAGGTAAGGGTTAGGTGAAGAGATATCCCCTTTTGGGATGTATTTATTTTAACTCAAAATATTATATTTAAAATTTCAACCTTTCTAAACACATAACATGATTTATCCGCACATTTTCACAATCTATGTGCTAAACTAGTACCCTCTATTATACCTATTGAACACTGCTTAAGGAAAAGACACATGGTTTGGAAAGATATGCATTGACCCTGCATCTGGTTCTTCCAAATCACAGTTTTCCATAAATTTACCCTATAATTTTACTAACCTATTACCTTAACCCTAAAATATGCCACACATTCCAAAAAACATTAAATTTTTAGAAAAATCTACCTTGGAAGATAGGAAAATAAATATAGCTAAAAACAAAATAAACTCGGGTCATGGTGTAAAACCCAACAATAATAGATGACCAATAAATTATATTAATGTATCCACACTAATGATCAAGTGGATATCACGATTTTATATTTAATAGAATGTTTTTTGATCTATGATGATCTTTTCATGGAAATTCTTCTCAATATAGATGTATGAACTCCTAACATTTAGTATTGTTCTTCTAATTTAATAAAATCTATTTTTATTACCTATATAATTTTTATATGAAAGGAGATAACTGTGTGATCAGTTGGTAATTTATACATATAGGGTAAGGGGCTTTCCGACCACAAGACTCATAAAAACTATAGGTTGAAATGTATATTACTTAAGATCATAAAAATCATTCATACAATCATCATTACACTGATATTTTATGAATTTATTCATTATTTTTGTGAATAGAAGTCATTCTTAGTAAGAATTTCAATGATACTCATGATCTATGTAATTCTGTATTGTATTATTATCCACACTAAAAGGATCGAGGAGGGAGAATATAATCTATTTACCTATTTATTTATTTATTATATTAGAAATATGATTCAGACTGAAAACCATTGAAATCATCCTAATTTCATCCATAACAATAGTTTTAAAGAGTTTTACTCCAATCCATAATACCAAATTTTAAAAAATAACACCACATATTATAAAGGTGATCATGAATATGATGATATATTACTACAATATCATTATTGTAGTATTACACCATCATCCCTATAAATTATTTAAATTTTTTTTATTGAAACATTGGTAATTAGCATAAACATTATTTAAGAAGAAGGGTTTCATTCATTAGATATATACCTAAAATGGTTTGATAAGTGTAGTAAAATATTAGTCATCAAGGTCAATTTAGATATTATTAAATGTAGAATTCCAATCCATAAATGAGTAGACCTAAATGACCTATTTAGTGTTAATAAGTAGCTCAGTAACTAGAATTTGAAAGTTATACATTGGGTAAGGGTGGTTCAGATACCTAAATTAAATAAATAATTGGAATATATATTTCATATTCGTATTTGGGGAAAATTTTTATAATCCATATGGGATATTTGACCTGTTAGATAAAATTTACCCAGATCAATTTTTCAACTTCTACCTACACCATGGAATCTCATTTCAAATGAATCCTACTCGCTACATGTTTGTAACATAAATTTTATTTCAAGTAAAACTATGGTGAATGAATTCATAGGGATCTAACTCATGAATTTATGTGTAATGAAATGTTAAAACATCACTATAATGTTAAGGAAATGTGATATATTTATCATACAATTTCAGTATCAGGGCTACACAAATTAGTGTTGGTTTCTGGTATTCCTCGTTGCATAAATTTATATTCCTATGTTAATAAGTGATTGTTGAAATAAACTATTTACAATATGGTTGGTTATCACTATGATTTTATTCCCTGAAGTCACAATGGGGGATGATTGACACAATTATTTATGATTGAAATATGGAAGATGATATTATTGATACATATTTAGGATAAATAGATCTAATGTGTTTGAGGGTTTTTAAGACTAACAAGTACCTTATAAATATAGAAATACGTACCTTAAATAAATGATTCTCTATAATGGTACATATCCAACTAATCAAAGAGACGTAGTTAGGATTACCTGATACCCATCAATCATCATCATATCTAGAGGCACTAAAAGATATTAAAAAATACATTGATTGAATTGGAATCTCTAATTCTAATAATATGGTGGCTTAAAAAAGATAACTACTTTTCCATTTTAAGGGAGAAAGGGCATTTGAGGATTATTTACAGAGTCCAATATGATCATATTATTTCCAAAATCATTTTTTATTTTGTTTGATTTGATATATAGGGATTGAAACATATTTTTACAAACCATTACTTTTGTTAATTTGATATACCTCTAATCAGTTAGTGGAAAGAAATGTTTTTTTATTCCCTAACTATTTCCCCTCCCTTTTGTATTATATAAATCTATGTATTGATATCCATAATTTTTAAATGGATAGTTTTTCCATATAGTACATCATTTTCCCATCAATGGAATTTTTCATACATTAACGATATGAAGATGTCACTGATTCGTACATGCGAAGAAATGGTGTTCTCCTAAAAGGAACTAAAGGTCATGTATAAGTGAATAAAAATAAGATCAAAATAAGATATGAGTTCTTCAAATCGAGTTATCAGTTGAACTATCTTAATGGATTCTATTAACTTTTCTCATAAAATAATATTTTTAAATTTTAAGGAGTTAGATAAGCCTGCCAATAACCCATATTATAATATTTTCATGCCCGAATGAGAATAATCCCAAAACCATTTTCAACCTAACATTTGTGAATGATAGCATCATCAAGGATTTCATATATATATATATATAATGGTATGTTATGACATGGTATATAAATTTATTTATATTTATTCATAATATAGATAATTATATATCATTAAATGGAAACTATTTATACATGATAAATTTCAAAACTGGCCAATTCATTCTCTAAATCACGAGGGTTTGAAATAGATTTCATAATGACATTTCTATGTTCTTTAGAAAAAATAGTTGGACCATAGAATCAATGGAGAATTAGAATGATGGAGAGATACTTCAATACATAATTAATCTATGATACAGTTATATTCCTTCAATTATGCGATTCTTACCAATCCTATGTTTTGAAATATTTATCTATCTATTTTTACCATTTCATCTATAAGTCATATTTTGGAGGCCATATTTACTTTTTTGGGTGAGGTTGTGTTATTCTTATTATATCCCATGTTTGGATATGTAGTTTATTATTTACTAGTATTTCAATTTTCATGATAAGGGTTGAATATTTCCAAGATGATTTAGTTTTTTTTATAAAAATAGCTTGGTAAATTAAAGTACCTGACACCAAGTTTTTTCTACAAGTATCATTTTAGTAGGAAAAACACCTAATGTTTGGAAATAGTGTGAATATTATTTTCAACTTACTCTATGGTCTCCTACACTTATACTAGTTAAGAAATATTTTTCATAAGTTTATTATTCACTGATGAATGGGACTATAATGATAAAAACATTGGAATATATCAAAATGTTATTATTCATCATTTGAAAATTTAATCTAGTGTGGTATTGAATATCATCCCAATAACTGAGGTTAAAAATAAAAGATGGTTTAAAATGGATATTTTTCACATGATAGATCCTACTTATATTCCATTAATGTTTTATACTAATTTCATAATATTTGGGATGCTTTTAAGGAAGGTAATGTTTCATTAGAAATATCAGGGATAGTTACAGTCATAACAAATTGATAATTTCATTCCTTGATGATTGAATGTTTTTGGTTGATGGATATTCGTGTCTTTTAGTAATTAATATTTTTTCACATTACTAGATATAACATCCATAAATATTTTTTATTCCTCTTCAAATATCAATAAAAAAAGTTGTGTTCACATGTTTTAATAAAATTATTTGGGATACAAACATTTTTCTTCCATCATTTTAGGATATATTTGAAAACAAACTAGTCCTTGATTTTATTCCCCAACATCCCATGTAATGGGAGAGAATTTGGATGATCCGTTTACCTTGTACTATCTAGTATTATAATTTTAAATAATGTATAAATTTTCTCCTATTGGTAAAAGAACACTTTGATTATAATTCATTTCCAATAGAATAAATTTTATTCTTATTATTTTGCAAAATATAATAGTTTTCCCTCCCTTTATGTCTTTTTTATTTGTATTAGGATGTATGAATTATTATTGTACCATAGGAGTATGAACCATATTATATTTGATTAGATTAAGCTCTATATCCAATACTGGTGATTGTTTGTGAGTGATATATATATATATATTATTCAATTCTAAAAATCCTTTTTTATGTTTATAATGTTGTCCAAGATTATTATTTGGAGAATCAAAGGGTATATTCTAACCGCTAATCCCTTACATAAACCTCTCAGTCCACATAAAGGTATATCAAATTAATAATACCTCTTTTAGCTCATACTAATGGTTATATATATATATATATCTATAATTATCTCACTAGATGTTGTATATATAGGGAATAAGGTAAAAATTCCATCTTACAATGATGTCTTTTGGATAGTAATTTTCATGTTTCCTTCAATTTGAGTGGTTAAAATGATTTTCTTAATGTATTATATGGAAATTAATAGGGTAAATACTATTGAATATCATTCTAAATTGTTATGAGTCTAATTGATAGAGTTCAATATTTAAAAATGTGGGTCCCTCAAAAGTTTCCTAAAACAAATGAGTTCCACCACATCTTTCTACTATAGTGTTCCCCGTATTGGACTAAAATTGGATAAAATTTTAATAAGGTGACAATCTAAATATCTTATTCCATTATACATTCTAAATATAGTATTTAAAGTTATTTTAAGGAGTAGTAAAATCCACACACATCGGATATTTTGTTCTTTGACATGACTGTTGCACGATGATCTTCCATAACATCCACAAAAAAGAGTTAATAATATCTTATGATATTACCACATTAGTTAATATTTGAGTTGTGAAATTATCCAGAGATCAATATTTTTGTCTTTCATATATCCAAGGAATGAAACAAGAATTATTTAACATGGTATAACTTCCCATAATGGGGGGTTTCTATTTCCCATGTGGAAGAAATTCTTAGTAAATAATCAAATCTAGAGTTAAATGAATAGGTTGATTCAACCTCATTCTATTTGTATAAATTAATTATTGTATTATTATTAAAGAACTATGATATTTTTGAAGAGTTAAAAATATAGGAGGAATGAATTCTTCAAGTTGTGAGTAACACTCTGTGGGAATAATTATATTGAATAACATAACTATAAGAAAATTCACATTTTGAATTTGAGATTTATATTAGAAAATATTTTGTTCAGTCAGGAGGAATTCAAATCCTATTTGAGGATTTAGGTATGTAGATATAGGAAAGAATTTCCCCCTTTCCTTGATATTAGCTCACAAAGTGAAATACTGGTGTATATCAAGTTATTCCGCCATATATTTGGCCGACATTTGATACTGGGTAAGGGATCCTTCTTCTCACACTTCCATATGGATGAAATTTATAATGGCATTTTCCTACCTTCCATGATTTTTTAAATCAATTAAATTCCCCTATAAATCTATAGATTTAATGTGAACAATATTTACAAACACTAATCTTATGTCATTATCCATTTCCTCATCTGTATCTTGATAGTAAGATGATTCATCGTCATCAAAATAAACCTTAAGGGGAACATCAAAATCCACCTAATCCTTTTCATTTTTGGAGAATCATTTGGGATTAAAGTCCATGTGAGGATGTAACCACTGTTTTAAATAATCAAATGAACATAAATATAGTTTATACTAATGGAGAATGATACTTAGTGAATCCCTTTGAACATCCACTAAACAACTTCTTTATGGAGGGGGTGAGTCATAAACTAGTAACAGAGAAGAATGTAGGGTAAATTTTTATAGGTATTCCCATAGGATATATAACACAAACATCATCCCTAGTCTTGGTAAGAATACACAACATGACTATATGGTAGTGATTCTATGTTATTTCAACATTATCTATATCATATTACAAAACCGATGATTCTATTGGTAGTGTGTGGGGTGAAAATTTCCCTAGTATTATAGGATTGGGTTACCCCAGCATTCTTATTAAAACTATTTTCAAAATAATTTTATCATTTTTGTATCCTATTCAGTCATTAGTTAGGTTCAATGTTTTATTTGGATTTTTTAGATGATAGATAAGTAATATTGGGAGTGGGTATACTTTTTAATTTATATCTTATATCATGTTATCCACCAACATAACTTTTCTAGGGAATTGATACTTGAGTCTATGGGTCACTCATTCCCATGAAGTGAGTCTCTCATGTAAACATAGAGAACCAAGGTTTCATATTATAAACAAACTATCTTACTATGGATTCATAGTCCATATAGACCACTAAGAGTGGGGGTGGACTACTTTTCATTAATTGTGAATTTTATTGATTTTCAATTCAAATTTATGAACCTATTAATGTTTAAGACCAACTCAATGATTTATAAAAATCATATCTTCATGTGTAGTAATAAATAATATTGGAACATTATACTTATAAGGTTTTCATAAAGTAAAACTAATTACTCTGTTTCTTACCAATTAATTTTGATTATTAACTATCAAAAAAGAAATTACATTCTCACACAAATCTGTCAAATCTACATAGAGTAACACATCATTCGTCCACATCCAACACAATTTAGTAGACATAATTATATTCATTAATTAGGATACAACATATAAATATCATATTCACATCCTTAGTTTCATCTACATCATATATAAATAGAATCTTCCACTACGAATACATGGATTACTAGGTCTAGTGGCCTACCTATTCCCGATCCTCAACACTGGACTGCATCTATGATTATATTAAAACACATTCAAGATCTATTTTGGTAGACATTCTCTTTATTATATACAAATAAAAAGGCCTTTCTATATAGTGGACTCCTAGCTTTAGATCATATCTTATTTTGAAAATGAAAATTATCGAACACTCATAAATCTCAAAATGTTCTCAATTTTGGAGGATATCGCTTCTTCTCTATTAGTATAAATATATATAGATATCTTGTATATAAAGTTATTTACATCTTCAATTAAATTTAATAAAAATATTGTAAAATAATACATTGAATCCTAGAATATTGAGATCAGTAATCCCATGAATTATTAATATTAACTACATCTTTCCATGAGTTCCCATAACCTTCCACAATTTTTTACCATATCTATATATAACTGCAAGAAATTATTCCGCTTTTAAATCGAGTAAAGGTAACCATATTTCTTACTCTTTGGTGTTGGATATTAATTGTTGTTTTAAATCTAAAAATAATTTATCTGGAATGTAACAATAATTAAAATACATGTATTTGACATTATTTAATAGAAACACAGCTTAATTTATTTTTCACACATTATTACATAAAATCTAAAATTAAATACCCAAGGACACGTGTATTTATTTTCACATGTCATAACTACCTTCGGTTAATAATATTCTATGAAAAAAAACTCATATTATTGAATTTTGTGAATATTGAAGATCATTCATGGAAGTGTATTCATGTACCATGTATTGGGATTCACTTAGGATTAACTATGAATGTATAGATCCTATGTTCTATTTCTAAAAAAAAAATATGCATGAAATGTTAAGATTCATGTGTGTGTGTCTCCAAATTGACATTACTCATACAACTGTATAGTTTAATCGTCATCCATGTAGACATATCATGCAAAATAAGACAACAAATTCAGTCGAACCAAAAAACCGTATGACTCACATTTTCTCTATTATTCATCATGTGATTTCATCTCATGATATCCAAAAATGGAACACCGCTATAGAAGAACCATCATGGATAAAATCTCATGATAACATCTCAATCTTCCCACACCAATGGTATCACTGCACATTTGTAAATGAATAGTAGAAAATCAATTATAGAACAATAATTTTAGAACACCATTAGTAGAACTTTATTCTAGAACCTTACATTATTACATTGGAATAGTACTTCATAGCAACACATGATGGTATCACCTGATGGTTTCACCTTGGAAATAACTCATGGGAGTGCCACATTTTATGTGGCCAGATTTTCTTGGAAACAAATCATATCATGTTGTTCAATCTACAAATTTATATAGTTGACATGTCCTATAATATTATATTCATGTATAATAATGAATGAAATATAATTCCATCTATTAATCGATAACATTCATACAAGCATCACCATTTAATATTCCATTTCCAACACATATTACCTCATTATAAAAACAAAACACTTCGTAAAAATATAAAAACCCAAACCCCAATAGCCTAGAGTTTGTTCTATACATTATTAAAATAGCATAGATACAAGATTTGAATCCCAAAGGACAGATCATCTTATCATATTTGAAGCTATATTACATAAATAATTTATACATTATATATTAAATTGGAATAAAACTTAATAAATTTTTTGAAAACACTATTATTCTCCTTGTTTATTATTAAATGTAAATCATAATATAAATTTTCACATCCGGGGGAAAAACATGAGAATGGGGTATATTGAGATGATCAATATGGGTGACCAATACAATGGAATATGACACAAATAATGAAAATCAATATGGTAAGGTGAATAATTAGAAATATATTCCATTAAAACATAATCCTCTGGAAAATATAATTGGGATATAAGCTGATAAAATAATTCCATATAATCAGCCACATGAGAAATATATATTACCATAGATATTCTTCTAGATGAATAATCATATGGAATATTAATAACTAATCTCGTAATGAGGGAATTCATAATGTCAGACAACATAAACATACCATCAAGGATTCATCCAAGAAACAATACATAAATGTTTTAGATGTTAGCCACTACCCAAACTAGTTTATCTCATAAGACATATTGATGCATTGAGGGGATATAGTGAGCCCCTCCCATTATATATAAATTACAATGCATTGTTCATATAAAAAGGGTGAAACATAACCAACAAAAATATTCATATTAAAAATATCCTATGAAATGTTAATACACTAACCATAAAACTTGAATGGTGTCATAATATCACATTCATCATGAAACATATCATAAATACATTAAAATATGTTTGATGGTATATTGACATACTATCCTTAATTTAGTATAAAATTTAAGAAATGATGTTGACAAAGACTAATGTTGTCTAATAAAATCATTAAAAATTATTGAGAGAAATTCCTATTTTTATATTGAATTTATTTTCAAATGTGTTTGAAATTTTCAATGAATAAATTTTCTATGGAAAGAATATTTTAATATTGCAAATGAAGATTTTTTAATGTCATATAAGATAAAAAAGAAAATTCCTTACATATTTTGTAAGAATGGTCATAAAGTACTTCATTTGGAAAATAAAATAAAAATATATTTAAAAACGTTTTATAAATAACATATTGGTAAAAATAAATTTATATTTCTCTATAATAATTTTAATAATACTTGAAATACATTTTTATGAATCATTGACATTGATGATAAATATTTCTCAGAAAATAGTTATGTATAAACAATCATAGATAATTATGAGATTTCAAAATTAAACCACACCTCATACATTTCTTTAGACGAGGGTGGGTTAACCACATCTATAATGGTTAAAGAATTTTATTAAGTTATACCATAACCATATCCATATTTATTAAATAATATATGACCCTCTTATATTATTTTGTTACTAAAACATCAGTATTACCATTGTTTTAGTTGTTAACAGCTTCATTTTATTATGTTCATTATGTCATATAAGACCTATTTTTTATGTATAAGATATATTTTATTCTTATGAACAATGATATTATGTTCATAAAAATTATATTCACTCATCATATAATGTTTTTAAATCAGTTATTAATGGTTAACGTGGAGAAGAAATCTCATCGCCTTGTCGTGACAGTAGGTTGTACGCAAAATGAGCGACAATTTCATTCCCGTAATCGTGAAGTGGTAAGGAATAAGAAGATATATTAATTATAAATAATAAATATAATGTCATAATTATTATTATTAATAATTATATTCTTCATTATATGATTCCAAATAATGTGGTGATGAAACAAATGACACCATTGCAAGGAGATAGTAAGTCATACGTACACATGCATGGTGATATTTTTTTATAGGATAGATAGAAAGTGGAATATGGTAATCTCATAATCATAATAAAACATACTAATATAAATAAAACTAGATTAATTATTTTAAATCGTAAAAAACATGTGGAGAATTATATGGATAAATAATTTTGATGGAGTTGGTAAAGATGATTACCACTTCTTTAGCGAACCACCTTTGAAGATCCTCTTATGGATACTGGGGTTGGTCTTTTGAGAATTCCAGAAACTATAGGATGGGTATAGGGATGTTTTAAATGGAAATTAGAAGGTTCATTATATCAAGGAGGCTCAAAGGGGTGCAGGGAATTGAGGGAGAGGTTTCTTTTTATAAGATACTGGAAGGGAACACTTTGAATCCTTTAATATAAACAAATAATATAAATTCGTTTTCAATTTAAAATAGATACAAAGTTATTTATTTAGATGATAAGATTAGGATTGATCAAAATACTCTAATAAATTATTTTAGTACGTGTTTAGGTCATAATATTAACCTTATATTGTTTCATTAACCCTCAGTTAAAACCTTAATCCATAGTGTGACAACTTGGATTTATACACATCAGGATTTATATAGTTTCTATAAAATACAATATACACCCTAAATAGATAATTCATGAAAAAATTAACCTTATTATAGTAATTTTTAGTAATTATATATTTTTTTAATTTTCTATGTTTTAATAAAATATTTTTTTAATGTATCATTTGTATCAATCTGGATATTATTCATTGTTTATATTTTTTAAAATCTCATAACAACATGATAACTACAAAAATAACTTCTTATATATCACCAACATGTCCACATTATATATAATATTTATGGTTGTAATTAATTATTTCAAATTAATTTATTTTAATATTTTTACAATCATTTTTTTGATATTTCCATTGATTAAATAATTACATCATGATTATTATGAAATATTTTAATTAAAATATTTATTCTCAGAAAATTAAAACTAAATTAACCTTATGAAGGTAAATTTATTATATATAAAATTAATATTTTTATTCTAATTTTTCTTATGTGTAACCATGTATTAAAAATGCATGTCTTATTAAAACATGTGAGTATTATATTTTAGACTTATTTTTTAATAAAATATTATTTTTATCATATTCATCCCCAAGTGATTGAAAAATGTTGTAATTACATCCTAAGGATTCAATAGTCAAAAAATATATAATGATTGAGGAACAAGTGTTTGGGTAATTTAATAATATTATAATATTATTTATACCTTTAATTACTCAATTTATCCCTTACTATGGTAAATAAATATTTATAATATGTTATTATTTATAATATACATAAAATTATATTGGTTGTATTAGACTATAAATATGATATTGAGTAAAAAAATTTATATTCATCGTTTGAAATACTTTTCATAGAAGTGGTTAAATTAATTTTAACACTAAACCATCAGATGTGACGAGAAGTTGGCTAAAATGAAACATTTAAAAGTTAAATATGTTTTTATATATAATTTTAAAATAAAAATGATTCCAATTAAATAAAATGGAGTAATATATTTATATTTTTTAATTTTTACCTAAAAAATAAATTTACTGTTTATAATTATTTAAAAAATAATAAAATTTTCAACTACAATGCAATATTTTCCACTATTCATTAAAAAAATGAAATTTATCCTAAAAAAACAAAAAAATAATCACATTAAGATATTTTTAAAATTTGGAGTTAAAATATAAAAATTATTTTTCTATATGAAAATTATAAATGTTTCATAAGATGTATTTAAAATGAGATCTCTATTAAAAGACAGTAAAAATACCAATTTTGAAAAATACGTCTTTTAAGTGAAAAATTGGATTTTCTCTTATATCTTGTCTAGAGAACACATAAGATGAATATTAAAATTATAAATAAAATATATAGTTTTATAATGTGGTTATTAATATTCATAACTTCTAATTTAACGACTATGTTATATATTATTATATTAAATAATAATAATTTGTTAATATACAATTGGTTGTAAAACTAGGTCTTTTATGTAACATAATATATCAAGGAATGTTTATATTGTGTGTAATGAAAGATGAATTAGTGTTGCGTACATTACAAGATATCTCAAAAATTAAATCAATTATAAAAGGAAAATATGTTAATGACATTAGGGGATATATTCATCCCTAATAAAAAAATTCATCCTCTAAATTTTAGGGGTGTTACATACTAAACAAGATGCGGTTACTAAATTATAATAGAATCCTATAGTTCCCATGTTGCTTTGTCCATTTTATGATTTATCCAGAGAAATTTTTCCTGATGATTCATATTGTTCATCATTTCTATATACCTAGTATCTTTAATTTGGATGGGTTATTCATAGTAAGAAAGATCAAGATCCAATTATAATTAATCAATGGTGAGCACATGTGCGGGGTCAAAAAATTTCGTTCTTAGTATATGTTTATGAAACTCATTGTGTACTTTTGAGATATTTGGAAGTATTTCCAAATGATAAGAAACAACTAAATACCTTTTTAAAATATTGAAGGGCCCAGTGTACATGCGACTAAATTTCCCTATCTTACCCAACTTTATAACATCCTTCCATGGATATACCTTTAGGAAAACATGATCTCCCACTTGAAATTCAAAATCCACCATTTGATTATCAACATTAATATTCTACATTAATTGAGATGCTTTACTGTGAGTCTGAATATCCTGTTCATTTTTTGTTGTTTATTCAACATGATCTCGGCCTATGAGATTCCATTCACCAACTACATCCCAACAAGTTGATGTAAAACATCTCATTCCATATAATGATTCATACGACACCAGTTTAATACATGAATTGAAACTATTGTTATAATAAAAATATAACAATGGTGAGTACTAATTCCATATACTTTGAAATTCGAGTGAGCATGACCTTGACATGTCGTTAGTTATTCAAATTGTTCTTCTGGACTGTCCATTAGTTGGAGGTAGGTTGGTTGTTCTCAAATGAAGCTATATGTCATGAGACTACATAAAAAATTTCCAAAATTTTAACTAAAAGCAGGGATCTAAATCAGAATAAAATGATAGAGGAGATCCATGATGTTTTAAAACATTATTAATATAGAGACTTCCAAAGAACTCAAGATTTATTCCATCTCTTATAGATAGGGAATGTGTAGATATGTTAGGGTGATCCATGATTACTCATATTCCATCACTCATTATAAGTGTATTTGTTTGTCTTATGAAAGATTCCATAGTAATTTCATATCAATTCTACATAACAATTTGAAGAGGTTGTATGACTCATTTAGGATTTTTAATCACACCATTAACATGTAGAAAAACCAAAAACCTGGACACATAATCAGTAATTCCCCACTTCATGTTATCCCAGCAAAAATGTTCTATGAAGTCCATATACATCATTGGGATACCAGGGTGTATAAAAAAATTTGAGATGTGAACATCATCTAGAAATCCACATCTTATCTCAAGTGTATAGGGAACACATATCCCTTTTCAAAAATTTATAACTCCATCATCAAAAACAAAGTCTATAAATTTTCCTTTTTTCACACTTTTAATCTTCTTTTGAAAGTCATCATCATAAGATTGAGAATTTTTTATCTTCTTTAATAAATATGGGTTTCAATCATCTAAATGATGTTTTATGTCACTAATTCATTTTAAATTCTTATATCTATCATTACATGGTCCATAAACATTGGATCCCTATCAATTCATATTCAAGTCAGAACTCTGTGATTCCTCCTACCCAATGCATCAGCTACCTTATATTCTTTCCCTGTGAGGTTTTGTATTGAGAAATCATAATCCTTGATGATCTTGAGCCATAAAATCTTTATCATGATGAGATATTTTAGTGAGAATATATATTTATAGATTTTATGATCCGTGTATATCTCACATATTTTACCATAGAGATAATGTCTCCATATTTTCAAAGAGAAGATTACAACCTGTATCTCCAGATCATTGGTTGGAAAGTTTTATTCATGAATCTTAAATTTCCATGATGCATATAAATAAATTTATCATTTTTCATGAGGAAACAACAATGTCCCCACTTATATGCTTTACTATATATGTAAAACCCATCACATCTAGATTGTGGACACAAAATAGGAGCATTGAATAATCTTCTCTTTATTTCATAAAAAAACTCATCATGTAGCCGTTTCCGAAAAAAGAAAACCCATTTATGTGAAATCATGGTTAACAGGTTAATAAGTCAATAAAATTATGAATAAATTAAATATAATAACCTTCCAAACCAATTAAAAAATGTACCTTAGTTATGTTTTTTATAGTACATTCAATAATAGGCTATGTCTTTATAGGATCAAATGATATTCTGTTCATTGGGAAAATTAGGCCAAGAAAAAAAACTTCTTGAAACCTGAAATCATACATACTAAATTTCCCATATATTTAATCCATTATAAGAGCCTTATGAATAATCATAAAGTGATTATCAAGTTCTTCATAGATTTCATAATACAAAACTATATCATCAATGAATACTATAAAAAATTATTCAAGATATTCCCTCAAAACCTTATTCATTAGTTCCACAGAAATAGAGGGTTCATTAGTAAATATAAATGGAAATACTATGAAATCCTAAGGTTCATACCTCATTTAAAAATCTTTATTTGGGATATATTGTTTTTTACCTAATATTCATGATTTCCATAACAATGATCAATATTTGAGTAATATTGGGATCCATAAATTTGATTAAAAAAATAATAAATTTGAGGAATGTGATTCCTGTTCTTTATTGTATTAAAATTTATTTCCTTATAATCAATTTAAAACCTCATTGGACCATCATTATTCTAAAAAACTATTACTGGGGATCCCCATGGGGAAACACTATATTGAATGAATACTTTATTAAAAAAATAAAATAGTTGTTTCTTCAACTCCAATAATTCTATATGGGAAATTCAATAGGTATTATATTACATTCCTATGCACCAGAGAGTAAATAAATAGAAAATTAAACTTCAAACCATAAGGGATGTCAAAGTAGATCCTTAATAAATACACCAATGTATTGACGCACAATAGTTACATATTCAATTTAAAGATTACATTCTTTATCCCTGTATGTTTTTTTTCATCCCCCCTATAATTTTGTTCTGTACAAAAAAGTCGGTGTGGATCTTGATAAGAATCAGATTATTTTTATTCTTCTTTATTGAAAATGGATACTTCTTCTTATTAAAAAAATATTAATTTCTACCTACTTGCAATAAATATTTTCATTTTATTTTTCTATCCAATATATATCAAATATTAAATCAATTTCCACCATAGGTATGATGACAAGGATAGAAATTAATGAAAATTTATTTGTTAAAATCTATAATGACTGACACATATTTCATGCAATTGGACTTTCCTTAGGAGTTTTAACAAACAACTCCCTTGTAAAATCAAAAGGGAAATGTATAATATTCTTGGAAAACTAAGAAGATATAAAAGAATGTGATGATCCAAAATCAAATAAAGCATCGACTATTTTTGAGAATATAATTAAATTACATAACACCACATCATTATAAACTTCAACCTAAACAATTGGGATCCCCTAATCTTAACCTTTCTCCCTTGGAATTGTATAGAGAATTTCTCCTTGAATATTAAGAAAATAATTTTCATAATCTATTATTTCATTATAATTATTGTTTTTAAAAAATTTATCTTCTTTATTTCCATTGAAATTTTGAGCTTTGGTATCCTTTTTCTCAGCACTTGTAAAAAATTCCAATTCCCTTAAAAAAGAACAAGGGTGTTTTATCCGAAAATTATGAATTTATGGGAACTAAAATCTTTTCTTCTTCCCCTTTTCCTTGTTTCCTTTTTTAGAGTGTTAAATAACCCTCTTCTTATATTAATTTCCTTTAAATTCCTTAGACATATAAAATTCATTATCTATCTTGATAGTACATGATATAATATCATCGTAGAATGAAAATGTTTGAGATAATAGTGTATATCAAAATAATGGTTTTATACCATAAAAAATTCGTCCAATATTATTCTTGGGATTATATACATAATCTGAAAACTATTTTTCCTAACCTTGTGATGTTTTCCTAAAACATTAAAACATTCTCATCTTGTTTTCGTCTCAAACATGTGAATTACATCTCCATATCATCTTACTGTCCACAAAGAAAATAGTTTTCAAAGAAATTATATTTAAATTCCCTATATTCCATGTTTGAATTTGATCAAACTCCTTTGTGTTTTGATTCAATTACCGCTATTGATACAACTGTGTTTACATATGATAAATTTCCAGGAATTCCTTTGTTCAATTCATTATTTCCCAAAGTAAAAAATATCTTCTCGAAAGAACTTATCCATTTATTAGCTACAAATGGATTTGTATTCCCATTGAATAATGGAGGATGTTATGTCATGTAGAGATCTAACATTATTCCACAACATTGTGGATCAGGGTGATGCATACAGGTATGGTTATTTTTTATAACCTAAGTCATCTCTCTAAATATAGTTTTATGTTGTTTATAACGCGCTGTAGATCTGGATGTAACGTTATTATGTTAAATTAAATGGAAATTCATACATGGAGTATGTTCATTTATATGGTTTACATTCCTTCCACTAGGTTCCATTTATAAATAGTGGCATACACTAGGATAGGTTATGAATAATAACTCTTAATTTCAAACTCATAAAATAGTTAACATTAATTGAAAATTTTGCATATCTAATCTCATAATCATAAAAATGACTTCTTTAGGAACATATTTTTTTTTTCAAATCATTTATAATTTATTTTTATAGAAAATTTTAATTTTCATAGAAATATCCCCATAAAGTGTCATACTAGGTGAACATGAAGGCCCATTGTCATATACCAGGTTATGCTAAGTCAATCCTATTACACATTTTTGTATTTGTTACGCTTAGGAACATATATGATAAAACCAAATCAACTTTTTGTATCCAGTCAGTGATTTATTACTTGGAATAATCTCATAATCTCTACCTTTACAAAATTCGAGGATTTTCTACTATATTTATCCTCAAATTCTATCTTAGTGTTATGTTTTGTAATATTAGTTTAAAAAATGTAGTTTCCAAGTATTCTACCTAACTTCCTCTAAAAAAACTGCAACAATAATTGCCCCAACAACCTATAATTAGTGCCTTACATTTTCATATTTTTATAGATAAAATATATGAATCCCAAAGGACGGGTCAATTTTGTTTTATTAGATTCTATATTACATATATAAGTCTCAAATTAAATCTTGAAATGAAAAAATAGTAAATTTATTGAATTTACTCTTATTTTCTTTTCATATCACTACAGGTTAGTTATAATTCAGATCATAGAATACTAGGAAAAAATAAAACATAAAAAATGGGTGATCTCAATTTCATAGTATGGGTAATCAACAAAATTGGTGCTAACATTAATAAACACAATCAATAAAAAATTGAATAACTAAAAATACATTCCAATAAAACATAATGTTGATCATAATATGGTGGGGATATAATATGATAAAATAATTCAATATAAATAGCCACATTAGTAATACACACAACCATGGATATTCTACTGGACAAATAATAAAATGGAATTTCAATAACTAATCTCATAATGTGTGAATTCATAATTTCTTACATCATAAACAAAGTGGCCTGGATTCTACCAAGACACTTACATAAACAGGTGAGATGATTGCCAATACCCAAACTAGTATTTCTTATGAGAACTATTATGAATCAAGGAGCTATAGGATGACCCACCTGTTACTATTCTAATTCATTCCTCTTATTGAAATGGTGAAACATAACCAACAAAAATATTTGTATTAAAACAATAATATGAATTTTTAACACATCAACCACAAACCACTAATGGTATCAACATTTGAATTCATGGTTAATCATATCATAAAACCATACAAAGATGGTATATTTTATCTTAAGACACCAACCTCAATTAAGGATGAAATATAAAAAATGATGATGACATATATGAATTTAGTTGAATGAAATCCTTAAAAACATATTAAGAGATATACCCCTTTTTATGTTGAAAAAATTTAAAAGGAGGTGTAAAATTTTAAAATAAATAATTTTCAATCATAATAATATTATAATCTTGTAAAGGAATCTTTTCTCATGTTCTTCACATTTAAAATAGAACATTCCATCTATTTTTTTAGAAATGGTCATAAAATACCACAATTGAAAAATTAAAAACGATTCATTTCTAGGCATTTTTTAAAAATTTAAAAATGGGTAAAACTAAATTTTACACTTGTATAAGAATAGAATAAATTCATTGAAATAAATTTTTATTAAACAAGGATGTAGATGAAAAATATTTCCATGTAAATACTTATTTACAAACAATCTCAGATAATAATGAGATTAAAAATTATACCTTACCTCGTACATTAATTTAGTTTAGGTTGTATTAATCTCATATATAATTGCCTAATCGTATAATTAATGTATACCAGAACCATATCTATATTTATTATACCATATATGATCCCCTTATATTTTTTTTAATAATATTTCATTGGTTCCATTATTTTGGGTGTTAACTGCTGCATTTTATTAGGTTTTTTATGTAAGTCATGTTTCTTATGCGTATGATATATTGTAATCCTATAACGAATTATAATAAGTTTATAAATATTATATTCAGTCATAATAAACATTTTTTAAAATAATTATCGAATGGTTAACATGGATAATGATTCTCATCGCGTCATAAAGATGGTAGGTCGTACGTACGCACGAGCAGAGATATCATTCCATCGATGGTAAAGTGGTAAAGAATCAAATGAAATATTAATTATACAAAATAAATATAAATTAGTATTTTTTATTTTAAAAAAATTATATTAATAATTATACACATCAAAATAATTTGGTGATGGAAAACTAATTAGACCACAATGTAGAGATGGTAAGTCATACATTCACATGCATGGTAATATTATTTCTCATAGTATGGATAAAAGGAGGAGTATGATTTTCCTATAATCATAATAAAATATAAGAATATATATAAAACCATTGATATTATTTTATAATGGACACAATACATTAATATGATGTTAAAGAATAAATAATTTTGAAAGAGTCGGTAGAGACGATAACCTCTTATTTACTGAACCACAATTGGATATCTACCTTGGGATACTAGGGAAGGTATTTTGAGAAGAACATAACCTATATAATATTTATAGAGATGTTTATAAAGGAAATGTTAAGGGTTTGGTCAAGAAATAAGGTTCATTTTCGTGTGAGGAAGTGAGGGAGGTGGTTCCTTTTTTAAGAGATAAGAGGAACACACTTGGAATCCATTGAAATATTAAATAAATATAAATATATTTTCTATTTAATGTTTCTAAAAAGTGAGTTACTTATAAAATAATATGATTATGGGAAAAAAATAAAATTATAAATGATTTTAGACATGTTTAAAAACTAATATTGACCTTATTGTTTGGATATAACTCTTAGTTAAACCTTTTTTCTCTTACAGTGGTATCTTGGATTTTTTAAACATTAGTGTTAAAATAGTTACTATAAAATTCCAAAATAAAACCAAATGGATCATTTCTGAAGTATTTATCCTTATAATAGTTATTTTAATGACCTTTTTATTTTTATTAATTTTATGTCATTTAATAAAATATTATTTATTTTAAAGTATCAATAATATCAATTTTTATAATATTCATTATCTTCCATTTTAAATATATCATAAAAACATGATAAATTAAAACCATAAAATATAATATATCACTAAAATGTCCAATTTATCTATAAAATTATTAGATGTCATTAATTTGTTAATATTATATTTATTTTAATATTTTTAATATCGTTTATTTGATATTCCCATTGAATAAGAAATTATTGTACCATTATTATAAAATATTAATTAAATTATTTCGTCCATAAAAATTGAAAATAAATTGTCATGATTAATATAAATCGATTTTATTTTATCTTATGTATAATAATTTTTTTAAATGTAATATTTATTAAAAAAACATGAGTATGTCATTTTTATCATAACTTTAAATAAAATATTATAAATTTTATATTCATACCCAAGTGTCTTTAAAATATTTTAAATTTAAAATTAGTAATATGTTGGTAAAAACCCACTTTTATAATGAAATTTGGATAATTTTTATGGATATTTTTACATTTTACATTATAATTTTTACCATTAATTACTCGATTTACCCTAAACTGTGGTAAATAAAAGTTTACAAAATGTTACTATTTTTAATATAAAAAAAATTAAGTTGATCAAATTGTACTATAAATATCATAATTTTTAAATTTTTTTATGTATGTTATTCCAAATTCTATTCATATAGGTGGATAAATTATAATTAGCACAAAACCAACAGATGTGGTGAGAAGGAGGGAAAAAGGAAACATTCAAAATTCAATACATTTATATATAAAATTTTAATATAAAAATAATCCCAATTAACTAAAGTGAAGTAATATATGAATAATTTATCTATTTTAACCTTAATATCAATTTAATGTTTAATAAATATTTAAATAAACAGTATGTTGTTTAACTACCATATAATATTTTCAATATACATAATAAAATGAAACTTCTCATAAAAATAAAGAAAACACCCTAATATAATGTTGAAATTTCATTTTCAAAGAAGAATATTTTTTTCTTATAAAAAATTTGAATGTTTAAAAAATTATATTTAATATGGGTACTCCTTTAAAATGCAATAAAATTGCTATTTTTAAAAAATACAGCATTTCTGTGAAAAAATTGGATTTTTTTCATATATCATTCCTAGAGAAAAAATAGGATGAATGTTAAAATTATATAGAATTTATATAATTTCATAATTTTTTTAATATTATTCATAACAACTAATTGAACAGCTAGGTTATATATTATTAGATTTAATAATAATAATTTAATAATATAAAGTTGTTTATAAAACTCAGTCTTATATGTAACACAATCTATTGAGGAATGTTTCTCTGGTGTCTAAATTAAAATATCTTAGTGATGCGTACATTTCAAGCTAATTAAAATATTAAATTTATTGTAAACGGAAAATCTGTTTATGTATTGGGGTGATAAAAACAATAATAATTCCATTTTCTATATTAAAAATCAATCATTAATATCAATATATGTTCTTACACGGACCCTCTCTTTACCCCTATTATAGACAATAATATTCAAATGTAAATTTAGGGGTTATTTCTTCTCTACTCATTCCTCTCATGGGACTATAAATCTTTTTCTCCTTTAATTAATATCGAAGTATGATACCACAAGATTTTATTAGTAAAGATAATTTAATTAGTCAACTCTAAATCTATATGGGAAAACACCTTGTTGAAATTTATAATTATATTACCATGGTATTTAATGTTGTTCATACGCAACCATTCATGTGATATCATAACCAAAATAGTTTATTTCTCAAATAGGTTCTACGAAAAAATATATTCTTTTAATATAAAATGTAACTTTCAAAATTCT
Organism: Viscum album; assembly: GCA_963277665.1. Lineage (NCBI taxonomy): Eukaryota > Viridiplantae > Streptophyta > Magnoliopsida > Santalales > Viscaceae > Viscum > Viscum album. The sequence continues at coordinate 1,079,718,482 of OY728153.1, read as the reverse complement.
CAATAAACCACTAAAATAGTACATGTCAAATTCATGTAACTCCCCCACCACATTTTATCATGTTCTAATAAACAACAGTCTCTCTTAATAAGAGCATTTAATAAAGTTATACTAAATGTTTGTAATTTTTATCACCATTCCTCAATAATCCAAATATAAAATCTATCCAAAATTCACATATTCACTGGAATTCTTTAATGATAAACTATTATCATTTTTTATCCCTTTATGAGGTGGAATCCTTTATTTTAGGGTATTTAATATACTCTATATAGAACATAATTCTATCTAGTAGTGTTATCATCAATATTTTATGTTCTTATAAATATTGTCTGCATCACTGATCACTCTCATTTAATTAATAGTATCTTAGAACAAATAAATGATATAAATAAAGGAATAAGGGGTGAATTATTTTTCATTTAGAAATAGAATTTAGGTAGAGAGATTCATCTTAACCTTGATTATTATTTTCTTCCTATCTCATCAAAAAAAATTCTCATAATCTTATTTTTTATTTTATGTCTCGTTTATTTGAAATTACTTCTTTTTTCCTTAAACATATTTTGTATGAGTAATAGTAATTTCCACTATAGTATTTTTATACTTAAAGTTTATTGCTCTTGATAACTTCTTTTCCATTCTCACCTCAACATCAAAAAATGTTTTTTCCAATAAAATCATCATGTTTGGAGTTTCTCTAATTATTTATCCAATTCTAATAATTTTTTGTAAATAACTATACAGATCATGATATTTAAATTCTTCTTAGAATATAAATATAACATGCCACTATTTTTATTTTAAAACATCATTTAATTATATAATATGGAACCTATACATAAAACATCATTATGTATACTAAATCCATGTTACCATCCAAACTATATCTACTAAAAGAATCATTAGAAATCTGGTTTTTTCTTTAGGTAGATGTAGTGTATATATAGTTATAGGTTATTTTCAACAGTATTTTCCCTTGATGATCATTTAATCTCACCATTGACTCTTTAAGATTATGTGGTAAATTAAAATCTAACTAGTATGTATTTTATTATTGTCCATTCAAACATAAACTCCAATAAAACACCTTAATTACTTTTCACTCAGTAAGGCTTCAGTTTTTTTGGTGTTATGTTATAAATAAAGCCTTAATTTTTTGTTGAGGGAGGGGGTCTATCCCCCAAGGAATATTCTTCCCTTCATTTAGTGTGGAATATTTCCTCTTATTTTTCCGCCAAACATGGAAATTTTTTTTGGAGACCTATACTTTATATTATAATATTTTTTTTATTAGTAATTAAATTTCATAGATTAAACCTGATATTTGATACCGTTTATCTCACCAAATTAAAATTAATCTCCATTAATATCACTATCCTTATTTTATTTATCTTTAAACTCGTTCAACACATGTTGAATGGTGAAAAGATTATATTTTTTTTCAAAAACCTATTCTTCTTTTTAGCCATCATGTCTTCAAAATCACTCACCATATTTTCCAGATCATCAAACATCAACTAATGATTCATAATCACTTCAATAAAGGCTATTTTTTTATAACATAGTTCTTCTTTATCTATAAATAATTTTTTTTTCAATATCCATAATATTCTTTTATTTCTGGATGTATTGTATCTGTCCTATACATAATTATAATTTGTCTTTATGATACCACACATGTTTTTTCCTTTCTTCCTTATAGATTCATCTTTACGATGAATCACATCCTTTATTTAACTCATAAAAGAACCCAATTTCATTATCAACAAAAAATTATGATGAATGTTTATTTTTATTGTTCATAACATTTCTCTTCTTGTTATAGAATTGTTTCTTTTTCTCCTTGACCCACTTAGTTTTGTGAGATATCTCATTACCTAATTCTGATTTTATGTTTTATTTTGATTCTATTAGCTTTCTTCCAAGGGAAATTCTTAAAAAAATTACTATATTAAACATAGTGAAATTATTTTATTGGATGATTAATATTTCTCATAAAATTTCACCATTTGAATCCTTTTGATATAAGATAAAATAATTTATAGAAATCACCAATATTATCTTGACTCTCTGAATCACATGATTCATCATTATTTTTTTCCAAAAATTTCTTTTTCTCATGAAATCAATATACATTTTATATTTTTTCCTTATTTTTGGATGAATATTTCTTTATCATCTCACATAATATGACAATATTTCACATGTCACCATTTTTCAAGACTTATCTCTCATACAGGTATAATATTATTGAATCAAATGGATATGGATAGTTTTTTATTAATTTTTTTGAAAATGATGGAATCCTGTAGCTTCTCACTAAATCCCTATATGTTTCACTCATTCATATTTACCCCAGTAAAGTAGTCCTTTATAAAATAATCATAAAATCATTATATCTGCAAATTTGGTCCTCCATAATTTTTGTTTACTTCTTTGATTGTAATATTTCCTTTATAGATTATTCTCAATTTTTCCTATATTTCCTTGAAATTCATGAGACTAGTGACCTTTAGGTGGATCTTCTCTAATAGGGATATCATATTAGCATTTGTATCATTAACATATAACTTTATATTTAAATTTTTTGTTTGAGTCATCGGAGGTACATAAATAATGGGTGAGAACCCCACTATTGTTGCTTCTCTCACATCATGACCATGTGATATGAGAAATGGTAGCATCATACCTATCCAATTGTGATAATTATTCCCATAAAATGAGGGAATACCTTTTTGATAACCCTAAATTTTATAAATATAATTTATTTCTTCTTATATTAATATTATAAATAACATAAAATCACATAGTGGCCATATTAAATTCATTATAAATTGTGGATCAATGAAATAAGAAGAATTTCTAGAAGTGGTGTAACAAATACTAATGAAATAGTAACATGAATTTAAGAATATTAATATAAATTTTATGAATAGTAAACTGGAAAAATTAATAGTAGCCTCACCCATGAAATTATAAATAAATTTTAGGCATCTTATAAGTGAAAATATGATATAATTATATCATATTATTAAGAAAAAATTTAAAACTTATTTTTTATGTTTTGTTATTTTTATATTTCATAAAATTTTAATTAAAATATTAGAATTAATTAAATAATATAATATGTAATTTATTTTCATAAAAAAATTTCATTAATTAATATATTTTTTTTATTTTTTTACGATAATTTTATGATCCCTTATGTAATTTTTAAAATTTTCCCAAAATCTGTTATAAATTTAAAATTTATATTTTCACTGTAAATGATAATTTAAATTTAAATTTTAAATTATCATATTTAAAAAATATCTTCATAACATGGATTACTTTTTGGTATTCCATACTCTGAAAAGTGTTTACCGTGATTTTTTGCGTTTTTTGGAAATAAATGAATTTTTATTAATAATAAAATATGATAAATTTTGATAAATGATAAATACTTGAATTATTGGGTCATTGTTGATGTAAGGATGTTGTAAGAACCTCAATAATGAACCATACATCATTTTTTTGTATATTTATAGATAATTCTCAAATTATTCAATGTGTTCATCCAAAATAACAAACTAATAAATAAAATACTGAGAAACACCCCTCTCCTCCACTACAAATTTCACACCTCATGCCCTCATTTCCTCCCACATATTAAGATTTTATCCTTGCCTAAATCTGGCCCAATATTATTACTTATTTCTTGACCCACATATATGATCTCAAGGTCTCATTAAAAGGCCAAAATAATTCCCTAAGGAAGTTCTCAAGGAGGAAAAATTCAAGAGGCAAATCACCTCTCCCTTTCTTTTAATTTCCATTCAATTTCTATTCTTTTTTATATCCTCATATACACACTTCATCAAAATAGAATTATAAAATCAGTAACATACATATATTCTAATTTTATCATGTTAATTTTGGATCCATCCTTAAACTCCTCCCTCTATCTATTTTTTTAAATGAAATAGTCACTCGTGATGTTTCAATTTACCAACATCATGGGTGATGCAATCCCATTTTTATTTGACACACTAAAGGATATTAATAATACCATTAAATGGATGAAAATAAATTTTATATTTTATATTATAAAATCTTTTTATGTTATTTATCTAACATATATACATAATACTAAATGATTGAACAAGATGAGTTTGTTGTGATAAAAAAACCACCAAAATTAAGAAAAAACAATCATCATTATCTATTATCAAATAATTCAATCTCATACCATAATAACAAAATAAGTATAAATCTATTTAATCTTATCGAATATTATTAATAAAATTTATTAAAAAATTATGGATATTTATCAACATTTCACATGAAAATATATTCATGTATATAAGTGAACTAGTCATGAAAACAATGAAAATAAATATTCCTGATCAATGAAATTAAACTCAATAACTCCTATGAAGAATATAAATTAACTTAATAAAACTCTAAAAAATCATATTATGATATAAAATGTTCTATAATTGTTAATTAATTAATTTAATTTTATTATAATAGATATTAAAAATAAAGAAGCATTCACAATAAGTTAAGGGGAATTCATGAAACCAACTCTATTTCTATCGGTTTTCACACTTTCACCCAATTATAAGTATGGATATTCCATAATTATCATTTATTTATTATTATCATATATTTTATAGTATAAATTTTTTCTAGTTTAGTCTATGACAAACACAATGTTCTTCAACAGAAATATTTATTCAAAATAACACACAAACTTTTTTTTACAAGATTTCTTCATCTTCACTCAATATTAATGATTCATGTAGCAAGTATGTTATGCCCTATTTCATTTGGGAACCCAAATTTTATTAATTTATGCTTTATTATATTAAATATATTCTATTTTATGTGGTATTTAATGTCCAAAACATATATATGTTCTATGTTTCATGCATGATAATGTAATTTTTATGAGGTGACAGGTGTGCCCGGAGTTATATAGTGCTACAATACATTGGTTAAATAAATATATCTCAGGAGAAAATTGAAATATTCAAGAAAATTATGCTAGTGGTTCTCACAACTATGCATGGTATTTAACCACTATGACATAATGTTTCATTTTAATTTGTGTTCATATTATATTCATTTTCATATTTATTCCTCTAATGATTATGAGAAAATGTTGGGGTTATGATGATAATGATTAATCTCACCCTATTTTATATTCTTCATGTTCTTATCATTACTCTTATTGTGTTATTTTCTCACCCATTTTCTATGTATATCCCAAGGTGATTACTTGTACTATGAATAATGTGAATACTTCAATGAAACTAGATATGAATGAATTAAATAAATATTTATGTTTTATTTTGTTAATTGTCTATATCGTCTTTTTTTTCTGAAAACATTAAACCTTTGCATCATGGTTATGTAATTATTTTATGGTTTTTAACATTATCATGATGTAATATTAATATAAGAAAAAGAAGGGACACTATAGTTGGAATTAGTGCATGATATATTTAATTTTGGAATTATAATTAGAGATACTTAGTGAAAACCCTTAGTATAAGTCTATGTTTATGTGATCTCACATGATGATTTATTTTCGAAAATTCTAAAAATATGGATCCCAAACAGTATGTGTTTATTCTTAAGTGGTTATAGTTATACATTATTAATTAATAATATGTTGATTTATTATTTTTTCTGACCTTTTCTATTTTATAAAATAGAAGGAACTAGGAGAAATCATGCCAACAATCCAAGTGAGGGACAATGAGTTGATGGACGGAATGATATCCCCAATATGTTGGGATGTGGAGAAACAAAATTTCATTGTGATGATTACCCAACTATATCAGGTTGTGAATAATTACTTTAATAATGTAGAATTTCCTAATTCAACTAATATGGAGAGACTGGTTATCGAGTGTTTAATGAGGCAATGACCATAGAATTTTAGTAGATCATTTGATCCACTAGTTGAATAATAGCAAGTCAACTAAATAGAAAAGATCTTTTTTGTGCTTCGCTGTTTTGAGATGAATAAGGTGACTAAATTCATTTACCATTTATAAGGAGAGGAAGATCAATGGTGGGATTTGATTAAGAACACCAAGATGTTGGATAAAATTGAATATATGGAGTGGGAGGAAATTAAGATAATGTTTTTTAAAAAGTATTTCAATAAAACTTTTTATATAAAGATAGAGTTATAATTCATAGATATATTTAAAAATGAAGGAGAATATATAATATATTCTAAAGAAAAATTCATAAGGCTTTCATGGTTTTCTTTGGGGTTTGTTATCAACCATAATTAAAAAATATTGATTCATTAGTGGTTTAAAACCTCAACTTATAAAGGCTCTAGAAATTAGAGACATTGGGAGTTATGAAGAATTTTTTCGATGTTATCTCATAGTGGAGATGGAGTTTTGATGATTGTCTCATATATATGATGTAATGAAAAGAAATATATTGTTTCAAGAAAGAGGATCTAATGAAAATGGTTGAAATAAAAAACAACCACTGACATGTTAAAAATTTTGGAAGAGGCATCAGGGGAACTACCTCAATGGGATGGGAAAATACTTCAATTGTGGGAGAGAAGGCCACCAAGCTCATTAATGATGTAAATACATGAGGAATCCTGAACATGTAGAGGAATGAAACAAATGTATGATTCAAGGTAACTATGCAAGCGAGTTCTCTCACCCAAGAGTTATCAAGGATAATAAACATCATAATCCAGAAAATCTAAACGAGGAAGGGAAAGATTATTTCTTCACATCTGCTGAAGTAGATCAAGAAAATAAAGTCATACAAGGTACAATTTTTATTCACTCAAAAATTAAAACATTCTTATTTGATTCATGTTAAATGCATTCATTTATATAATTACATGTTTTCTAGAACCATTGAATCAAATCCCAAAAATCTTGATGAATATATATCAATAAAAACACTTAGTGATGCAATAATTACAACCCAAGTGTTGGAATCTTCTCTTATTGGTGTTTGTGTGGTAGCATTATTCTAGAAAATTTTATAATATATCCCTTGGGGGAATTAGATGCTATAATAGGGATATATTAGTTCTCATTATATAGAGCACATATTAATTGTCACGAAAAGGAAATATCATTTCATATTTTTTACCATCCAATTCTCTTATAAAAATGCAAGGATGATCATGAATATACAGTTGAAAATCCTTCAATATTGTGGGTGTTGATTCCCTATGATGAATCATACCCTGCTTAAAGGGTTCGTTCAAAGGAAGTTATCGGCATTGGGAAAATGACCATTTTTAGGGTATATAGTGATTTATTTTATGAAGATTTACACAAACTTTACCCAGATCATGAGGTGGATTTATCAATATAATACATACTTGGAGGTACTTCTATCTCAATGTACCCCTATAGGATGGCTCTAATAGAACAGGAGGAGTAATAGATGTTGTTGTAAGAGAATTTTTATAATGGGTTTAAACGTGAAAGTGCATCACTTAGGGGTGCACCAGAACTCTTTTTCAAGAGGAAAGATGGATCAATGCATCAATGTATCCATTATCAAGTACTCAACAAGATCAAATTAACGAACAAGTATCTTCTTTCAAAGATTTATGACTTTTTCAACCAAATTTTATGAGATTGATACATATCAGTGGTGGATTTTCATTCTAGACATCATTAGGAAAAGGTAAAGAATAATGATATTTGGAAGACTGAATTCGGTAAAACGTATAGGCACATTGAGTTTTAGGTGACACTCTTTGGAATTACTAATTCCCCTAAAATCATCATCGAATTGATGACTAGGTTCTTTATAAATTACCATTACAATTTTTTGGTAGTTTTCATCGATGATATTATCATATACTCCAAGAAAAAAGAGGAACATGAAGAACATCAATATCTTATGCTGGAGACATTAGGAAAGGATAATTTATATGTTATGTTTAGAAAGATTGACTTTTGGATGAAGCGTGTCACTTTCTTGGGACATGTGATCATATGTGATTGAATTTTAGTAGACCCTTCCAAAACAAAACCCATTGATGAATGACCATAAACCCTCTAGTGACATATAAATCGAACATTTTCATGGCATATCAAGGAACTTTCACTTTTTTTGAGACATTTATCACTATTTTCAATCCTATAGACTAGGTTAATGATGAAAGGGGTAATGTATTTATGGATGGTAGAATGTGAGGAATTCTTCAAAGAGCTAAAGAAAATGATAATAACTACACATGTAATCACATTAATAAATTGTGGAGAATGTTTTTTGATATACGGTGATGATTAAAAGAAAGGCTTGGGTTATGTACACATGAAAAATAATAATGTGATAGCCTCTGCCTCACAATAGTTAAATATCCATGAGTAGAACTACCCTACTAATTATTTATAGCTAGCAATAATTAGTTTTACTTGTAATAACTGACAACACTACCAAAATGGTGAGAAGTGTGACATATATACCAATCACAAGAGATTAAATTATACATTCACACAAAAGTATCTCACGTTGTGTCAAAGGATATTTTTGGAGCTAACAATGGACTATTATTTCTCTGTTCACTATAATCATGGAAAAGAAAATAAAGTACTTGATGCATTTAGTAGAAAAGTACATACTATATATCCATGTTGTGGACTAAGAATGACCCTAACATCAAGTATATGGAAAGGATATATTTTGATATCATAATGATAGGGAATACACCCTACCTTGACCGAATTATTTCCCAACCATCTATCCCTAAAAGTGTTCCATATCATTGATGATGGTATAATTCTATTTGGAACAATGATTTGTGTGCCTTAATAACCTTTTATAATTTACAATCTTTTGGATAATTCATATAGCTCAACATTCTATATCCATCTCAGGAGTACCATAAAGTATCAATATCTCTAAGAAAACTTATGGTGGGACAACATGAAGAAGGAGATTGCAAACTATATCTCAATGTACATGATATTTTAGAAATTTAATGTTGAGCAATATAAGTTCAAAGAAATTATGAAACAAATTCCTATACCTATGTGGAAATGGGATAATGTCACAATGAACATTTTCATCAGTGTCCCGAAAACATCCAATAGAAATAATGTGATGTGGGTTGGGGGGACAACTCCCCAAGGCTTCCCACCTTATCGTTATTCAGTAAAATCTCTCACATGAAAATATTCTATGTTATATGTGAAGGAAGTAGGGAAACATCATGGGGTTCCACTCTCAAATATGTTTGATTTCAGTCCTAATTTCCCATATACATTATAGGGAACACTTCTACATTTTTTGAGTTATGAATTAAATTTTAGGTCAACTTATAAACCCCAGACTGACGAACAAAATGAAAGTCATATTCTAACACCCAATTTTATGCTAAGATCATACACTTTAGAATCCAAATGAGTATGGAATCAACATCCCTCATTGGCTGAGTTCTCATACAAAAATATCTTCTACTCGAGAATTCAGATGGATCCATATAAAGCTCTATATAGAAAGAGATGTAGATCTCTAACCTATTGGGATGATGTAGGTGAAAGAAAGATACATAGACCAGATCTTAAGAATGAGATGATAGAGTAGGTTCAATCCATTAAGATACATATCAACGCTACTGTGGGGAATCAAAAGAGTTATCCTAAAAACCATCTAAAGGACATGGATTTTGACGTTGGAGATAATGTTTTCCTTCTAATATCACCATAGAGGAGATATGTGCGGTTTAAAAATATAGAGATGATTAAACCAAGGTACATTTCCCCCTTTCATATCCTTTATCACATAGTATATTTTTCCTTTCATCTTTCACTTCAACAAAATATGTCTCAATTTTGTGATTTGTTCCTCATATAACTCTTGAAGAAGTTCATACTATATCCCTCACATGTAATGAAATCTGATGTGGTACAATTGGAAAATGATCTCTCTTATGAGAAGAATCTAGTAATGATCCACGATCAGAGAGATATGGTTTTATTGAAAATGAAAACACACCTTATCAAAGTGTTATGGAGGAGCCATAAGTGTTAAGAAGTAACATGGGCACTAGGGGAAGTGATGAAGGATAAGTACCATCACATGCTTATGTAAAAATAAATTTCAAGGGAGAAATTTAAAAAGGGGGGAAGAATTTAACGACCCAAACATTAATCAATAGAACTTCACCATTATTATAGTAATAATATAAATAACATAAAATAAAATAGAGACCATAGTAAAAGATTTACAAATGAAGAATTAATTAATAATTAATTATTTCTAGATGTTATGAAACCAATACCGATTAAATAGTAACTTGACCTAAAAAAAGAAATATATCCCATATGAATAGTAAAATGTAAAAATGAATAATAGCATCAAAAATAAGAAAAAAATTAATCATATTATAATTGAAAATATGATAAAATTATATTATAGTATAATTAAGGGAGTATTTTAAAAATTATTAATTATGTTTTGGTATTTTGTTAAAGTCATAAATATTAAATTAAACTTTTATGATAAATTTTAAATTTTTAGATAAAATTTGTTTTCCTAAAATGTATTCATAATTTAATATTTGGATATATTATGATTTTAGGATAATTTTATTAGACCTTAATTAATTTTTCAAAGTGTTACAAATTCAGTTATAATTTTAAAATATGTATTTTCCATGTAAATGATGATTTTAATTAAAAATTAAATTAATAATATTTATAGAATAATTTTCATAAAATGGATTTCCTTTCTGAATTTTACACATTTAAAAATATTTAATGTTATTTGTTGAGTTTTTTTTTTGAAATACATGAATTGTTTATGAATATTAAAATATGATAATTTTAGATAAATGCTAAATACATGAATTTTTGAGTCATTGGTGATTTCATGTTGATGTAAGAACCTTAATCACCAAATTTAATTCATTATTTTAATATATTTAGTGATAATTATAAAAAGTTTCATAGTCTTGAGAGAAAATAATAATCTAATGAATATATTTTTTAGAAAACGCCCCCTCTCCGCCCATATAAATGGAAACACCCACACCCTCATTTTATTACACATATCACGCTTCAATAATTTCCTAAAATATTCCAAATACTCTTCTTTAGTCCTTTTCCTACATCAAGGATTTCTTGGTCTCATTAAAAGACCAAAACCCTTTCCCCAAAAAGGTTCACATGGACGATAAATTCAAGGGGTAAATCCCCCCTCTCTTTCTTTTAATTTCCATTCAATTTCACTTTTTTTATATTCTATATTCCCATAACATGATCCAAATGACATGATAACTACATTAAATTGGTCATACTTGAATTATATCATGTTAATATAGTATGCATCATTAACCTTATCCATATCTCTCTCTCTATTCTTTATTTTAAAAATGGAATCGTCGCTCGTGATGTGTCAATTTATAGACACCTAATGCGATATAGAGTCATTTTTATTTAAAGCCATGAAGGATGTTAATAAAACTAATAAATGGTTTAAAAAATTTTCTATGATTATTTTATAACCCTTTTTTGGTTTTGGAAATAACATATATACGTAATAATAAAATATTAAACAAAACGAGTTTGTTGTGATAAAAAAATATCAAAATTAACCTAAAGCAACCATCATAAAATTTTATATTATAATTAATCCTCATGACATAAAAGAAAATACCTATAAGATCATTTAAACTTATATACTATCATAAAGAACATATAATATAAATAAATGATATTTATCCTCATTTTACATGAACATGTATTCATGTATACATGTGTATCGATCATGAAAACCATGAAAATGAATGTTCCTTAATGATAAAATTATACTCTATGGCACATACAAAAGCCCATAAATAAAATTAATAAAAGTATAATAAATAAAATAAATTTGTAAAAGGTTATTTATTTTTTAATTAATGAATTTAATGTTATTATACATGATATTAATGTGAAGGAAGTATTTAGACATAATTTATGAGGAATTCATGAACCCATCACTCTTTTTTTGGTTTCCCAATTTCACCCCATTATCAGTATGGATATTCCTTAAATATAATTTCTATATAATAATATTATATTTTTTGGGATAAACATGTTTTCTACATGATTTTATGACAACAAAATGTTTTTCCCAAAAGAACACTTCTTTCAAAATAACACACATATTTACTCTTATGACTATTTTTAATTAACTAATGATTGATGATTCATGTATCATGTTTTTTTATTTCATATTTCATTTGTGAAACTAATTTTTATGAATATGTGATTTACCAAATAAAAACAATTATCCTCCCTGGTTAATTTCATAACAATAATAATATATGTTCAATGTGTCATGCATGATGATTTAAATGTTATGATATGAAATGTGTGCCTGGATTTATATAGTGAAAAGTAAGTGTCATTATGTGTAGGGTTTGACCAAAATTATATAGAACTCCAATACACTGGGTTATCTGACTTATCTCATGAGGAAGTAAAATATTCATAAACATTATGCTGGATTTTTTAACAACTTTGTGTGGTAGTTAACCTCTAAGACATAAGGTTTCAATTTTAGGAATTTCCACATTCTGTGCCTTTTCATAATGCTTCGTCTCATGATTATGATCCCATGTCCATGTTATGATGAAAATGATTATTTTCACCAAATTTTATATTAATCATGTTCTAATATTTCTTCTTGCTAATATTTTAACTCACCCCATTTTGATCTATATCCTTAGGTGATTACTTGTATAAAGAAGATTTTGAAGACCATTAAGAAGAAATAGAATGAGGAATTAAATAAATATTTATGTTTTATAATATAAAATGTCCATATAGTCCATGTTTTCCAAATAAACTAAACCTTTGGATTCTGGTCATTTCATATTTTTATGTTTTTTATAATTAACATTATAAAATAGTAATGTAAGAAAAATAATGGTCACCATAACCTTAGTTATTAATAGATTTATGATTCTATAGCACTAAGAATTATCCCATTGGTATTTAAATGGAACCTAACTCTAAAAGCAACAGTTGATTCCCTGGTGAAATGGAAATGTAATTTGGGGGTGATACAGTGGTATCATTTTTTAATTATCTTTATTTTCAATTCAACCAATTGGACCTGTAAATTATTATGATCCACTCAATGATTTTTTACAGCATCACCTTAATATTAAATAATAATTAAGATTGTCATACAGTATTTACAAGAATTTGTATAATATTCTACAATATACAATATTAGATAGACCCCAAACAAATATTTTACCCTATCAAACAGGTGATTACTTCCTCAAAAAACCCAATCTGATCAACATAGAGTCCTACTATATTCCTCCATTTATTTCACCAACTAGAAGAAACAATTGTATTATTCAATTAGGATCCAATATATAATGATATTATTTCTCTTTATGATTAATTATTCCTTACTATGATGTTGAATCTTCCTCCCCATATTGATGGATTTTTAGGTCTACTCGTCTACCTATTCATTATCCTCAGCACAACTTAATTGCTCTATAAGTCTTGAAACTCCTTCCAAATCTACTGTGACATGGAATCTCTTCAATTTCTAAAATTACATAAGTCTATCAAAATCAAATAAACCTATCATAAATAATTCACCTACATAGATAATGGAAATTATTGAACTCCCATATGTCTATGTTTGGTCTCAATACTACAACATATCTCTTCTTATCCATCTGTATGAATATATATAATGATATTATATACAGTTATGTATATATTTAAAAAGTAGTAATAAAATAGTTTTAAATGTTATAATTAAAAATAGATGATTGGGATCCGTACTATCATGATTTCTTCATCTTAATTATTTTCTACCATTATTTCTTATAGACTCCAACGATTTCTTCAACATAACTACATATAAATATAATAAGTTATTTATATTTTAATTTGAGTTAATGTAACCCAATTACATACTCATTAATTTATGATATCAATTGATATTTTATATCCAATAATTAATCATATTTATTTTAGAATAAATTTTTATTTATATGTCGTGGAATTCAATATTTAAATTGTATATTAAATTCATTTTCCAACATTAATTAATTGACTAACCAATTAATTTCCCCAAGGACTCATGTATTTATCTTCACATGGAATAACATCCTACAGTTTATCTAGATTGCAAGTAAAAAATGTATATTAAGTCATTGAATGGATATCATTGATATTTCTTAGAATTGTGTTCATGTAGTATGCATTATGCATCTCTTAGGTTTGACTATGAACATGTGAATATCATGATCAAGTTCCTCAATCTAAATAAATGATTGAATAGTTAAAATGAAATCATGTGTCAAAAAATTCATCATACTCATGCACCTATCTTGTTTTTGGATCATCTGGATTTGTGTTTCGTATAAAGTGAGTTAGAGTTAGACAAAAAATCATATGAATCATTATTAAGCTGTTATTTTTCAAGCAATAATATCTCACAATATCAATCAAATAGATAAAAACCAATTTTAGAATCCCCATTGATAAAATATATCAGTAGAACCCAATGGTCACACCCTAATGGTATCTCCTCATGGTAGCAAACAAAAATAGAATCACTTCTACAGAATCACTTATAGGTAGAGAAAAATATTATCACCAAATGGTAGAACCTAGTAGTAGAACATGGTAGTATAACGTGATGTAAGAACCTGAAAGTATCACTAGGTAGCATAACCTAATGGTAGAACCTAGTAGTAGAACATTATGAAATAACATGAAAGTATCACTAGGTGGTATCACCTAATGGTAGAACTTTAAATATAGAAAATTGTAGAATAAGCATTTCCTGATCCATATTGTATTGAAATAATATACTCGAGTTCTTCAAGATTAACATCATTATGTTTCTTCAGCTTAAGAACATATATATATATATTACCAAGCATGACATCTAATTCATTATATGAAAACATAAAAATAATCAACAAATCAGCAATTCATGCTCACTCACTCTTAAATATTTACACATTGAAAAAATATAACTTGGTAGCAACACAAACCAAACTATTGTATTTGATACATAACTAAAAAATATTAAATTTTATGTTTCATTAATGGGATAATATTATTTAATATTATGAAATGTGAAATATAATACATAAAATTATTCCATTATTGGTAGTTTACTTGCTGATATACCTATTGAATAATTATTCAGAGTTTTTTTAGTTTATTCATTCATGTATATTTGAGTTTCTCATCTCGTTTGGAAGACCCAGGGTTCCAAGACACCGATAGAGTTTCAAAATCAATATAGTGGAACTACTCCACCAATGGCATAATGTGGCTGGAATAGCCCTCATAGGCAAGGTTTCGTGATTTGAGGTGATGTATTATAATTGATAAGTTAGGATGGAGATGGGTATTTTTTCATCTTTATGGGTTTTTCGAATAATATTTCAAGGGGTAAAGAAATGATAAGTCATGACACATAGATTGTCTTCAGAAAAATACAATTTCACAATGTAAAATACTATATGATCTTCATCAAATGATCCTTTGATTATTTAAAAAAAAAATCATTTTACCACCACTTTATTGAGATATTCAAACACAATTTTAGTTTTTCAACCATTATTAGGATCAAATGACCAATAATATGAATTTATGATATTTGAATCTTCTTATTAGAAATGGACTCAAAATATATTTTTTAATTTAATAATGTAATTAATAGAATAAATTATTTTGTTTTTGTACATTCTTCTCAATGGAATGGCTGGTTTTGGAAGATCATTACACAATAATGACATTCTTCTCAAGTGAATTCACAATCATTAGTAGTACATTCTTAGATTAAACATTGTGTAGTGCCACTATGGATTTAGTTTTTTATATAATTTATATAGATATGAATTGTATTTTTATATTATTTAGTACTATGAGGATATCATTGATAATGATCATCCTAGGTTTTCATGGGTCAAGGCGCATGGCTCAAGGTGGCCTGTCGTTCAGCATATCAAGGAACGAGGTTTTTTTGTTCTTTTACTAGTTTGAAATTCATGTTTGAATTTGAATTCTGTTCACGGGGGAGTTTTTTTTGGTTTTTGAGTCAAGTTTCTCTATTTAGAATTTGGTATTGGGTGATGTTTTTTATTTCTAAAATGTCTAGTTTCCACTTAGCCTAAAGTGGAATTTATAAAATATTAAAAAAATGGATTTGGAGGAGGGACTTTGGACTATTATTTATTGTCAATATAGGGAGGACCTCAGGGCCAATAGTTTTATTAGACACAATATTGGTGACCTCAATAGTTTCTAATATTTGTTTTCATTGTTATCTATATAGACTTTTAATATATCAATTGGTGGATCACTTTCATAAAGGGGCCTGACCATCAACTTATTTTCATGTTGGGGGAGTACCTATACATCTACGACAATTAGGTGGTCCTTCATTATTATTGAATTATTCTTTAACATATAGAGTGTCTATAAATATATTATATATAATTTTATGGGTATGAAATAGATAATTAAATATATTAGGAAGACATTAATTTATTCACGGTTATGGTTGATGGAATTTAATACCATTTTGTCAACATATCTCGTAATGATTAGAAAATTTATGGCCCTTGTGGTTTTCATCATTGTTTTTTAAATGATGACTTCCGGGAATGGAAATCTGGGGAGGAACCTCAAGGATATTTGATCTGTCACCATATATAGTAAGTCGACAGTAATATTTTCCCATTTATTGATGAGGTATTGGTTTGATTAAATGATAACGCCTAACTTGATAGGATATGAGGCTTCCTTCAAGTAATGACCAGGAATCATCCCAAAGATATCATAGAGATATAATCGTTGCTATGAATTTATTTTTAATCTTAGTTGAAGGGACATGATCCTAAACCACATTGGTTTATTTTCTATAACATTACCTCCACCATAGAACCTTAGTATAGAGTATTTTGGGAATAACAACGTCCTTTGTGGCATCATGAGGTGTTAAAGATAAATGGTGGTTGAGAACATTGTGGTTGTTAGGGTCCCTCCTCGGTGGATCTTGGGTAGTTTTTGAAACATATGGGAAGTCCTCCATAAAATTACAAATAATTGGAAGGTGGTTATATCCTCATAATGGAGATAATGTCCCAATGTTGTTTGTATTGGTATTGGGGGTCACCTACCATATGATGGTCAGTCATTATTATGATGGTAAGAAATTATATAGCTATATTAGACTTGAATGAGATGTATCAGGTGTTGAAATTGTTATGTTGAGTATATAATCCCACACCATGGAATTGACCACATACCAATAGGGGAACTTAGTTTGAAAAATTTTATGTCAATGTTGTAGAGTAGTGGTAGTGATCGCAGTAGCAACTAACATCCATGGATCAATTAGATATCGACATATTGTTACCTTTTTATTCCATGGATGAATCCCCATGGATAGGTAATTTGATTCTTTATGATAAATTAATCAACGGTTTTATTTATATATTGCGAGAATGAAATTTAGAGAAAACAATAAAAAGTTATCTTTTCTATATAGTATCATAAGTAAAGATTCATGATTAGTAAATATCTTTCACAAGTAAGGTATTTAATTTTTTGTTCACCATTTTTATTCCCAAAATTTCGTTTTCATAGGACAAATATTCTATTCAATTTTTTGGACCCAAACATCATAAATTTCCTGATATGGGGTCAATCAGAGTATATTGATCTTATTCAAATAACACTCACCAAGGATCACATCGCACTGTTAATATAAACAATTATCATTTTTATGATGAACCCTAAGTAATTAAACATGTTAAAAGACACTCATGAAATATTTTACATGGTTAATATGAAATGGAAATGTCCAATTAGTATTCAATAATAATATGACAATATACAAATATCATTATGTGTTGTCACTGTTTTGTTAAAATTTAGTGTTACCTTACTGATCTTATTCGTATACAACACCCAAAAGGTAAAGAATTTACTAGTCACAATCCCTCAAAAAATCCACTTCTCCTCTAAGGGAATATATCTTTATATCCATAATCTACGAGTGTAGGTTACACCAATGTAATTAAAAAAATTATCTCCTTATCCATTCATGTGAGGAAACATCTTAATCATATGGTGAGTGAAAATCAAATATCTCATTCTCTTATATCTTTTTATTACCAATAGTAATTTTCAATTCCCTATACTTTTTAAAAAATGATACTAATTTCTTATTAATGGATAAACTTATCCCATTAATCATGAGAGAATTCATATTTTTTTCTTATAATTGATATTTAACTCACCTTTATTGTGATGGAAAAATTTATCAAAAATAGTTCTCGAATATCATGTGAACCATATAGAATTTGCATCTCAAAAAACCCTATAATATATGAAAATTACATAAGATAAATTCAGGTTAAGATGACCCTATTTCAATGTAACCATAATTATCATGGCATATTGACTTATTTCACTTGAAAATTAAAATCATGTTTTTCTAATTTAGGAATCATGGTGGTCTAATTACTTATATAGAGATATAATTCCTTTCACCTATATTATTAATGTCTTAAAAGATGATATGATATAAAAATTTTAGATATATGAATTTAGATTACAATAAAATGATCAAAAATATGATTTTATTGATCTACATGTTGAGTTTGAAGAATATTTTTAGGATTGTAATATTTAGATATAGTAGAAGAGTAGAATTACAGGACTTCTTAAGGAATCCTAATTTCATGTTGATGGATTGAATTTAAATGTTGACAATATTGAGTTAATTGTGGAAAATATTAAAAAGATCAATGAAGACCTAAATAAGTAGTAAACAATTTGTTAAGGATTTACGAACAAACAACCATCATTGATGATATTAATATGTTTATTAAGGATAATTATTGAAAATTGAAACACCCAAAATAAGATGTTGTATTTTCAATTAAAAACATTGGTAAAGAAACAGAAAAATATGTCTCATAAATAATGAAATAGGTTGGAAGGATTTATGGTTATGTTTTAAAATAATTTTTGAAATGAGGAACAATAAGATGTAAGTGTTGATTTCCCAAACAAAAAAATAGATTGGTGAAAGTTGAATTAGATATTATTATTGAACATCCAAAGTTGAGAAAAAAAGTTAAATATAAAACAAAAATACATCAAATATGAAGTATCTCAATCATCATGAATATATAAAAAATGGAGAACTTATTGAATATCAATAAATATGTAGATATATAACTGAACAAGATTCACCCTTTATTGAAGTGCTGATTTTTTTTCTATTTAAGAATCAAATGTCTTATTATAAAATGGTTGAAAGATGCTTGAAAGGAGAAATTATTACAATCCATTAATGTAAAAAATAAGCATATCATTCACATAAATATTGAAATTTATTTTATGGATATTGTGTCAATTTCTTCGATAGTGTAGAAAACACTACCAATTGTAATAAAATTAGTGGAAGTTATTCATATGGAGGAGAAATAATAGTTTATAAAAAAACCCAAGCCATTTCATTTGAGAATTTTATTTTAGAACAATCCATGATTTCCAAAAATATTTATATTAAAAAAAATTGTGTGATGCGTATAATATTTGACATGCAACACCGAACTAAAATAAAGATAAATATATTTATATGAACAAATTAATAAGAGTGACTCTCATATCATAACCATTTAATTAGATGAAATAAAGAGATGTATCCACATTATGAAAATGATGTGGAATGAAAAATTATTACAATAAAGTAGTTGGAGTCTTCCATATAAGGATCATTTTTCTATCCTTGGATAGGAGGTAACTCCACTAAGATTTTCCCAATACGAAACCCATGTGGAACTAAAAATATAGTGTCTATAATGAAATGATTTATGGGATAATTCTAAAATTTTTTAAATGAAAAAGATATCCATACTAGCTAAATAACCAACCAATACAGCCACCACCGCTTATCTTATCATTGTATCTTCACCATAAGACATAAGTGGTATTTTGTGTCGATATTGGGATGATATAAATATATAATTATTAATGACAAAAAATTTATACATATTATAATTATTTTATTTGATATTTGTATAATATATTATTTTGAAATAAACATAAATTGTATTCTTTTATATAAGTGTATTGATAAATTTTTACTAAATGATTATGTTTTCTACAAAATTTGAAATGTAATCAATTAATGATAAAAACATATTTTTCAATGAATTATATATTTATATATATTATATATTTTTAAAATAATAAATACAATTAAATACTATTGAATAAATATTTTTCATTGAATGTATTTTTAATATATAAAAAAATTATCATCCATTTAATGATTATTAATTATAATAAAATGAGAATAAATTCAATTTTTTATAAAAAACACAATTTGTAAAAAAAACATATTCTCTATGATCCTTTTTTATATTAAAATTATTTATTATAATTTTTTATTATATCATATAAAATTTATTCATTTCATTAATTATCAATTCCATATTATGTAATATATTTATTTTAATTTTTAGTCATAAAAATAATTTTCCAATGTAAAAGTTAGTCAACACTAAAAAGAATAATATAAGATATCAATTTTAAATCAAGGGATGAAAACCTAATGTAGCATAAAAATTCATATTTAAAAAATATTTTCAGGGATTTACTTATATATTATTTATATAAAATCATTATCTTTCAAATATATATTCATTTCCATTGAAATTTCATTTTTTTTATTTAATGTAATAAGTATTTAGAATCATTTATCTCCTCTCACATATAAAAGAAACCCACCGACTCCACATAAAAAACCAACCTAAAATATTAATTCTAACCCATATTATACCATATTTCAATTAAAAATATTCATCTCCCACAATGGTTAGATTTTGGTCACTACAGATTTCCCAAATTCCTTCAAACCCCATAATTTTTCCATGCGGATATGTGAGTTACTCTTTTTATGAAATGAGACATTATATTTATTTTTCATTTGTATTCTTTATAATCCTGTTATTAATTATGATTTTTCTCATTAATAAAATTTAAATAATATAATTATACTTATTTTATGATTATATTGTAATAAAATAATTTTATAATCATGCTCATCTATTGATTACAACATGTCTTGTTAGGTTCGGTTTAACCACCCACATGAATGATGCTATAATTTTTATCATGCACAGTTACAGAATCAAAATTAATAGTATTATATGATATTAATTAGTACAAGATGTTTTTTTATTCTAGAATAATAATATTAATATTTAAGGCATTATTATCATACCACTTTCATTTGTTGAAAATTACCAAAACTAACGTGTTATGGATTTCGTCTTCGAGAACCATACCTAAAACTCCCATGGAGTGAACCAATAACTTCATGAATAATTATGATTAGTTTAGTATATTAAATTTACTATTCTATTAATCATGAACTAATGTTTATGTAATGTTGATTGAAACCATTACACTGAAAGAGACAAGGAGTTATTAAAAATTAAAACACCAATGATTAATATTAAGTAAAAATATGTAATAACAATTAATAAATTTTAATCAATGATTTAAGTAAAAGTCAATAAATATTATTATGTTTATAAAATAGATGTCTATGTAGTATATTATTTTTGTATTGGAGGTTATATCATGTCTGACCAACCATAAGTCCAAGGTATGGTTTTTGTTGAATCAATTTCATTTTCATTGGTTCATAATCTATCTTTTTTGACTATGCACTTATATGTTAATTATATTCTGAAATAAATCTATTCTATATGATATATTATCTTCCTATCTAGGTTAATTTTATCTTTATATAAAAATATTCTAATTTAATGGATTTCAGTCTCTATAAAAATAAGATGTTTCTGATAATAATATATATCAATTCTAATGGATCATTCTCATTAATTTCCATATTAAATATATTATTTCAAGAATATTATTCACTGAAATGAAATTTTCATTAAATTTTATTTTATAAATAGTTTTATTGATTTAAAAATGTTTTTAAATAATCATTTTAATATATTCTTCCTGGGGTTTTTTGACATTATTTACAAAAGTGTGAAAAATATATAATTTTTATGTATTTCTCAAATACTCCTATTCTTGATTATAAAACCATTTTTATTAATGTAGATTTAATTTTCAATTTTCAGGGTTTCCAAATGTAATTAAATTCTTATTACTCGTGACTCTTTTATTTTAAAAATAGATGATAATAATTTGAAACAATAAAATAAATTGATTTCATTCTATATATATATATATATATATTCAATATGACATTTATTTTCATAAAAATTATCTATTTTAATAGTTTCAATGTTGAGATTTTAAGTGATTATTTACGATTTATTCCTTTCACATTCTGGAAAATGATTTTTGAATGTGAATTTTGACCCAGAATTTTATGGAAATTATTAAAATGAATTCTGAAAAAAAAATCATGACTGCTCTTCCATTTTCTTATGTACCTCAAAATAATATACTAATTTTGTATTAACATTCATGATAATCCTCTCTACAATTTTATGAAATTACTACTTTAGGATATAATTTTTTGGTATCAATTATTCTTACATTTGATGTAATTTTATGGGATACCATTTAAAAATGTTATAAAATCTATTTTCATCCCAAGGGTTATTCATGTTGATACATATGATTTATTTAATGTGGAATAAAATTTTTTTTTAACAATATGTGGTGGATGAGTTCCTACAATACCCTATAATGAATTTTAAATGGTTTTTCATATCATGATATTAATAAGTGGTAACGGTAATGATGCACAATCTACTATACTTTTAGATATTGGTTAATTGTTCATAATATTCTATTTTAAGTGATGCTAGTAGTTATGCATAATCCAATATAATATGGGATGATATTATCTATTCATGATCAACCATGTTATTATATTTATAGTTTTGTTTAGGAAACACTCCATTTTTTTGATTATTTTTGAATGTTTTTGAATCATAGTATATGTGTGTGTTTCAATAATTATCATTTAATAATTTGATAGTGTCATACCATGATATATAATGTTCAATCATTACATATGATTCTATTTTAGGATCAAAAAGTATTTTTAATCTTATATTTTTTCCATTTTCATGTTTTCTCACATGTTTTTTATCTTACTATTTATGAATATAATACATTTTCCCTTATATAACTTTTGAGATCACTCATTTTATTTTCAACTTCCATTGAAATTTATATGCAGAATTCTGTGTAAATGGATGTTTAATATATATGTGATGATATTACATCTTAAGAAATTATGGGTTAATAATATATTCAGATAGCTAATCTCCAATGATACTAAAACATTGAGTTCTATGATTTTGTGATTTCTGTGACATATAATGTTTAAATTCATTGAATGATGTAAAATATACGTATAGTATATCCAAAATAATACTTATAATATAGAAAATGTGTCACAAGTGAAATAAATAAATTATCTCATACATGTAACAAAGAGAATAAAATTTTTTCACAAAGAAAATTCATCAACTCAAATCATTTATTCACAACGAACATGAATAATTAGTATATAATATTCAATCAATAAATATTTTTATTAATAATAAATTAAATAAATAAGAATATAATAATTAAAAAAAAGTAATACATATTATTCAAAACATAAATAATATTGAAATTATTTTATTATCATGAGATCATTCAAAATCAAGGATTACCAATCCCCCTCCAATAGGCCCCACAATGTCCTAAAAATCCAATACAATGAAAATGAAAAATATTTATAGTACACTTATTATGTGACCCTAAAGTTCATTATCTCGAGAGTAGTGAATAATACTCAAAGAATAATAACAGTTTAAAAACACATCAAAGCCCCTAAGGAGGTATGGTATTGTCACAGCAATGATAACATCCTACAAACATAGATCGATTAATATAATATCATTGTCTCAAAATAAATCCTAAATTAGGATTCACACATTATGTAGTAATATTTTGTCACTGTTTAATTTATCGACCATAGTGGTGGAATTACCTTATTCTTCCAGGCCCAAGGATCTAGAAATGATAATACCATCTTGATCAAATAGGTTTTAGTTATCACTTCTTTTCAAAATCAACTAATTATAACTTGATCATTAAATCAATATCATACCACCAATGGTGCACTTGACGCATTATACCTCACCATGACATAAGTTTCATCAGTTTTTCATACATTAAAGTAAAAATTGAAAAGGTATGCATTGATAATAAAGTTAATTATGAAGAGTAATACACGTATTAATATATTGGAACTACCATTTAAAACCATAGACATGTTTATTTAAATTTGGATTGTAAGTACTCATGATATCCTCTACTCGAGATCACCATGTGAGAAATTCATGAATAAGTGTCATTATTATTTTAACACATTAGTTCATGATAGTCAGACATCATATGTTTCATGCCTTTAATACGTATCTAGTCTATAGAAATACACATTATAAGTAATTTCATAGTATCTTGAGGTTATCATTATAGTAGGGAGATGTTATTACATAGTAATGTGATAAATATTCAAGAAAAATACATTTTAAATAGTTGATGGAGAAGTTTTCACACAAGTATAATAACATAAAATCACATATAACATATTGTGTATATGATATAGTAATTGAAAATTATTTCCAAAGTTTTATATATGGTTCCCACTTTAAAAACACTCCCACATACACTAGACACATATTTTTAACTATATATGTTAGATCTCATTTGATAAGATCATACTTTTATTGAGATAAGTATTTAGTAATTGGGTCTTCGACACATCTGTTTCGTGGATAGTCTTTTATCCATGACTTCACCTCCTTGAGTATGTCTCCTAAAGAGATAATATCCTCTAGTATTTAAATTTCTTCCAATTCCATATTATTTATATCTTGGTTGGTATATTTGGTATGAAACTAAGAACTATAACAAATCATTGCATATGTAAAACTTATTTAGCTGAATCAGATGAAACAATAAACATAATATTTATAAATTTGGATACAACTAGATTAAATGGGATTCACTAATTCTTTTTGTTGTCTAAATTATAACATTAGGTCATATTTATCCAAAGGAAAAAAATATTTTGACCACTTAAAACTATTGTCCCTTCCTCTACAAGTATCAGGTACACATCCATTGTATTTTCTCAAGTATAATTAGATATTTCAAACTACTTCCTATGAATTTATCCTATATTTAACTAATATTTTCTTAAATATTGTTTAAATTAAAAATATCTACTAAATAAAATATAACATGTGATAGACCCATCATATGTTTGTGTGGAGGTCTACAAATAAAATTTAAAATCCACTTATGTGTTATACAATTTTATTAAAGTGATTTATATCATGTGACATTAAGAATAATTATCTATCAAAATATTACAAAACATTGTTAATATATATACATTGACATGGTCCAAGTAAACCATAAATCAACTATAGTAAATATTTGTACACACATCAAGGGTTTCTAAGTTATGTCAATATTTAGTGACTTTATTTTAACCTAGTGTAAATTATCTATAAAACTAATAACAATATTCCATATTTTATATTCCTATTATACATGAAAATGGTGTCAGGTACACTAACCTATTATAGATAAATGACATGTTCTTGTTCCAAATTAATGATCAATGATTACAACTATTTCATTAAACCACAATCTAATCTCCATAAATTTCATTTAATATCTGCACTAAATTTTTACACAAACCATTTCCAGTTCCATTTTATAAAACAACATCATTAAATGATCATATGGATACCCAATGCCTAATATATTGATTATAGAATGTTTCTATGACATGTAGAATATAATATATTTAGGTATAATAACTTCTTATAACAAGAGAAAATTATTAGTACTACTCTAGTACTGCCTCTCTCTATTATCTCTTGAATACAAACTAATGGATTTAAATCAATTAATGAAACTACCAAAATATTGACTAGATTTCGGTATATGGAATCTATTTTTATAATTAATAAAAACTTGTTAATAATTATTGGATTCAATTTCTACTTCATTATAAGAACTATTATTTCTCAATGAATAATGTATCACCCATCACAGTGAATAAAAGAAAATCATAATTATATATTTTTTTCTGCACATTTTTTTTCTCTTGAACATTCCTTTAAATAAGATCAATTAAACTTGTTCATATTCCAACTATTTATGAATCTATGTCATTAAAATAACCCAAGTCAATATTTCTCCAACTATATCAAATAAAGATGTGAACCCTCTTATTTAAATATCAGCTATCTATTAACTATTACTTTTCTATATTATGGATTTACATAATGTTATATATGAACTTTATAATAACTACTGACATGCAATTTCTGTTTTCCATGATTCATGTTTGTTTTTACTTCAATAATGGTATTTCTTTCACTTAAACACTTGTTTTCTTTAAAATAATGTATTTATTTCATACTATAACTCATAAAATATCCATTTTTCATTATTATTATAATTTTTTTATTGAATAATTCTTCTATTTGTGAAGAAAATATCGAAAATAAAAAGGAAATTTTGGAAAATCAAATCAGTCTCATAAATTACACTCATTTTACTTACATCATGAATCAGATGTGTATAAGTAAATATGTGGTTGGGAATTTATCCAAAATCTAATCTAATTATTAATACTATCATTAAAGACCCATCATTAAAACTTCATAATAACATCAATGGTTTTATGTGTTTAAGGAATCATGAGATTAAGAATAAATACAATCAACATTGTAATGATCGATAAATGCATGGTTGAGATATTTTTAAACCGATAGGCCAAAATAAACTCATATCTTCTAAACATGCATGTTCATTACTTATTTTTTATATCCCTTAAAACACTTAAATCAATTTCACTTCGTACATAACTTTTTCTCCAGATTATCATTAGAATTGTTCACACTCTCTATCTAAACTAATTCAAAATTATTTTACATTTACCTTTATATCTAAATCATTTTTATCAAAAATTAAATATTTAAATATGTTCATATTACATATGTTTTTTTACCTTTATAGAGAATAAACACCACAATATATATATATTATGTTTAGTATTTATTTCACTAGAAATAGAAAAATTTTACAACAGTTTGGCATTAATGTGTTAAATTTTATATTCATCAAGAATTTATAATTATTATTGTATTAATAAACTATTGTTTCAATATGAAATACCACAAAAACAACCATCCTAAATGTTCTCTACCATTCAACACACAATTATTGTATCATAATGAATATTCAATTGATAATAAAAAATTGGTTCTTATCTCTATTGATGTTGATATGACTCTTTTTAATACATTTAGAGAATCCACCATGACTTATATAAATGTTTCATAACATCAATGATCCCTAAATTTAGGAAAATTATATAAGTAACATATTGTATCTAATACACATGGTGTATATATGAAAT
Source organism: Viscum album (assembly GCA_963277665.1). Taxonomy (NCBI): domain Eukaryota; kingdom Viridiplantae; phylum Streptophyta; class Magnoliopsida; order Santalales; family Viscaceae; genus Viscum; species Viscum album. Next base: position 1,079,690,984 of record OY728153.1, on the reverse strand, counting down.
ACTACATTTAATGAAAAATATACCTGATGTATGATATCATTAATTCCTATTATTTTGAATATTATATTTTCTCTTCTAGTGACCTATATTTCTGTAAGAAAATAAAATAATAAAATGTTCATTAATCTCCCTCATTATCACTAGTTTCTTAGAAGAATATTGTGAATGTTCTTTTAGAAGTGTAACTACAATTAGGATTTGTTTCATTTTATTTTTTATTATCTTAATAATAAAAGACATATATTTCTGAATATTATCATATTATTGGGGATCATTGCCAAAAAATATAAAAAATGGTCTCTTCAATTTATTGAATTGAAATTTTTTAATGAAATCAGAGAATCTATTTTTTAAGGATGAGGTAATGAGATTAACCGAGTGAACATTATTCATATTGAAACATAATTATTCTAGTTGATAAATGAACTCTCTCATCCAGAGTAAATTGGTACTAGATTTAATTCAATATTTCCATATATGTATGAGTATACTGATCATAATCTCATTTATTTTTCACTTCACTTTCAACTTAATAACATCTAACAAATCAAACAATATATTATAACCATCCTTGTCATTAGGTTGAATCTAAAACTCATGCAAATTGATGATAAAAATATTGTAGATATATTAAATACACCACCTTGAGCCTCGTATAAGTACCATTATCATCGTTATAATCTTTTTAAGGTGGATAATAAAGTAGTCGGGACTCTAACACAAATAATTTCCTATCATACAATAATATTATGTATAGAAACATATAATACTCTTGGAACATTGTTCAATATAGTACATATTTTCTTTATTTTTTTATGACAGTGTATATATAGTATCATTTGACCTTTTTAAAAAACAAAAAAATTAGATGATTAGTAGTTTTATCTTGTTTATTGATTAGATGTTACCAGTTGATTAAATATTTTAATGTATCCCACAATTTTATAAAATCATAATTTTCCTCAGTACTAGCCATAGAAAACCCAGTTGTATTAAAATTATAGAGGTAAGTATCCTTGAAATCTCACCTCATAGTCCTAGATATTCTTATATCACAACTTATTGTGTTTAATGATAGGATATGGGATGGAATATTTCATTAACTTGTTATTCCATGATCTTTTTAGTGTTTATCCATCTCCTACAAAGTAATATATTGTATTTCTTGACGATTTAATCTAAAATAACACTAATATATATATGAAATATTATTTGATACTAATTTCAGTTAATTAAACCCATTTTCATTTTAAAAATCCCTAGTAGGATGCACCCACAACTAAGGCTAACAAAATCTTTTTATTATCCATTTTGTACAAATTTATGTGACTGATGGAATTAATTAGTTAATATACCATTGATTGATTTTAAATTTTCTCAGTGATTGTAATCTATTTATATTTATCCTAGATTATTTTATGTGATCATAGTCATGTAATTATAATTATATAAATAGATTAAATTGACAAATCTAGTATATTTTATCTATGCATGATTTTTTATTATTTCATGATATTGTATACATATTCACATTCAAAAAATATTTATAAACTATTTATAAGTAATGAAATTACTAATAATGATCATTTTATTGAGGTTGTTTAATTAAGAATAAATAAATTAACCATGACCTTAGGGATAATAACTTGAGTTATGTTTGTCTCATGTCAAAATTCCCACCCTCATTCAATGTTTTGAAATATTTTCAAGAACATTTCATTACATTGGGAAAGTCCACATATAAATTTATCTTTGTGATAACACATAAATAATTATACAAAAGTGTGGGATTCTTAGGAATTCATAATATATATACCATATAGTCATAGTGTAATGTACGACCGTATATATAATGAGAAAGGAAGATGATGCATGGACTACAAATTTAGTTAACTGATTATTTAAAATATTGACGACATAAAATAATTATATAAATTAATTAAATACATATAAACACGTTATCGGTTAACTCTCACAACCAGTCAACATGAAAAATAAATTCATAATAAAAAAAAATTTGTGATAGATATAACATGATGGAATAAATTTGAATTATAATATTAAAAACTAATTATAATTTATAAAATATAAGTCAAATAGTCTGTACAAATTTTTAATTAATTCAATAAAATTTTCTCAATCAAATCATTTTTTTTTAATTTTTTCAGTTCCTAGGTGGAAAAAGTTAACCGAACAAGGGTTGTCAGAACCTTTCTATGCCAATAATGTTTTGCACAGGGCCGGACCTGACCAGGATTAAATCACGCCAACCCGAATGGGCATCTGGACTAGCTGGTGGATGCATCAGTGTACTGGGGATGAGAGGTTTCTGCCAACATAGTCACCCTATGTAGATTAAGTACACCTTTTTAAAAAATAACAATGCCACAAGGAATAAGATTTTTCTTACATGTTAGGCCCTTAATTTGGATGTTCAATTTTTTAAAGCGGGACACTTTATCTTTCCAAACCATTCATTTTTTTGGTCCAATGAACTGGAAACCTCCCCCCCCATATTTTTGTCTTATTACATCTATTTTTAAATTCATATTCAATAGGGATCATTATTTTGTTTAATGAATCAATATCCATATAGATTTCAATACCTATAAGAAAATATTATTCTAAACACTATCAATTAGATAGATTACCAATGAAACCTAGAAATATTTGTTTCCAACTGCCCAATTAAAAAATATATTGTGATCAGCATAAATAGCCCAATAAATTCATCTATTGATATTTCGGTGGCCAGGTATTTTCCTTCTCATGATTTAATGAATCTATATCTATGATAATGGGACTGTAATGATTCCCTCTTAAGAATTAATGAAAATTTAATTTAAAAAAACTATGGTCTTTCTTATACAACTTGTTGGTACCAAGCATGTAGCGTAAATATGAAAAAATTGGAATTTAAAATTTGAATTGTGCGATTTTCATCATGATTTTATCTCCATCATAATCTCATCCTAGTTAATACCCATATTTTCCATGTTATATAATTTATGAATCAAAAATTAAATCAAAGACAAATTTCATATGATTTATATTGGAATTTTGTTTCGTTAATTTTCAGTGAGAATCACTCAAAGTAACCAAATCTAGATACCTATAGGTTTCCCAAACACATTCTGGAATCCTTCCCCTCTATTTACATTATATATTTAAGATATATCATTGAATTATTAAGTAGTTTCAATGTTTATATGATCGTGACCTCTTTAATTATTATCTATGGGATGGATAAATTGGATCAGAGTTCCTTAAACCCCAATTTCTCTATCTATGTCTTGAGGGAGAGCATAATGGTTATATCAAATTCATGGGATCAATAGTACCCAAGATCTTTTTAATTTTTGGGATTATATAGGAACTTTATACTTAATAATATATAAACTTTATCCCATTAAAATGTTTAAACTTTTTTATATACCCCAAAAATATATAGCACATAGTGAAAATTTTACATGATTTATAAATAAATTATCATATTCTTCTGAATCTGATATAATGTTACATGATAAATTATAAATAATTAACTTGACTGATTTTTCCCACATAAAAATTTACCAAACATTAAATATTAAATAAATAATATTCATTTGAAAAATATTTTTCACAATTTTTACTAAATAACACATTAATATAATAATCATATAAATTTAAAATATATTATTAAAAAATATATTAATATAAAATTTATTTCATTTCCATGCAACCATTTAAACCTAATTATTACCTGGCCCCACTATGTGGCCTGTATTTTCTAAAAACAACATTTTAATATAATTGGGAATGCTTATGTATACACTTTGTGTGTGACCCTCTAAGCCATTATCTCAATAGTAGTGAGTATTGATCCTAGACCGTCAGTAGAGTCTAGATACCCGTCATGTCCCGTAATGAGATAAAATATAGTCATAATAATGACAACCTCATATGAATTCATGTTGTGTAATATAATATATTTATAAAATGTTATCCTATTAATCAGGACCCACACTTTGTGTCATCATCCTTTATAGATATATTATTCATTGACCTTACTTGATAGACGTAAATTCTTATACTATGACAATTAATTTATCAAATATATTACCATCCTCATCACCATGAAATTAGATATCACTTCCTTTAAAAAGTTAAAAGTTTTATATTCTTTATTCAATCAATTTCATACCACCAATTGTGAACCCAATTCAAGCTACCTCTCTGTGATATAATTGTAATTGGATTTTATCATGCAGGAGAGTATGAAATCAAATGGTATAGGATGAAAATTATCCTAGGTTAGGAGACCAAAACGTGTTTTCAAATATATTATCTACCAATGAAACTATAAAAATTTGGTGTTATAATTATCTATCTAGTCCTCATGATCTCCAATACTTGATATCACCATGTGTGAACTTACTTTGAATATGACTCAATAATTTTGATTCCCAAGAAATTGGTAATCATACATAATAAATGTCAAATCATTATGATATGTATAGACTATATAAAATAACATTAAGATTACACTAATAATATATTAGGTTCTCATTATATTGTAGAAATACTAAAACCAATTGATATGATAAATAATTAAAGGACAGTTCTTTGTAAATAGTGGATGCATATGTATCAACACCAATATATTATGATTTAATCATGCGTTACTCACTGTATACATGACATAAAAATCGAAATGCAATGTCTATGCTGGTACTAGGGCACCGAAATTTACAAAAAATACCAACCCAACACTACCACTATTGTATATCTTATCATTGGATATTATAAAGAGGTGTTTAGGGGGTGTTTTTGTGGAATTTAGGATAACATAATCATGTAATAACTATGGTAAAAATGTTATATACGTTCTCATTATTTTATAGGGATTATTTATGAAATTTAAATTTAATGTTCATTTGAAAGTCTATATTTAATACTAGTTAGTTAATTAATTCCCATGAAATGAATAATAAATTTAAAAAATTTGGAATAAAATTATTTAGTCCAAAATAGATCTACATTTAGAATAATTATACATTAATTAATATCAAGTATTTTTATATTAATATACAAAATTGATCACTATTGAATAAATATATTAATGACAGGTGTCGGTACATTATTAAAAATAAAAAAATATTCATTTATTGATTATTTATTAGAAGAGAATAAGAATAAATTCATCTTATGCTTAAAAATAAATTTTTTCTAAAGAAAATATTCTAAAATATAATTTGTTTTATATTAAAATTATTTTTTTATAATTTTTAGAAATATAATAAAAAAATGAATTCCATAATTGGAATCAGCTTGTCCAAATTATGAAAAATGGTCAATTTTATTTTTATCCATCAAAATAAGTATCCAAGGTAATTTATTTTAACTATTGTAAAGACTACATTAAGGTAATCATGATAAATTGATATGTAAAATCTAAAATATCATAAAATACTATCATTAAATTATTTGATAAGAGATTTATTGACCACCCCCATATTATAATAACTATTTGTAAAATTTTGACCCATATTCCAGGAAAATGAATTTTCCTTCAATATTAATAAATTAATATTTACAAAAAATGTCACTCCTCCCACTTATAAATGTGCCCCTCCACCACCCCTTCATAAAGACACATAAAATTATATTTATCCATTATATTTATCCATATTCACATTGTAATGACCTGAACCCAATTACCCAGAGTCGGTGTATTATTTTAATACATTGGCATGATTACAAGGAATCAAGTCCCGAAAGACTGACCAATTTAGCAATCTTGGAAAATAGATTACATACATGGACGTTGCATTACACATTAGAAAATAAAAAACAACATAAATGATTCTTTGATAATTCCATTAATCCTCTATCTTAACCCTGCTTATCAATCATAATACACTTCTTGGAATCCTGAGAAAATTAAAACATAAAAAGGGGTGATCATAGATGCTCCATAAGGATAACAATATATGGGAAAATTTCATAAATAATATTAAACATTTAAGGAAATGTATAAGACTAAAATAGAAGCCTTTTTAAACTTACAATTTATCATAATATGGAAATGATACAATAAAATAATGCCATTTACATATTCACATGGATATTCTACTAGTCGAATAATCACATTCAATATCAATAGTCACTTGCATAATGATGGAATGCATAATTCCATACTATCATAACCACATAGTCAAGGCCTTGTGCCAAGACTACAAATAATATTTTGTCAAGGCCTTGTGCCAGAACACTAGTTTGTCTCATGAGACCTACCGATGCATCGAGGATCTATAGCAGGCTCCACCCATCACTTACTAAGTCAAATGCATTCCTCATTTGAAAAGGTTTAAAAATAACATAAACTTTCTTATTAAAACTTGCATACGAAATGTCAATACATTACCCATAAACTATGAATGGTATAAAAATAACACATCCACAGTCAAACATATCACAAATCCTTCAATACAATATGGAAGATTTGTATCATAATAAATCAACTTTGAACATGTTTAAAATCCATTAAAGGATTTTGACATAGATGAAAATGATTTGTAAAACTCTTTGAGAGAAATATCCCTTTTTCATGAAAACATTTAAAAGACACACAATTTATAAAAGAAGAAATTTAAATACATTTTTAATCAAATTTTACCATACCACTTTGAATCTTTTAAATTTAATTAATATTTTAAAACATTTATGTCCATTTAAATAAATCCTTAAAATCATTTTGAAAACGTGGACAGTAATGAGAATGGTTTAGAAGAATAAATCTATAAAACATTTAAAATGATGTTTTAGTAAAAATTACCTTAAAATAATCCATTTGAAAACTATTTTATGAAATGTGGACATGGATAATAAATGTGTCCTAGTAGATACTTACGTAAAAACAACCTCGAATAATAAAGTGATTTTGAAATTAACCCTTACCAATTTGGTATCTTACGAAACATACACCCTATGAAAGAAGTATTATAAAATGATTATGTAAATACACATAAATTAATGTTTATAACACAAAAAATTCAATTATGGGCAGTAAATACACCACACAAAAGGTAATAGTGGCAATATGGCATAAATCTCACGGGAATAAAGAGTGAGATGAAAACCCCTTACCTTGCACTTTCTTTTAGTAAAGGGTAAGTTTAACCTCATGTATGAAGATAATAGTATGTTATTAAAGTATACCATAACCATATTATGATTTATGATGTCATACATTATTCATTAATGACTTCATAATACCCATTTAATAATAATTTCCATGTTAAATTAACATTTCAGGTAATAATCGCTTTCTTTATCGTACGAGTTTTAACTTGTTACTCTTGATTGTATCACTTAGACCAAGATTTAAATACTTCCAGAATATAAAACATTATTTATATAACACATATTTTTAGAATTTATATATGTATAATAGAGATATATATGAAATGAAAAACACCGTTTATGGAGACGGTAGTCCGTACATACGCATAAACGTTGTTTCCGTTTTCAAATCGTATTGAACGAAACTAAGTGAATAATATATATGTAAGTACATATATATATATATATCCAGTATCATTTTTATGTCATATATTACATACTTATTAGTAATATATATTTTTATAATCGTCGATGAATGGTGATCATGGAAATGATTCTCATCGCGTCGTGGAGACGGTAATCATTACGTACGGACGAGTGACAATATTATTTCCATAAAAGTGTGGAACTGGATGGTATATTAATTTTAAAAAGACATTATTATGTTATTTTAATTATTTATATACATATTACTCATCATTATATCCTTCCAAATAACATATTGTTGAATAAGAAATTAGACCATGACGTGGAGATGGTAAGTCGTACGTATGCATGCATGGTGACATTATCATTAATAAGATGGGCAGAATAATGAATATAGTTGTGACATATTTATAATAACATCATAGTATATAGAATATACTATATTTATTATTTTATAATGGAAACAACAAATAAAGAGTAAGTGGAAGAATAAGAGAACTTGAAAGAGGGTGGTGAAATCATTTCATCTTATTTGGGTTCTTCCTTTTGATTTGATCAAAGGGATCCTTAAGATGGATTTCTCACCAAAGGAAGTCCTATGGGATAAAGGTATGACAGTTGGGAGGATATTTGGGCATGGTTTGGCCAAGTCAAATGGATTTGGAGGTGTAATTTTGAGAAAATGGGAAGTGCCCTTTTATTAGAGGGGTGAGGGTCACTTTAGGAAAAGATTAATGTATTAATTTATTATACAATCATATTTAGTTTATAATGGTTATAAATGAATGTATTTCAAGACTTAGGTTGTTAGGGGTCAAAATAATCTCAACCAATAGGTTTTATTCATGTTTAGGTTACCATTTTAACCTTATCTTTTAGATTTATCTCTTTGTTAAATAGTTTAACTTTTACCGTGTCTTCTTGTATTTTTACTATATATGGTTAATAAACATACTATAAACATCCAATAGAACCTCAAGAGGATCATTAATGACATATATAATATTATTTATTCCCTTTGGATGATCCTTACATTTTTAGGAATATTATATAAATCAATAATATAGTATTTGTTTTAAATATTAATTTATATCAATTTTGACATAGTTTGGTATTTTTTTTGTGAAAGTCATCACAACTTGATTAAATATAACATAATACATTGAATCAGACCTAAAATTTCATATTGACCTAGAAAATTCTTTGATATCATAAAAACATTGAAATTATATTTATTTTAATATCTATAATACCATTTATTTGGTTCTTTCATTAATAAGGTAATTACTGCATCATCATTGTGTCATAAGTAAATTTAATTATTTAATGTTTAAAAATTATAAAACAAATATCATGATTAAGGACATATTTTTAGATTTACAAATAAAATTTATAGTAAAAAATATTACATATATAACGCCATATACACATTAATTACTAAAAGATTTTTGTTTATGTCAATTTTGTCTATACTTTAAATTAATTAATCTAAAGTGTCATTATCATTCATAAGTGTCCCCATGTGGTCCCGAAATTGACCCAAGGATGTCCATGGTCGGCCATTAATCATAAAATAAGGTTAAGACATGTGTTAAAGTAATTTTTAATTATTACAATATTCTTTTTACCTTGAATTTCCCTATTTACCTTTAACCGCGGTAAATAAAAGTCCAAAGTTACTATTCTCAAAAATTAATTTCATCTTATTGAAACAGATTTTAATTACTGAGGATAACCATGTCTCTTGAATATTTTAAATTCCACTCAATGAAGTTGTAAAATTAAGTTTTATGTGAATTTGCAAATTTTCCTAAAAGGTGGGTAAAAGACGGTGAAAAGTTCAATAAAATTTATATATATATATAATTATTATAAACATAATCCAATGAATAAAATTGAATTTATATAGGTATTATGTATCTATTTAGACTTAAATTAAATTTAAATAAAATAAATTATTATTTAAATAAAAAGCCGATTTTAAACAATAACTTAGTGTTTTCCACTATTCATCAAAAATTGAAATTTTTCAGAAAAATACCAACACTTCACCATAGGATAATTTCGATATTATGAATCCAAAAATGATTTATATTTTACGAGATTAAAAATATGTAAGTTTCATTTATAAATTTAAAATTAATTTTTTTGTCAAAACCAAAAGGCATATTTTTAAGAAATAATAAATATCAAAAGATTAACACTTGTTTGTGTCCTATATTATTGTAAAATTACATACAATGATGAGAATTGGATTAAATGGAAAGAATATAATCTATTTATACTTCCAACCCATTAAAATTTATAATTTAACAGTATAAATTATTTTTATTTAATAATTTTTTTCAGTTAAAATATATTATTTTTCACTATTCACCCAAATATGAAAGTTATCAAAAAACACCAAAATTTTATAAAAAACTGAATTGTTATGTCTCGATTCTAAATAAGAAGTTTATTTTTTCAAATTAATTATATAAAAGTTTCAAATATTGAATTTAAAAAGGGTTCACCATTAAAAGGTGGTAAAATTTCATTTTTTTGAAAAATACTTCTTTTATCTGGAAAAAAATGTATTTGTTATTAAATTATGTCTACGAAACTCATAATATGGATTCTAAAATTATAATGATTATATAAAGTTCAAAATATAGTTATTACTATTCATAATAGCTTTTGAACAACTAGTTTGGTAAGTCGTGGTGCGCTTGAACTCAGTGTTGTGTGTAGTGCATGTTATAGAATTACTTTGATGAAATAACGTACTAGGAAATCTTGGGGTGTTACATACATTCCTAATAATAATCTTAGATGTTGGGTATATTCATTTATAGAAACCCATGCCTTAAAATTACTTTATTTCCAAAGTTAATACATACTTTCAAAATAATATATTCTAATGATCTAGAGGTATATTAAATTTGGAAGAATATATATTTAAATATATCCTCTTAAACATAGAAATATCATATTTATTTAAAAATACACAGATTTATCCTAAATCACAATAATTCTAAGACATAATAGGATATATGAAAAAAAATACATCATAAAAAATGGTAAACTATAAATCCTAGTAACAGAATAATTAGGGATGAAAATAATAACATGAGAGTCAGGTCCAAGTAAGATACCTTAAAATGATTTATCATAATCATGAAAACATGGAAGAATAAAATAAAATAATTATATCATAGAATAATGTAATATATGTCAACAAAACAATACATGACATCATAAAAACATGTCAATGGTCACTCTTAAGACCATCATCATAATGTGGATGAAGTCCCATGGTGGATTTATTCCCCCCCCCCAATCAAACAAAAATACTAGAAAATGTCCCATGGTGTGTTATGTTTACTATTTAGTCCCTTAAATAACATTTCATGACCCATACGGTTTTACCCAATGCATTAAAGAGCTATATAATTTTGGACCGACCCATCATATAATAAAATGTTATTAGTATAATAACTTATTAACCATACATGGTATCCCATGAGATGAAAAATTTAATAAATGATTTGGATAGCTATATAAAAATGGACCCACCCATTATATTACATAATGTGGTCTGGATAACTTCCCATGCACCATAAACGATAACTCATTATATGAAAAATATTTCCAATGTATTGGTAGGATATATAATTAAATTACTACCCTTCACATAAATAAAATCATATGTATTGATTCCACATGAGTAGAATAAACCTTAAAAATATCATATGTACGATCAAAAACATTATATGGATGTGGGTTTCACAATTCAATTTCAAGGAATAATTAAAGTCTAAAACATAAGTATTATAAAGAGAAGAAGAAATTAAATATTTTTTAAAATTAATAATTTCAAAAAGAAATTAATTCTTCAACACAGAGTTCTAATGTATATAATTAATTATAAATATTTATTGAAGAAACCAAAAAAGTGGGCTACATGGATAAATCATTATAAAATTAGAAGATGATTATTTTTAAAAATGAATGATCATATAATTTTCAATGAAACCTAAATTGAACCAAGAGGTTACATTAAAAAATAATTAGGTATTTTAGAAGGAATTCATTGTTTAAAAACATTTTTTGGGGATGATCATGAAAAGAAATCAAAACTAGGATAGTTACTTTAAATTTAGTTTACCGAAAACTATGTATTTTGAAGGGAACTAAAAAATTGTATTACTCAAACAACCCAGAATGAAAATGATATTAAACTTGGTATTTTGTTATGTTAAATATATAAAAAAATAATAAAATTTAATCTAAAAAACCTGTAATAAAATGGAGAAAAATAAATGAAATATGTAATTGGGAATCAATAATGGTGGTAATGAATATCCATTTTCATATTTAAAAGCACCATCATTGAAATACCACATCATAAAAGGAGAGAAAAAGTATTTTTAAAATATGATATAGTAAATAATAATTTCACATTATATAAAACTTTATTAGGTTTCCAATTAAAATGATAAAATTACTGTGAAATGAAAATATGGATCCGGAAGATGAATCCACATTTAAATGGATGGAAATTATTTTTAACATAGTTTCATTTTTATAAATGATTATATATAAGCATTAATGAATAATTAATTCAAAAATTGATCTAATGAGATAGGTATAGGGTATACCAAATTTAAGGAAATTTGAAATTTAAAGAGAATAATTAAAACGTGAGAAATTAGATTGTGTTATGAAAGACCCATATTTTATAAATAATCCCTCAATCACATCCCTTTCCAAGGAAGATAATGAATGGAGGTGATGCTTCCAAATTCAATAACTATTTATTATAGTATGAATAATTGGGTAATCAGATTCACCATAAAAATGAGTATTGGTGCATAATATCAAAGCATTCATCAATAATGGGTTATTTAAATCGAACCCTTAAGACTTTGATATTATTTTTTAGTCAAAATTATCATAAATCGTAAAACTAAAATAATTCTATAATACCAATGAATTTAATATTTTTTCATAAAATAATTTCTTATATTGTATATACCACAAGGAAATAAAAAATTGGTTCATTCTATTAGAACATGTTTCAGTGATGTAAAATTTTGATTAAAACCCTTACCTCAGGTTTGAATGTGTTATGGACATTGAATTTACATCATAAATTATTAAATTGATTTTATTATGTATATATAACTAATAAAAGGTTTCATAAATATTTCATATTACAAATTCCACTGACTATAATATTTTATTTCTTTATAAAACAGTTCTTTCCCTATGTTGATTATTTGAGGTTGTTCATTCGATTTTCTCATAACACATGATGTATGTTGAACATGGTAAAAATAGTTTCATAATAGTTTCATAATATATTTAATTTCAAAAATTTTATGAATGTTTTTAATATATTAAATAAAATTTTAAATCTATCCATAACGGATGGTAATGAGAAAAGAATGTCATTTCTATTGGAGGTTTTTGTTCACACGAAAACATGATTAATGTTTAAATATCTCAATGAATGGCAAGGAAACAAGGTAAATTAAATAAAATTATATCATAGTTTTATTATATACCTAAAATATATTCATCCATTAAATAAGTTTTAGGTTTCATAAATAGTGGGGGTAAAAGAAATAAAGACATTGATTTGTAGAGGTGATAGTCCGTACAACACACCAATGATGCTTTTGATTTTCTTAGAAGATGGAGAGGAATAAATAATGAATATTACATTAACATACTAAAATATAATTATAATAATTACACTGATTTCAATATATTTTTTGGGATATATGTGATTTGGAAAATAATGATTAACGATAATAGCAAAAAAAAGAGATATTACTTATGTTGGAGACATGATCTTTCGTTGGAAAACACCTTGTAAATGAAAATAGTTGGACCATAGTATTAATAAATTTTTATGTAATTAGATGGAATTATAGCTGGTAATATTTTAATAGGAAATTAAAATTTTAGATGAATGTTTCAAATTGTGTAGGTTACCCCTTTTATAAATGTGAGAAAGGGTTCTTTAAAAAAAACCCTTTATATTATAAAAATACCTTGACAATATTCCAAGGTAAATGAATTTAAAGAGATGAGATAATTGAGTTTGGGGTGTATCATTGTTTTTAATTCTCATAAAATTATTTAAAAATATTTTATAAACATGTTATAACAGGGGTTACAATATATTTTTTACATTTTACAATTCCAATGTTAAACTATGTAACTATTTTTTAACAAAGTAATTTTTTTTGTATTAAAAACCTAAAAAATCATATAAATTTCTTTTTTTGATAGAACTAAATTTAATCTCTATTTAATCAAATTAAATTTCTAAAAATTGGAAATTTATATTAAAATTTGAGTATATGTATAAAAACCATTTTATTATAAATTAGACATTTTGACCATTATGGGTTCTTAATCATATTTTGTATTGATTACAAATTAAATGAGGGTTAATATATACAAATTTATTATTTTATAAAAAATATTAGATTCATTATTTCAATTACTTTTCTTTATTTATTTTATATAAATTCCTTGATATTTATGACATTTTATTTTGAAAATAATAATTTCAAAACTATCTTGGTAACTAAAATTATTCCTTATAATCTGAATTTATTACCTATGAAATTATTTTTTCTATATTCAATAATATTAACATTATAATCTCATATATACTTATAATTTTACAATATTAACATTCTATATTAATGGAAATCAATCGTAAAACTATCTTATATAATATATAAAAACTTATTTTTATTAAATGTTTATATTTATGCTTAAAATATATTTATAGTACTAAATTATCATTTTCGTTGTTTAAATAATACTAAAAAGATTAATATTTTTAAAATAATAGTTAATTTAGAGTGAAATATATTTTTGAAATTATTTTCCCATTAATCAAAATTTTGTATATATATATATATGAAAAATTGTTTTCATAAAACATTACGTAATCTTTTAAAAAATTATTTGTTAATTTTATGAATAAAAATATAATTTTAAAATGTTTCATTCCAATTTATAAATGATACGTTTTTTATAGAAAAAAGGGTTTCAAAACCTTCTTTTTACAATGTAACAAAATTGATGGTATTAGAAAAAACAGTTTGTTTCTCTGTTTAACTTGGAATCATTTATCTTATAAAAACCCCAAAACTAATATTATTTAAATTTTAATAATATAAATGGGAAAATTAATTATATATTCTCAAATAAAAAATCTATAATTTTATATTTTATGTTTAATAAAAATCATATAATATTATAATAATATTTTAGGGGAAAACATTTCTAAAAAATACTAGTTGTTCTTTGTAAAGACCCATAAAATTCAAGGGAAAATTTTTTCTAATATTCTTTCGGATTTTACAAGAACGCAGTTTCTGACGGTGCCTGATTCTGAGGCCCGGTGTTCCCGGAATCAATTTCCGAAGTTTGGCTCGGGTACGTTCATTGAACGAATGAGCGGGTTTTTCTAACTTATGAACCGGTGCTCAGAATCAAATTCTGAGGGCACCGATGGAATCGCAGCGCCGGTATTTGCTTAGAAACACCTCTTTCGGAGTTGTGTTTGCTCGGTTGTGCTTTTTAAATTTTGGGGTTTAAGTTAAGAAATAAAATAAAGTTGTACAACAATTTTATTTCATTTCACTTAAAGCCTCTTAAAGACCACTTTAAGCTACTTAAGATGGGTTGAAGTGGGTAGGGTGAAAATCAAAATATCCTACCCACTTGGTAGGATATTTGTGTGGTGGGACCCACGCGAGCCCCCCGTTTATTTTCTTCTTATGTAACGCACCAGCACCCCCCCTACCCCCACCTATTAAATGAAGTCAACCGACGCGTTTCCTTAATTTCTTAATGCCTATATTTAATTCGGCAGTTAAGTTTTACAATTAATTATTTGAAATTAATTGTGAGGGTTATGTCATTTGAATTTTGAAATCGTTGGCGGAAAGCAATAAAATAAGGCCTTAGCCTCTTTTTATTTTTGGGTTGGGAAGCGTTGGGCTGAGTTTTCCTCTCCTCCTCCTCCTTCGCGAAGAACGCGAAGAACGCGCCACCTCTGACGAAGAACGCTCTGTTTCCTTCCACAGAATTTTTCCCCTTCCTCGGCGAGACTCTTAAACGGATCTTCTTCTTTCCCTTCATCGTCAACTGATCGACGGATAAGCTCGGGAACGGAATCGGGTAGCGAGCGACGACGGCTTCTCCTTCCCTCTAGTCGGATGAACGCCGACATCCCCCTTCGACGGCGTCATCCTCGCGACGCCATACCGCGATGAACCTCGAACGACGATGCCTCCTTCCGATCGGCTTATACCCAAGGTAGAGGTTTTATTTATTTATTTGTTCGTGAATACCAACTTGATGATCTTCGTGGATTAACCGCTTGTTATCGAATAACGTGAGGGGTTCGGACCGCACAAACACGACCGACCCTCCTTTTTTTATGATTGATTCCTTTGTGGATTGGTTCGGGAAAGTGTGGTGTTGTCGCACCACATGGAATCGAGTGAAAGGAAACGCACGGCGCCGTCGCGCCGCGCCGTGGAAAGAAGTTTAAGAACGCGACGCCATCGCGCCGCGTCGAAGAAAACCAAAGACGCTGCGGCCGGAGCGGGGTCACGGAGGAGAGGCGCGGTGTCGTCACACCGCACCGGACGACAAGGGTCACGGCCGGTTCCGGGCCGCGGCAGAGCAGGGTGATCGGCGGCTGGTATCGGGCCGCCGGCGATGGAGTTGGAAGGGGACCAGCCATCGCCGATCCCGTTGACCAGAAACCGGCCGGCCAGGTCGGGCCGGGCGGACAAGGGGGAGCCGAGGGAATTAATTCCCCCGACTGGATTTCAAGCGGCCCCTATTAAAGGGGCCGCCGTTTTCATAAAGGAGGGGCAACACCCCTCCCTTGGCATGCGCGGCACAAAGGCCGTGCTGGCCGCGCCGCCGCGCCGCCGGCCTGGCCGGAATTCCGGGCCGGGCCAGGTCATCGGGTCAGGTCGCCGCCCGGGCCGGGATGACCCGGTTCGGCCGTCCCAGGGGGTACTGGGTTGGGCCGGGCCGGGCCCAGACCCCCTATTTTCAGACAAAGTTGGTTCAAACGCCCATATCATGGGCTACGGACCTCCGATCGACGCACTGTCAGTTGCGTAGAAATCCTTGGAACGAGACGGTCGTTTCGGTATATCGCACTCAAGGTTTCAGAATACTTTGCTTTCGGCCAGGTTGGTTCTGATACGAAACGAACCGGGCCCTCGGAGCGGAAACGCTCGTAACTCACAGACTGGGCGTCTGATTGACGCGCCTTCTGTCTCGTTGCTTTCCTCTTAGTGAGACGAATATTTTTCCTTACTCCACTCGAGGTTTGGATGTCGTCGGAGTGTGGTCGGGTTGGTTTGCTCACGAATCCAACCGGGCCCCTGGAACGAAAAATCCAATAACACACAGACCGGGCATCCGATTGATGTGTCGTTTGTCTCGTTGCATTCCTCTTGATGAGACGAAACTTTTGGCATACTTCGCCCGAGTTAGGGATATAGTTGGATAGTGGCCAGGTTGGATTGTACCCGAAATCCAATCGGGCCCCTGGATCTGGAAAGATGATATCTTTCAGACTGGACGTCTGTTTGATGAACCGTCAGCGGCATTGGTGATCATGTTGAGAAACGGTCCCTATGAGTATACCCTATGAGAGTTCGGGGTACAGTTGAGATACAGCTGGGTTGGTTCGCTCACGAAACCAACCGGGCCCCTGGGACGAAAAGGCTAATAACTCACAGACCGGGCGTCTGATTAACGCGCCGTCTGTTGCGTTGAGACCCCTATGACGAGGCGGTCCTTGAAATAATTCTTCGTGGGACTTTGAGATACTTGGAGTATTGACCTGTAGCTCGTGCAGCGGACCCTCCTGGAGAAAAACGTGTGGAGTACGGAGACCGTGTAACCGACTGAGACCTGACGACTGTTTGACCGACTCGACTTGGAGTGAGTCGACTAGCCCAGTGGACGGAGCACTACTTTGTGAGGTGAAGACCCATGGCGGACGGAGCACTACCTGTGTGACAGTGCAGACCCGTGGTACTCGTCCGGAGAGTACCTCAACAGGCTGCTAGGGGGTGTGCACTACTGTGTTTGGATGACATACCTCGGCGGGAAGCACTACTGTGTCTGGGTGGCTGACCCGCGGTACTCGACAGGAGGAGTACCTCATCAGTCTTAGGTTAGTGATCAGTACCTCGGAGTCGTGACAGGACCACTGTACACTCCAGAGACGGAGCTCTTCAGCAGTTACGGTTTCGATAATGAAAATCATGGTTTGAGCTGAGTCTATGACCTTTATGTTTCCTCAGGATTGAGATGGGTTACTTGATAACTTAGGTATATGTATGGGCATATACCTAGGTAGTGTTTATCCATTAATTTCACAATCCTTGTGTTTCCTCAGGATTGAGATGGGTTACTGGATAACTTAGGTATATGTATGGGAATATACCTAAGTAGAGGTTATCTATTGAGATCTTCTCTGTGGTTATCCTTGTTGGTTTTAGTGAGACCTTGAGGGTCTCGGGGTCCCTACTGAGTATCGTTATACTCACCCCTGCACGGGCTATGCCCGCACCTCGTTGTGTTGGATGCAGACGACGGGCAGTGCTGACGGAGGCCGAGTGTTCGAGGACTGGACGGTACCCGGAGGTGGACTACACGACGAGTCAGTACCCGGAGGTGGACTACACGACGAGACGACACATGGAGGAGGTTGATGGGCGAGAGCGTTGAGGAGGATATCTGTACCTACCCTTCATGTAGGATCCGTGGTGGACGACCAGGAGCTGCGCCATCTGTACCTACCCTTCAGGTAGGATCCGATGAGGACGAACCAGGAGCTGCTTCCTTTCTTCCAGCTGTTGTCTTTTTTTATTGTACTTGTTCAGTTGTAGTTGTACTTTCATTTGGGTTTGTATTCTGGCCCATTTACTTTTCATCACTTCTTCTTTGTTCTTAGTATTTTACTTCCGCTTGTACTTTGTGGTGTTTTGTTTACTTTTATAAAGGTAATGCCTTCCTAGTTATCGGGATTTATGCCTTTGGTGCTAGCCGCCAGCCCCTGGCCTATGGAAGGCGGGCTTGGGGTAGTCACGGCACGGGACCCGAGGACGGGTCGTGACAAATTGGTATCAGAGGAGTCGGTTCTACCGCAGAACATATAAACTCTGATATTTTCTTTCTGTGAAGCAATAGTGTTAAGAGTACCGAGTGTGGTTTTTAGTTCAGGGAGTCCAGTGTTGGTGCGGGCGGCTGACGTATCCATACACCAGGACCCTAACAACTGAATTCCGACTTTGTGCATGAAAACACTGATTGCATGTGTGTTTTCCAGAAGTTTTATTTAAATGTCATCTCAAACCAGGTCAGCTCACCAGGTATAATCGTTTGACCGTGTCACGTAGTTTCTTTCAGGATGCCTTTTCTCGGACGACCAGCTAGAGCACAGAGGGATGTGCGTACTGACAGCCTGTCGAGCGATGAGGCTTCGGTATAGGGCCCTCTTGCATTTGAGGCACCAGCGGAGGCACCAACGGTATTACCATACGTTGGTTCACCAATGCCACCAGCCCCAGCAGTATGCGATGCACGCCACTTGAGTGCGCTGCACGAGTTCCAGCGCCAGAGACCACCCAGGTTCTGGGGAGAGACGGACCCGCAGGCGGCTGAGGATTGGCTGGAGGCTGTGGTGAGAGTCTTCAGGCTAGTGGGGACACCTTCAGACCTCATGGTGACCTTTGCTGCCAGCCTTCTTTAGGCAGCAGCAGGCAGGTGGTGGAGCCACTTGTTCTAGTTTTTCGATGGGATGACCTTCACATGGGAAGACTTCGAGACCTTCTTCAGGTGGAGTTTGTGCCAGTAGCTCTACACCCTGAGCTTGTTCAGGAGGTGCTTCCTTTTCCGTGTGTTTTTCGATCAGTAGCCGAGTCATCTGTGGGCAGTAGACAGATGATGCAGAGGTCCAGGAAGACCAGACCAGTAGTTGGATGATCTCGGGTTTTAGGACCGGTGGTGCGGGGCACCCGGGGTGGGGTCAGAGCCATGTGTGACAGAAACAGGCTGTGTTACTCATGCGGTGGAAAGGGTCACCTGGCACGTGACTGTCCGACTCCTCGTACAGTTGATCCGCAGGCTTTGGAGGAGCCACCGAGGTAGAAGCAGCGGCGGGTTCTTGAGCAATAGTCGAGCAGTGGACAAGGAAGTAGAGCTCTGGGAGCAGGTGGATAGGAGCGAAACTAGTGGTTACGTCCCTTGTACTCTAGTTCCATGTTTCTGTTGTATTCGTGTCTTTGTACTATGAGCTGCAATAATAAAAAGACACATATCTTTGTTTTCTTTCCTGTCCTTTTTTTGGTTGATACTAAGTGGTCCCGGTTAAGACTGTTGACTTGACCCTCACTTTCGATATTTCTACTGGAGGAGAACCAGTGACCACACACTGATGCCGACAGTGTGACTCAACCCTTGTAGGCGAGAGTGACAGTTGGATCTTTTGGTAGTTACGTCGAGGCCTTACGACGTCATCCATGGCATGAATGCGTCATTCATGTCAGGATTGACTGTATTAGGCAATGGGCGTGGTTCATCCAGGGGGATGAGACCGGGTTTCTCTTTTTGGCAAAGGAGAAATTTTAGAAGCTCTTCAGATCGTAGGCAAAGAAGGTGCAGATCATCCAGGAGCAGATGAAGACTGCACAGTGTAGTAAGAAACAAGAAACCGGTGCCAGTCTTAGAGACTCGGGCGTGTTAAATGTTAAAGAAGAGGAAGCTTAAAGGAGAGATAAGTCTACAAAGCAGCATACGTGGAGGCAGAGCTAGGAGAGCAGCATGAGGTGGTGTACATCTTAACATGCTACAACCACCCGCCGTAGTTATCCCCTCCAGGCTCAGGGAGATGGAGGTAGGAGGAAGAGTGAGGCTGCATGCAGTCTATGAGTGTGACCCAATGGCTCTAAAAATGATTCAAGGGACTGCCTGTGTCCACTAATAGCTGCTGTAGTAACAGACGTCGGTATGAATCAATCCTCGCTTCCATAAATCTTGTCCCAGACCTAGAGTTTCCGGTAAGCCGTGGACTTGACCCTCACGTCTGTAGATACCTTGGGAGGAGACTCGATAATCACACTTATGCCGACGGTGTGGTCAGACCCTCGAGGTGAGAGTTTCGGTTGGAATCTCTTGGTGGCAGCGTCGAGGCCTTACGACGTTGGTTTGAGTATGGATTGGGCAATCACAGTTCATACACAAATTGATGGTATTAGGAAAAAAGGTTGTAGTTTAACAACGACGTCGGGATGGGTTTTCCTTGGTCGGCGAAAAAGGAAACCCCAGGCAGCGCAGGGTAACTATTACTCAAGAGGGTGCGACCGATCACTCTTGAGTCGGTCAACCATACCCTCATGGCAGCAGTCGTTTTGAGTTCCAGTTCTAACAGGAATTTGAGACCTCTAGAGTTCGATGATGATGATGATCACGTCCTTATACGGTTCTCACCTTGACGAGGTTTACGGAGATGTGTCCAAGGCGGCAAGTTATCTCTGAGATTCAGTGGACCATTCCTAGGTTCTCAGCTGGGTAGGCGGGGTGGTTTACTGCTTGAACCATCCACCTCAGTTGCACCAGGTGCACGACGACTTCCACGTATCTCAACTGAGGAGATACGTGCTCGACCCTTCGCATATCATCAACCATGAGGAGCTGGACGATGGCGATGGGGTGTCTTTCACAGAGGTTCCAGTGGGGATCGAGGATCGACATGAGCGGATCCTATGAGGATGATCGATTCCTCGGGTTCACTTTCTCTGGCAGTACGGGAACCTCCGGGTGAGCACATGGGAGCGGAAGGCTCAAGTGCGTGTTCATCACCATTTTTGTATCCCTAGTTTATGTTAAAGCTTTACGAGGACGTAAAGACCTGAGGTGGGAGTAATGTAAAGACCCGTAAAATTCAAGGGAAATTTTTTTCTAATTTTATTTGGGAATTTACAAGAACGCAGTTTCTGACGGCGCCTGATTCCGAGACCCGGTGTGCCAGGAATCAATTTCCGACGTTTAGCTCGGGTACGTTCAATGAACGAACGAGCGGGTTTTTCTAACTTTTGAACCGGTGCTCGGAATCAAATTCTGAGGGCACCGATGGAATCGTAGCGCCGGTATTTGCTTAGAAACGCCTCTTTCGGAGTTGCGTTTGCTCGGTTGTGCTTTTTAAATTTTGGGGTTTAAGTTAAGAAAAAAAATAAAGTTGTACAACAATTTTATTTCATTTCACTTAAAGCCACTTAAAGACCACTTTAAGCTACTTAAGCTGGGTTGAAGCGGGTAGGGTGCAAATCAAAATATCCTACCCACTTGGTAGGAAATTTGTGAGGTGGGACCCACGCGAGCCCCCTGTTTCTTTTCTTCTTAAGTAACGCACCCACACCGCCTATTAAACAAAGTCAACCGGCGCGTTTCCTTAATTTCTTAACGCCTCTATTTAATTGGGCAGTTATGTTTTACAATTAATTCTTTGAAATTAATTGTGAGGGTTACGTTGTTTGAATTTTGAAATCATTGGCGGAAAGCAATAAAATAAGGCCTTACCCTCATTTTATTTTTGGGTTGGGAAGCGTTGCGCTGAGTTTTCCTCTCCTCCTCCTCCTTCACGAAGAACGCGAAGAACGTGCCACCTCTGACGAAGAACGCTCATTTTCCTTCCACGGAATTTTTCCCCTTCTGCGGCGAGACTCTTCAACGGATCTTCTTCTATCCCTTCATCGTCAACGGATCGATGGACAATCTCGAGAATGGAATCAGGTAGCGAGCGACGACGGCTTCGCCTTCACTTGAGTCAGACGAACGCTGACGTACCCCTTCGACGTCGTCATCCTCGCGACGCCATACCGCGATGAACCTCGAACGATGACGCCTCCTTCCGATCGGCTTATACCCAAGGTAGGGGTTTTATTTATTTATTTGTTCGTGAATACCAACTTCTTGATCTTCGTGGATTTAACCACTTGTTATCGAATAACGTGAGGGGGTCGAACCGCACAAACACGGCTGACCCTCCTCCTTTTTTATGATTGATTCCTTTGTGGATTGGTTCGGGAAGGTGTGGTGTCGTCGCACCACACAGAATCGAGCGAAAGGAAACGCGCGGCGCCGTCGCGCCGCGCCGTGGAAAGAAGTTTAAGAACGCGACGCCGTCGCGCCGCGTCTAAGAAAACCGAAAACGCCACGACTGGAGCGGGGCCGCGGTGGAGGGGCGCGGTGTCGTCGCACTGCGCCGGACGACAAGGGTCGCGGCCGGTTCTGGGCCGCGGCGGAGCTGGGTGACTGGAAGCCGGTACCGGGCCGCCGGCGACGTAGCTGGAAGGGGACCGACCATCACCGGTCCCGTTGAGCAGAAACCAGCCGGCCAGGTCGGGCCAGCGGGACAAGGGGGAGCCGGGGGAATTAATTCCCCCGGCTGGATTTCAAGCGGCCCCTATTAAAGGGGACGCCGTTTTCATAAAGGAGGGGAAATGCCCCTCCCTTTGCATGCGCGGCACAAAGGCCGCGCTGGCCGCACGGGCCGCGCCGCCGGCCGGGCCGGGTCGACCCGGTTCGGTCGACCCAGGGGGGTACTGGGTTGGGCCGGGCCGGGCCCAGACCCCCTATTTTCGGACTGAGTTGGTTCAAAGGCCCATATCATGGGCTAGGGACCTCCGATCGACGCACCGTCAGTTGCGTAGCAATCCTTGGAATGAGAAGGTCATTTCGGTTTATCGCACTCAAGGTTTCAGAATACTTTGGGTTCGGCCAGGTTGGTTCAGATACGAAACCAATCGGGCCCTCGGAGCAAAAACGCTCGTAACTCACAGACCGGGCATCTGATTGACACGCTGTCTGTCTCATTGCTTTCCTCTTAGTGAGATGAATCTTTTTGATTACTCCGCTCGAGGTTTGGATGTCGTCGGAGTGTGGTCAGGTTGGTTCTCTCACGAAACCAACCGGGCCCCTGGAATGAAAAAGCCAATAACTCACAGACCGGGCGTCCGATTGACGCGCCATCTGTCTCGTTGCTTTCCTCTTGATGAGACAAAACTTTTGGAATACTTTGCCCGAGTTGTGGATAGAGTTGGATAGTGGCCGGGTTGGATTGTACCCGAAATCCAACCAGTCCCCTGGATCGGGAAAGCTGATATCTTTCAGACTGGACGTCCGTTTGACGAACCGTCAGCGGCGTTGGTGATCACGTTGAGAAACGGTCCCTATGGGTATACACTATGAGAGTTCGGGGTATAGTTGAGATACAGACGGGTTGGTTCGCTCACGAAACCAACCGGGCCCCTGGGACGAAAAGGCTAATAACTCACAGACCGGGCGTCCGATTGACGCGTCGTCTGTTGCGTTGAGACCCCTATGACGAGGCGGTCCTTGAAATACTTCTTTGAGGGACTTTGAGATACTTGGAGTATTGACCTGTAGCTCATGGAGCGGACCCTCTCGGAGACGAACGTGCGGAGTACGGAGACCGTGTAGCCGAATGAGACCTGACGACTACTTGACCGACTCGACTTGGAGTGAGTCGACTAGCCCAGTGGAAGGAGCACTACTTTGTGAGGTGCAGACCCATGGAGGACGGAGCACTACCTGTGTGACAGTGCAGACCCACGGTACTCGTCCGGAGAGTAACTTAGTAGGCTACTAGGGGGTGTGCAGTACTGTGTTTGGGTGACATACCACGGCGGGAAACACTACTGTGTCTGGGTGGCTGACCCGCGGTACTCGACAGGAGGAGTACCTCAGTAGACTTAGGTTACTGAGCAGTATCTCGGAGTCATGACAGGACCACTGTACACTCCAGAGACGGATCTCTTCAGCAGTTACGGTTTCGATAATAAAAATCATGGTTTGAGCTGAGTCTATGACCTTTATGTTTCCTCAGGATTGAGATGGGTTACTTGATAACATAGGTATATGTATGGGCATATACCTGGGTAGTGGTTATCCGTTAATTTCACAATCCTTGTGTTTCCTCAGGATTGAGATGGGTTACTTGATAACTTAGGTATATGTATGGGCATATACCTAAGTAGAGGTTATCTGTTGAGATCTTCTTTGTGGTTATCCTTGTTGGTTTTAGTGAGACCTTGAGGGTCTCGGGGTCCCTACTGAGTATCGTTATACTCACCCCTACATGGGATATGCCCGCACCTCGTTGTGTTGGATGCAGACGATGGGAAGTGCTGACGGAGGCCGAGTGTTCGAGGACTGGACGGTACCCGGAGGTGGACTACACGACGAGTCAGTACCCGGAGGTGGACTACACGACGAGATGACACACGGAGGATGTTGACGGGCGAGAGCGTTGAGAAGGCTATCTGTACCTACCCTTTAGGTAGGATCCGTGGTGGACGACCAGGAGCTGCACCATCTATACCTACCCTTCAGGTAGGATCCGACGAGGACAACCCAGGAGCTGATTCCTTTCTTCCAGCTGTTGTCTTTTTCTATTGTAATTGTATAGTTGTAGTTATACTTTCATTTGGGTTTGTATTCTGGCCCATTTACTTTTCATCACTTCTTCTTTGTACTTAGTATTTTACTTCTGCTTGTACTCTATGGTGTTTTGTTTACTTTTATAAAGGAAATGCCTTCCCAGTTATCGGGATTTACGCCTTCGGTGCTAGTCGCCAGCCCCTGGCCTATGGAAGGAGGGCTTGGGGTAGTCACGACACGGGCCCCGAGGACAGGTCGTGACATTCTTATTCATTATTTTTTTTAAACACTATTAAATATGTCATTAATCAATAAATTTTACGTCTTATTAAAATAATCATTTAAAAATAATAAACATAGTTTTATTTAATAAGAAATAAAATATATAAAAATACACATACTTAAATAGAATAACTAATTCAATAAATATTTATTAAATAACACATATATATATATTAATATATTTTAAAAATTGATCACTCCAATTCATAAAAACTAATTCAATTTTTTTATTTTAATGATCTAAACATATCAAATTTTATTTTTAGTTCATTTTTTCACATGAATAATTATATTAAACATATTTTACATAATTATTGTAAAAAATATATTAAAATTTCATATCATTACATTCTAGCCCCTTAAATAAAATATATACTTACGAATTTATTTATTACCTACTCGATATAGAAGCTGTGAGAATCTATAAAAAAATTATGTCATACGTATAATATATAATGATTTTTCAAAATAATAAACTAGGAATGATATCTTTTTTCTCAAAACATTCTAATCCATAAAGCTTGAGTTTTTATCTAACCATTTGAGCGATGAGGCTATCAATATTTTGTATTAATACCCATAATATATTTTTGTTTCTAGATGATTTTTATTATTATCCTTTAATATAATATGGTACGATGATATGAAATTTGACCTTATTAATCAATTTAACTCTCCCCCTAAGTGAAGGGAACCAATCAATTTTCAAAATCTCATTAGACATATTTAAATGAGAAATTATAATATTTTTAGAAAGTAAATATTCTCCAACATTGAATTTGTCTAAAATATTCACATAACTATTATTTTTCTCTAATATTCGAATATATGGTGTGACTATTTAATATTATTAAAAAAATTCATAGTCTGAATATAATTTTAATAATAGATTCCAATACCCAAAAATACGAATTAGATGATGATTTTACCTTTTATCTAGTAGTTTTTATCTACTAGTAGTAATTTATTTTATACCATGATTGAAGAGGTAGTTGATGCCAATTACCCTCAGTAGTCCACAGATACAAAATAAATTTTCATAATTCCTAAATCCCATTAATTTTAATTATTGAACAGTAGATAGAGAATTAGTATAGATATTATTCTATTCCATTTACAATTTTTTATACCGTAAATATTAGTGAGGTTGATGAATAACTCTACCATAATTAAAATATTTCCCTCACCATATTTGTATGTTTACATGGATCTTTTTTCAACATATTTAATATATAGGTAAATTAATATTCTTTTAGTCATCATCTTAATTGATTTAATTTTAAATATTATTCATCTTTCACATCTTTGGTAAATTTAGGATTTATACTACACTCACATGGTAATTCATATTTAATGATAGATGTTTTGAAATAATAATAAGGTTTCCCAATTCACCCCTCATTCTAATATGTTGTTTAATGAGGTAATGTCATGAACCAATCCAGGATGACCCTGAACCGGTCACCTGATCCAGATCGCGACATGGGCCAAAGGGCATTCCTAATCCCCACGGGCTAGCAACTGGTGAAGAGCATCAAAATTTAACCGTTGGGAATGATTTGGCCCATAAAAAATAATAAACAAAATAACATAAATGAGGATAAAAATAAAAACTGGATGAATATTGATAATAAAACTAAACATACCTCTTTGTGACCTTTTAATTCACCACCCAACTCCAGCTCAAACATGCACCAATACTGCACAACTAAACTCGGAACCTGAACAAGAACTACACCTGCAACAGAAAAAATATGATAGAGGGTAGCACCATGATGATCAGTAGGGATTCCAAATATAACCATGAAATCCATGTATTCCCTTTCAAAAAAATCAAATGGAACAAATTTGAAATAAAAATATAAAAGTAGGGTTTTCACATTTTAAAATAAGAAACATTTTTTCCCATATAAAAAGCCAAAACACGCTACATACCATTTCCAAAATCAATATTAATTTTATAAAGAAAATCCTAAATATAATTTACCAAATCTGGTCCAGAGTAAAAGAAGTAAAAAGTGAAAACTAAAAATAAACTAGTGAAATGGAAAGTAAACAAGAAATTTAAATAATCCAGTAACCATGGGTGATCCCAAAAATCCTTAAAAAAACCCCAGATGTACTTGGTCTTGGAACTACCTACTGGCATATAGTGAATATCCTATGTCTATTTCCAACTAGCTGCCCTAAACTAAGCAATCTAGTGGTAATGTCTTCCTAGCCTAAAACAAATCCAGGAGGTACTAACCCGTCTAATCGGGGTTGATCAGTAACCATCACCTGGTCATATAAAAGATGTAGAAGAACTGATGGTGGTTATAATAATAGCATGTAAGTATGAAGGCCCTCGCACGTGTGACTCATCTCACCACACATGGCTTCCCCGAACACGTACGCCTCTTGTGTGTTCACCCATAAAGGGTTACCCTAAGCAGGAGCGTCCCCAAATACACATTCATGCATTTCACATTATCAAAGTTACAATCGGGCCGTCAATCACATAAGTATTAAAACCAACTTTTTAAACACCTTAAGATTCCAACTTGGTATTTACATTTTCTAAATCACGTTCTTTTCAAAAATAACCACAAAAGATCACCTTTATAAGTACAACGCCACATGGGACATCAAGATTACACACCCAAATACATTAACCAAAACAATTTCAAATCATTTATAAAACCATTTCTAATTATACTATATCCAATTGGACTTTAAACCTTTTGAAACCAACCGTGTCCCAAAATTCTCCATGGTTCAAAATTTAATGAACACATTCAAAAAGTTTTTTTAAAGCTAAATTTAATACCAACCCACTATTTAAAAATCCAAGATCCATTTTGGATGGAATAAAAAAAGAAGAGAGAGATATGAGAGAACATTTGAGATATCATACTTAATGTGTAATATCCTTTTTCCAACCCACACCAAAACATGTTTCAAACCAAATGACCAAACCATAAAGAGCACATTATAAACCATGTTTTTTCAAAACACTTCTACATGACCCACTATTTATCATAAGACCGTGTTCCACTATCCACCTCACTTAGAAAGATTAAAACCACCCGAGCGCCACCATAAAACTCATTTTAAAATTTTTCATATAATCCCATAAATCCATAAAATAGTCGAGTCGAACTCACCATAATAAGTTCACAATCCATATATTTATCATCCCAATATTAGTAAAGATATAATTTTCTTAAAACCCATAGTTATCTTCTTATACTTACTATATATGTTGAATCAAAGCCCCTAAGTGAGATAAAATGAGGCATTTCACACCAATATCCATGAACACTTAATTTTAGTAAATTAAGTGAACTCCAAAACTATGTAATAATATTTTCCAAGGGTTCCATAGAGGTGCGACTAATATTTGAGAGCAATTGAAAAAATTCAAGTTCCAAGGAATTAATCTGGAAGGGAAAAGTTGGATTCTCTTACCTTAAATCAAGTGCAGACTCAATGATTCTTCTGCAGAAAGACAAAAATCATCCATGGACTAATTGTACACCCTCAAAAACCATAAAACACACCAAAAAAATCCTCAGACATTGGATAGTGGTCACTAAAATAAAAACACAAAAAAATTGGAAGAAACTATCATTGGTGAGGTTGGGTTTGCTGGAGGTCGGTCGCGCTAGCTGGAAGTGCGGATAGAGGGAAAAGGGATGGCTTGCCGGAGGTGCAGATTGGAGAAGGGGAGGCTAGCCTAAAGTGATGAAGGGATAAGTGGTGGCTGGAAAGAAGTTGCACCAGCAGGAGGGCTGGACAGACATGGGGTGCGCTGGTGAGGACTTGGCTAGACAAGTGATGGCCACTGGGCGAGAGCTTGGTTTTACTACGAAGGGCCGACACGAAGGGCCTGGGCGAGGAGGGTGCTAGGTGAAGCTGGTGGCTGGAAGCGGAGGTCTATGAGGTGAGGGTAGTGTCAGAATCATAGGGGTGAGGGGCACACAAGTAGGGGAGATCCTGGGATGGTGAGGGGGAGTTCCTGGTGCATAGAGGCCGAGTGTGGTGAGGGGGGCTAAAGGCTGAGCGATGGAGATGGGATCAGGAGGGAGAAGCCAGTGGGGTGAGGTAGGGTGGTGGTTGCATGAGCATAGGGTGACAGGTTGGCTGCAGGAGGGGCGAGAAGTGAGGATTTACAATAAAGAGTGTGCAGTGGAAACATGGGAGACATGCTGTGGATGGGGAAATGGGGGACAAGATTAAGGGATAGGTTTAGATATTTTTTTCAATTTATCTTATAATAATAATAACAACAAAAATAATTATAATTCAATAACAATAATAAAATAATAATAATAATACCATTAATATGCTAGAAAAATTTAAATAATTATTTGTCTTAAAACCAATAACAATAACAATTACAATAATAATAATAATATAATTAATTATGTTAAAACACATAATAATAATAATAACAACAACACAATATTATTATTATTAATACTGAATTATATTTTTAAATTTTTAATCCATTTATTTATATTATTCTGAAAATCGGGTCACTACGCGCTCATCGCACGGCTTGATAAGCCACATGAATCTTGTGCGCCTCATCACAGACCACATGGGCATTTGTACAAACACCTGGGCCGATCTCACGACAACCACCCACCATGCGGTAACTGCGCATGGGTCTGAAACTGGTTAAAATATTAAATGACGACAATTTTAATCCGGGACCCTTCGAGGACCTTGGTGTGAGGACTCAGTGCCATGAAATCGTAAAATAAAAATAAATCAAAAATTCGTGGTGTTATAATTCTCCCCGCCATAGACACCTTCAGCCCTCAGAAAGTCACTCATCCGAATAATGAAAAAAAGAATCCATTCTATTTTAAAATAGAATGAAACCACAGTACAAGAGAATAAGATAACCCGATAGGGTTCTCCACACCACAAGAATTCAACCATTTCCAAAATTAACACCCAAACACACCACCCCAGAAAGTGGAGGGGACGCGGGAACTCCCAATCGATCCAAAATAAATTATAAAGCATGAGCGAACAACACCTTTGCTGGAACATGGAACTCTTGACCTAGACAAAAAATCCTGAACAGAAGAGAAAAACCACAGGGTAGAACTTATCCAAAGTAGTGAACCCGATCATAACCACAAACATCGATTCTTTCGCAAACACATACATCTCCGAATGAACACAGTCAAACCGAGATTAACCAACACAAGGTCCAAACAAACATTTAAAAAAACTGCACGATTCAAAACGCTTCAATCAGACAAACAAGAAAATTTGGATTATAATCGAACGAGTCCTTCACATTTCCCCATCGAACGATGAACTCACAATAATAGTAAAATTTTAACTATTGAAGAACAAGAGCGGAAAGACTTTAAATGTTCCACTACTAAAATGGAACCCAAAACCTGAACCGAGCAATCACACTCCTAGCAACTCCTGACTGCGCACGTGCTTCACCCTAAGACCAATGGTTGGGACTCTAATGACTGTAGTATATTTTTCTTCATGTTTAGGAATCATATTCCCTCCTGTCATTGCATATTATTCAGGCGACACTTCTTGCAGAATTTCACATGATGACCCAAACAACTATAATGATGGCACATCTTTGGAGGGATCCGTCATGACAACATGGAATGCTTGGACCAGTCATACTGATGGGACACCCGAAGGCATCCTTACGAACTAGGTGCTAGGTTCAACGAAGATAACCTCTTAGGGATGGTTCTTTTGGAACACACTACTCACCAGACATGGAACCTTATTAAAATCCAATTATCACCAGCTACTCCCCAAACTCCAACGATTATATGACAACCAACCTCCAATGGTCCCAAACCAAACCCATAAAATACCTGAAATGACATGTACCCTAACATGTTCAAGAGTTCTCAAAACCCTGACGACACGATCGACCTCTTCAAGCCATTATGCTGCCTCTAATGGACCTCAATCACCATGAAGGGTATGCAATGTATGATAATGACCAAGAACTAGGCATGACTTATCAGAAACCTTGAGGACCTTTCTGGGTGACATTTTCTTAATGTCATAAAAAAACATAGATCCAAAACTAATATCAATCCAAAGAAACATCAAAGAATGTGCCTTAATCCCAAAACAACCATCTCAAAAGAAACAATCAAATACAAACACAACTCAAAAAAATCTCCATTCAAAATACCCTTTCCATTTCATATTTCAAAACCAACTTCTTTAAAAGCCATATTCCAAATACCAAACTTTCGTTTTCAAATATAATTCAACTTTCCAAAAATAATTACACCTTTCAATTTTCAAAAACATACTTTTATCAATCAAAACCAAAACAAAACCCAACTTACAATAAACCAACGAGACGAGGAACTAGAAGATATGCTTAACATTGAGACATGGTAGTGAGCCACGCCCCAAGAAAGCACAAACAACAAGGTGAAACTCAACCGTGAAATAATACTCCACGTGGGTCACTAATCCATGTGAGGTCACTACATGACACTGTTATGCCTCTATTTTCATTCCTAAATCCCAAAACAAAAGCATAAGACTAAAGACCTGGACTACCCTAGAAACTTGAGGTTATGAATGAGCTAGGGTTCATGATTCCTTTCTCGTACATACCTCTTGTGTCTCGAAAGACATTATCTCCATCTACCAGACACCCCAAATAATAAGGTCCTACTCTAATACCATTTTTCCATGAACCATCTCCGGTCAACCATGAACCAGTCACCCGAGATGGTTCACGACATCACCTGAAAGGCATTCTCGATCCCTAAGGGCTGGAAACCAATGATGGGCATAAAAATTTAACTATTGGGAACTATTTGGCCCAAGAATAAAAAAATTAAATAGATAAACAAAACTGACAATAAAAATAAAAATCAGAAGCGAAAATAAAATAAAACCAAACATACCTCTTTGTGACCTTCTAGGTCACCACCCAACTCTGACTCAAACCTGCTCCAACACTGTGAAACTGACCTAGGAACCTGAAAAAGAACTCCAACTCCAACTGAAAGAATATGATAGATGTGAGCACCGAGATACTAAGTAGGGATGATAAATATAACCATAGAATCCAAGTATTCTCTTTCTGAAAAATATTCCAATGAAACATGTTTGAAATACAATAATATAAGTAGGGTTTTGACATTTTAAAATAAGCTAAAAGTTTTTCCATTTTTAAAACCCAACACACGCTAAATTCCATATCCAAAATAATTTTCCATTTTTTAAATAAAATCAAAAATAAAATTAACCAAAGATGGGCCAATGTACAACAAGTAAAAAGTGAAAACTTAAAATAAACTATTGCCATAGAAATTAAACAATAAATGTAAATAATCCAATAACCATGGGTTATCCTAAACATCCATAGAATGCCCATAGACGTTCTCATTTTCAAAATAACTAGCCCGTGTATGGTGAATATCCTAAGTCTATAACCAACTGGATGCCCTAAACTAACCAATCCAATTGAAAAGCAAGCCTGGTCTAACAATAAATCCAGGGGTACTAACCTTTTTAATCAGGGTTGATCAGTAACCATCACTCGACCATCTAAAAGATACCTAGGATCTCATAGTGGTTATAATAATACCATGTAAGTAGCAATTTCCTCGCATGCGTGACTCATCTCACCACACTTGCCTTCTCCTAACACATACGCTTCTTATGCGGTCACATATAAATGGTTACCCAAGATATGAGGACCAGAAAACACACATTCAATCATTTCACATTAATTATGTGCCAACAAGGCCATCACAGCACATAATCATCCAAACCATCATTTAAAACACCTTAAGTTGCCAACCGGGCATTCTTATTTTACGAATCACATTCTTTTCAAAAATCACCACAAAACATCACATTTATAGGTACAACACCACATGGGCCTTCATGTTTACAAACCCAAATACATTTATCAAAATAGTTCAAATCATTTCTAAAACCATTTCCAAGTATAATATATCAAATGAGACTTTAAACATTTTGAAACCAATCGTGTCCCAAAATTCCCCATAGTTCAAATTTTAATGAACACATACGAAAAGTCATTTCAAAGAAAAATTCAATACTAACACGCTATTTTAAAATCAAATATACATTTTGGATGGAAGAAAAAAGAAAGAGAGGGAGAAGAGAGAACATTAGAGAAATCATGGTTCATATGTAACACCCTTTTTCCAACCCACCCCAAAACATGTTTCAAACCAAATTACCAAACCTTAAATGACCCATTATAAATCTTTTTTCCCAAAACACTATTACAAGACCCACAATTCATCATAAATACATTCTCTAATATCAATCTCACATAGAAATCATAAAACAACATGAGTGCCACCATAAAACTCTTTTTAAAAAAAAAATCATATAATCCAACAATTCAATAAAAAGAATCTAGTTGATCACTCCACAAAAGTTCACAAACCAACTATTTCTCATCCAAAAATTGAAAAATCTATACTTTTTATAAAATCCCCAGTTATCTCCTTAGCATAAATATAGAAGTTAAATCAAACCCCCTAAGTGCATTAAAACGAGGAATTTCACACCAATATCCATGAAATGTTATCTTTAGTAAATTAAATGAACTCCAAAACAAAGTAATAAAATAACCATGGGTTCCACAGATGTGCGAATAATATTTGAGAGCAATTGAAAACATGACTGTGCCAAGGAATTAATCATGTAGGGAAATGTTGGATTCGCTTACATCGAATCTAGTGTGGACGTAACGACACAACTGTAGAACGATAAAAAACATCCATAGACCAGTTTAACGCTCTAGACAACCATAAAAAATCCTCCAAACCAAAACCTAGGACCTTTGAAATTGGCCACCTCAATATAAACACTAGAAATTGGAATAATCTTACACTAGTGAGGTTGGGTTTACCGGAGGTCAGTCACGCTAGCTGGAAGTGTGGAAGGAGGGAGAAGGGAGGCTAGCTGGAGATGCGGAAGGGAGAAGGGGCAGCTGGCCATAAGTGCGGAAGCATGAAGGGGAGGCTGGCCGGAAGTTGCACCAGTAGGTGGGCTGGCTAGATAGGAAGTGCACTGGTGAGGACTCTACTGGACAAGGGACGACTGCTGGGCGAGGGTATGGTTGTACCGTAGAGGTCCGGCACCGATGGCCTAGGCGTGGAGGGTGTTGGGAGGAGCAGGTGGCCGACAGTAGAGGGACGCGAGGTGAGGGCAGTGGAAGACTCATAAGGGTGAGGGGCACACAAGCAGGGGGAGATTCCGGGATGGTGAGGGAGAGCGCTTGGAGCGTAGAGGCTGGGTGTGGAAAAGGACGCTGATGACAGAGTGAGGTAGTGGGGAACATGAAGAAGAAGCCGATGGGGAGATGCAAGGTGGTGGCTGGAAGAGCAGAGGACGATGGTTCAGCTGCAATATGGTCGAGAGGCGAGGCTATTAGGGAAAGAGGACAGAAGGGAAATAGGGGGCTAAATTTTTTATCTGGGTTTTTAAAAAATTAAAATTTGATAACAGGGGTTAGGGTTCGAATATTTTTAAAAATGGGTCCGGGATGCGTGAACGCCGTTCACGCATCCCGGACCCCGGCGTGATGCGTGAACGGCGTTCACGCATCTTCCCGAGAGAAGAGATGCGTGAACGGCATTCACGCATCTCACAGAATAACTAAATGATTCATTTTTTCTAACCTAGATCATATGGAAAGGTATTTCACTTAGAGGAAAACATGCAAGGGTAAATAATCTATGTGGATAAACTCTACTCATATGACTTACAAGGAATTTTTGTATCCTGAAAGAAGTCATATTAAGATAGAAAATAAGTTCAATGTTTTTAAAGATAAAAACGAGTATCAAAAAATGGTGTTTAAAGAACCAAAATCAAATCCCTCATAATAAGAATCTTGGAAGAGAAGATGAAAAATTTGGAAGAAAAATAATGAGGTTGTACCAGCTGTGGAGGAGGGGGAAAATGTATTCCAAATAAAGAGGAAATTCATGGGAAGGAAATATGTGCATAATCCATGAAGCATGTAATAAGAAATAAATCACATCCCATGCTTGGCTTAGAAATAAGAAGAAATAAAGGATGAGAGAAAACTCTCACATTGAATGTTTCCTCTATAAAATACAAGAGGTTCCTCCTTATTCCTTATTATTTTATGTGTTATGAGTTTACTTGAAAGGAATTGAAGGAGAAGTATTGTTCATCATGGAGTACATAAATTCCCATGATGAAGAATGAGTTCATCTCTTAAGGAGGATCTTATAAGAGATTTGAGGTATTCCAATCACATTATCTTACATTTTTTCTTAATTATATTCATTAAGGTTGAGTACTTATTTAATGAAAAAATGAGAAAAGGGGGATTTGTTCTTGCACTTGAACTTTCTAATGTGTTTTTTGAAGTGTGTGCATGATCATGTATTTCTTATCTTAAAATTACTCATCCTGATAATTGAGAATATCTAATTTTAGTATCACATATGAGTATGAGTTATAGGTAGATTATATTATATTGGTTATTTAATTATTTCTTT
The DNA here is from genome assembly GCA_963277665.1 of Viscum album. Classification (NCBI taxonomy): domain Eukaryota; kingdom Viridiplantae; phylum Streptophyta; class Magnoliopsida; order Santalales; family Viscaceae; genus Viscum; species Viscum album. Next base: position 1,079,655,129 of record OY728153.1, on the reverse strand, counting down.
CTACACTAGGATGGATCATATAGATATAGTGTTTATTAACTAAAGGCTTTTTTCCAAGTATCATGTCATATCATCCCCTTATTTAAAATATATGTGAAGATTTTTTTGAGAAGAAATATGAGTTTAAAATTGTCCAATTATCCTTTTCATTTTATTTTAAATAAGGGGGAGAATAATTGATGTTACCACATATTAACTTTTATGATATGAATGGATATTAACAACAGAAGATAAAGGGGGAGATTGTTGGAAAAAATGGTTGTATGTTTTATCAATATGTCAATATGTGAAGTGGTGGTGCTTGGATAATTTTTATGTATTCATGTTATGTAATTTAATTTCATATTTGGATAATTATCCATGTTTTAAAAGTGAGAATTATTTAAGATTATCTTAAATAGAAAAAAATGTGCAAAGGAGTTTTCAAAAATGTTCACTAAAGTATGAATGAAGAGATATATGAAAAAAGTATAAATATATTATTTATATTTTTCATGAAGAATAAGGATTGGTATTTGGACTGAATATGGAATTTGGTGGAATATTTTATCTAACACATTTTTTTAACTTTATTTAAAAAGGAATCCATCCAACTACACTTGAGGAATGATTGAGAGTTTATATTGAGTGGATCAAAAACCTAAAAAAATTTCAATAGGTTGAATTTAAAAAATACATTATTGATGAGAAATATTTTTCCATGTGTCTAAATCCTCTAAACCTAAAATAGTGACCCTCAAGGCTATGGAATGAGCATTCTATGAATTCCCCATATTTCCACAAAAATAATATTTGATAAATGGTTTATTCATGTGCATCACTAATACACCACTCATTATTCCTTAAGATCACTAAATATTCTGATTCTAATTCATACCAAAATAAATCTGTATCCACATAACAGGCTCTTGTGTTCTGACAATAATCATTACTGCTTTCTGTTTATGAACAATAACCATACCATTTGTGGCATTACGATGTATCATTTTCTTCCCTAAACATTTTTTAACTATTTTTTGGACCTATGAACCATAATTTCCCTTTTTTGCATCACTTGTGTGACCTAATTTCCTAATATCATATTAGGAGTCAAGAGTTTCTCTTGATCCTATATTTAATTGTAGGCCAACAAAATCCTCCTAAAGTTATTCAATACATTTTACTTGGTCTTTTAATATGTTATTCATAAAATAAATAGCCTTGGATTATTATTTAACCTTTATCTTGAACTTATTGAATTTATATGAGTATTATGGAATTTCTGATCTGAGAATTCCAATTTCAATCTTCATCTCAAACTTCCCTTCTTCCTACTACTTCATATAGAGTTTAGAATATTAAACCACCCTATTGGAATGTGCTCTCTAGATCCAAGAGTAATATTTTTTAAGGCATGTGCTCTCTAAAAAATATCATTTTATCTAAATAAGGTGGAAGAAGTGATTTCATGGACATTACCTATGTTTTGAGATGCATACTCAATAATCTCACTCTTTAGTTTGCATACCAGTATAAATCGTTTCCTTTAATAAAGTCTGAATATGTATCTTCTCAAAATTGGCCAAATGAACTTCTAATTTATATTGTAGTTTTCAATGATGTCCATAAACAACCATAAATGTTAAATCATGCTTAGAGTGTATCAATTATTAACCAAGGGTAGATAATAAAAATTATCAATGAAATGCTAAATCCTGCACATACTTCACCAAATATATTAAAAAGTTCAAGTGAAAAGATAAATCTCCCCTTTTCATCCCATCTTTCCATCAATCAAGCTCTCCCCCTTAATTGAAATGAGAAATATAATTAAGAACAATGGATAAAGTGTGATTGGAATACCTCAAGTTTCAACTTCTTGAGATGATATGAATTTCAAGATTTGTTATGAAATAATCCATGGATTTTAGCTCAAACTTATTCTTGTAAATAGTTTCTTTCACAGTTTTCTTGACTTCATTGTTTTGCATATTCCCAATGGAAGATTTTCCAACTATTGTTCCATTCTTCTACACTTGTTGTGGCCTTTTATTCTTATCAGCATATGCATTTTTCATGGTTGGACTGAACCATCACTCATCATAACTGTGACCACTTCAATTGCAATTCGAAATAATTAATATAATTAATATTTATCATTTAATTTAATCATATTATTTATTATACACACATATATATATATATACATTGGTAGATAATTTGATAACAGTAAGACACTTATTAAAGGTATAATAGAAGTCTGGATAACAGTAATACACATACAAAACGTATCATAAATCAAATGTCAACCTAATCTACGCCTCCGGTGTGGATGCTCCTCTGTCCCACAGTCAGGCGTATACTGGATGTGTCCACGCTGTGTCTGTCTACGTCTGTGCTCTGGCGTACGCTGCGCATCCTCATCGACAGCCACCTCCACATCCTCCTGTGTGACAGACGTTGGATGTACAGTCTCACCGCCTGTACCCTGGCCTGCATCTAAGGATAGTGGAAGCTGGCTGGAACTCTCACCAATATAGGAAGTAGATGGCTGTTCTGCTGCGGATGACTGCAATAAAACATCGAACTCAATCCAGTCAGCGTCTGTAAGTACCTGTGGCTGTGCCTGAGAAGCTGGAGGAGCATATGACTGATCATGCTGAACACCCTCCTCCAGTGGAATAATATCATGTGGCTGAGAAAGCTGAGCAGCCTCATCCTGTGGAACAACAACATCCATAACAGGGTCGTCACCCCCAGGTACATCTATGTGAGGCTTAGCAGGCTCCGCGGCCTCCGCAGCAGGCTCCGCGACCTCCGCAGCAGGTGGTGGATCAAAGAAAATGCCATGATAAATCTCGTCCATCGACGGTAGCATCTGTCGTACAAGGTTGTGAAAATATGCTGGGTCAAAGGCAGCTCTCTCCACTGGATCAGACATATGCAGTAGATGACAAATACGAGCATCCTGCGAAAACAAATTCTGTTGTTAACTAATTTGAATAAAAAATATGTTGAACTGTGAAAGAAAGAATGCATACCAAGTCATGGAAGCCCCGTCTGTGCCGTGTCAGAAATCTGACGGGAGACCTGATGTACCAGCCTGCATAATCCATCTGATCCATCAAATGAAAGCGTACTGTCCCTGCCCCTCGCAACTGGGACTCCCGTCGCCTGTCCCATAACGCAACATATCTCGCATGGTAGCTCCTCCAATCAAAATCTATCTTCCCTGACATCTTCAGGGAATGCAATGAATCCAACTGACTGGGCTGGTCAGGAACTGGCTGAAGGAATCCAAACTGTCTCAAAACCCTATCCGTCTGATGCCACTCGACTATACGAAAATGAATCAGTGGAACCATGCAGGAGCCGATATCAAGCATCACTGTACAGTATGGGGGCAGACTCTGAAGGATATCATCTGTATATGGCATCCATGTAATCTGAAAGAAAAAATGAATAAACAATTAATAAATGAATAGATTTACAGTAAAGAGTAAAGATTTAACAATATAAATAATAATCACTTACATCGTCTAGTCGAATGCTGTCTAGCATAAGTCTGTCGGCGTGAACAACGTGTCTGGGAGAATCTGAATGTCGATGCGCCTGACTCCACCTGTAGATAACATTTTTTTTACATTTCATAAAATTTTTTTATACAATTAAGTTAGATATTAGAAAGAATTAATAACATACCAACGTCCACGTGGAGCCTCTGCTACAATATCTACGGGTAATGGCGCACGAGCATGTAGAGCTAAACGAGGTATGTGCTCCCATACCCACATCTGTAGAAGAACCATGCATCCTGTGATCTACATCTTGTCGATGCGACATGCGCTACATAGGGCTCTGTATGTATATGCTAGGCAGGCAGACCCCCAACTATATCGACCTGCCTGGTCCAAATCCTCTAAAAAAGCTAGATACATCAGGTGCACAAAAGTAGTAGAGTGGTCAACAAAAAGCATGCCACCGATCAGCCTCAAAATATATGCGCGTGCAAAGAGCAGCACGGTGACGTCATCAGCATCATCTGGTAAATGTGTGAAGTGCTGGTCTAACCAAGGCATCCGCAATCTACCACCGACGATGGTCCTGCCATCATCCTGGACCTCTATGCCCAAAAGTCTATGAACAAGCTCAGGAAAATCTGATGGAACTCGGCCTGTCAAAGCATGTCCGTCGATAGGGAGACCCAACATAATAGCCACATCCTGCAATGTAATAGTCTTCTCTCCCTCACTGAAATGGAAAGTATGCGACTCTGGTCTCCATCTCTCGACAAGTGCGACAATGAGCTGATGATCAAGAAACGTGAAGTCGCACATCGCTACTCCATAAAATCCAGCTCGACAAAGATGTGGGACGATAGCGGGAGGTGGTGCAGTATGATTGAAATGGTGAGATCTACGTATACTCAAGGGAGCCACAGGACGTCCTTCTAAAAGTAGTCGTGATACATGAGTAGCATGAGATGTAAGCAATGGAAAACCTGCCATCTGCACACATGATATCATCGTTACTTATTAATAATGGAATCAGGATATATTCATTTTTATTTGGTGTCACAATCAACATTAGCCTAGTCTCACAATCAACATTAGTTAAGGATGCTTAGACACTCAGATGCCATTACTAAAACTAGACATCTTATAAGAAAACCATAATTTAAAAGTGAAAAATTAATTATTTCTTATTATTTGTGAAATTACGTTTGTTAATTTATCCATTATCCATTAAATAACCATCAACATTATTCCACAATAAAAATTAACAGGAAAAGGTGAAAAATTAATTAGTTCTTCTTATTTGTGAAATTACGTTTGTTAATTCATCCATTATCCATTAAATAACCATCAACATTATTCCACATTAAAAATTAACAGGAAAAAGTGAAAAATTAATTATTTCTTCTTATTTGTGAAATTACGTTTGTTAATTCATCCATTATCCATTAAATAACCATCAACATTATTCCACATTAAAAATTAACAAGAAAAAGTGAAAAATTAATTATTTCTTCTTATTTGTGAAATTACGTTTGTTAATTTATCCATTATCCATTTAATAACCATCAACATTATTCCACATTAAAAATTAAAAGGAAAAAGTGAAAAATTAATTATTTCTTCTTATTTGTGAAATTACGTTTGTTAATGTATCCATTATCCATTAGATAACCATTAACATTATTCCAAATAGATCAAGTTCCTAAGTAACTATAGAAACTTCCACAATAGGTTATTCAACCACAACCTCTTCCTCTTAGTCTTCTACTTCTTCTCATCCTCATCCTCTATTTCTTATTCTTCTTCTTCATCATCGACTCCAACCACAACCTCTTCCTCTTAGAGCAGGTACACAGACTCGATCATGGATGATGAGATTTGGAACTCTGTCCTGCCACTTGGGGACATCTCTTACGAGTATGTCCTTCTGCGTGGCAGATACTGCATCGTATTCTCCCTCCTCGTTGCCGAGGCCAATCCATCTCATTTCTGATGCGAGTTGACTTCGGTCTTCCTCGAGGACGCAACCTAATAGCATGAAGCCAATAATTTTAAAAATGACACACATTGAAAAAATTATAAATGATACCAAAACCGACTTATGAAAACCTGGAAATATCAGGGACAATGGTCGGTTGATCAGCAGGCAATGTGATAGAATGGAAGTCACCAACAGAAATCCAAGAAGCACTATAACAGTTAACCAAAGTGCTCATTTGATACACCGGGTCAACATATGGCTCCCACGATATATTTACCGAAGCGCAAGCTGTAATAATATGTACACATGGATATCTCAATGACTGAAAGCTGCCACAATCACAGTACCTCTTATCCAACATCACGACAAACACTCCACCATTAGTGCATGCACCCTGGTCGTAGCACTTTCCTACCCGAAAACTCCTCTTTTCCCTGTCAAAGGCTATAACATTCCATCGTGAAGCCTCATTCCGTATCTGGTCAATATCACTTTGAAAATGCTGAGTAAAAAGCATTCCATTTTCCATCCTCTGGTAGGCTTTTTGGGACCAGTCAACAAAGTAGTGAACACATCTAAAAAATGTCTCTTGCACTAACCCTGTGATTGGGAGTTTTCGCACACCCTTGAGGACCCCATTTATGCACTCCACTATATTAGGGGTCATATGCCCATATCTCATGCCACCATTGTATGCTAATGACCATTTTTCCTTTGAAATTTGTACCATATATTCATATACCTCCTCATTAACTGTTCGGATCTCTTCAAGACGTCGATCAAACCTGTCTTGTTGGGGTTCATATGCTGAAAGCATAACATAATAATGTATTAAAATGGATAGTAAATTTTGTTAAAAAAAGAAAGTTTAGAAAACCATACCCAATTTGAGGATCGCCTTCTTTATGGCCTCATCTCTAAACTGCTTATGCACATTACTTGAAATATGTCTAATGCAATAACGGTGATAAGCATTCGGCTCAGTCCAAGAAACCCCATCACTACTCACGTCCTCTATAATCGCTCGATGATGATCAGATATCAGACACACGCCCTGTTTCTGCGTGACATGAACACGTACACATGCCAAGAACCAGCTCCAACATTCAAAATTTTCTTTTTCAACAACAGCAAAAGCAAGTGGCAGAGGAGCGCGATTACCATCCTGTGTGGCAGCAATGAGTAGAACACATGTATACTTTCCATAAAAGAATGTGCCATCTACCTGAATAAATTGTTTACAAAAGGGAAATGCAGCAATGCACGGTCTGAATGCCCAAAAAATCCTCTTGAACTTCACCTTTGACCGATCAACTAGATGATTTTGGGTTACATACTCAACATTGTCCAACTGATAAACAATCTGATTATTGAGAGACAACAATTCCATAAGGTGTGGCAACAACGCATAAGACTCATCCCAATCACCATACACTTTTACAATGGCTTTCTGTTTTGCATTCCAAGCTTTGTTGTATGATACCTTATAGTTATACAACTGTTGAATTCTTTCCTGAATAAGGGCAACAGGAACATCCTGACTTGTTCGTATCATCTCACAAATAACAGTAGATATAAACTCTGCATCAAGAGAAGAGTGATCTTGTGCCAAGCTGGGATGCAGACAAGTGTGTGGGCCTTCTAATTTGGTTATCTTCCAACATCCATAACATTTATCAAATAGTGCTCTTAATCGAAATTTACATTCTGACCCATATTTTTCACAACGAAAGAGATATTTGGTCTTCTTTGACTCATAAACCACAAATGCGAAATGTCGCTCAATGTGGTATTGCTTTATCACATTTTTCATGACCTGTTTACTTTCGAACTCCTACCCAACATATATGGCATTATCATTTCATGCAGGAATATTCCCTATAATGCTAGGGAATTCAGAAGCTGGTGTAATGACATCCCAATCAAAAGGTTGTTCACGAGACATTCCTCCAACTAAGGAACTCAAAACTGAAGGCTGATTACCACTAACTGGTGGATGTAGTGGATGTCTGTCTCTCAAAGGAACCTCAGAAGGTTCATTTCCAACCACATCATCTTTTGCTGACTCCCCAGATTCTTCTTCCTCAGATAAAGTTTCTTGCACTATATCAGCACAGAAAGGGATGTCATCTACATTTCCTTCCAAATTTTGATGATCTTCCTCATTACATTCTTCCACAGGAGTCATATGAGAAGGAGGCAATGAAGAAGACTGTTGTGAAGTACCGACTTCTATAGAGGTCACAAAGCATGGTTCTGTAGTAATCGATTGCACCACATCAATATCAGAAATGACAATAAATAATTCCATCAAACCATGAATACACTATTGCCTGAATAACTAAGAAGCCTCCATCCAATCCTCATCATCGACTATAGGGTAGTCGCTGTGCCACATACGCTCAGGATATTGAAGATGTCGGTATCTAATTGAAGTGATTGCTTGTCCTGCACTCAATTTTAACCGACTATGAATCTTATTACGAACTGCATCCAATGTCATACAACCATGGAGATTTACCACTTTGACAGGTGGCACACTATAGCTAAAACCCTGCTCGGTACAAATTACCTCACCGTTGCAATATATTTGAGCAGATATAATTACCTATTTAAAAAAATTAAAAATATTATACACTACATTAAAATTTTAAATTATTTAATTTGGTTTTGAATAATTGATTATCTTGAGACTTTTTTATGTATTGATTTATCACTGTTAAGGTATAGTGATTGTGATTTTAGCACAAAAGCAAATTTAATATAATGTTTCATAAAGTTTGATTACTTATGAATATATAATCATGACTTGATCTTGAGACTTGCGATTAGTTTATCATTATCTGATAAACTAACCACAATTTATATGGGTAAACTCCTGTCTCTATTATCAAATATTGCAGCAGCCACCAATCTCCTGTCAAACAGCAACACCTCCTCTCGAACGAGTTCTCAAATGCCTCTTCATCGACACCTCTTCAGGGATGCCTCTTCGTCGACACCTCTTTGGGGCGTTAGTCTTTTAATTACAAATTTACTCACATGCATGTGAGAGGGTCTAGGGGTATGAAATACATAAATTAATTTAAACGGACACGCAGGTCCTTACACTTACTGAGAGATGACTCGCAGGTCATCAATACCGAAAAATGCAATTATTAAAAATTAAATAACAACATACACAAAATAAAACATGCAATTTCAATTATGCATGGTCGGTCATCTCAAGATCAGTCATCACTCATACCATGTTTTTTGGTATATTTATTATATTATCCGTATTATATAAAATCTATATTAAATACTACACCTCTTACAAAAATTTAACTTCATGTGTATATATATATATATATTTATTAAAAACATTAAATAAATTTTATTATAACTGATCTAATTGAGATTTACATAATAAACACTTTTGTTATTTTAAATTTTATGAAATTGTAATGTTATTAGGGCATTCTTCTACTTTTCAAAATATAAGTAAATATATTTTATACTTTATTGATTAAAAATATTATTACTAGTAAATAAAAGTAATTTAATTTACACTTACATCAAAACCATCCATTAAAATAAATTTCTCTAACATTAATTACTTTTCCTAAACATTAAAAATTTTAGACATAACATAAAACATTCAATATTTAGACAACAGACATTCAAAAAATTAAATCATACGAACATTCAACATCAAGAAAATTAAATCTTACAAAACATTTCATGCATAACATATGAAAATTAAATCATACAAATCATTTCATGCATAACATATGAAATAAATAAATCATACACACAATTAAACATACAAATGAAATAAATAAACACAATTAAACATACAAATGAAATAAATAAACACAAATAAACAATTAAATTATTAAATATAAATTTTACCGCAATAAAAGCAGCAAATATTTGTTGAGGAAGAATTTCTGCAGAGCTTCGCAACAAAAATCAGAGGAGGACAATGGGTATTGGGGGGGGGACCCCTCCTTTTATAATTTTTCTCGGCCGGATGCGTGAACGCCGTTCACGAATCCTTCAGCTCGTCCGCGAAGGATGCGTGAACGGCGTTCACGCATCCTTCGCCGTGGAAGGAAGCGTGAACGCCGTTCACGCATCTTTTCCCGCGCAAGGATGCGTGAACGGCGTTCACGCTTCCTTTAGCTGTTCAGCAAAGGACGCGTGAACGCCGTTCAGGCATTACCGTCGGGGTCCGGGATGCGTGAACGCCGTTCACGCTTCCTTCCGCGGCGAAGGATGCGTGAACGGCGTTCACGCATCCCAGACCAATTTTTAAAAATATCCGAACCCTAACCCCTTTTATCATATTTTAATTTTTTTAAAACCCAGAAAAAAAAATTAGTCGAAATAGGGGCGGCGCAATGCGATCGGGGGAAAGGGGGTAACATAATTTGGGGTTAGGTTTAGATAATTGTTTTGTTTTCATCTTATAAAAACTAAAATAATAATAATAATAATTATAATAATAATAATAATAATAATAATAATAATAGTGGTATTAATAATAATAATAATAATAATAATACTACTACTACTTCAATAATAATATAATAATAATAATAATACCATTAATATAGTTATAATAATTTTTATAATAATTTATCTTAAAAATAATAATAATAATAATAATAATAATAATAATATCATTAATAATATTAGTACTCTTAATAATAATCTTAATAAAAATAAAAATAACAATGTAATATTTTTATTATTATTACCGAACATTATTTTTAAAATTTTATTCCATTTATTTATCATATTTGGAAAACTAGGTCCCCGAGCGCTCGTCGTAGAGCTTAATAAACTGCAGGCAAGTTTCGTTACTCAACCTAGACCACATGGGCATTTTCACACACCTAGGGCGATCGTGCAGCTACCGCCCACCATGCAGTGACCACACATGGGTCTGAAACTAGCTAAAATTTTAAAAAACGAATATTCTTATTCGGGACCCCGCCTAGACCTTGGCGCGAGGACCCAAAGACAAGAAATTGTTAAATAAAAATAAATCAAAAATTTGGGTTCTGATAGGTAATCTTTATATTGTCCATCACACCTAAGGACAACACAGTTCATTCTGGTTCTATCCATTAGTAATACCAAAATGGGTTATAGGGGTGATGTCTATTTATCATTATAAGAGATGTATCCTAGATATACAAATCGTTATTTTACCTTAAAATTCATAGTTTTTAATACTATAATTTTTGCCTACATTTTTATTATTTTATGTTACCACCATTTTTAACCAATATAATACACATTTTAACCTATACATAACTTAGATCACCTGATATCATTCTTTGTTCAAGCTATATCATTCATGATCCATCTTAGTTTACCATTAGTCGGGTTCTATTATACATATCGTCCCTATACCTCATATAAAATATGAAATAAATCCATCATAGCAGTTCATAAGGAGAATCGTTTTTAAAAATGTTTATCCCTTGACAGTGTTAAACCGTACGTGGAACTAAGGCTCTTTGTCATACACCAGGTGATTATTATGTTTGTACCCAACACAACTTTTTATGGGTAATTACCCCTATGTATATTTGTTTATCATCCCATACCAACTTTTAATATCAGGACAGGGATTTAATTTTTGTAAAAGCATAGAATCAAATTTTTTTAAAAAATATAAGATGTTATCCTATATTTATACACATCCTTTATACTTTTCCCTTGGTTTTTAAGGCTCTCTCATCCAAATCTCTAAAAATAAGTAGATCATTTTCTGATACCAAATTTACAATCCCAATCCTTACACATACATTATTCCATAATTTAATTCATTCTTTTACAATAATGAATTCAAATGATCTGGGGACCTAGTTTATTTTGAATATTAGACATAAAAATACATAATAATAAAAATTAAAACACCATATTTATTTAAAACAAAACATTTTTCTCATAACTCTAAATGATTCTCTAAAATAACAATTCAAGTCATTGGGAAAACACATAAGGAAAAGGGAGAGATAGAAATCCATTAACATAATAAATAAGCATAAAATGAGTATAAATAGGAAAACCATGATATAATAAAGAGAATAATCATAAGAATGATCATAGTTTATAAGTAAATGAAATAATAAGATCATAGAATTGTGATATATGGGGAAACATATATGACCTAACATAACATATAGAATTAAATGGTCACTACCATGAAATTAATCACAATGTGGAAAAATTCCCATAGTGTATTTGGTTTTCATCTCAATCCCTTATGTAACATATCACTAGATATAAATCGTTATCCAATGCATTTATGTGTATATAATTCTAGACCCACCCATCACAATACAATGTGTAATTAGGATAATGGTTCATGCACCATACATGGTATCTCATGGATGAAAACATTACCCATTACACTATATGGTTAAATAATTTAGGCCCACTCATCACATAACATAGTGTGATTAGTCTAACTTTATGTGAACCATAAATGGTATATCATGACAAGAATACCCTAACCAATTCATTAGAGAGATACATAGTTCGTTTCCACTTGGCACACAATGTAAATCATGCACATGCATGAAATGTGATGATAAAAACATCAAAAAAATTATAATCATGATCAAAACCACGAGAATGAAGTGGGGATAACAATTTTGATCACAAAAATTATTAAAATTGTAAATCATAAGGACCCTCAAGATAAGAATGAAATAAATAATTGGAACATTTCTAATATTTAATTGAATATATGAATTCAGTATGGAGTTCCAATATAGGGAATTCATTATAATGATCCATTGGGAGAATAATGGAAATGAAACACTTAGGAAAATAATTATGATATAAATGGTGGATATTTTTTAATGAATGAAAGATCATATCATTTCCCATAGAACTAGAATTGAAATAAGCGTGTTATACATGAAATATTATTATTATTTTGAATCCATTAATGTTTTATAAAAAAATAATGGGGTTTAATTTTGACATCAGATATAAAATATAAAGGTTTGCTCAAATAGAGTTTATGTAATTGTGGGAATTTTAAAGGTAACAAGAATTATATAAAACCCTAGAAATGAAATTTATATTTGGATCTGTATATATTTCATTAAAATCAATAATTTGTTTTGAATAATTATGAGAGAGATATTTTATAAACTGGTATAAAATGAGGGGAATGCTTATTTGGAAACTCATGAAGGATGAAAGAATGATCAATTATTAAATTTTAAAACACCTTCTTTGAAATCATATATCATAAAATAATATAATAAAAAGTTATTTTGAAAACAGTGTATGGTAAATATTATTTTCAATTGTGTCAACACTTAATTAGGATTCCAATTATAAGGAGATAATTAGATGGAATGAAAAGTTGGGATAGGGTGGGGAAACTGACATTTATATGGATTGGAAATATTCATAATCGAAGTTTCATTTTGAAAAATAACTTGAACACAACAGGGAGGAAGAATTGAGAACCAATGTGTTCCCACAATATAGAAATAGGGTGTAACATATGAAAGGAAACACTAAATTCATGAACAAATATTATTAATCAAGTAGTCAGATTAAGGTATAAAAGACCCTTATATTTTCTGGAAGTCCGTCATTGTAGACTAAAATAAAGAAGATCTGGAATAGACATGAATTTTCCAAGTTCAAAAATGATTCTTGATAGTATAAATAATAGTCCTAGAAGATATACAATAAAAAACAATGTTAGTTCATAATATCGAATCATTCCTTAGTAATGGAAATTGAGACGAAACTACTGTGAGTTATGTATTTTTTGAATAAAAAATCATTAGAATATTGAAAATAAGAAAATTATCTAAACCTCATGCATAAAATCATACAATATACAAAAATAAATTCTTTGGTAGTATATACACCAGTTATATAACAACAATTTCATAATAATAGAACTTGTCACAATGGGGAGAAATTGACACTAAAACCCTTACATGCTGTCTGAAAGTGTTTGAAACATGTAATTAACTTCATGAATTATTAAATTAATTCTATTATATATATAAAAAACTAGAAATATTCATATATATATATTTCATATTCTAAAGGTACAACAACTATAATTGTTTTTTAATTTTTACTAATATTTTTTCTCTTATATGGATTTCTTTCTTGAGGTTGTTCAGTAAATTTTTTCATAACACATTAAATATGTTCATTATTTTATAAAGTGTTGTAAAATATTATTATAGGATCTTGATTAAAAACGTTTAATGGAGATAATTTAAATATATAAAATATCTTTTGAAATGAGTCTATGGTGGGTAGAGATGATAAATGAAACTTTCTCCTCGTGGGGGGAGATAGTTCACATGCACACATGATTAGTTTTATTTAATAAATAGTACATCACATAAAAAATAGATTCTCAAACAAAATAATGAATTATTTAAATTCTTTTAAACAATAAATTATATGTAAACTAATTAATATATTTCATAATCCACCTAGTCCTGTTTTTCATACTAATTCAATGACTACGTTTAAACATTATAAACATATTCTATGTTTTTTTGGTTCTGTGCTATGTGTAAATCATTTTTTCGAATTTATTTTTGTTAATTAGAGGAAAATATACATTAGAATATCAGTTTGTTTTATATGTTCAATAGAACATTCCTAAATTACATCAAAACAATAAAGGATTCCAAGAAGATATATGGTTTATTCATTAAAATTATCAATCCATTACAATTATTTTCCATTTATCATCATCATCCACTACTTATTACATCTAATTTATCACTCTAATATCATCAAAATAATATCATTACACTTCTATAATGGTTATTTTATAATAAAATAATGTCATTGTCATGATCTTTTATTTAATATTATATGTTTTGTTTTGGTCAGTTTTACCACCAAAATAAATGATTTAATAATTGTTTTCATCTTGAATGGTTATGGAAACATAATTACTAGTATTTTATGATATTAATACGTAAATAATGTTTTTATTTTTTAAAATGGTAATATTAAGACATTAATCATTAGTAATATATCAAAATATATTTGTTGAAAATTACCTAAAAAAGCAAGACATGAATTTCATCTGGGAGAATAGTATACAAAACTCTGATGAAGTGAAAATGAAACTACATGAATCATTATAGAACTGTAAATATAATACCTTGAATATTATTGATATGATGAACTCGTGAGCATGGACTGATCACCATAACTATTATACTAAAACATATATGAAATGGTTAAAAATACTAACACTAATGATAAATAAAAATTATAAATAAATAATAACAAAAAAATATCATTATACCCTAGTTCCATTGTACACAATAAGATAAGGTTGAGTTTGGTTTATGAAATTTTTTCTTCCCATTAGATAAAACTATATAGAGTTCCCCCATTAGAAAACACAACATGAATATAATTTTTTAATATAAATAAAATTTTGAAAAATAAATAGAATTAATAAAAAATTTATAGGGTTCACCTATTAAATCATTATCTAAAGAGCACATATCATTGATGTTTTGATATAATGATTTCCTACTACTTCACTATTTTGTGATTATAAAATATAAGAAGATGACACTGATTCACCAATTTCTATGTCCTATTTCTATATTCAACTAACATTTTTCAATAGGTATACAATGATGTTATTAACTCACAGGTCAATCATACAAGACTTCTATAAAATATAACAACACCAAATAGAAAGTGTGTCCATCTCTAATGATCCAACAACTAATTTTAGATTTATAAAAGATATGAATTGTAAGATATTATTTCATTGCTTCTCATTAAAGCCTTTCAGTCTCACAGAATTATCTTCTCTAATTTATATACATAATTATATTCAGATCTCTCTAATCTTCAATATTCTCATATTCTATTCATTGTTTTGTGTGTGGCATAGAATCATCATAGTAACATTCTCGAAAATTTGAGAGTTTTTTAGTTTAAAATTTGAAATTCAAATTTTAATTAGGATCCTTCATTTTTCAATATAAAATAATTCCCTTGAATTTTTTTCCTCAAATATATATCATTTAATTCAGATTTCATAGTTAGAGATGTTTAAAACAATAATCCATTAAGGAATTTCCACATCAATAACCCTATTTGAATATTACAGAAACTATACTCCATAATAAAACATACTCCATTATGGTATTATGAGTTGTTTTCTTCTTAACTGAACTCAACTGAAATATAGGTTGGGACATATATCTTGTCTACAAAGTGAATCCTCAAAAATATTTTCTAAGTACCCATATTATTTCATTGTCAAATACTAACCCTCCATGATAAAATCCTCCAATGTATAATGGAATTCTATATCATTATTCTATATATAATAGGGTATATAACACCATGGTGTGTAATAATTTAGCCTAAAAAAATATCAATCCTTTATATGTCCAGAAATACACCTTCACATTATAAGGAACGTGTTGTAGAATAGTCTTAATCCCATCATTTTGAAATTGAATATTTATACTATGTATTGGGATCACCTTGTTTTCGTGGTATCAAACTTCATTGAAATACCTCATTATAAATTGATTCATAATGAGACTTCATTGTTACCTTTTACAAGGTATCAATTCATTGTAAAACCCCATAGATCCCAAAACATTTCAGATGGAGGACCATATCGACTAATACAATGTATTTACTCAATGTTTCCCCAATAAATCATTGTTAAAATCTATTATAGTGTCAACCCATGCTATGAAATCTTCTCATTTACCACTCACCCATTCTGCACCTTTAATATCATCCACCATCATTTTTTCTAGGATGCGCACATGTAGGTCCTAAGGCCATGCCTATTTGTTTTCAACACTAAAAACCATTGTGGAAGGATCAATGGTATTGAAAATTTATGTACCTAAAAACTCTATATATGAAATGGTATATGAACCTCATTCACCTTCAATTAATTTTATAAATATTTTAACATTTACATTGGTTACAAATTGGTCCATTTAATTGAACCATGGTTTTAGATATGTTCCTCAATAATTCCACATTTTTCATACAACTTCTAAATTCATTAAAATTATTTAAAAACATAATAATACCTCATAAATGATTAATGTATACATAAATCAATTATAGTCAACAAATAAGTTTGTTTCTAATTTTCTCCCCATTAGTATTCTTATTGAAATACTCTATTTAGCGAAATGATGTTAATATTAACCCACTTTTACCATTAGTAAATTGTGTTTCTCATTCATCCTTCGGAAATAAAATTAATATGGTTCTCCAATCAATTACTACTAAAAAACCAATAAATGTTCCTTTATTATGTTCCCTAAGACCAAAATAGACATATCCTAGTATAGAAAAGAATATGATGTACTAAATAGAATAATGTAGTATATTAATTTCATTCATGAATTATCTCCTTGAAAACTACCCCTAGACAATATATCTACCACTATATTACAAAAAATCCCAAAAAATAATCATACATGAATATAATTTTTCAAGATATAGAATTAGAGAAAATGGGGAGTATGGTAACTCCAACACCCCTTAGTTTGATGAAATTCTGAGAAATCTATTTTTTATTTTATGAATTTCCAAAACATAATCCAACAATTTCAATATGTAATTATTTATAGTTTATTTTCAGTTCAAATAAATTATATCCATACTATGTTATTATCAACTTTTTTCCTTTATTAAATTTTCCCAAATCTCAATGTTCATTATGTAAGGGTGTTACACCAAATTTTAAAGAAACCCAAAAATAATTTTCTTAATTTCATTTAATCTTTATTGGCTATTATACAACATCATCAATGTCTCTTAACTATTCTATAATCTAGATATGTTCATTATAATATTTATTAACTCTGACATATTCCACAACAATTGTACTTAAATTGACATTAACATGTTTATTTGTTATCCAACCAACATAGATATTATGAATATAATGAGAAAAAACACTTGTAGATTTTTGATTCAACATATCACCAACCTAGCTAGATTCAAAATATGCCAGTAAAACAAATTTTATTCAATATTTAAACAAAAAATCATATGGTAAATTTCATTTATTAATTATTCTTCTCACTACCTTGGTATGTTCCTACATTGGAAAATTTTGAAATATTAATATATAAATGTTTCATATAAAATATGCAGTCTTTTCAAAGTAAGAACAAGTAAAATACCAATAATTATAATATATAAATTAATATTTCCCATTTGTTTTATTTTTTATATGAAATTTTATTAAAATCACTAATGGAGTTGAAATAAGATTACAATCCTCCAATATTTATTTATTCAAGAATTATTTTTCATACATTACATAGGAAATAATTGTGTTCACATTATATATATGAACATCAATCCTAAGAGAAAAATTATACTCTATAATCATTGACATTTTTATAATAAAAATTCATTAACTAAAAAAATTAAAAAAAATTAATTTTCTTATTTCATTGGAATATAATGTAATCTAAAAGATGAAAAATAATGAATTAGTCTACTAGAATTTTAATATAAGGATCTTGATCACCCCTTAATCTAAAATACATATTATTTTTTATATCCTCAATTATTACAAACTAATAATGTGGTTCTTTCTTTAGGATATATAGTGTTTTTCTCATCATAGACATTATAGAATAACTATTTATAAGAAAAAAATACAAATTGTTAATTTTTTTTTATACCAATTCATTCTAGAATCCATTAAGACATATGGTTTTTAAATATATCTTCATATCATGAATTTTAATGTTAATAAACATTACTAAAAAGAGTGAAATTAGCTCATAACATTCATCCTATTTCAATTTATTTTGAATATATATTCCATTAACTAGAGAATGTCCATTATAAACCAACCATAACTTATTTTAGACAATGTTTACCTTTTCATATAATTTATTCTTTATGACCCAATATATACCAATCATATTGTGATTAATATGTCAGCTGATAAGATCTCATGTTAAATTTTTATCAATTTATCCAATTATTAATTCATATGTTTTATTTATTATTCCTATTAATATTCTAATTCAATGATGATTTATTCAACTTAACATATTATAAGAGGTTTCACTAATTGTTTTTATTCTCTAGGTTTGTTTAGGTGTGGTTATATCGCAAAAAATATTGGTCTCATCAACCACTTCTAATATTATTGGTTTTGAATTAACTAGTTGTTTTCCTTTAATAACAATTTCATCAACTAATTCCACTTTTTAATCCAATTTTCAAATATTGAATTGTGTGTACCCCTATAATTAATAAATTTTTCTTATTTTTTACACATATTTCATTCTAATTTGGAAATATAGAATTTTTTCCTTTTTCCCCCAACATATTTCATATCATTTCTATCCATAATTTTGTGCATCCGCTTGTTGAGATAATTAAAAGCATAAATATTGAAACAATATCCTAAAACTATATATTCATATATACTATCATCCTATTTTTCCAAATTAATTTCCTGTTTTAAAATATACTCCTTACTGGTAAATACTCTAAAGTAATTCTATGTTTTCTTTAATCCATTCCATATTTTCCAAAAAGATTTATTTTTAGTATAATTTAGTAAAATACAATTTTTTTTGTAAATTGGTACTTGTATAGATTTTTCCAATAATGATTTAAATTTTCTATTAACATCGTTGGCTTTGTATTGTTTACTATAGAGTTACTCATTTATTCAAGAATTTTATATTATGTTGTCCTCATGAAAGATACTTTATTTTTAATCTTCTATTTCTATAAGTAATTCTATACCTAATTGAAAGTGTATTTTGTTCCATAACATGATTTGTGCACCTTAATTATTCTCATGATTTTATTCTCTTATCTTATCCAAAACCGCTTAATGCACAAAATTATATTAGATTTTTCCAATGAAAAACAATAACGACAATTATACTATAATAATTAATCAATTTTGTACTTTTAAACATATGTTTCAAGAACATTCATTGTTCCAAAAACATCAGTTTTAATAATATAAATTAGATTTGATTACTTATACTTCTTTTTGTGATAATAATTTTTCAATAGATTTCATTTTACAAATTAATCATAGAAATTATCTTGATTTTTTTTTTATTTTTGTGATGTCTATTATACCAATAAATTTTGAAATATTTTCTATGATTTCCTGATTAATATTTCTTATCCCATGATATCAAATAAATTTTTTTCTTCGACCGAAAGAATAAAATTTATTTCCCTACTAGCAACCTGATATATGTTTCAAATTATTCTATCACCATACATAACATAATTAAATATTTACCATTAATAATGAATCCTAAAAAAATGTTACCAATAGACTATAGTGAATAAAATAACTATCACTCAATCAATTGTAATTTAGTCCATCAATATAAAGGAAATTAGTATTCTTTATCTGGTCACTAGAGAGTTGATTCTATCCACAAATATCAATATTCAATGCTTCATCATCACCAAAGAACATTTATCCTTCCACTCTAACTCAATAATTATTAAATAAATTAACATTAATTATTATATGAGATAAATAAACACTTTTTAAAACACAGGTATAATTATTATTCGTTTCTTTAAAATAAATTTAAGGAGTGTTTTCCTTCTATATTTTCCTTATTTTTTTATATAAAATTATAGAAATTTTTTTGTTATTTTTTGGTTTAGTCCCCTAATTTTATAAAAAAGATAAAAAATCCAATTTGTCTTCTTGTAAGGGATACAAAATTATCATAAAGGGAACTGAATTAAATAGTCTTCAATATATCATTAAATAAATTTAATAACAATATATTCCTCATTTATGACTATAATCAACTACATTATTCACTTAGTTTGAAAATGAAAAATAGTAAACATTAAAAGGGTTTCTTCCCAAATATGATGATTATGTTCCAACTCTCCTTATATGGATTATAATGATGTCTCACCACAGGTATATTTGGAATTCCATTAAATAAAACTTATCATGTCAAGGAAAACCATAAAATTGAGATTTCTTGAATTGAATTATCATATTGTTGTCACCACTCCTCATATATTTATATTTTGAGATATTATATTATTAGTTATAAGTTCTGATTTTTTATGACAATTACCGTTCAAATACTTAACTATTTTATTTATTCTAATGATAATTTTCTTTCATGGTTTACCATCAAAGAAAATACTATTTTTACACATAACATTTCATTTTTATGCTCATAACATTTATTTGTAAATTATTATTCTTTTTAACCCATTCTTTCAACACTGCTTGAAAATTCCCAAAACTGATTATTATTCAATAAATAATTTATTTGGTTTTTTAGTTCAATAATATTTTCCAAATAAATAACATAACATTACATAGTGTAAATATTTTATATTTTATACTTGATAGATATATTAAGATCATTTATGATCATGGTATGTTCATGAATTTTAAACCAATAATTAAAAATGTCTTCATATTTTAGTGATACTTATTCATAATCATTCACAACATTATCAAAATATTTAAATTTATCTTCATCTTCATCAATATTTCTTAATGACATAATTAAAAAACTTCATATTTTCATCTTATCCTTTCTCCATAAATCAATATCATAAAGAGACCCTTCCAACTCTAGTTGAAGGGATAAAACTATTTCATATTGATTATTTTCATTTTATTATAATTTAAATTTCTCCAATAAATACATCATTACATCCTCACCATATATGATAAAATATATTTAAATAACTTATAATAATTCTTATTCATTATCTGTTTATTCCTTACTAAATATAACCATTATTTAAGGATTATTTTTACTTTAATTTCAATAACATATTTTAATTCTAGGTAGAATGTTATTGTTTTATTTTGGTGAGTACCCATACTCCCCTACAAATTAATTGAACATATTTGGTCAGCTAATATTTATGTGAAAAAGCATTCCTCAATGTTAACATTTTAAAGTTATCATGCCTTAAAATATTCGTTTTACTCTTTGATACTTTTTTATAATGAGTTATAATAAATCATCACATACATCAAACATATTTTTAGCTTCATGGAACATCAAATTATCATTTTGTTTGAATGAAATTTATTTAGATTATTTCCTCAAAGAGTTCCCCACTTTCTCCCATATCTCATAAAAAACAATTTTCTATGTAAGTTATCAAGGGAAACTCGTTAAGATTCATCTCCCCTATTGCAGATTATATTATAGTAATCATAGTTATTTATTATTATAATGAATTTATTCATAGTATCAAAAATCCTTGGTTGAATTAAAATCACATTCTTATCATCAAATCAATTATATATGACATTAGACATTACATACATTCCATTGGGGACACCTTCAATGATATTAAAAAGTTTATCCTAAATCTATTTGGACATTAAGTAGACCATCACCTTTATATATATATATATAGTTATAAAGAGATCTTGATAAGGCTTGATGAGCCTATAAATCATCAATAAATAAACATTTTTAGGTTCGTTCATTGATCTTTCTATGTGATCTCTTACATATATACCATATAATACCACATAATTTACAAACTCTATATGATATTTTAGATGAAATATCATCATTTTCTGTAATATCATAAAATTTCACTTGCTAAATAATGTAAATATACTTTAATTACTATTTTTATCTATTATAGACGATTCTTTTCAATTATTTCAAGAAAAGAAGTATTTTAAAAAATACCACTTGGTTTTCCCTTGTCCCTCTATACAACCTAATAGGAAGTGGGGTTAATTTTTGTGATTTTATTTATTCTTATCATTAGATTAAATTAGATCATGTATTCTTGTGAAAAAAAAACATTAATCTATTTATTTAATATAAACTAAACATATAAATTGAATTACATTTGAATAAATTATTTTATTTGTTTACTTCTGAAAGGATACTCCAATGGACACATATTAATAATGTGTCAGTATTTCAATTTACCAATACCTAATTAGTAGGTGATTATAATTATTCAAAAGATCTCACTACTCTATCATAGTCCAATAAAATTTCCTTTATATCAGTCACTATTTTCAAGAGGGTATCATTGATGAAATGTCCTCCTAGGTCAATATTACATTATTTAATTAAATGATAGCTACACAAAAAAATATTTTTGTTCTTCTTTAATGATCCAATATCCACTTACATATTTTTTTGAGATAGATAGAACCATATATTCATTTATCATCGATCTTAAAAATAACTAACTCTCAGACACTTCTCTACTGTAATCCATATATTCAATGATATTCATATCTCACTAATCATAAATATTATTATATTCTATTCAATATTCTATGTGTATATTTTATTCTTCAAAACTCTCTCCTTAGAATGAGAATGATTCTTTTTAAAATTTAAAATACATGATTCAATTAACACACTTCTTTATTCTAATTGGAATCCATACAATGAATGTTTTTACATAAATATCTATTATTAGACATGAATATGGTCATTTAATTTTTTATCAGACAACCTAACCATCCTGGAATGACTACATTGGAAAACCTATTATAAGTATGTATAATGATTATTTCAAAATTTAATATACTCCATAGTTTTGTAATGAGTTTATTTCACCTTAAATGAACTCAACTTCCATGTAATATTTGGAATTTATAATTTATTCAATGTGAAACCAATAATATATTTCATAATGAATAATATTTTCACATAGCCAAATTTAGACCCTATATAATATAATCCTAATGTATAGTTTCAAAGTCTCCAACACCATCTTATCATTGATCTGGTCTATAAATCCATTGTTCAATGTTATTTAAATTTAATAAAATATCAATCCCTATCACTAAGAGATAACAATAATCATAATTCATTGAATATTATGTGATTTGTTCTTTATCTCTTCCTTTTTAAATTAAATCTCAATACTATATGGAATAGTCACCTTTCATACATCTTAGCCCACTTTTCCTAAATTACACATCTGAAATGATTATGAGATGACGATTCTTCATTATCCCTAATCTTCTATAAACTCTATAAAAAATACCTTTGATCCCAACTAGAAACAATGGGTTAACCATGTTAACTAGTATAATTTATTTTCACTACAGTGTTTCCCTATATCCGGGTAAACCTCTATTATAGTTTTGACCAAGACAGTGCAATAAACTCCTTCCTTATAACACCCCATGTTTCCACGGTACGTTTCCCTTTGAATAATGCAATAGCTTTCATTGTACGCAACTTTGAGATTTTAACAAATTACAACCAATCAAATAAGACCTTATGAATAGTAATACCCCCTTTTGAAATTTTATAAAGTTATCTTTCAAAATGGATATCATTTTTGGATTTGGAATATCGAAATTATCTTAGGGTGAATTTTTGTATCTTTTTGAAAACATTCAATTTTAGATGAATAGTGAAAAACACTACTTTATTTGTTAAAACAATATTTTTATTTAAATAACTATAAATTTTATTTAAATTTATTTTCTGTCACAATAGATACATAATACCTATATAATTTCAATGAAATTAATTGGTTTCATTTTATAATAAGCTTAGATAAATAAAAATTGAATTAAACTTTTTACAGTCTTTTACCCACCTCCTAGGAGCAATTGAAAATTTCCATAAAACATAATTTTACTAATTCAATGAGATGAATTTCAAAAACTCAAGATACATAGTTAATATAATTAAGTAAAATGTGGCTGAATAAGATGAAAATAATTTTTTGATGAATAGTAAATTTTGACTTTTATTTACCATAGTTTAAAGTAAATAGGGTAATTAAGGGTACAAATGATATCATAATTACCCTAAAACAAGTCCTAATTCAATTGGATATGTTTAATTATACCATAAACAACCTGATGAATAAAATATGACCCCATTTGGTCAACTTGGATTAGATTAAGACATTTATTATTATTTTATTTAATGAAGAGTTAAAAGAGTTAAATTCAATGTTTAATAACTAAAACATTTTTAATATAAGGTTAAACACAATATAAATTCGTCTATAAATATGTATTAGGAAAATAAAAACATTTCCTACATAATGGAATTTAATTTATAGTTTTTATACATTAGATAATTTAATTTATTTAGGACACAATGATGATGTAGTAATTACCTTATTAAAGAATGATTAAAATAATTGATATTATAAATATCCAAATAAATGTAATTCGAAGATTTTCATGAATTACACAAATTTTATAGGTTAATATGACATGATATGGTGGATTAAATAATTTTTTTTGAATTAATCATTCTTTTATGATTTTTACAAAAATCAAATACTAAATAGTGTCGCAATTGACATAATTCAGTTTTTTAAAACAAATACTATATAATTTATGGATATAATATTCCTAAAAATCTAAGGTTTGGAAAAATGACTTAGATAAGGTTATATATATTAATTATTAACCACTTGGTGATATCTAGGAATTTTATAGTTTGTTTATTAACCATATAATATAAAAATACAAAGAGACATGTTAATGACAAACTATTTAACTAAGAGTTAATTCTAAAATATATGGTTAATATAGTGACATAAACCTAAATAAAACTTATTAGTTGAATTTTTTTAGACCTATATGAACCTTACCCTATAAATAAATCATTTATAAGACATTAGAAACCAAAAATGAATTTATTATAAAATAATATTACAAGCTTTTCCTAAAGTGACCCTCACATCTTTTATAAATCAGAAATTTCCCTTCTCTTAATTTAACACCTCGAAATCCTTTTATCTCAACCAATACCTTCCCAAATATCCTCCCAACAATTCTATCATCATCTTATAGTCCTTCCTTTGTTCATAAATCCATACTATGGAGCCCTTTTGATGAAATCAAAAGGAAGAACTTGAAGAAGAGGTGAATATTTCATCACCTCTTTCAAGTTCTTTTCTTATTCCACTACCTCTTTCTTTCTTTGTTTCAATTATAAAATAATAAATCAAGAATATTCTATATAATGTGATTTTATTATAAAACTTTTACAACCATATTCATTATTCTATCCATCAAATTAATAACAAAGTCACCATACGTGCGTACGTACGGCTTACCATCTCCACGTCATGGTGTAGTTTGTTATTCAAACACATTATTATATGGATGGGTATAATAATGATGTATAATTGATTTAAATAATAAATATAACATTTTAACGATTATGTTTATATATTATATAGCATTTAATTATATACAATTTCACCTTCAATTGAATAATCTTGTCGCTCGTGCATACGTACGGATTACCGTCTCCATGAACGCGATGAGATTCATTCCCCATCATAATAATTCAAGAATAATTCTTATTTGATGATTAAAAATAATTTTTAAGAACAGAATATCATTCTAGAAATGAATCAAATACATCCTATCCATTACAAACATGACTTACGTAACAAAATATATAAAATAAAACGAATCTGTGAACACATGAAACGATGATAATACTAAAATATTATTAACAATGTAATATTAGAAGATCACATATGATATAAAATTTACTTATATGGTTCTTGAATAATTTAATAACAATTATTTAACTATTATACAGGAGGTTAAAGTACCACCGACCAAGTAAAAGTACAAGGTAAGGTTTAATTTTACAATATCTTTATTATCCGAGGTTGTTTTTACGCAAGTATCTACTGGGAACTCTTTATCATCCACATATGTGTTTCCGTAAAAATATAATTTAAAAAATTATTACTATTTACTATACTATTGTTTAATGTCAAATATACCCTTATTTGACCATATATGTTTTGAAAGGAATCTTTTCACCATTTTCCAAACAATTTACTTTATGAACTTTTCGACAAAATTAAGGTAAGAATGTCTTTTTTTAACTTATATGGCAGGTGTGGATATTTTCTTCCGTTATATCACCTTCTAATCTTCCCATAAAAACTTATAAGAATATTTTCAAAATAAATGTTTTCTTTTATAATTATATGACTTTTAAATGATTTCAAAATAGAGAGAGATATTTCTCTAAAAGAGTTTTGATTTCATCTAAGCCAACATCCTTTAATGAATTTGAAGCTTTTTTGAAGTTGATTTATTATGATAAAAGAATTCCATATTGTATTGAAGGTTATGTGATATGTTTGACTATGGATGTGTTATTTTTACACATTTCATGGTTTATGGATAAAGTACTGACATTTCGTAAGCTATTTTTAATACAAATGTTTATGTTATGTTTAAACCTTTTCTTATAAAGAATGCATTGGACATAGTATGTGACGTGTGTAGCTTTCTATAGCTTCTTGATGCATCGTAAGGTCTCATGAGACAAACTAGTGTCCTGGAACAAGGCCTTGACCAAATCTTATTTATAGTCTTGGAACATGGCCTTGACTATGTGGTTATGATGTTTGGAATTATGCATTCAATTATTATAAAAGTGGCTATTGATATTTCATGTGATTATTCATCTAGTAGAATATCCATGTGAATAAGTAAATGGAATTATTTGATTTTATATTTTCCATATTATGCTGATGTTTATGTTTAAAAGGATTTTGTTTTAGACTTATACTTTACCTTAAATGAAAGTTCTTATTTATGAGAGATTCCTCTATGTTGTTATACTTACTAAGCATATGAGCTCACCCGTTTTTATGTTTTATTTTTTGTTGGATGTGAAGAAGTAGTTAATGGTTGACCTACAAGGATAGGCTATATATATCAATTTGTTAAAATAGGGAGAAAATGTTGTTCTTGTTTTTATTTCATGATGTAATGAAAAACTTATGAATGTATCTATTAATTATAAGGCTAATAAAATGATCGGTCTTTAGGTATTTGATCCCTTGTGATCAAGAAAATGTTATGTAATAATGCACAGAATCAGGGTAACAGGGTTCGGGGTGTTACAGTTAGAATCATTGGAAGTTTAGTAGAAACCATGGAAACTATATTTTGAAAAACTCTAATCAGAGAACATTTCCCTAAGATATACTTTGAGGATTAGTATAGAAGAACATACTAGAATTTTGGTATTGTAGGGATTTTGTGTGCTTTCAAAGAAATACATCCCTGTCTAGATAAGAGTAGGTAGATACAGCTCTGGAAAATATGTACATAGGGGTAAAATACAAAAACACTGCTTTAATATAGACTTTAATGGGAGCTGGTACACGACAACGAGCCTTGCGGCACTATTGGTTACGACACTCATGGGGATATGATTAGGATAACTCTCATTTTCATTACAATCCATTATAGAGGGTTTATGAGTATATAATTCCACAAATAAAACATTTTTTGGATTATGTTTTATATCAATAAACTCTTCAATTTATGTTAACTGTTTTCCATGTTTGGAATTATGTATTGTGATTCATAAACTAATTTATTGAATTCCATTGTTTAAAAATGGCGCCTAGTGGGAGTAATGGAAACCATATCAATGCATGCCATCCATTTAGGGATTTCCCTCCTACTCAAGATAATTATAGTGGAGCTGGTGAAACAACTTCTGCTGATCAGCTTATCACCATACTGGGACAACACACTCTGGTTATGAATAACGAACTTACTCGTATGGAGCACACTGATCCACATAGTAGAGGATCAATGTTAGAACGATTTATGAGGCCACAAACACCAACATTCAATGGGACTAAAAATAATTATATAGCTGAGCAATGGATAAGTTCCATAGAGTGATGCATATCAATGATGGTCATTGATTCAAAACACAAAGGAAGATGATGAAGTATCAAATATAGAATAGAGGGAGTTTAATGAGATTTTATTAGAAAAATACTTTCCAGGTGACCATCACGAGGATATGGAAACAATATTTCTAGTTTTAAGGCAAAAGGAGGATGATAATGTCATAAAGTATAAGGATTACAATACAAGGTTTGCAAGGCATGATGCATATTATATATGTAACCCATGGAGTAATATTGATCGATTCTTTGATGGGATAAAACCATTTCTCCGATGAGCATTAGTCTCACAATCCTTCTTATCATACGAAAATATTTTCCCTTGTGCTACAATACAAAATAAATTCTCTAAGTATTACGACATTAAAGAAAAGCAGGAGAAGAAGAGATCTGCTAAACACTATGGAAATAGAAATAAGGGGAAGAAGGAAAAGTTAAATATCTATTCTGCAATAAATGTGGGAAGAAAACCCCCGATACGTGCCTAAAGGGAATATGAATCTATTAAAGGTGTGGTGAAAAAGGCCAAAAAACTCATGATTTAAGGGGAAGAAAGAGGCTGTCAATGTTGAATGCTATAATTGTAGAGAAAAGGGAAATTATGCAAATGAATGTCCTAACTGCCAAGGGAACATACCTTAGAAAGGACAAGGGAGCAAGGCCAAGCTTATGTGATTATTACTGTTGAGGATGAAGTTCCAAAAGACAGTGTGGAAGGTATTTTAATAGTTTCCTCAAGTTTAGAAAATGATTTATTTGATTCTAGATCATCGCATTGTTTCATAACTTCCCAGTTTTCTATGAAAATTAGATATTTTAAAGTTGATTTTAAAAGGGATTTTTCAGTCAAAACTCCTAAGGAATGTATCATTGCTACACGGTTTTTGGAATTAGTTCCCATTAGGGCAAATAAATTTTCTGTATCTTGTGATCTCATTATCATACCCATGATTTAATTTGATATAATCCTTGGTATGGATTGGATTTTGGATGATGATGAAAAACTTTATTATAAGAAGTAGGAGGTTACAATTCTCAATGATGATAAGGAGTACATTATCTTTGGAGAAAACATGTCACCACCTAATTCTTATCAAGATCCACCCCTAGTAGCTCTACTAAATTCATTTATTGGGGAGGAAGATAATGAAATAACTATGGGTGAATAAATGAATGTTCAAATATAGGATTTACATATTGTGCATGAATATATAGATGTGTTTCGAGATGATGTACCTAGACATCCTCTAGATTGAGAAATTTAGTTTTCCATTGGTATAATTCCGGGTTCAAGGACCATATCGAAGACCCCTTTATAGAATGGCCACTGTGGAATTAGTTGGACTAATGAAACAACTAGAGTAATTAATTACGAAAGTATTTATTCTCCCTAGTGTTTCTCTATAGGGAGCCCATGTTCTATTTGTTATGAAGAAAGATGAATCTATGAGGTTTGGCATTGACTACAGGGAGATCAATGCTATAACAATAAAGAACAAGTATCACCTACCTCACATTGAAGATTTATTTGACCAAATTAATGGAGCTCAATATTTTTCAAAGATTGACCTTCGATCTGGATATGATTAGTCGTGTGTGAAGAAAGAAGACATTCTGAAAACAACATTTTAAACCAGGTACGGTCATTATGAGTTTACAGTAATGCCTTTAGGATTGAATAATGAACCCTCTGTCTTCATAGATCTAATAAATAGAGTTTTCAAGGAATATATTTATAACTATTTAGTGGTATTTATTGATGATATTTTGTTATACTCAAAAATATATGAAGATAATGAAAATCACATGCACATTATCCTAAGGACTCTTAGAAGAAATCAATTATATGGGAAATTTAGCAAGTGTGAATTCTGGTTTTAGGAGATTTCTTGTCTTTGCCAAATTTTCTCTAAGGGTGGAATTTATGTTGATCCTTCAAAGAAAAAGGCAATCCATCAATGGCCAACACCGACCAGTATAACTGAGGTATGCAATTTTATTGGTTTAGCAGGTTATTATCGATGTTTCGTCCAGAATTTTGCCATGTTGGCTAACCGGTTAACCAAGATCACAAGTAAATGGGTTAAATTTGTTTGAAAAAAATAGTGTGAAGAATGTTTTGAAAAACTGAAAAAAAATATTAGTCATCGCTCTTATCATGACTCTACCATAAGAGAACGATGGGTTTGTTGTTTATACTGATTCTTCAAAGAATGGACTTGGTCGTGTCCTTTTGCAGAATGAAAGAGTTATTTCCTATGCATCACGACATCTTAAAATTTATGAAACAACTATCCCACTCATGATCTTGAGTTATCATATGTAATCTTTACACTGAATATATGGAGACACTATCTCTATGGAGAAAAAATGTGAGATTTATACTGATCACAAGAGTTTGAAGTATATTTTCCCACAAAAATGTCTCGACATGAGGGAAAGGTGATTGCTTAAACTACTGAAGGATTATGATTTCACAATACACTACCACTTAGGGAATGAAAATAAGGTGGAAGATTCTTGGAGTAGATTGGATCATGGAGTTTTAAACAAGATTAGAATATAAAGGCATCCTATTTTCATGGAACTAGTAAATATGTATATGTGAATAACCATGGAGGGTGAAAAATCAATTCTTTTTCAAATGGTTTCCAAAACATCTTCACTAGAATGTATAAAGAGTTCTAAGACTAATGATGAAGAGTTTCAAAAGAAGAATAAAGCTTTGAATGATGGGAGATTGAGTGACTTCACTTATGAAGATGGGATTTTGAAATTTGGGAAGAGACTTTGGGTTCCCGAATTACCTGATCTAAAAAGGGAATTGTAGGATGATGCTCATAGTTCCAATTTTTGAATAAACCTTTGTAGCAATAAGATGTATAGATATTTGATGTAACATTTTTTTTGGGACAACATGAAGAAGGATATTGCTGATTTTGTGTCAATATGGATGATTTATCAACAAGTGAATGCTATAAGGCAACATATTGGAGGAGTAATGCAACCTCTTTCCCTACATGAGTGGAAATGGAATAATTTGTGATGGGCTTTTTCATAGGGATACCAAAGAACCATAGTATAAATGATGAAATATGGGTCATTGTTGATTGTATTACCAAGTAAGCACATTTTCATGCTATAAGAGAAGATTTACCATTTGAATGTATGGTAAGAGTATATATTAATGAAGTTGTAAGACTTCATGGAGTACCCCTATCTATTTTTTCTGATCATGATCCCTATTTTGCATCATGATTCTGGAAAAGTTTTCAGAAGGCCCTAGATACTGAACTACGTTTGGGCACTGCCTACCACCATCAAACTGATGGAAAATCAGAACAGACTATTCAAACTTTAGAAGACATGTTGAGATCTTCCTCACTTGACATTCAAGGTACGTGGGATCAATATTTAACTCTGGTAGGATTTTCCTATAAAACTCGATTCCATTAAAGTATTTAGATGTCACCACATGATGTGTTATATGTCAAGAGATATCACACACCAACATGATGGGATGTTGTTGGTAATAGAAAACTCGTAGTCCCTAAACTTGTGAGGAAACAATAGAAAAGGTGATTTTTATCCAAACCCACATCAAAGCTCCCCAATGTTGGAAAAAGAGCAATGCCGATAACCTAAGGATGGATTTGGAATTTCAAGTAGGAGACTATGTTTTCTTGAAGGTATCTCCATGGAAGAGTGTTATAAATTTCAATAAGAAGGGTAAATTGTGTCCCATGTATTTTAGACCATTCTAAATTCTAGAACGAATTGGAGTTATAGCTTATCGTTTTGAAACGCCTCCAAGTCTCTCCAAAGTTCACAATGTATTCCACATGTCACTGTTGAGAAAATACATGTCTGACCCAACTCATATACTCACTTATGAGGAAATTGAACTAGGAACTGATCTGTCTTATTGTGAAGAGCTTGTCAAAATTCTTGATACCAGAGAACAAGTGTTGAGAAATCGAACAACTCGTCTGATTAATGTTCTATGGAGAAACCATAAGATAGAAAAAGGAAACATGGTAACCTGTGGAACTTATGTGGAAAAACCACTCGAATATTTTTATGCAGTAATATTCTTGAAATTTCGAGGACTAAATTATTTTAAGGAGGGGAGAATGTAATACCCCAATCTTTAACAGTATGTTTACCATTGAATAATGAAATATCTTGCATTGTACGCAACTTCGAGATTTTAACACACCACAACCAATGAAACTAGATGTTATGAATATTAATACCCACTTTTTGAAGTTTTAAAAATTTTATTTTCAAAATGGACTTCATTTTTGGATTTGGAATATTGAAATTACTTAGGGTGAATTTTTGGTATTTTTCTGAAAACCTTCAATTTTTGATGAATAGTAAAAAAACACCGCGTTATTGGTTAAAACCGGCTATTTATTTTAAAATTATTTATTTTATTTAAATTTATTTTAGGCCAAAATAGATATATAATACCTATATATGTTCAATGTAATTAATTGGATTCATATTATAATAAGCTTAGATATTAAATAATTTTGTTATACTCTTTATCGTTTTTTACCCACTTCCTAGGAGCATTTGCAAATTTGCAAAAAAAAAATTACTGTTTCTGTGGGTTGATTTTTAAAAATCTAAGAGACTTTGTTAATATCAATAAGTAAAATTTGGTTCAATAATATTAAAATTATTTTTAGTGAATAGTAACTTTTGATTTTTATTTACTGTAGTTAAAAGTCAATATGGAAATTAAGGGTAAAAATGATATCATTATTACCCTAACACATGTCATAATTTTATTGTATAAGTGTAATTCAACCAAAAAAACCTTAGGAATATAATATGATCCCCTTTGGTCCACTTGGATTGGATTATGACATTTATTATTGTTTTATTTAATGAAGAGTTAAAAAAGTAAAATTCAATGTTTAATAACTAAACCATTTTTAATATCGGGTTACACACAATATAAATTCAACTATAAATATTCATTAGAAAGATAAAAACATTTCCTATATAATGGTATTTTATTTATAATTTTTAGACTTTAAATTATTTAAATTATTTATTACACAATGATGATGAAGTAATTACCATCCTAAAGAAAGATTAAATTAATTGAAATTATAAATTTCTAAATAAATGTTATTTGAGATTTTTGATGAATTACAATAATTTTTTAGGTTAATAATAATTTTTAGGGTTTATTAAATAATATATTTTTGAAGTAATCATGCTACTATGATTTAAAAAAAATACTAAATAGTTTCAAAATTGACATAATTGATTATATTTCAAAAAAAGACTATATTATTAATGGATATAAGATTCTTAAAAATATAAGGTTCAACCAAAGGACATAGATAAAGTGATATATATTAATAGTGAACCACCTGTGTATTATTGAAATTTTATAGTATGTTTATTAACCATATAATATAAAAATACAATGAGAATTGGTAAATGGAAAACTATTTAACTAAGAGTTAAATCTAAAAGATAAGGTTAATATGGTGACTTAAACCGGTCTAAAACCTATTGGTTGAATATTTTCAACCCATATTAACATTAGAATCTAAATAAATCATTTTTAAGCCACTAGAAAACGAAAATAATTTTTATATAAAATAATATTTCAAGATTTTCCTAAAGTGACCCTCACCTCTATTATAAAAGGTCACTTCTACTTATCTTAATTTCACACCTCCATTGCCTTTTGGCTCAGCCAACCCCTACCCAAATTTCCACCAAACGTTCCTATATTCATCCTAGAGGCCTTCTATTGGTAAAAAAGCAAACATGTAGAGCCATTTTGATCAAACCAAAAGGAAGAACCTGAAGAAAAGGTAAATATTTCATCACATCTTTCAATTTATTTTCTTCTTCCACTTAATATTTCATTGTTGTTCTCATTATAAAATAATAACTCTAATGACTTCTATATAATGTGATGTTATAACAATACTCTTTCAAACATATTCATTATTCTATCTATCATATGAATGAAAAAGTTACCATACGTGCGTACGTACGGCTTACTGTCTCCACATCGTGGTGTAGTTTCTTATTCAAACATTTCATTATTTGGATGGGTATAATAATGATGTATAATTGATTTCAATAATAAATATAACTTGTTAATTATTTGTTATCTATGATATAAAATTCAATTATATACGATTTAACCTTCAATTGAATGACATTGTCGCTCGTGCGTACGTACGGATTACAGTCTCCAAGAACGCAATGAGATTCATTCCCTATCGTAATTATTCAAAAATAATTTCTATCTGATGATTAAAAATAATTTTTATGAACTTAATATCATTCTAGATTTAATTAAAAACATCCAATCCATAACAAACATGAATTACGTAACAAAACGTATAATGGAAAACGAATCAGTTAACACCAGAAACGACAATAATACTAAAATGTTATTAACAAAACAATATTAGAAGATCACATATGATATAATATTTACTTATATGGTTCTTGTATAATTTAATAACAATTATTTAACTATTATACAAGAGTTTAATGTGCTCTCGACTAAGAAAATTTACAATTTAAGGGGTAATTTCTTAATATATTTATTTGTTTTTACGTAAGTATCCACTAAGACCACTTAATAATCCAGATTTGGGTTTTCATAAAAATGTAATTCAAAACATTTTTACTATTTAATAATCCATAGGATAAATTCATTTATACCCTTATTTGACCATATATGTTCTTAAAATGAATATTTCGGTCGTTTTCCAAATAATGTACTTTATGACCTTGTCGACAAAATTAAGGTATGGATGTATTTTTTAATTTATACGACATGTGTTTCTATTTTACACCGTTATATCATCATCAAATCCTCTCATACAATCTTATAAGAATATTTTCAAAATAAATTTTTTCTTTTATAACTATATGACTTTAAATTATTTCGGAATAGAAATAGATATTTCTCTAAAAAATTATTGATTTCATCTATGTCAAGATCCTTTGATGGATTTTAAACCATCATGAAGTTGATTTATTATGATGAAAAACTTCGATATTGCATTGAAGGTAATGTGATATATTGGATTGTGGATATGTTATTTTTGCACCATTCATGGTTTATGGATAAATTATTAACATTTATTATGCTTGTTTTAATAAAAAGGTTTATGTTTTTAACCTTTTAATTTGAGGAACGTATTGGACTTAGTATGTGATAGGTGGAGCTCCTTATAGCTCATCGATGCAACGGTATGTCTAATGAGAGAAACAAGTGACTTGGAACAAGGCCCTGAAAAAATATTATTTTTAGTCTTGGCACAAATTCTTGACTATGTGGTTATAAAGTCTAGCATT
Source organism: Viscum album (assembly GCA_963277665.1). Lineage (NCBI taxonomy): Eukaryota > Viridiplantae > Streptophyta > Magnoliopsida > Santalales > Viscaceae > Viscum > Viscum album. Next base: position 1,079,619,573 of record OY728153.1, on the reverse strand, counting down.
ATGCATTCCATCATAATGAAAGTGGCTATTGATATTGCAAGTGATTATTCTACTAGTAGAATATCCATGTGAATAATTGAATGGAATTATTTGATTTTACCTTTTCTATGTTATGCTTATGTTTATGTTTAAAAGTCTCTTGTTTTAGTCTTATATATTTCCTTAAATGTTTATGCTTATTTATTAAAGTTGTTGCTATATTGTTATCCTTATTGAGTATATGAGATCACCCCGTTCTATGTTTTATTTTTCCCAGGATGTAAAGAGTTATTTAATGGCTGAACTACAATGATATGATATAGATATAAGTGTCTTAAAAAGGGGAATTTTTTTTGATGTTTATATTTCATGATGTAATGAAAAACTTATGAATGTATCTAGTACTTCCAAGGATACTAAACTAATCGGTCTTTCAGGATTTGATTCCTTATGATCATTCCAATGTTATATAATAATGCACCGACTCTGGGTAACTGGGGTTAGGGGACTACATTCCTCACTATTTAAAATTATACCTTTTAACAAGGGCACCATCATAGATGGTAGGATACTCAGGTTCTAGCCTTTAGGGTTTCCCCATCTTTTTTTACATCAATTATTCTTGGGATAATATGGGTAACTCCAATGACTCATTTGCTTGCACTAGTAAGTTGAAAATCTCAAAATTATTCTTAAAAAGTGGTGCAAAAAGAAATCTGACATAATAGATAAAGTCATTAAGGGTTTGGAAAAAGAGTTGACTCTTATTCAAAATAATAACAACATATCCAGATTTAATACTGACCCCCAAAATAAAATCAATATTTCTGCTAAATTAATCTCCTTGATCAACATTAAGGATAACATAAAGAATCAAATTTCCCAAGCTAAATGGCTCAATGATGGTGACAAGAACACCGAAATTTACAACTCCCCCCAAATAGCTAGGAAATCTAGTAGGCCTCTCTCCTGCTTAAGGGTTGAGGGTAACCTCATTAATATGGAAGAAGGGATTGCCAACCATGTTGTCACTTATTTCACTAACATTTTCAATGGCCCCAATACCAACAAAGAAACTTTATCTAAAAAAATTCCGAACATGGTTACTTTTGAGGATAATCGTTTACTTAACGACATCACTCTTGATTCTAAAATTAAAGACACTGTTTTTGGCCTTATTCATGATAGTTCCCCTGGACCTTATGGCTTTAATAACTGTAACACCCTGAGATTTTATGAAAAATATTATTTTCATTAATGTCTTGTGTTGTATTCTACACCAACATTACCTTGCGCTATACGCAACACCGTATTAGCTTGCAGTATACGCAACACTATTCTTGGAGCGTGTTACACACAATTTTGATAATAGTTATTCTACGCAACATTGAGTATATATATATATATTAAATGTATAAATGAAATATGGTTTTATTCTGTTATAAGAAACAACGAAGGATTCTTTCACAACACGCAACCCTGACTTGGCTTGCATTACACGCAATCGCGACCTTCCTCGATAGCATGTGTTGTACGCAATACCGGGTTTTAATAAACAATGATATATTATTATAATATTGTCATGAACTAGACGTTATGAATAGTATTAACTAAAATTTGAATTTTATAACATTATTATTCATCATACACATTTTCTAGAACATTGTATAAGAACAAAATAAATTTTTCGGGTAAAATAAGTATTTTTCAAAAAATGCAGTTTTGCCGCCTTTTGATGGTGCACCCATATTAAATCTAGTTGTTGACATGTTTATATGTTCAATTTGACAAAATAAAATTCTTCTTTTGAATCAGGATGTAAAAATTTACATTAGATAAAGTTTTGATATTTTTTCGATAACTTTCATATTTTAATGAATACTAAAAACACGCTATATTTTAATTAAAAACAACTTTTTTCATCATAATATCTTATGTGGTTAAATTATAATATTGAATGGTTTTAAAGTATAAATAGAATATATTTTTACCATTTAATATAATGTATGTCATTAGCATTGATTTTACCTTGAATTCGTAGGTTAAATCAATTCAATCTTTTGCAATGTTTTAAACAAAAACCCGTTTTTATTCGACAACGGGATTAATTTTAATTTAATTTCTGCAACTTCTGTGTATTGAATTTTAAAAAATGGATTCCATATTTTGAATCAGTGGGTCCAAATTATCTTAATAGGTTACTTTTTATTTTTGGGAATTATGAATAGTAACTACGTTAAATTTTATTTACCATAGTTAAAGGTAAATCGGGTAATTAAGGGTAAATATAATATTATAAAATTACCCTAACACATGCCAAAATTCTATTTTATGGCTAACAGTAAACCCATATCAACTATGGGTCAGATTAGATTCATTTTATGGACTTTTGATCATGAAAATAATTTAATTATTATTAAAACCAAAGAAAGTGACAACATGTCACTTTCTTAAATATTATAAGTATAATAATTTTAACTTAGTGATAAACATCATTAAACTTCGAACATGAATAGTATCCAGAAAGCTAACAAAATTATCAACATCATGAGAATTTATTTAGAGTTTTTTGGGATTAAATAGTTAACATTAATTGTGACACAATAGTGATGCAGAAATTATTTATCTAGTGAAAAATTAAGAATATAGTTTTTATTAAACTAATAGTGACCATAAAAGGCACAAAACCCTGACCAAAACTTATTTTTCATGTACATTTAAACTCTAATAATCCAATGGTCGAATATTTGACTATTTGGAGTCTTATAAAAACAATTATGACACTTATATTATTTTATTTTAAATGATGCCAAAGTTGTCACCTTCATAATTTAATAAATATAACAATTTAAATATTGTGATTTTAAGATTCTAAATTCGAGTAAAAGTATTATTGGGAAATTTAATATATGTATCTTCATAATAGGATTTTATTTTAAATTTTTATGCAACAAATAAGTGTATTAAATAATTATACAAAAATGATGTAGTAATTATTTTATTAAGAGATAAACCAAATAAATGGTTTTAAAAATAATAAAATAAATATTATATGAACTATTTAATGTGATCCACTAATTTTATAGATACATATGACCTTTTATTAATATATTAAATCTTTTAGTTCTAACATATCTTCTGTATATATTTTATTTAAATTCAAATAAATATATAGTGTCAAAATTGACACTATAGTTATTTTACAAAAATAACATATTATAAAATTGTTTAAAAATCAGAAAAATATTTAAAAATTATAAATTTAAATTTATATGGTCTATAATGTTATAAAGTAAACAATTATGGAAAATTCAAAACAAATAAGTAATTATTTGTTATAATGTAAAATTTAGAATTTTATTACCACAAATAAAATTAAATAGATTAAATAAGGATAAATCAAAATGATAAGGATTAAAATAAGATCCAAAAATGTCTAAATTTTATTGGTTGATGAGATTACAACCCTATCTAATCTAATCTTCGAACATGAGTCATTTTTGGAGGTTTTTATGTGGGGTTAGATTTATTATAAATTAATATTTTTAAGAATTCCAAAGGTGCCCCTATCCTCCCTTATAAAAGGGCACCTCCTCCCTCTCCTCCTCACACAACTTTTAGCCTTCAAGATCGGCCAACCCCTGCCAAAATCTCTTCTAAACTTCCCTAGAAAGATCCTAGAGGTTCTGGTCTTCCTCAAAGACCAATTTTAGTGCCCTAAGAAGAGGTCTCAAAGAGGCGCTTCAAAGAAGAGGAGGTTCAGACACTTATGAAGCAAATCAGACCTAAGGTAAGGGAAATATCACAATCTCATTTTTATCCGAGATTGTTTATAATTTGGTATTTAATGGGGTGTATTTTATCATCCAAATCCATGTTTCTTCAATATGTAATTTTATTTCCATCCACCTACAATTGTTTAAATCCAAATTTACCCTTCGGTGAGTTTTTAGTAAAAGATATGAAAGGAATCTTTTGTCATTTTTCGTACGAGGTACTTTTTGAATTTTCCGACAAAAGTACGAGAAGAATGTTTTTTTAGCTTATACGACATGAATGTATTTTTAAAACATTATTCCCAAGAAACATCCTTTTACAAGTTTTCAAGTTTATTTTTAATCAACTTCTTTTAGTTTAAAGTTGTATGACATGTTAAGAAAGGAAAAATGTTTTTGAAGAAGAAAGGATATTTTCCTCAAGAATGGAGTTCAAGTGTTTTATCAAAATTATTTTCCATCTAAGATAATAAAGGGTTCTGTTTTTATCCCTATTATTACATTGATTTGATTATGTTGTGATGGAATTATTTTTATTAATTCCTTTATCTTATATGAATTGTTTTATGATGTCATGATGTTTAAGATTCCCATTTGTATTACATGGGTTATGCAATGATGTATGATTTATGATTTTGTGGCACACATAATAATGGTATAATTATGATATGGGTGGGACCTATATCTCCCTCCAATTCATTGGGTAATGATTTTATATCTCATGAGATAGACATGGCTGGAACGGTAGGTTATACCGGTTCAGTGAAACAGGACTGAAACGAGGGTGACTCGGTTCAGAAAGGGACTTTGTCCACTAAGATAGTCTTGGCAATGAGTCTTGACTAACAAGAAATTATTCTCTATGATTATGTGTGAATTCCACAAAGTTTCATGTTTTAAGTTATGATTATTGTGATTACATTTCAGTGCCATGATTTACCCCATGTTATGAAATTATGATCTCTTTTGCAGGTTAAGATTTCCAAAAGTTATGTGCTTATGTATATGATGTGATTGATATTTATTTTGTTTACCCTTACTGAGCATTTGAGCTCACCCTTTTATGTTTTCTTTTCCCCAGGATATAAAGAAAGGTTTTAGGTATAATAAAAAGGAAGATCTTTATGGGAGATGTTGAAGATCTTTCACCAGGATTAGAGGATTATATTCCAAGTTTCCAAAGACACTAAACTATTACAGTCCTTGTGTGTGTGTTTTTGTTATGTACTATGTATTCCGCAAATGTAATGTAATGTCAATGTACGTCAAGCTTCGGGTCTCTACAGTTGGTATCAGAGGAAAGGTTTAGTCAACCTTTGGAAACTAGGATGCGAAAATGTTAGTGAGATCACTAGAGATATTTCTAAGGTATGTCTAGGGATGTCCCTAAGGATATGTATACGTATAGGATATAGTCCTAGAACTATGGTAATAGTATTAGATTAAACCAAAGATGTAAGATATTGAAGTTACTCCCCCTTTATTATGTTTTTTGCCTCTCACACTATTCTTTTTGGGTTTTAAAAAATGGCTGGAAACAAGATGATTCACGATAATGGAGGATATGATGGAAAATGGAATGATATTCTTCATGAGAATCCAATTGAAATGGGATTTGAAAGTCTAAAAATCATTATTATGCCGAATCAGCAATCTCATAATATGATCAATAAAGTAAAATTTGGTATGTTTCCGGACTCGGCTAATAAGAGAAAGATGGAGTTTCATGATGATCATAGAGGAAAGAAAGTTCAATTTCCCCTATGTAAATCATGTGGGAAGAGGCATCAAGGAGAATGTTTCAAAGGAACTGGAAGATACTTTGGTTGTGGAAAAGAAGGACACAAAGCCAGTAAGTGTAAAGGAAAAGGTTCAGTTAACACCAGGGATGAGGATAATGGTATTGCTACGACATCAGCAATGGTTAAATGTTTTAAATGTGGAATGTATGGGCATTATGAAAACCAATTCCCTAAGGGAAAGTCTCATGAAGAGAATCAGTATGGTCGTATGGGTATTATTTATGTGGATGATGATGAAGAGACTACAAATGATATGTGAGATGAAAGAATTGTTGAAGCTCGGTCAATGGATTAAGAATGTAGTGAAATGATTACATGTTTATCATGTGTAATATTGTATAAGTAATCTCATGCTACTATGGAATAAAGAGACATCTATGGATTGTTACACTGTTGTCTTTCCTTGAGTTTTGAAAGTGTATGATTAATGTTACCAGTATCCATGAAAAGTTATTCAGAAATTTTGGAATGTAGATGACATTAGCATAATGAAGGGATAAGGAGAAAATTAAATGTTTGATAGTATTCATGAGATCATGAATGATATAAGGAGAAGGTTATATCATTGTTTGAGTATATAGAATTTTTGGATTTTGGTATTTGGAAAGAGTTAACTTTTGACAGCATTCATGTTTTCACTAAGGTTCAATGGGTATTCATTCTTCAAGAGAATATATGATTAAGGTATTCACATGTTTGTAATTTGACCAACAAGATATATCTTAGGATATATGGGGGATAAATGATGGCATTCACGTGATTGTTCTGTGACATTTCAAGTAATCGTTTTATTTATACTATGAGCTTGGACCGAATTATTTTAGATAAGCCTAAAGATTAGAATGGATAAAACGTCTTTTTGTTATTATTGATGGGATGTTATAGTAATATAGCTTTAGAAAAAGGACAACCTGCAGGACGGGCGATAGCCCATCGCGTCGGACAAGGCTGTGGGAATCAAACCCACAACCGAAGTGCGACTGGCCTTTATCGCCTACCACTGGCCTACAGGAAGTCCCTGTTTAGTAGAAACTAGTTTTATTATATTAAGCAGTATGATATATGAAGTATAAGTCCATTTTAGGAACCATATATGATTAATCTCACTATAGAATGACTTATGTATATTTAATAACTTTTTCTAACCTTTTGTTTGAGAAAGATGGAATGACCCGTCATTCTATCACATGATCTGCTAACACTTCACGAATAACAAATTCAACTTCATTTATTTAAGAGATTTTTCAAAGCACAAACAACAGTGAGATTGTACCAAAATAATGTAAGTATTTATTCTAATTCAAATTCTTCAACTTTAGGGAAATGATCTTGAAAACCAAAAATGTTGTCATAGTGCTCTTATATCTGATTAATCAGATGGTACCTTATATCATCACAAATTTATGGCTTTGTTATTGTTGGATTTTTCATAACCATGTCCTCTACCACTCTCCATCAGAACATGATGGTTATATTTCTCTTCCATGTCCATATTTTCACCTATGTTCTCCTATGTGGATACCCAGTGATTAGTTAACTTGGGTAACCATTACGTTTTATACTTTAGTTTTTAAAGATAAGTTTTGGTAATCCTTTTTAAGATGTGGGATTCTATCAAAGAAACTTTCAAATAGTAAACCATTTATAACCCCGATGAATTTCGAGGGTGAAATTAATTTTAAGGGGGGTAGAATGTAACACCCCAAGATTTTATGAAAAATATTATTTTCACTAATGTCTTGTGTGGTATTCTACACCAACATTACCTTGTGCTATACGCAACACCGTATTAGCTTGCAGTATACGCAACACTATTCTTGGACTATGTTACACACAATTTTGATAATAGTTATTCTACGCAACATTGAGTATATATATATATATACATATTAAATGTATAAATGAAATATGGTAGGATTCTGTTATATGAAACAACGAAGGATTATTTCACAACACGCAACCCTGACTTGGCTTGCATTACACGCAATCGTGACCTTCCTCGATTGCGTGTGTTGTACGCAATACCGGGTTTTAATAATCAACGATATATTATTATAATATTGTCATGAACTAGCCGTTATGAATAGTATTAAGTAAATTTTGAATTTTATAACATTATTACTCATCTTACACATTTTCTAGAACATGGTATAAGAACAAAATAAAATTTTCGGGTAAAATAAGTATTTTTCAAAAAATGCAGTTTTGCCACCTTTTGATGGCGCACCCACTTTAAATATAGTTTTTGACATGTTTATATGTTCAATTTGACAAAATAAAATTCTTCTTTTGAATCAGGATGTAAAAATTTACATTAGATAAAGTTTTGATATTTTTCTGATAACTTTCATATTTTAATGAATAGTAAAAACACCATATATTTTAATTAAAAACAACTTTTTTCATCCTAATATCTTATGTGGTTAAATTATAATATTGAATGGTTTTAAAGTATAAATATAATATATTTTTACCATTTAATATAATGTATGTCATTAGCATTGATTTTACCTTGAATTCGTAGGATAAATCAATTCAATCTTTTGCAATGTTTTAAACAAAAACCCGTTTTTATTCGACAACGGGATTAATTTTAATTTAATTTCTGCAACTTCTGTGTATTGAATTTTAAAAAATGGATTCCATATTTGGAATCAGTGGGTCCAAATTATCTTAATAGGCTACTTTTTATTTTTGGGAATTATGAATAGTAACTACGGTAAATTTTATTTACCATAGTTAAAGGTAAATCGGGTAATTAAGGGAAATATAATATTATAAAATTACCCTAACACGTGCCAAAATTCTATTTTATGGCTAAAAGTAAACACATATCAACTAAGGGTCGGATTAGATTCATTTTATGTACTTTTGAACATGAAAATAATTTAATTATTATTAAAACCAAAGAAAGTGACAACATGTCACTTTATTAAATCATATAAGTATAATAATTTTAACTTAATGATAAAACATCATTAAACATCAAACATGAATAGTATAAAGAAAGATAACAAAATTATCTACATCATGAGAATTTATTTAGAATTTTTTGGGATTAAATAGTTATCATTAATTGTGACACAATAGTGATGCAGAAATTATTTATCTAGTGAAAAATTAAGAATATAGTTTTTATTAAACTAATAGTGACCATAAAAGGCACAAAACCCTGACCAAAACTTTTTGGTCATGTAAATTTAAACTATAATCATACAATGGTCAAATATTTGAACATTTGGAGTCTTATACAAGCAATTATGACACTTATATTATTTTATTTTAAATGATGCCAAAGTTGTCACCTTCATAATTTAATAAATATAACAATTTAAATATTGTGATTTTAAGATTCTAAATTCGAGTAAAAGTATTATTGGGAAAGGTAATATATTTACCTTCATCATAGGATTTTATTTTAAGTTTTTATGCAACAAATAAGTGTATTAAATAATTATACAAAAATGATGTAGTAATTATTTTATTAAGAGATAAACCAAATAAATGGTTTTAAAAATAATAAAATAAATATTATATGAACTATTTAATGTGATCCACTAATTTTATAGATACATATAACCTTTTATTAATATATTAAATCTTTTAGTTCTATCATATCTTCTGTATATATTTTATTTAAATTCAAATAAATGAATAGTGTCAAAATTGACACTTGTTATTTTATAAAAATAACATATTATAAAATTGTTTAAAAATCACAAAAATATTTAAAAATTATAAATTTAAATTTTTATGGTCTATAATGTTATAAAGTAAACAATTATGGAAAATCCACAACAAATATGTAATTATTTGTTATAATTTAAAATTTAGAATTTTATTACCACAAATAAAATTAAATAGATTAAATAAGGATAAATCAAAATGATAAGGTTTAAAATAAGATCCAAACATGTCTAAATTTGATTGGTTGATGATATTACAACCCTATCTAATCTAATCTTCGAACATGAGTCATTTTTGGAGGTTTTTATGTGGGGTTAGATTTATTATAAATTAATATTTTTAAGAATTCCAAAGGTGCCCCTCTCCTCCCTTATAAAAGGGAACCTCCTCCCTCTCCTCCTCACACAACTTTGAGCCTTCAAGCTCGGCCAAACCCTGCCAAAATCTCTTATCCACTTCCCTAAAAACATCCTAGAGGTTCTGGTCTTCCTCAAAGACCAATTTTAGTGCCCTAAGAGTAGGTATCAAAGAGGCGCTTCAAAGAAGAGGAGGTTCGGACACTTACGAAGCAAATCAGACCTAAGGTAAGGGAAATATCCCAATCTCATTTTTATCCGAGATTGTTTATACTTTGGTATTTACTGGGGTTTATTTTATCATCCACATCCATGTTTCTTCAATATGTAATTTTATTTCCATCCACCTACAATTGTTTAAATCCAAATTTACCATTCGGTGAGTTTTTAGTAAAAGATATTAAAGGAATCTTTTGTCATTTTTCGTATGAGGTACTTTTTGACTTTTCTGACAAAAGTACGAGAAGAATGTTTTTTTAACTTATACGACATGAATGGATTTTTAAAACATTATTCCCAAGAAGCATCCTTTACAAGTTTTCAAGTTTATTTTTAATCAACTTATTTTAGTTTAAAGTTGTATGACATGTTAAGAAAGGAAAAATGTTTTTGAAGAAGAAAGGATATTTTCCTCAAGAATGGAGTTCAAGTGTTTTATCAAAATTATTTTCCATCTAAGACAATAAAGGGTTCTGTTTTTATCCCTATTATTACATTTATTTGATTATGTTGTGATGGAATTATTTTTATTAATTCCTTTATCTTATATGAATTGTTTTATGATGTCATGATGTTTAAGATTCCCATTTGTATTACATGGGTTATGCAATGATGTATGATTTATGATTTTGTGGAACACATAAGAATGGTATCATTTTGAGATGGGTGGGACCTATATCTCCCTCTAATGCATTGGGTAAATATTTTATATCTCATGAGATAGACATGGCTGGAATGGTAGGTTATACTGGTTCAGTGAAACAGGACTGAAATGAGGGTGACTCAGTTCTGAAAGGGACTTTGTCCACTAAGATAGTCTTGGCAATCAGTCTTGACTAATAAGAAATGATTATCTATGATTATGTGTGAATGCCACAAAGTTTCATGTTTTATGTTATGATTATTGTGATTACATTTCACTACCATGATTTACCCCATGTTATGAAATTATGATCTCTTTTGCAGGTTAAGATTTCCAAAAGTTATGTGCTTATGTATATGATGTGATTGATATTTCTTTTGTTTACCATTACTGAGCATTTGAGCTCACCCTTTTATGTTTTCTTTTCCCCAGGATATAAAAAAAGGTTTTAGGTATAAGAAAAAGGAAGATCTTTATGGGAGATGTTGAAGATCTTTCACCAGGATTAGAGGATTATATTCCGAGTTTCCAAAGACACTAAACTATTACGGTCCTTGTGTGTGTGTTTTTTTTATGTACTAAGTATTCCTCAAATGTAATGTAATGTCAATGTACGTCAAGCTTCGGGTCTCTACAATAACAATTTTTACCAAAAACACCGGGATGTCATTCAAAATGATGTTTGTAACTTTGTCAGAACCGTCTTTGAAAAAGGGGTTATTCCTTATGGTCTAAACTCTCAATTTATCACTCTTATTACCAAAATTGAAAATGCTGATGAAATTCTCCTTTTCTGACCCATCGCCCACTTAAACTCTCTTTTTAAAATTATTACTAAGATCATTGCCAATTGACTCTCTGATATTATAAACAAAATTTTTTCTTGGAACCAGTTTGGCTTCATTAAAGGTTCATCTATACAAGATTTCAATTGTCTTTCCTCTGAATCCACTAATTTATTGAATAGAAACACCATAGGTGGAAATGTTTCTCTAAAATAGGTATTACTAATTCTTTTGACATGATTGACTGGGACTTTATTTTTAAAGTGCAATATAGTTTTGGTTTCAATGAAACTTTTTTCTATAGAATCAAAACCATTTTCAACTCATCCCACATTTCTATTCTTATTAATGGATCACTTAGAGGTTAATTTAAATGCTCCAAGGGCGTCAGACAATGAGACCCGCTCTCTACTATCATTTTTTCTACTGCGGATGACTTTCTTAGCAGATTTCTTACACTCAATCTTGATCAAGGAAAAATCAAACCGATTATTACCTCTAGGAATTTACATTCCCCTTACCATCTTCTTTATGACGATGATATCATTTTATTCCACCAGGGGGACAAAAGAAATATCAATAAGCTTAAATCTATCATCTCTCACTATGAAGAGGTGTCTAGTCAGCGTGTTAACTAGCATAAATCCTTTATATATTTTGGTAAAAAATTTCCCCCTCAACAGGAAAACTCATCTCGCCGATGTTTTAGGGGTTAAGAAAGGTTCCCTTTGCTTCACTTACCTTGGTGTCCCCATCTTCTAGGGACGACCCACATCTTCTTATTTCCAGCACATAGTGGTTTAAATTCATAAACAACTTTTGTCCTAGAATGGAAATTCCCATTCAATGGTAGGAAGGGCTTGCCTTGTGAAATCCACTATTGTTTCTAAGTTTTTTTACTCCATTATGGCATAAAAGTGGCATGCGGGTCTTATTAAACGCTTAAATAATGCTATAAGTAACTTCATCGGGAGTGGAATCACTCTGAAGAGAAAATTGGTCACAGTTTCTTGGCCATTTTGTTGTAAACCTATAAAAGAAGGTGGCATAGGAATGAAAATCTTAAAACCTTTAATGTGGCTCTCCATGTTAAATTTACGTGGTCCCTAATTAATAATACCTCTCATCCCATGAAATTTTTCAGAACTCGTTATCTTGTCAAGCTTAAATCTAGTATTTTCACTACATGTCATCCTCTATCTGGCCCTCGATTAAATCTATTTATTCGTATATCTAGGAAAATTCTAGATGGATTATTATTAAAGAATCCACTTTAATTTTTTTTGATAACTATACCGGTTCCCCTCTTATATTAGAGATGCCTAATTCTTTTACTCATAATCCCAATAACTGCTCCATCATGGACATGATCAATTATTCTGGTTCACATCTTTCGACTTATATTAAGGACATTGTCGATAATTATTACTTCACTTCCAATGAAGACTTTATGGTTTGGGAACCTGCTAAAAATGGATGGTTGGACTCAAAAAATTATTATAATCACCATTTATCTAACGTTAATGATAATCTCAGCAAGATCTCCAACTTCAATAAGGCATGGATAAAACCTTCTCGCCTTACCCTCATTTGGTGATTTTCTCACCAAAAAGTTCGTACCGAATGTTGTATACAGTCTTATGGATTTAATAATTTCTCTAAATGTAGATTGTGAAACCAAAACCGGGAGGACATAAAACACCTCTTTTTATCTTGTGAGACTGCTACTTCTCTTTGAAATTAAATATTTGACCTTTTTGAGTTCATATGGCTTTTGGATATCTTTATTTTCTCGCAGTTGAGAAGGAAAATTGAGTTTCCTAGGTCACCGTAAATTAGAAACATTTTTCTCACTGTCGTTGTTGTGCTTCTGCATATCCTCTGGTATGGTAGAAATGATTTTATTTTCAACAATATCTCGTTTAAACTAAATGTAGTTAATATGAGGATACTTCTTGCTATCAAAGAGGTTGCCATGATCCAAAAAGACCATTGTTACAATTCTTTCATTGATCATGAAGCCCTCCACCGGATTCAAGTGAGTGGAATATATCCGAAATCAAATTACACTATTGAAGACTTCTGGAAGGATCCCTTTACTGGATGGATTAAATTCAATGTTGAAGGTGCCACAAAGGGAAACCCTAGACCTGAAGAATGCATATGTGTTTTCAGAGACCATCTTGATCAGATTCTCAGATGTTTCTATTGAAGCTGCGACGTTCACTTCCACAAAAACAGTTTTTCCAAGCACCAACCATTATCAGCGCTAACGAAAAAGAGATGATAAAGGGGGTGCCTTTATCATCCCTAAAAAAAGCGCTGCTAAAGTGTCCCTTTATTAGTGCTATAAACAGCGCTAATAAAATCACCCCTTTATCAGCTCTTTTTTTAGCACTGATAATGGTACCCCCTTTATCAGCACTTTTTTTAGCACTGATAAAGGGATCCCCTTTATCAGCGCTTTTTCGTTAGTGCTGATAAAGGGTCGAATTCAAAAAAAATTAATTAAAAATAATATATTAATATATAAATATAGTATATAATTTTTAAATATATTTTAGATAAGTATAAATATAAACTTACACTTAATATACTTAATATAAAATAAATTTAGTGAAAATGGCTTATAAAAAATTTAAAAAAAATATTTTTAATTAATAATTTGCTAATTATTATGGATTTATAATCATTTAATAACAATTTTAAGAGTAAAAACATAAAAAAAAATTAAAAAAAGATCCAATATATGTTGAAAACGTAACTCGAACTTCAAACGACCATAAATATTGATCCGGGTGTCCGTTTGAGCTCAACCACAAATAAAATAGAGGCCTGCGATGAGCTCTACGTCTTTGTGACTGGGATGACCATGGTCAAGGTTTTTTCGAGGCCAAAAAAGGCATATAAGGCCTCCAAAACTGTGTTTTTAGTTGGAGTACCATGATTTTTTATCATTTTGTGGATTTTCAGCCTCATTTAAGGGGTTATTATTGGCTTTTTTTGGTGGGGAATGAATTTATTACAAGGTATTACATTCATATTGATATTATGTCTTTGAAATTTCATCATTTATTTATAAAGGAATGATATTTATAATCAAATATAAAACAATATATACATATTTTTTATATATTCATGCATAAAAATTTAATTATATAAAAATAAATAATAAAATATATTTACATATAAAATATATTAGCATTATCTAAATAATAACTAATATCCATTTTATTTAAAATACAAATATATGATTATTTATATACCTATATATTAATCTAACTATATATATATATACTAATCTAACTATATATATATTAATATAACTATATATATATATATTAATTTTAGTATAAATATATAAATTAATATCACTATAAATATATATTAATATCACTATAAATTTATATTAATATATATATATATATTAATATAATTATATATATATATTAATATAAATATATATTACTATCTGAATAAATATAACTAAATGTATGTATATATAAATAGAGATATATATTAATATGACTATATATATATTAATATAACTTTATATATATTAATATAAATATATGTTACTATAAGAATAAATATAACTACATATATATATACAAATAGAGATATATATTAATATAACTATATATATATTATAATATAACTGTATATATTATAGTATAAATATATATATATATATATATATTAATATAAATATATATTACTATACGAATAAATACAACTAAATATATAAATATATATATATATATAGATATAATGAATTGTATAACAAATCAAAATAGAGGAGTGGTAAGGGCTTAGGTGCACAGGTGAGAGGTCTCGAGTTCAAATCCTAGTGGAGGCAGGGGTGCGCGCACATGGGGGAATATGGGAGCAAGCACTGTTAAGGGGTGGAGGGGGTGCGTGGAGCGCTGTAGGGGGTGGAAAAGCGCTGTAAAAGGGGGGCTCAAGCGCTATAAATTCCCCTGATTGGCAGTATTTTTTTAATTTTTTGTAATTTTTTTAATTGTTTTAATTATTTTATTTTTTTACATTTTATCAGCGCTTTTAAAAAAGTGCTGATAAAAGGGGTCCTTTATCATAGCTAAAATTAAAGCACTGATAAAGGAAGTGCTAATAAAGGGGTCTTTTATCAGTGTTAAAAGAAAGCGCTGATAATGGACCCTTTTATCATCGCTTTGTTTTAGAGCTGATAAAAGACCCCTTTTATCTGCGCTTTTTTTAGTACTGATAAAAGGGGTCTTTATCCGTGAATTTTGGAACGCTGATAAAGGGGACCCCCTATCTTCGCAAAAATTAATAGAACGTTTCTAGTGTTGTTGAAGGCCATTTTTAGCGCTGATAAAATCTGTATTTTTAGTAGTGATTGCTTCTACTCTAGAGGCCGAAATGATGGGTATCATTCATGCAATCTATTTTGAAAAAAATTCAACTGGAGCAATATTTGGATTGAGAGAGACAATTCTACCATTGAGCAAGCCATCAGGAAGGGTGTGAGTCACCTAGAATAGTCCCTCACCCCCCGATGGATTGACTTCCTCACCTAACTCAACAGTCTCAACTTCATTGCAACACACACCTTCTGTGAAGAAAACAAGATTGTCGATGGTCTCAACAACATGGGAGTCTTTCATGAGATCACATGGAGGAATTATCTCCCTCTGAATTTAACTCCGCTTTTTATTAGAGATTCTAGAAAATTTCCCTGATTTCGACTCATGTAATTTGTATGCTCCTTTTGTTTGAATAATTTCCAGGGTTCTGGTCATTGACCAAAACTCATCCCAAAAAAAAAACTATGTTTTTTACATTATCTATGGTTTTAACCTACTTCTTCTAAAATTTAAGATTCTTCCTAAAATTTAAAATTATATAAAATCCTTTATAATACATTCAAAAAAGTATTAAATGGTAAAAAAATATATGTTGATAACCAATCTATTTAGAAAATACCATTTTTTGAAACATAAATAAATATATAATAAATATTTGAAAAATAATAAATATGAATAAGATTATCGAATAGATGGTTAATTCGTCTGTGGTTATTATAATGGATTTTAGAGAATGTCAGACTATGTATGAATTCAAGGTAAGGGTTTTGACAACGCAATTAACTTTTTGTTGGGGAATAAACTTTCTTCCATGAATTTTATCTTCTAAGATACATTTATTATTCCATTTATATTTTTTATGTGGTATATTCTCTTTCACTTTGGGGAATTTTAAATCCTTACATCGAAATATTATTTTTTCATAAATTTCATTATCTACAATATATCTATGTTGTTAAAAATAATTCTCATCCTTCCTAATGGATCTTTTTCTTCCATGATCATATTGAGGAACCTCATACCCACACTCCCTATTTAGGTTCAAAATTTTTATAATTTTATAACTACAATTTATACAATGTGAGTTGTAAAAAACTAAAAATACACATAATTCAATTATTTTAACATTGAATCTCAAAATAACAACACAATCCAAAAAACTTATTATTTAGTGTATTTGAGGAATAGTTATTTAAGAATCTTAATTTACAATGATCATGAACATTTTCATATAATTTAGCCACCCTAGACTCCCTTCAACAAGCCGCATAACGATAGGAAAGAAAATATAATAAGTGGTGAACTCAATTTCTCAATATAAGAAATTTTTATAAAACTATTATCAAGGGTTTGATTATCACAATATGATAAAACCTGATAATGGGACATATATCATATTAAGAAATGGAATAATTAGTGCTTTCCAGAAAGAAAAAAAAATTATTTGTAATCTCAATTGATGAATCATATACATGGAATGTGAGTAAAAAAAATAAAAAAATAAATATGATTCATGGTAGAAGAACATAAGTACATCGTATATAAATTTATCATAAATATAAAAACTATAAACCATAACATAGTGGAATACACAATTCTACCTAATTCACACCACATAGTGGGATTGGGATAATAACCCATATACCGTCTTGGTCTTCAGCTAGAAACACTTATACTCAAGGGGCATACACTAAAAACTCATGTACCTTCTTGGTCCAGTGATAATAAAACAATATACCTTATTTTTATTTTCCTAAAAACTAATCTACACTCATGGGAATAATATAATAGCCATTTACCCTCATGGAATTTGGATATTTCCCATGTTTCATATTTTATTTTATGATATATAAGCATTAGACAATGTATTTTAGGTAGATATATGACCTTACATGTCAATAATAATTATCCATAAATATTTACCAAGATAACATGAAAATAATCATATTTTAAACACCATATAATTAACCCATAGAAAAGTTTTTTTCCAGGAAAATACATAGGACATTTCATAGTCTATCCAGATAATTATGGTTGATGGTGGTATAATACAATATCTTCAATTCCATGTGTGGGTCATTAAAAATTTTATAACAGATGAAATATATATTTTCAACATCATTAGCTTAATCACTCTAAAAAAATATGAAATACCACTTTTCATTTTAAAATAATTACAAACTATATTTATTTAGAAATTTTTAAAAAAATGGAAGGACATATTCATCAAAAATAATTATAACATGATGAAGTCATATTTCACATTCTAATGTTATTTTAAAAAAAATGTAGGTGAATTTTTTAGAAAACATTTACCTTTAAAGAGGAACGTTTAATAATTAATCCTAAAAAATGCATAAATTATATATCAAAGAAAATTTATCTAAAATATATAACAATCAATCTTGGAAATAAATCCATATTAATATTTTAAAATACATTTTTTGAAAACCACCAATCATAATAGAAAATAATTTTATTTCATTTGATAAGGGTATAAGGTAAATCTAAAGGTCATATGAAATAACACGTAATTAGTTTTCTAAATAAAAATTTGTAACATTTAACGGAATGAATAATATAACCATTGCTATATACAATGATAATTAATCATAAAATCTCAATACTTTTATTGGGAATGAATTTATTAAGAAGGATGTTTTGAATTAAAAGTTTCATTTTCCAAAGATAGAAATGTAATGATAATTATAAAATATTAGTGTTGAAGAAACCTATCATAAAAGTAATAATTTCAATATAAAACACTATAATTCAACAAAGGGGGTTGAGTCGACAAAAAACCCTTACCTTTAATCATTCCTAGTCTAACTTTCTCTAACTTCCTCCCGCTTTTGAGTTTATCACTTAGGGTACACCTTTAGTATAATTAACATGGTATTTTGGTAAGGAAAAATGATTTTAGGATGTAAGGAGAGATTTTAGGGTATATTAGTTTAGTTTTTTTGAATAAATTCTCTATAATGTACGGAGAAATGTGGTGGAGGTGAGATCAATTTATAGATAAATATAATGATATTATTATAAATATAAATTTTGAATATGATGAGAAATCATGTTTTACCTGGAATATGAATCCATAGTGGAAAATAATAAAATCGTGTATGATTTATGGTTGATAATTACACAACAATTCATTTGAAAACATGTTTTAAACATTTTTATGCCTTTTACTCTGAAATTATTTAGTTTTACCATTTTTGCGTTGATAATTAATTTTTACCTACGTAATTTTATTTTTATTGATTAAAAATAAAATGGGACTAATTATATAATTTTGACCTATTTTTTATAAATATGAAATATATTTTACCTAATAAATAATATAATTTTAATGAAAAATAATTTTAACATTAGAGTTTTTAATGCGTAGAAACTATTTTTTTGAAAAAAAATATCCCTAAAAATAAATGTTATATATAGGACTAAATTATCAATGTTATAAATTTAAATGAAATTATATAATTATTAAAAATGTTATTTATATATATTTCAAATAAATACATAACCTAATTTCAGATAGAAAAAACATAATTACAATTAATAGACAACACATTTTTTTATTAGAAAATATTACTTATTTTTTAAATTGTTAAGCATGGGTTTTCAAAGTTCTACATAGTATTTTTAAAACCATAGTTTCAATCCAAAAATTTATTTTTTATCATGAAATTTTATTATATTTTACTATTTTATGCATACTTCTTGATAAAGTCATAGTATATATAATTTTAGAAAAAATATTATTTTTTATTATTCAACTAAAAATCAATTTTGTATCAAAATAAAAATAATTAATATTAAGTTAAAATTATTAGTATATGTTTAAAATGTGGTCACTTTGGTAAAATTAAAATTATAAAATTTTCAGTTTTAAAATATATACGCAAAATTATAATGGAAATTATCTTTATCAGAAAATAATTTTTAATATGTATATATAATGTTCTTACACTTATATCATATAAAATACTTATAATTTTTATGTGATATTACTCATATAATTTATATTTATGTTATATTTTATTTTTAATAAATAATGTGATTATAATCCCATTTCTTAAAATATACATTTTTTAAAATAAAAAAATGTAGTTAATTCATTAAATGCCTTAGTAAATAATTACTATTTTTATTTAAAAGTAATATTGTGGAATGTGTAAAAGAAATATGATATATAAATTATATATTTCATAATTACTTGGATAAATCATCGTTATTTCATTTTACATATCCACTAAGAGATCCACATATGATCTATGCATAATGTGAGCTCTAGTGGGGGTCATAGGGGGCGATTCATCTGGTATTGATATCAAGGATAGTTCTATGAGAATTAAAATATCCTTACTATGATTTTAATTATACCATAATAAATTAATATCAAATGGTATTGGAATATTGAAAACATTCTCCATTCCAAGATTGTACAAATGTAATTCATAAGGGATACATCCAGTTCCTAATTCCATCTGTTTCCTTTTTCTCTCTATATTTTGTAAAATGGTAACTTACACTTAAAACAAAAAATTTATCATATATAGTATGCCTATAAAATATAATTTTTTCATTTATAATTTTTTCATTATTCAGGTGTTGCGTGTGAAATTAGATATTGATTAATAAATTAGTTCAACGAAAAATATATTCCAAAATCTGATTGTGTTGCATCACACCCTAAATAGGTTTTATCCACAAAATTTTGATTATTACA
This sequence comes from Viscum album, assembly GCA_963277665.1. NCBI lineage: Eukaryota > Viridiplantae > Streptophyta > Magnoliopsida > Santalales > Viscaceae > Viscum > Viscum album. The sequence continues at coordinate 1,079,599,245 of OY728153.1, read as the reverse complement.
TAATAATAAAAAAATATAATTATATCTTAAATTTATATAAAATTCATGATATAATTTTTATAATGATTTCAATATAAGAAATATATCATTTTTCCTCAAAATAGTTTTATACATAATATTGAGTTTTTCTTTAACATTTTTATCCATGTGTTTACAATTATTCAGTGTCAAAAAATACATTCTATAAATTCCATAAAGAGTGATCATAATAATTCTTTTATTGATATGTTATCATTGGTTTATATGAAATTTTATTTCCTTAACCTAAAAATAATTTTCCTCGAGTAGAGAGAACATATCCATTTCCATAATTACATTAAATTCATCTATAGTGAGTTTAATAAGGAATTTATGAAATATAATCCCAAGTATCATAAAGGGGACACATATAACATGAATACAATAATTATGACACTATATATTATTATTTATAATTCAAATAATATTAGTTGGTGAAAACATTCATTACATTTGACATCAAAAAATATAGAGTGGAGAATAAATATACACAAAACTACATAATTATCACTAATCACATTAATATTATTTTATTCATAAAATTTTCTTTATTCCCATGGCCTATGTGTTTTCTAGTTTGGGTTTTCATGTTATTCCATTGGATTAGTATACTAGATTAAATATTGACTAAATTCATCACTTATAAAATATTGAATTATTATTGGATTCTTATAAATAACTTCATATTTATATAGTTTCTTAACTAAACTATTTCTTTTTCCTCCTCAAGTAACTGCTTTATACCCTCCTATACAACAAATAAATCATCTTCAAGATCATTAAGTTGTTAATCATAAATCAAGATGGTTGGTTAGGGAGAACCAGAAGACTTCTAACTATTTCCCTTATCTATATTGGTTTTTTGTTTTGGACAATTTCTAAATTTCACATCACATAAATTGATAACATGGTTCCTCTTATCTATAATCATTAATTAAATGAAAAGGGGATAATTTGAGTGATTTCCAATTGAAATCATTAGAGAATTATCATAAATAATCTCATGAAAATTTAACCTCAAAATGTAATACAAATCAAAACCATCACATTATTTTTCAGTTCAATATAAATAACTCTCAATTCAATCGATATTTCATTAGGTTGGATTATTTAATAACAATTTACCCAATTCTATAAAATAATTAATACATTATAATGTGTTGTTATGTTAATGCATTTTACTAAAGAAAACCTCCTAGGATTGTCTAACTTGTTATGTAGTTAATCCTATTTGTTGTGCACTCGGTGATGATTGAGTTAATTCTAAATATGAAATTATTATGGTTAATGCACCTTTATTTTTCTATGTCAAAGCCTTTATCCAATTATAGTATCAGTATAAAGATTTTATTTCATGTAAAACAACATAATTACTACTTCACAAACAAAATTGGATCTTATCCTACAATTTGATGTATCTCTAATGTTTTTATATAAATTTTCTCATCTAAATCCCCAAAAAACTAAAATATTCTTTATAAATTTCTATAACATTGTATGATACTAATTGAAATGACCAACCCCACACTTATGGTCTGAGTGAAAAAAGATCATAGATTTACATCTAGCTTAAAAAACAAATGAGATTACCTAAATTAAAATTATATATATATCAATAATATTAATATTATATATTAAAAAACACAAAATAAAAAGATCATATGTTTTAATTTTTTTTAGAATAATATGACTAAAAAATATATTTTACAATACTTGTGAACATGCCTCCATAATTAAGCCACAATATACTCTTATATGGAATGTTCATAAATTGTACTCATCTTCATAACTTGGGTATTGGAAACATAAGAATTAGATGTGGTCAAATTATATGTTTGGGGACATTTCATTAATATTTCATAAAAGGATAGATCATACAAACATATGAAAACATGGACATGGGATAAATATCTTATTAAATAGAACATGAAAAAATAATTTTTCATGATGAATATTAGAATGATTTATAGTCTCAATAAATCAATGATATTCAATGGAATATGAGTATATAAACATGAATAAATAAACATGACCCATAATATAATAAAATAATCATATAATAATAAAATATGGTATAAGAGAATGTTTATGAAACCAAAACCTACTGAAGAATGAATTTTTACTTGATACCCATCACATAGTGGGATTCAACTAAAAAATTGTTTACCCTCTTGCTATTGTTCTAACAACCAGTGTATCAACTTAAGATTATTCCTTATAAATATTAGGCTCAAAAACATCATGCCCTATAGGGATTATGCTACTACTTGAGAACTTTTATGTACTTGGGATACTACCAATGTACCCTTTTTAAAATCATGAGATATAAAACATCAACCAATACATCAGATGGTGATATAGGACCCCACCTGTCAATAATAAAGTAACAAAAATTTATTATAATTAGAAAATGAAATCATTCATATTTCCAATGTCACTTAGTTTACCCTTGTAAAATAAATATATTTCATGAAATAAATCATATAACATTTTATAATCCATACAATTAAATAAGGGGATATTGGTATAAGATAATATCCCCCAAAGACCATGAGGATTATTATGGGTGATGAGATAGATGAAAAATATATTTTCATGATCATTGGGTAAATCAATTAAAATTGTTTTGGGAAATTCTTATTTACATTTAAAAATCATTAAAAATTAGTTTAATATTTAAAACCATTGTAATTCATGAAATATAAGAAATTACGTTTTTCTGATTTTGTGAGTTATATGTGGTAAAATAGATTACATATATATAATTAGAATAATTTATATTATATAATAATGTAAACACAATTTTTTTACCATAAATAATAGTGAAAATATTAAAAATTAAATACCAAGGTTATGGTAAAAATAATTTAACAGCAGGTTAAAATAAAATGATATGTTTTAAAAGGACATAATCACATGCCCAAAATTTATTTTCTTTATAATAGTGAAATAATTTTTTTATATAAAAAAACAAAAAAAATTAATTTTAGAAAACATTTTTAACATTAATGTAAAAAGATGAAGTCGTTTTCCACTTTAAAAAGTTATCTTTAAAAGGGAGATGTTATTGCATTTGAATACATTTACCTTTGAAAATAAAACATCAATAATGCATATTAAAAAATTATAAATACTACCTCATGAAGATGAGGATTGGAAGATAAAAAAAATTATCATGAAAAAAAACCAATATTAATATAATAAATTATCTTTATTAAAAACTAAAATTATAAAAACAATGATAAAAAATACTTTTTAAAAGAGTAGATGAATAATGTGACAGTATCGTGAGATAACACATCCTTATATTTCAAAATATAATGAAACAAATTACTGTGATGGAAAAATATGGACAAGGTAGAAAAATAATTATCAAATTAGATTAGGAATTATTCTCAGTAATGTCATAATTTATGGGGAAGAAATTAATTCATGTGAATGATTTGAATCAAAAGTGTCATTTTACCGAGATAGAATGATAAAGAATAATATAAAATATTGGTGTGAAATGGAAAATAATTGAAGTAATATGTTCTGAGTGAAACATTATATCTCATAGAAAGTGTGTTTTAGTTAAAAAAACCTTACCTTTAATTCTTCTTAGTCGAATGTGCTCTATCATCCTCTGCCTTTAGATGTTCTCCATCATGTAACACATTAACGATCCTTATATTGGACTTCTGGTATTAAAATTGATTCTAGTATTTTAAGAGAATTTATATTAGAGACTATGATAAGGTTTTCATTAAGATATTTCATTATAATGATTACAGAAATGGGGTGGTGGTTAAGTCCGATTATAGGTAAAGGGAACTTATTTTTGTAAATAAAACATTTTAATATAAAGATAGAATATGTTTCACATTTAATACGGAGATAATGTGTATAATAATTGAGTGTGTGATGATTTAATGTTGGTAATTATTCAATAATTTCATTTCAATGATGTATTAAAAATTTGTTTATTTCATTTACTCATATATTTTTTTATTTTACCTATTTTTCATTTTACAATGATAATTAATTTTTGAATAATTAATTTAATTTCAATACCTAAAAAACTGGTTCAAATTAAAAAAAATTACCTTATTATTCCATATATGAAATCCATATTATCAATATATATATATATATATATATATATTTATATTTTAAAAAAATTAATATTTGTTTTAGCACATGTAACATGTAAAATCTCATTTAAAAAAATTATTTACTAGAATAATTGATATGTTTATGATAATATTATCAATTCTGTTTCTTTTAAAGAATCAATTGGTATAATGTTAAAATATTAGTATTATGTCACATTAAAACAAATCAAAAACTTGATTTCACCAATTGAAAAATTAATTAAAAGATAGATTCTATACATATTTTTATTAGAAAAATATTTCTTAATTTCAAAATATTGAACAAGATTTTTCTAAATGCATAATATATTTTTAAATGAATCATTTAACTCCATATATATTTGTTAACATGAAAAATGTTTTATATTTTTTTTATTTTTACTCATTTCTTAGTATAGTCATAAACGTTACTGTTTGTGTAAACCATTATTTTTCCCTATTCACCATAAAATAAATTACATCACAAAATTTTAGAAATAATATGATGATAACAATATTATTTTAAATTAAAAAAATAATAATATAATTTTTTTAATTAAAATTATACAAATTCATGTGTTAAATTAATATATAAAGATAAAATGAAAAATATTTTCATAGGAAAATAATTTTTTTTAAAAAGTCTATTCACACTATTTTTTTCCAATAAACTAATAGGTATATTGGTGTTATATTATTCATATAAAGAATAAATTTATATATATATATATAATATTATATGTTTCTTTATATAATATTCAAAGAACTCAGTTTTTTAAAATACATTTTTAAGAACAAAATAATCTCGTTGATTTTATCAATTCATTAGTAAATTAATATTTTCTTTTAAAATTCAAGGAATAAATTTCAAAAATTTATGTAATAAGTAAATATTACAATTAAAATTAAATGTTTATATCATCCTAATTTATAGTTATACTAGTACTCCGCTCGTGCGATGCACGACACTAAAAAATAATTCTTATTATTCACAATAGATTACTATTTATAAAACATAATAGTTTATATTAATATTGAATATATTTGAAAAGAAAATGACATACAAAATGGGGAATAAAAGATTCAGAAATTGAGGATGAAAATTTAGATACTGGGCAACCTTCTGTATAAAATTAACAACGAAGGAACCAACGGTGAAACAGAATGAAAATTAATAAATAATATATTGAAAATTTAAATTTATTCATAGAAACAAAGTATGAAATTATAATTTTCACGAGATTAATAAATTTTATTTTAAAATCATCTTTCAATAAAATATAATGGTTCTAATTAAATTAAAAAAATTTAATTTCATTGTACTCAATGCACTGAAACAATTTTTTCATGTTAATGAAAATTCAATATTGTAGTAAAACGCAGAAATCAATAGTATATTAAATAGAAGAAAGTTCATATGAAAAGGAATAGTAATATATTTTCAACAAATATAAATAAGATAAACGATGTATTATTTAGATCAAATTATGAAGAAATTAGATAAACATTGAAACATTCAAACTGAAACAACATTTGTTTTAGAGTTAATTTTCAATGGAAGACATGGAAACAAAAATGTATTGTTTGGACACAATGTTTATTTAGAAAAGCATTTGGTGAAAAATATTACAGTAACAGAATAATGTAATAGTATATGGTGTAACCTTTGGAATGAAACTAAATTTAATAAATTGTGGTAGTAAAACCCTTCTAAAATTTGGTTCCTGTGGCGCTGTAGTAGACAAGTATTGGTGGTAGCTGGTTGATAGTAATCTAGTACCTGAACATGTTTGTAGAAACATGTTACAAATGCGGAAAACATTTTTAGATATCATACATACACAATATCTCCACTTTCTACCTCTACTATGCTTAAAAAATCACATGACCATGCAAACAGAGATAGGGAAAAAGATCCTGAAAATTAAACAAACCAAACCATTCAGCCATTTGAATATTACCATAATTTCAATTATCCTCATTTCGAATATAACCTGGAAAATCTAAAAGCTAACTAAAGTAGTTCTAACTGTAGGAGCAGTAAAACACCAAGAAAAAATACATAATACCCAACTCTAGAAATGAGTAAAAATGAAGGCAATGACAAACCAGCTTAACCAAAAGTACCCATCCATCCATTAGATCTTTTCAGTTGCAAACCAGTGGACTCCTACAATAAATCCACTTACAATAGAA